>CM059439.1:26063354-26663354 GCA_030390025.1 Squalus acanthias | reverse complement strand
GGAAAAATAAATGAGCAGGAAAAATAAATGAGCATGAAAGCTGCTGGATTGTCAGTCAAAACCCAACTAGTTTACTAGTGATGTGTTACCCACATCCTAAGAATAAATAAATTGATCGTTTACAGTAATTGACCAAATTAAAGCCATTTAAAGCAATAACCGTCACAAATCAAGTTGCAAAAGTTGTAGAACAGATTAATTTTTTGTTTGCCTTCTCTCGCACCATCCCTTACAGAAAGAGCGCTAGTTACTGCCCAGGTTGCTGCTAAGGTCAGTGTACAATTTGCTTCTTGGAGGTGTACAAGAGGAACAGTTTGACGGTTGAATCTCTTCCCTTGCACCGCCTCCCCCCACCGCACAACCCCTCATTTCGCTCTCTAACTGGGTACAGAAATTGCTTAACTTCTGCTCAGCATCTACCCCGCAGTGGCATTACTGAGTTTAAGCAGTCTGCACACTACTACTCCACAACAGAGTATGCTGGAACTCCAGCACATTGCACCGTTGAGCTGCCGTGTAATAGCAGATTCTCTAACATTCCATGCCCAGCTCCTGCTGAACGAATAAAATGTTAAAAATAGGTAATTGACTGAGCAGTAATAGAGGGTGACTGATAATGAAGTCACAAGCAATTGTTTAATTAAAAACGGAAGCAAAATACTACGGATGCTGGAAATCTTAAATAAAAACAGAAAATGCTGGAAACACTCAGCAGGTCAGGTGATATCTGTAGAGAGAGAAACAGAGTTAACATAAGAAATAGGAGCAAGAGTAGGCCATTCGGCCCTTTGAGCATGGCTGATCTTCTACCTCAACTCCACCTTCCCGCACTATCCCCATATCCCTTAATTCCCTTAGTATTCAAAAATCTATTGATCTCTGTCTTGGATATATTCAGCGACTGAGCATCCACAATTCTTGGGTAGAGAATTCCAAAGATTCACAACGCTATGAGTGAAGAAATTTCTCTTCATATCAATCCTAAATGGCCGACCCCTTATTCTGAGACTGTGACCCCTGGTTCTAGACTCCCCAGCCAGGGGAAACATCCTCCCTGCATCTACCCTGTCAAGCAAGCCCCTTAAGAATGTTATATGTTTCAATGAGATCACCTCTCATTCTTCTAAACTCCAGTCTACTCAATCTGTCCTCATGACAATCCCTTCATCCCAGGAATCAGTCTAGTAAACCTATGTTGCACTCCCTCTAAGGCAAGTATATCTTTCCTTGAGTAAGACGACCAAAACTGTACACAGTACTCCAGGTATGGTCTCACCAAGTCCCTATATAATTGTAGTAAGACTTCTTTACTCTTATACTCTAATCTTTTTGTAATAAAGGCTAACATACCATATGCTTTCCTAATTGCTTGCTGTACCTGCATGTTAACTTTCTGATTCGTGTACACCCAGGTCCATTTGAATACCAACATTTCAGGTCGATGACCTTTTATTAATTGTTTGTTTAAGCAGGCCTGGTTGCATAAAACACAAATTTCTGACTATTCCCAGAACCCAGAGACTGATATTCAAGATTATGTATAAAATAGATATAAGTCTGGTTATTTAAAAATCTGTTCAGTGACTGCAGCTGACTTGAGACATAGATGGAATAGTAATAAAGCTGATTGATGTAGGGACCTCTGACTAACTTCAGACTTTTTTTGTCTCCTCCTATCCTCTGTTTACAACCAGGACACTGAGGTTGCGCTCAACTTCAGCATTTGTGATATCACTCATTTAAAATGTCATTTCCTGGACACCACAACAACAGCAATTGACATTTATATAGAGCCTTTAATGTAGTACAATGTCTCAAGGTGCTTCACAGAAAGACTTGCATTTATATAGCATCTTTCACAATCTCGGGATGTCCCAAAGCGCTTTACAGTTATTCAAGTACTTTTGAAGTGTAGTCAGTGTTGTAATGTGGGAAATGCAGCAGCCAATTTGCGTGCACGCAAATATCAGACAAAATTTGAGCAAACCACGAGATATTAGGACAGGTGACCAAAAGCTTGGTCAAAGAGGTAGGTTTTAAGGAGCATCTTAAAGGAGAGAGGTTTAGGGAGGAAATGAGCTTAGGACCTAGACAGCTGAAGGCACTGTCGCCAATAGTGGGGTGAAGGAAATCGGGAGGAGGCACAAAAGGCCAGAATTGGAGGAACGCAGCTTTCTCGGAGGGTTGTCGGTTACAGAGATGGGGAACTTTTAGCTAGTTACCTGAACAGCTGTGTTACTAGTTACCTGATAGCTGTGCAAGAACATAAGAAATAGGAGAAGGCCATTCAATAAGATCATGGCTGATCTTCTACCTCATCTCCTGCACTATCCTCATATTCCTTGATTCCCTTAATATTCATAAATCTATCGATCTCTGTCTTGAATATACTCAATGAGCCTCCACAGCCCTCTGGGGTAGAGAATTCCAAAGATTCACCACCCTCTGAGTGAAGAAATTTCTCCTCATCTTAGTCCTAAATGAGTGACCCAATTCAATTGGAATTCGTTCTGACACAAAGCACATTTTACATAGGTAGTGGGAGTGAAACCAGGCCCATCCCCCAATTTTGCCCCTTCTTTTCCTGAAGGTACTCCATTTTAACGCACTGTGGGTTGCAGGTACCTCCTCTCCTGAAGTGGCCATTCTTCATTTGCCAGTCTATATGGTGGGAGTTGGCAATCTATTGAACCACAGAATCATAGAATGGTTACAGCACAGAAGGAGGCCATTCAGCCCTTTGAACCCGTGCCAGCTCTGCAAGAGTACTTCAGCTAGTCCCACTCCCCTGCCCTTTCCCTGTAGCCCTGCAATTCTTTTTTCTTTCAGGTACTTATCCAATTCCCTTTTGAAAGCCACGATTGAGTTTACCTCCACCACCCTCTCCAGCAGTGCATTCCAGATCCTAACCACTCGCTCCGTAAAAAGGTTTTTCCTTATATCGCCTTTGGTTCTTTTGCCAATCACCTTGAATCTGTGTCCTCTGGTTCTTGACCCTTCTGCTAATGGGAACAGTTTCTCTCTATCTACTCTGTCTAGACCCCTCATGATTTTGAATACCTCTATCAAATCTCCTCTCAACCTTCTCTGCTCCAAGGAGAACAACCCCAGCTTCTCCAGTCTATCCACGTAACTGAAGTCCCTCATCCCTGGAATCATTCTCATAAATCTTTTCTGCACCCTCTCTAAGGCCTTCACATCCTTCCTAAAGTGCGGTGCCCAGAATTGGACACAATACTTCAGTTGAGGCCGAACCAGTGTTTTATTAAGAACATAAGAAATAGGTCATGATGTGGAGATGCCGGCGTTGGACTGGGGTGGACAAAAATGAGAAGTCGCACAACACCAGGTTATAGTCCAACAGATTTATTTAATTTTACAAGCTTTCGGAGCAGTTCGCTCCTTCGTCAGGTAAGTTTAGCAGTGAGAGAATCTCCCAGAATTCACAATTTAAACACAGACAAAATATATTCAAATCTTTCCCACATCAAAGAGCATAGCCAAGACAATGACATGTGTCCCAGGGGGTCCAACGTGTCAAACCACCTGCTGGCTGCATATCCTGTCAATCTGTGTAGGTTCTTGTGTTAGCCTTTTTAAAAAAAAAACACCTGGGAAGACCGGCCATGATGTCAAGTCACGTTCTGTATCGTGACATGAACCCGATATCGTCAACCTGTCGGTCCACACCCTTCAACCAGACGAAATCGAAGTTCTCGCCCTAGGGCTCAAGTTCTGCCCCACCACCAAAATGGACCCCATCGGTCTCGCGGCGGACACAGAGGAATTCATCAGGAGAATGAGGATCCGGGAATACTACCACAAATCCCAAGATGTCAGCAACATTCCTAATGGGACAATCAATGATCCGGAACAGCAGGCAGTGCTACAACCGAGGAAGAAAGAGTCAAATTGGACCCCTCCGGAGGGTCGCAACCCTAAGCTTGACATGTATGCTCAAGCTGTCAGGAAATGCATCAACGCCAGATTCATCAGCCGTACTCACAAGACAGTCCAGAATGTCACCCGAGCACAACGCAACGCCATCCACGCACTCAAGACCAACCGCAACATCGTCATCAAACCAGCGGACAAAGGAGGAGCCATCGTCATACAGAACAGAATGGACTATTGCAAAGAAGCATACCGACAACTGGACAACCAGGAACACTACAGACAGCTACCCGCAGATCCGACCAAAGAACACACCCGCCAACTCAATAGACTGATCAAGACCTTCGATCCAGACCTTCAAAACATCCTACGCGCTCTCATCCCACGTACTCCCCGCGTAGGAGACTTTTACTGCCTCCCAAAGATACACAAAGCCAACACACCCGGACGTCCTATCGTATCAGGCAACGGAACCCTGTGTGAGAACCTCTCTGGGTATATTGAGGGCATCCTGAAACCCATCGTACAGGGAACCCCCAGCTTCTGTCGCGACACTACAGACTTCTTGCAGAAACTCAGCACCCATGGACCAGTTGAACCAGGAACACTCCTCGTCACAATGGACGTATCGGCACTCTACACCAATATCCCCCACAATGACGGCATCGCTGCGACAGCCTCAGTACTCAACACCAACAACAGCCAATCTCCGGACGCCATCCTACAACTCATCCGCTTCATCCTTGACCACAATGTCTTCACCTTCGACAACCATTTTTTTACCCAAACACACGGAACAGCCATGGGGACCAAATTCGCACCCCAATATGCCAACATCTTCATGCACAAGTTCGAGCAAGACTTCTTCGCTGCACAGGACCTCCAACCAACGCTGTACACCAGATACATCGACGACATCTTCTTCCTTTGGACCCACGGCGAAGGATCACTGAAAGGACTACACGATAGCATCAACAGGTTCCATCCCACCATCAAACTCACCATGGACTACTCCTCAGAATCGGTTTCATTCTTGGACACACGAATCTCCATCAAAGACGGACGCCTCAGCACTTCACTCTACCGCAAGCCCACGGACAACCTCACGATGCTCCACTTCTCCAGCTTCCACCCTAACCACGTTAAAGAAGCCATCCCCTATGGACAAGCCCTGCGAATACACAGGATCTGCTCAGACGAGGAGGAATGCGATGGACACCTACGGACACTGAAAGACGCCCTCGTAAGAACGGGATATGACGCTCGACTCGTCGATCGACAGTTCCGATGGGCCACAGCGAAAAACCGCATAGACCTCCTCAGAAGACGAACACGGGGCACAACCAACAGAGTACCCTACGTCGTCCAGTACTTCCCCGGAGCGGAAAAACTACGCCATGTTCTTCGCAGCCTTCAACATGTCATCGATGATGACGAACACCTTGCTAAGGCCATCCCCACGCCTCCACTACTCGCCTTCAAGCAGCCGCCTAACCTCAAAAGTACCATCGTTCACAGCAGATTACCCATCTTTCAGGCGAACAGCAACCAAGACACCACACAACCCTGCCACGGCAACCTCTGCAAGACATGCCAAATCATGGACACAGATACCATCATCACACGTGAGGACACTACCCACCAGGTACACGGTACATACTCATGTGACTCGGCCAACGTTGTCTACCTGATACGTTGCAGTAAAGGATGCTCCAGAGCATGGTACATCGGCGAGACCATGCAGACACTGAGACAACGTATGAACGGACACCGCGCAACAATCGCCAGGCAGGAGGGTTGCCTCCCAGTCGGGGAACACTTCAGCAGCCAGGGGCATTCAGCCTCGGATATGCGGGTAAGCGTTCTCCAAGGCGGCCTTCGAAATACACGACAGCGCAAAATCATAGAGCAGAAACTGATAGCCAAGTTCCGCACTCATGAGGAGGGCCTCAATCGCGATATCGGGTTCATGTCACGATACAGAACGTGACTTGACATCATGGCCGGTCTTCCCAGGTGTTTTTTTTTAAAAAAAGGCTAACACAAGAACCTACACAGATTGACAGGATATGCAGCCAGCAGGTGGTTTGACACGTTGGACCCCCTGGGACACATCTCATTGTCTTGGCTATGCTCTTTGATGTGGGAAAGATTTGAATATATTTTGTCTGTGTTTAAATTGTGAATTCTGGGAGATTCTCTCACTGCTAAACTTACCTGACGAAGGAGCGAACTGCTCCGAAAGCTTGTAAAATTAAATAAATCTGTTGGACTATAACCTGGTGTTGTGCGACTTCTCATAAGAAATAGGAGCATTCTTGTAGTCTATCACTATCCTCCTCACTGTTCACTATACTTTCAAGTTTTGTGTCATCAGTGAATTTTGAAATTGTGCCCTGTACACCCAAGTCCAAGTCATTAATATATATCAAGAAAAGCAGTGGCCCTAGTACCTTCCTCATGTCCAAAAAATAACCGTTCACCACTACGCTTTGTTTCCTGTCACTTAGCCAATTTCATATCCATGCTGCCACTGTCCCTTTTATTCCATGGGCTTCAACTTTGCTGGCAAGCCTATTATGTGGCACTTTATGAAACGCCTTTTGGAAGTCCCTATACACGTCAACCGCATTGTCCTCATCAACCCTCTGTAACCTCATCAAAAAACTCGATCAAGTTAGTTAAACACGATTTGCCTTTAACAAATCCGTGTTGGCGTTCCTTAATTAATTCACACTTGTCCAAGAGACTGTTAACTTTGTCCCTGATTATCGTTTCTAAAAGCTTCCCCACTACTGAGGTTAAGCTGACTGGCCTGTAGTTGCTGGGTTTATCCTTACACTCTTTTTTTGAACAAGGGTGTAACATTTGCAATTCTCCAGTCCCAGTATCCAAGGACGATTGGAAGATTATGGCCAGTACCTCTGCGATTTCCTCCTTAACCTCCCTCAGCATCCTAGGATGCATTCCATCCGGTCCTGGTGACTTATCAACTTTAAGTACAGCCAGCCTTTCTGGTACCTCCTCTTTATCATATTTCTTTCTGAAGTCCATCCTATCTATCACCAACCCATCCACACATGTCCCAGCAGGATTGCTATCGGGAATGGAAACCCCCGATTTTGTACTTTTATACTGGTATAGGACAGATAACCTGCATTAGTTAAGAACATAAGAAATAGGAGCAGGAGAAGCCATTCACTAAGATCATGGCTGATCTTCTACCTCAGTTCTGAGTATAGTGCACCTGGGCATGGTTTGTACTTTCCTCATTGATCAAGTCTTGAGTTTAGATGGATTTTTTTCTTGCTACTTTTCTTTCCTTTCAAGTGTGTTGACTCTTTGGGGTACAGCAGGAAAGTTAGTAGAAAAAAATAGGTACTGTTACAGTGAACTCATAAGACCTTTTGGATCCCCTCATAAAACAGTCGCAGAGTTACTTGAACATCAACTGCTATTGCTCTGCATATGTGCAAGTAACCAAACCGAAACTATTTTTAAATATGTAAGAAGTTTAAGGCCAAACTGGGGTTTTGGGGTATGTCACGTTTCACTGTGATTAATCACGCCACATGCCGCAAACTCAGCTGGCATTTTCTGCTGTTGTGGCTGCCGTTATTCTTTTGCAGGAGGAATGGGATGACACTTTCAAAAGGGAATTGGATAAATACTTGAAGAAAAAATTGCAGGGATATGGGGAAAAGAGCAAGGGAGTGCAACTAACTGGATTGCTCTTCGAAAGAGCCGGCGCAGACTCGATGGGCCGAATGGCCTCCTTCTGTGCTGTACGATTCTATGAATCTGATTACTACCTTCTGCATTGCAGGGAATTTCCTACGCCAGAGTGAAAAACATCAGTCACAGGCCTGACTGATACCAGGTTGTACATCAAACCAAACTTAGCCCACGTGGCAGTTTATACATAACTGGTAAAATAAACTATATCCCAGAGTCAGGCCATCAATCATTCTTAATTACAGAACTTTCTGGACCTAATCAAGATTACATGCAAGGAGAATAAAAACAAATGATAGAGAAGTGCCGTAATGGATCTTTCCAGAGCCCACATACTCTTACAATACTGACAGTTTATTGACATAAGAAAAGCATTTATTGGCGTTTTTGATACAAGATACATTCAATATGCATCTTACACAATTTTATAGAATGAGAGGAAACCTACAAAAGTTGATTTATCCAGAGGGTGGTGAATATATGGAGATGACTGCTCAGAGAGATGCATACTATCATCAAATTTGGGAGCTAGAGATGAGAGATAGTAGTGTATGGCATTTTTTGAATTTTGGGACTAGCCAGATGGCCCACAATAGTCTCTTCCAGTCCTATACATTCCTCTGAAGGGTATATTATATATAAACTGTTCTAATCAAATTGGGCTAATTGTTCGAGTACAGCCACCAGCACATATTGGAAAATTACAGGCAGTTCATTCACAATGTCCTGATATGCACTGGCGAGATTTTCCGCTGCTGGCATGTACTAAGAAAATTCCTCCTTGCTGTGCTCCCATGCTTGGACAATCCCATTGATTTGGTGGGGGGGTGGGGTGCAGGAGCATGATTGCCCATTTATACACATCCATCATTACACATTGCCTGGGAGACCAAGTGAGGCTACAACTGGACAGAAATTTACCACTCCAGAACGGTCTCAGCTGACTAATTCCAGCTGCATTGTCATCTTTGATTTTAAAGATTTCTTCTTCTCATGATTGATTTTTGTTCTGTTTAATTATTGCAGATGGTGATACTAGCACTTAAAAAATACATAATTATTGGAAAGATCATGTTGGATTACTGCCCACCATCACAGTCAACACAGCAAAGCAGTTTACATTTCAAGTTCTCCTGGCCTGTAAATAAACTCTGCTCCATGACACTGGCCCTTTAAATATCTTGCTCAAAGCACCTTTATAACGTGGATAAATTGACTGCCATGTAGTACAAACTTATCCCGTTACAGAAGATACAACACAGATTACATAAAGAGGAGGCGTTGCGATACAGTTTTAGTTGGTGTGAAAACGTCTTGTATTTGGGGTTACGCTCCTTCAGCTGGTTATAGGCCTCCCTGTTGGTTGACAGTCCAATATCCTGCCCCAGCCCACAGCTCTTTTCAATCAGATGCATGTCGGCCATGATTTCAGACGCTATCTTCCGAAACCATTGAGCATTGACTCCAGAAACAGTCACACAGATGAAGAAAATTATAATCTGCAAGAAAAGAAATTGGGTGTAAACATTTTGAATCAGCATCGCTGGCTGAATCACATACATCAGTCAGATACAAGGCAAAAGTTCCTCTTATGCTGCCAATTTAATGATCAAAGTTAAAGGCAGTTTTCTACCGTGGGCTAATGGTCCTTAGAAATTAGCATAAGGCTATCAAAACACATTTCACTTAGAGCTACAATAGCAAGCAAGCCACAGCTGAAAACAGCATATTTAAACAAACTATGCCATCGATTTGACATTGTTGAACATTTTAGTACCTATTTCAAATAGGCTGAGAGAATGCTGCTGAGCGTGCTTGTATATGTTTGTGAGTGCATGTTACAAGCATCGGCATAAGTGACCAGATTTCAATCTAGCAATCTACGTTCTTCAACTCGGATTACTGCATTCCAGATAATGACAGAGCCCTTAACACACTTATAAAAGGACACCCTGGTAAACCACCTGGGATAGAGTCCTCAGCTTCCACATTCTCTCCTGGCCCTCCCAAGGAGCTGTAGCAGTAGAACATGAGATAGTGCTTCAGAGGGCCTTCCACAGTACATCTAGCAATACAGTGCTGGCCTCTAGTTCAGAGGATCTTCCCAGAATTCTAGCAGAACATTCGACTCCTACTCAACACTCCCTGGTGGCTCTAGCAATGTTCAATGCCTCTAGAGTTTCTTTGTACGATGACAAGACACCAGTGAGCACTAATGTGTGGCACCCGCAGCACTGGTGAGTTCAAGCAATTGCCCATGACTGAGCTCATCTCGGCCAAATAGCTGCAGGGAAGGACCCAGCCTCCACAAGGGCACCGAAAACTTTTTAAAAGGGGCGATAACGAGCTTCACTACTGCAGCTCCCATGAAGCAGCAGAGCCTGGGAACAAGTTGACTAGAGTTTGCATAATCCAGACAGACCCAGAAAAGGGGAAAATAGCTTTGAATGAAAGGGTTACATCCCCACCCACAATACAAAATAGGCTTCCAATGATGACCATTAACCCCCAACACAAGGCATACGTGCTTCTATCCATTCCAAATCTTCCCTTGTGTGATGGCAAGCACGGTGTATGGTACCTGAAATGTCTCTTCTTCGTTTAACAGCTCACTGGGATGATGCATTGCAAAGATGGTTAAGTTAAAGAAAGCACAGGTAGATCCAAGTTGAAAATAGTATGGAAAGAGTCTGCTCTGAATGAAGCCAAACGTGTGTCTGGTGAGGTTACTGTCCATGATCAAACCTGTAGAACAAACACACCAGCATTAAGGGCTTCTAGAGGAGAGCGATGCAAAGCTGCCTGTAGCTTAAATTGCAAGGAGGAAACCTCTCCCACTCCCCTCAAATAAAAAGGGAAAAAAATCTCTCATCATACAAAATCAGTCTTAGGCTATCCACATTGGTTATCTTTTTCACTATTTTATTTACACAATATACATATGAAGTTCAGCATGAATTCCCTTACCCTCACCCTAAGTATTTTCTGCACTGCTGCAAATGGTAATTATGGACGGCCACTCGGGCAGCTTTGCTGCAGCAATAATTTACTTAATTACAAAACTAAATTTAATGCAGCACTGTAGGTTCTCTGATGCTAATATTAAACTGGGTGTGGGGGTACTTATTTATGGATGTAAATGTCACATTCCTTAGACAGCAGTTTTCACACAGAATGCCTGTACAAGTCAGCAAAAACAAACTCAATAGGAGACAAAACATTTGGAAAGGAAAAAGGACAGTCTGTGCAACAGATAATCACTACAAAGCAATCATTCTCCTGAGCTTAAAAACACAATAGTCAATATCAAATAGACTCCAGTAAATTCTTCTGCGGCCCTTCATTCCCCATTCCAACAGCTGACTCGTGACCCACCTTGCCCTATAACCGCTCAATTTTCCGATAATGGGAAATACTGAGTTAAATGGTCCAACATGCAGGCTTGCCTGCACCTGCAATGCAGAGAGCTGACCTGGGCCATTTTAAAATGGGAATCCCTCCCCTATTTTAAATCGGCTACAGGGAATGGAAAAGATGGCCCAGACTGCTTGGCCCGCAGTACACTGCTGAGGATAGGAAAATCTGCCATGGGAGCTGATCTTAAAGGGCTGCACCTAGTCATTAAAAGGGAAATTATACTAGGGTTAGAAACTGGAGAAGGAGGTGGAGAGGCAGACATGTGTAGGGAGGGATTTCCAGAGTGTAGAGCACAGCCGCCAATGGTGAACAAAGGGATTTGGGGGATGCACAAAAGGCCAGAGTTGGAGGAACACAGAGTGGAACCAAACAAGGAGAGTCTCACTGTGCTGGACAACCTCCGATGGTGTGGTCGACTGTGTCAAAGGCTGTGTGAGAAGTCGAGAAGGACGAGGGGTGATACTGCACCACAGTCACAGAGAAAGTCATCTGTGACTTTAGTTCAGGTGTTTTGGTGCTGTGGCAGGGGCATAAGCATGATTGGAGAGATTCAAATGTGGAGTTGTGGGAAGATGGGCAGATTTAGGAGGCAACAACACATTCATGGACTTGAAAGAAAGGGCGGGTAGAGATGGGGCAGTAGTTTGCAAGGACAGAGGGTATGTTTTCTGAGCGGTGGGTAATGAAGGCGGTTTTGAAAGGGAGTGGGACAGTACCTGATGAGAGGGAGCCATTTACAAATCGCCAACTTCCACAATGCAATCCGAGGTGAGAATGGAATTCCTGAAAATACAGGCCCTGTGATCAAGATTATGAGAACCAACATAATGAGGGCAATTTTAACCTACCCTGCCTGGGAAACTGACAGGATCGGGAGCAACGCTGGTTTTATACCTCGCCAGTGAAGAGTAATATTGGGCGGGGTGTAAAACCTGTATTCCACCCGATCCTGTGGGATTCCCGCCGGGAGAGTTAGGTTAAAATTACCCCCATCTTAGAGAAAAAAATCAGTCTGCTAGATGAACCGGTACGCATAAATCTCTTCCACTGGCACAGTTCTCAGGGTTGAACTTTGCGGGTTTGAAAGCTGACAGAGTCTGTCCCGATGCCTCTCTTTTACTACAAAGATATCCAGACTGGAATGATTAAAAAATTGGAGGCCATGAAGAAACATAATGGGCCAAAAATTCGGCCCTTCCCGGGTGAGTACACAGTGCGTACTCACCTGTAAGACGTCCCGAAGTGCCGGTTTCCTGCATGCACTGCACATGCGCGGGAAACCGGAACTTCCGGTCAGGTGAAGGGGGCGGTTCCTAGGTGAACCGCGTGCCGGTAGAGGCTGCGCGCAGGCAGCAAACTTAGATTTTTTTTCAGGTTTCTACGGGAGGGTAAGTATGGAAGAACCTACGCTTATAAAAAGGAGGCGCAGGAGCCGTTTTCAACAAGGTAAGTGGTTAATTAAATATAATTAAAAAAATTTTCAACAGGTTTATCTTTTTTAGATACTTTAAAGAAAGGTAAGTTTATTTTTATCACTTTTAAAAAGTATTTTAATTTTTTCAAAAATTTAAATTTTTGTTTAAAGTGATTAATTTATTTAACTATAGTTATTTTATAAATGTGATGGGTTTTTAAAAAAAATTATTTTAAGTTTAGCTGTTCTTTTGGGGCCGATTTCAATTCACAGATTTGACAGGTCTTCCTGTCAAATCTATGAATGAAAGATGGTCTGCTGCCATTGGCTCTCCATGGCCCACGTGATCCCAGGGGACGCATCGCACTAACTGCGCCCCTGGGACACGCAAGCACTGCGCGCCAGCAGTTGGAGCAGGCCCAGGAGCTGAAGTTCCCGTGAGCCCAAAACACATCGGCAGGCGCGGTAGGTAAGTGCGCGCGCGATCCTTACCCCCGCGGCAAGCCGGAGAGGCGAATTTCAGGGCCATCGTCAAAGACATTACAATCAGCAGTGGAATTATTTACACACTCAAGTAGGTGATGGCAGAGAGAGACAGGTACTAAGTTTTCCACTGACAGGATAAATATTCATATTTCTTTGGTCAGTGGCTTCTCAAGACCAGCCAATATCCCCTTTACTACATTACATCATCATATCTGCCAAAATGGTGTATTTCTTTACTATTTGCAATGCAGAACAGAAAGAAGGACACTAACATTCCTATGCCAGTTTTGGGACAGGACTGTTACACAACCTCCTAGCAACGATTTTCTTAAGTTTACTTTTCCATCTGCTACTGTGCCTTGACCAAAGGTACTGCCAGCAAATTTGTGACAGTTCATAAGATCCACAATAAATAGGTCTTTGCTGCTGCAAAAACAAGGCACACCTAGAAGTGGCACCTTGGGGTGGGGATGGAAGTAGAGTGGCTGCATTGTGGGAGGGAGTGAGGAGGCAGCATGCCAGCATGACCTAGGGATCGGAAAATGTGCCAGTGTGACCTCTGAAGTGGGAGAGGGGACGAGGGGAGGAAGAGTACCTGCTTGAATAAGGGAGTGAATGAAGAGTGCCAACTTAACTAAAGTTGGAGAGGGAGTGCCAGGATGAACTGAGAGAGTGGGAGAAGAGGTTGTCTCTGTGAAATAGTGGGGAGTTAGATAGAATCATAGAAAGTTACAGCATGGAAGGAGGCCATTTCGGCCCATCGTGTCCGCGCTGGCCAACAAAGAGCTATCCAGCCTAATCCCACTTCTCAGCTCTTGGTCCGTAGCCCTGCAGGTTAGAGCATCCCAAGTGCACATCCAAGTACTTTTTAAATGTGGTTAGGGTTCCTGCCTCTACCACCCTTTCAGGCAGCGAGGTCCAGACCCCCACAACCCTCTGGGTGAAGAAATTTCCCCTCAAATCCCCTCTAAACCTTCCACCAATTACTTTAAATCTGTGCCCCCTGGTTTTTGACCCCTCTGCTAAGGGAAATAGGTCCTTTCTATCCACTTTATCTATGCCCCTCATAATTTTATACACCTCAATAAGGTCTCCCCTCAGCCTCCTCTGTTCCAAGGAAAATAGACCCAGCCTATCCAGTCTTTCCTCATAGCTAAGATTCTCTACTCCCAGCAACATCCTTGTAAATCTCCTCTGTACCCTCTCTAGTGCAATCACATCTTTCCTGTAATGTGGTGACCAGAACTGCACGCAGTACTCTAGCTGAGGCCTAACTAGTGTTTTATACAGTTGAAGCATAACCCCCCTGCTCTTGTATTCTATGCAAGATGGGGTGCAGCATCTCTATAAACTGGGTGTGGAGAGGTAGAGCGCTTCTGTGAACTGTGATGGTAGAAGATGTATAAAAGTTAGTGTAGAGTGGTGGTGCATGATGGGGATTTGGTTCTATGCAAAAAATGGTCAGGAAAGGCAGTGTATAGCATTACCTCACATAATCACGTGACTGGGCTGGCTACAAGATATAATCAAGGACAAAGAACTGCAAATGCTGCAAGAAATTAGGTTGAGTGAAAGGGCTAATGTTGCAAGATAAAGGGTATGCTCAAGATGTGTAGCCACCCTAGAAACCAGATGGCCTAACAATATCCCAAGGACAGTGAGTAGATCAGGAAGCAGACACAAAGTCAACAATTCTTGGGACTAGGACAAAGGGCCAGTAAACAAATTCTGATAAGAGCTAAATTATGTTATAACGCAGAACATTCTAGAAGGTAGGCGGGAACAATGTATAGCACATCCAACTGTATGTATAAATATCTACTAACCGCTGTAACAATTCGGAGAAGCTTGGCTAAGGCGGAAGCAGGCTGTCTCCCCACCGGTGGCTGCCTCACCAGTGCGAATAAAGGCTTTTTGGACTCTCGATCTCGGACTTGTGTTGAGTGATTTGAAATTACTCCACGACAAGGTTACATATGTAAATTATTTTTGCCTTTAAATGCTGAATCACACTACACTTCAAAAGCATTGGAAAGTATACCAAAAAATATAATTTCTTCAAACATTTCTACATTTTCATTGCGAAAATTGCACTTCTGTGTACTCAAGTTTATTTTCCCCGTACAATACAATTGAGGGAATATTGTATTCAGCTGCAGTACAACTCGTGACAAGTTCACGTCCCAATGCACTTGTAACCATTTCTTTTACTATGTCTCAAGTGAGGCCATTGGGTTTCATTTTTCACAGAAAAACAAATTGGATTGGAGAATGTGATCCCAAAACACTAACAAATCCTGAAATCCAGGAATCCTGTAATAAAAAGGAATTGAATTTATTCAAGCCACTTTGATGCAGTGGCCTTGGCCATATGTCTTTTTTGAAGCCCATAATCGTTGTACACTTTTTTTTAATGAGTTGTCAATTTTTTGAGGACGGGGGTTGTGTCAACATTTAAGCTGTTCAACAGCTTCCCAGGTTTTATAGGCTGGCATGTATGAATGCTGCAGATGCATGTTCATTGTGACATGTTTGAACCTGCTAAAACTTGGTTCTGTTACTGGGAATTTAACGGTTAAGCAACAGTTCAAGATGGGAATCTATTACAGTAAAGGAAAAAGGGGAGACACTTACCTGATATAAATGTAACCCATATCTGCATCCCCCAGAATGTAGACAGGAACATCAGGTGGAGAAGTTTGGCAAACGTTGAGGGTTCTCCTTCAGTAGACATGGCAATTGGCACAGATGACATCACCCAACCAAGGAAGGCAGAAACCCTGCACCAAGATACAGAAAATTTTTGGAAGGGAGGTGAAGTGCAGAAAGAAAATTAAACCAGGCTCAAGGTGATTATCTCTGACCCAATTGTGATTAGCAAAAGGCAAAATATATATTGGCAAAATAAATGTTTGGTATAGACAAGGATGGAGTGCGCCTTGGCTCAATGGTAGCATTCCGGCCTCCGAGTCAGGTTATGGGTTCGCGCCCCACTCCAGACAACCCCGGCAAGTGGGGACAAATGTTCCGGTCTCTAAATACTGGGTTGACATCCAATGGGATGCTGGTGTCCCTCCCCTCCACTGCCCAATCGCATCTAGCCAGTCCTTCTGGTAGGCAGTTGTGAATCAGGCTAACGCCCTGTCCGCATCATTGCGGAAACAACCCAGAGCACAATCTGCTGGATGTAAAAAGCAGCATTAGAAATGGCTTGTCTCATGTGCCACTAGGCATGGAAGAGAAAGGAGAAAGAAAAAGAACATAGACAACAAATAAGTGGTGGGAGATTGCAAAGAGCTCCAACAGATCACAAAGGGTCTGATGTAGCAGACAATCAGAGAAAAATAAGAATGAAGAATTAGATATGAAGTGATTCAAAAAATGAGTTTAACCCAAAATAACGCAATAGATCACATAAAGGTGTGACATAAGAAGTGTGACCAACAAAATTCTCTAGTTCAAAGTGAGAACAGGAGGAAACCCCACCAACACAATATTCAGTGCAACAGCGGAAGAAGTCAAGGAGGGGTCTCATTAGAACTGGATCAGAGAGTGGTTAAAGTATCTCTTCGTTTCCAGTTCTGGTGATAGGTCTACACCTAAAAATGTTACCTTGTCTTTTCTCTTTTCAGATGCTGCTAGACCCATGTTATTTCCAGCACGTGTTTTAATTTGCATTTCCAGCATTTGCGGTTTAATTTTTTTAATGTCCATTTTTTAATAACAGGCACTGGATACGTGCAAGGGACCAGATCAAATTTAAAAGGGATATTTCATATTCACTCTAATTTCTTTGAAAAGACCAAATGGGTTACAAATAATTATGACTAATGACTTTGAAGGTGGTTATGTTTTCCTGTAAATGTGTCCACCAGAATAAATTACAAAGCAACTAATAGAGGTCTTTAAAACTATGAAAGTTTTGATAGAGTAGACAGAGAGGGGAGAAAATTCGGTTGCTTTGTGTCTCCAGTTAGTGCCCCAAGGGGGTGCTAACGGGGCGTAAAGCAACTAGAGCCTGGGCGTGGCGCCGCTAACGCCTCCCGCGAAATTCAGCGGGAGGTTAGTAGCGGTGGTAGCGCCCTGTGGTGCTGCGCCTCTGGCGATTACGTCATCGCCGTGCCCAGTGCCCTGGCTGCAAACTAGGCTTGCGCCCCCTGACCTGGCTGGGGCGGCGATAATTAAAGGGCAGGTGCCGGGCGGCCTTTTTTTTTGGGCCGCCTGCCAGCACCTGCCCCCTCTGGCCTCCTCCTGCGGGGTGCCGGCCGCAATCTGTCAGCCTGGCACTCCTCTGGAGTGCCGGGCTCTTTTGCCGGCACCCCGCTCCCCAGTGGTCCAGCAGGGCCCGGTGCACACTGTGCTAGGTCCCTCCCCTTTAATGAGGGGAGGGCAGCCTGCAGTACCGTGGCGCTGCTGCACGTAGTGCCGCAATATTCAATGGAAGTGCCCCAAGAGGGAGGGGGAACGCTTCCCGTAGCACCCTGCCTCCTGCTTAGGGCGCTACCATTCAATTTCGGGCACGGGGGCGCTAACTTTTTCAGGGCGCTAAAAGTAGCGCCCCTGCGAAGTTATCGCCCCAAAGGGGGCGCGAGCCAATGTCCCCCTCCCCACCCACAGAGTGTTTCCACTTGTGGGGAAGAGCAAAACTAAAGGCCATCAATATAAGATAGTCACCAAGAAATCAAATAGGGAATTCAGAAGAAACTTCTTTACCCAGAGAGTGGTGAGAATGTGGAACTTGCTACCACAGGGAGTAGTTGAGGTGAATAGTATGGATGCATTTAAGGGGATGCTCGATAAGCATATGAGGGAGAAGGGAATAGAGGGTTATGCTAATAGAATTAGGTGAGAAAGGATGGGAGGAGGCTCAAGTGGAGCATAAACACCAGCGTGGACTGGTTGGGCCAAATGGCCCATTTCTGTGCTGTATATTCTATGTAATTCTATGTAAAATAAATTAGGGCTTTACATGGTCCATTCCTGCCTGTCCCAACATAATCATCAGGTCTTCTGCAATAGCTTCTCCTTCTGCTCCATATAGTCATTTCCATTCTGGACCCTATCTCATCCTCATCTATATGCTGTCACTTGTCAATATTATTTAGATTTATCAAAATTGATTGATCCTGCCAGAAACTCTGCATCCTAGACCCGATTCCATCCACTCCATGACAGTTCACAACTTTGGTGTCCTTAATCACCCTGAACTAAGCTTCAAACCCATCATACTATCCATCACAAGACTGCCTAGTTTCACCTGCATAACACCAAGTGCCTCGGTCCCTACTTCAGCCCCAGCATTACTGAAACTCTCATCCATGCTTTGTTGGCTCTAAGCACAGCTTATTTAATGGTGTACCAAAGCAAAATACTGCAGATGCTGGAAATCTGAAACAAAAACAGAAAATGCTGGAAATACTCAGGTCAGGCAGCATCTGTGGAGAGAGAAACAGAGTTAACGTTTCAGGTCGATGACCCTTCGTCAGAAGAGCTTATTTAATGGTGTCTTGGGCTGCATACCACAAACCCCAACTCACCTCTACAGTACTACGTTCCGCTCACTTATCACAGAGTTCTGATGAAAAGTCATTGACCTAAAACATTAACTCTATTTCTCTCTCCATAGATACTGTCTGACTTGCTGAGTGTTTCCAGCATTTTCTGTTTTTAATTTTAAAAAACCCTGCTCGCTGGCTATTTAATGCATTAATTGCTTCTTTGTGACAGTACTTAGCATTTCCGATTTTTACTATTTCTCTACCCCCTTCCCATTTTGTTCAGTCCAATTTGCTTATCTTCCAGTTTTGAAATCTGACGCAAAGGGTTTAGATCTAAAAATGTAACCCAATTTCTCTTTTTTCAGATTCTGCCAGACCTGCTGTGTCTTTCCAGCACTTTCAACTTTCATTAAAAGGCAGGCCGGAGTTGTTCAGCTAGGCTATGGACAGCAATCTAAAATCCTGGAGAACCGACAATGTTAAATGGATCTGAAAATGACCTTGGGTGGAGGGGGGGTAATGTTTGTGGAGAGGAAGGGGGGAGGTAAAAGTCCGATGGTCAACAGGAACTGTGTGCGGATAATCCAAGATCTAAGGCTGTTGCAGGCGTCATTAACTAAAGCTGCAGAGAGTTTAACAAAACTAAAATGATGTTGTTGTTGAAGAACGCATTTCTGCACTTTCCCCTGAAACAGAAATAGCGCAGAGATTTTCAAAACCCGTTAATAAATAAAACATTCAGATGTAGCTTTTTTTCCCATTTAGGACAAAAAGATCTAGATTAAAATTCAGACTAAACATTCACTGATAAATCATTTTCATTTAAGACAAAAAGTTAAAACTTTAAATCTGTGCGGCTCTTTATTAACTCGCTCATAAATTGAACGATCAGGAAAAAAGATTTCAGAGAGTCATAGAAATTTACAGCACAGAGAGGCCATTCAACCCATTGTCTCTGTGCCAGCCAAAAAAGAGCTATCCAGCCTAATCCCACTTTCCAGCTCTTGGTCTGCGGCCCTGTAGGTTACGCCACTTCAAGTGCACATCCAAGTACTTTTCAAATGCGATGAGGGTTTCTGCCTCGACCACCCTTTCAGGCAGTGAGTTCCAGACCCCCACCACTATCTCAGCAAAAAAAATTCTCCTGAACTCCCCTCTAATCCTTCTACCAATTACTTTAAATCTATGCCCCCTGATTATTGACCTCTCTGCTAATTGCAGTTACATTTGCTGCTTAAACTTCCAACAGATGAATGCCTCGGGTAAAATGCAAAATGCTTACCCTCCCCTACGACTTATCCTGAGCCGGGCTATCCCACAGGATGCAACCTTTCTCGCTTCAGCGCTGCGCACTCATCCTAACTTGGCTGCCAGACTTGTTCTCTCTCCCTCCCCCCTTCCTGCTGTTGTGATTGGTTGTGGCGGTCGCTACATTCTACTTTGGAACGTGAGTGCATTCGCCCGCCGAGTCCCCAAAATTCGAATCAGCGAAAAGGCGGCCACGCCCCCCCTATGCGGCCGCGCATGCGTTCTGAAAAGCGGCCTCACGGGACTTGTAGTCTTTCCAGGCGGACACGCGCGTCAGCCGTTTTATTTTAAAACCAGCGAGAGCGAACGTTAAGCAACAATTCTTACGCTTGTATGCTTAAGTGGGGGCAACAAGAGGCCTTTTGTGGTTATAATCTTGGAGGGAGACATAGGATGGGAGAGCTGTCGCCCCTGGCAACCAGCCTCCCCTTCTGGGGAGGGAGCATCATTCAGTGGAAGCCAGCCAGTCGGCACGGGCCTAGTCGGGAAACTGGGCCGGGCCCGTGTCCGCGCGCGCACGCGCCGATCGAGCGAGTGTTTTTTTCTGAACCCGGGGAGCTCGCGTGCGAGCCGGCTGGTGTCGCGCGCATGGTTGGCAGGGCGGCCGCGCGCGGGGCGATGACGTCGCGGGAGAGGAAGCTGGCTGAAGGAGCAGTGAATGGAGCGCTGAGCCTCCCGTGCAAGTGCGCAGGATGGAGAAACTCAGGAGCAGCCTCTTTCGGGGCAGACGTTCCGCGGCTGCAGAAACTGTCAGGCTGAGAAAGAGAAAATCGACGCTGTACAGCAAAGAGCGCTCCGACACGGAGCGGGGCGCAGGTACTGACAGGATGGGCAGCCAGCTCAGTTTATTCTGCCCTCGTCTCGCCGCTGCTCTTTGCAAATTACATTGCAATTCGTCTCGTTGTATTCGGTTTATAAATGCCCTTAGAAGAGACCTGTTCTGGGGGAATCTTTCCCGGCTGCCAACTCGTTGGACAGTATCATGTGCAAGAGTCTAAAGCGTCTATGAACAACGTTGCATATAGTTCCAAGTGTGGCATATTATTTGAAGAATTGTTACACTTTAATCTGAATTGAAAGAGCTTAATGCACCCTCTGGACGGGGAGGTTTCTGTTGCCTAATAGTCCCGTAGCATAAGTCAGCCAATCCTATGTACCTCTTCCGACCGGCTGGAGTGAAGTTTTTCCAATGGATCGCAGGATCCCAGAGGCCATTCGGCCCATTGCGTCTGTGTTGGCTCTTTGCTAGAGCAATCCAAAACTAATCTGATCTGACCCGATGAAAGGTCATCGAACTAAAACGTTAACTCTGTCTCTCTCTCTCTCTCTCTCTCCGTAGATGATGCTTCACCTGCTGAGTGTTTCCAACATTTTCTGCTTTTACTCCAGAACACTCTTCCCATTGCCTTGCAGCTTCCTATGCCTCAAATATTCATTCCTTTTCCCCATAAAAGATGCCTCAACCAATTTCTGTGGCAAAGCATTCCATGCTGCAACAGCCCTCGGTATAAAGAGATTTCGCCCAAACACTCTCCTCCCTCACTATGACTATTTTAAATTGGTGACTCCTCGTCACTGACTCTCACCAGGGTACTATCCTGTCAATACATTTCTGTATTTAAATTACTAGCACATTAGTTATGTTACTGTGTACGAGTAAACGTTTTGTGCAGTGATAGCATTGTTTTTCTTTGGGTGGCTGGCACTGCCTTTCAGAAATTAGGTGAAGGGATCCCTAGTCTTGCATGTCAATACTTGCAAGGGATCTCCCACACAAAAATGCTTGCCAACCACTGCTGTACACTATACATTTCTTGGAGAAATTATGTGTTCTGAAGGGTTTTGATGGAGTAGATAGGGAGAAACTGTTTCCACTGGCAGGAGGGTCAGTAACCAGAAGGCACAGATTTAAGATAATTGGCAAAAGAACCAAGGGGGAGATGAGGAGAAATGTATTTATGCAGTGTGTTATGATCTGGAATGCACTACCTGAAAGAGTGGTGGAAGCAGATTCAATGGTAACTTTCAAAAAGGAGCTGGATATATACTTGCAAAGGGAAAAAAAATGCAGGGCTATGGAGAAAGAGCAGCAGGGGAGTGGGATTAATTGAATAGCTCTTTAAAAGAGCTGGCACAGGCATGAATGGGTCAAATGGCCTTCTGTACTGTATGATTCTATGAGCTTGGGAACATAGACAAGAGTGTTATTCCAGTTGAAATAAATTTGAGTAAAAAGTTGGCAGATGCAAGTTTAAAAAAATGGTTTATGGTTGTTCCAGAATTTGACCAAATCATGCTGTTGCTAATAACAGAAACCAGATATACCAAGTAAGTTTCCTAATTCACTCCAGTGTGTTCTCTCCACTGATTAGGTGCTGAGATAGTATACAGGACTTTACAGAAAAGGGTGTTTTGGAGTGCAAGAAAATGTTAATTATCTAGCAGTGAATGCTTAGCATTCATAATATTTAATCATGGAACATGATTTTCTTTAAGAATAAAAATTGAATTATGCACAGGAAGCTTTTTTTGTGGGAAGTGCTTCATTGGATATAATTTTTCTATAGAAGTACTCGTTTGCGATTATAAGATTGCTTTTTCCTGAGGTGTAATATTTACTTTATAAAAAATGTCGAATGTGACACTGTCTTCCTCCGAAAAACACAACTGGTATTTGGATCCACCAAAAGATTTTGCTGCTTCTATACTGCTTGTGTAATTGTAATTTTTCTGTTTTTTAATCCAGGTTTATTGGGTCCAAACACCTATTTAATTATATTCACTGTAGCTTTGAGGATGGTGAACTGCATTCTAGTCCAGACGAGCTTTGTTCCTGATGAGTATTGGCAGTCACTCGAAGTTGCACACAACATGGTCTTCAAATATCCTTTGGGTTTTCAAATTGTACATGCACATTGTAAAACTTGTAACTTTTAGATCAGCCTATTGCAATTCACAGATGTGCAAATCTTTTGGACATCACAGATGTAGTGTAATTTTTACACTTGGCCACGCTGCATTTTTGTCTATTCATGACAATATGATAGCAGAGTGGGATGGAATTGGGATAGTTATGTGCTCCTGAACAAGGAGACCTAATGTAGCAATATATGCTTTAAAGTAACCTTGACTTTAAAAGGCTGTGAATTCCTGAAATTACTTATTTAAATACAACTTTTTAATTTTCTTTTATATTCTTCTCTATCCCGCACCCAAAAAAAGCTTTTGGAGTGATGGTTTACATGTTTGCAGCTGTAGTTCTATATGCAGTGACTTGCATAATGTCCTGGCCAATATTTATCTCTCAATCAACATAACTAAAACAGATTATCTGGTCATTATCACATTGCTGTTTGTTGCAGCTTGCTGTGTGCAAATTGGCTGCCGCGTTTCCCACATTACAACAGTGACTACACTTCAAAAAATACTTAATTCGCTGTAAAGCGCTTTGAGACATCCAGTGGTCGTGAAAGGCGCTATATAAATGTAGGTCTTTTTATTTCAAACCAATCTGGGGAATGAAGGGGAACTCAACCTGGCAAATGTGTTTGTGCTCTTTTAGTGTTTGATATCTACAGATGTCTAATAGCATTTCTTGTGCACACCCTGCTTTGGTCAGGAAATAGTCAACAGAATCTAATTAGGGAAGGGGAAAAATACTAAAAATTAGAAGAAGGTACAATGCAAATATGAATGAAGGTTTCTTTTAATTACAGAAAGGAAGACATGAAAACCTTTGTGCGTGCTACAACCAGACCTCAAATATGGCCTGATACTATGTATCTAATTTGTTGACTGGGATTGCTAAAACTGAATGCAAATTGCATGAAGTCTAGAAAGATTTGGGGACAGCTAGCTTTGTCTACCAGAATGTATTGCAGTACTGTAAAGGAAAAGTTAGTGTCACTTATTCACGTCTAAACTTAAACACGGTCTCTGATAGATTGGTTTTGTAAAGTACAATTTTAGTCATCTGTGTCTAAATTAGTTGGCACATAAAACTTCTCACCCATTTTCCATTGACCACAATGCACTGTACTTAGAGAGAGAGAGAAATGTGACACTCTTTGTAAGAAAGTGCCTGGCTCCTGCTGGATGCTTGTCTCAGTTAAAATTAGGAAGGAAGAAACTGATACAAAAATCTGTAATAATATTAAAAATATTACATCCGCATGCACGTCCATTATAAGTTCCAATGTGAACATTTATAATGGTAACTGTCTAGGTAAACTTGTAACGTTGTGATTACACCCTCCTGCCAATGGTCGTGCTGCAGTGCCTCAGTTTTACATCTTCCAGCTCCTCAGTCTGCACTGCAAAGAAACTCCTATACTCCAACCATCTCTACTTCTCTGCTTCCCAAATTGTTGTAAGCTTTGCTATTTAACTATAAATAATAATATAAACTCAAAGTACTATGTAAAAATAAGGATAGAATATATGACTTTAAAATGTGGACTGAATTACGTCTGTGCACCCTAATCCAATTATCCCGACGTCTGGGACATCCAGATAAACAAATCAACCCCTATTGCATTTTTTTGACCAGATATTTTACATTGTTCAACTTCCTTGTTTACATCAAACTTTTGGTAATCTACTAGGAAGGAGAAGCAGGGCCTTGGCAAGTTGAGGAGCAGAGAGGACCAAATGACACTCAGAATGTCTGATGTTCCTGCTGGGTATGAAGGATCAAGGAATTGTGAAGTGGAGGGACCAGCCATGGAGCAAGATGGTGGCCTATATATACTATATCTTGTATCAGATTGTTGCTGAGCACTTGCTTAGTAGGGATTAATCAGAAAACGGGTCATGCCCAATCAGAGCTCACATTTTGGGTCACGTGATACTCAAGGATCAATCAATCACGGTGCTTAAAGCAGACAGACTGACGATTTTGTTTATTTTTAAAAGAAATATTTAATACTACAACCTTAACATTCTCAAATATGGATATTTAACCTGGGAATGGAAAGAGAGGCTGCGAGGCTACACTTATCCATTGTTCTTTGCAAGCTTTTATAAATTGTTGCAAATATTAAAGAAGGATACAGTTCAACTGCTGGTAAGGTTAAAAAATGTATTTGTTTGGAACTAATCAGCCTTGTCTCTCAAAAATGAGATTTATATTGAAATGCTGGGAAAGTTATTGGCTGAATTGTTTATTTTTCGGAAACCTCTAAGCTTGTCTGTTCTTTGGTATCCTAGAATCATAGAATGATACAGCGCAGAAGGAGGCCATTCAGCCCATCATGCCTGTGCCGTCTCTTTGGTAGAACTATCCAATTAGTCCCACTCCCCTGCTCTTTTCCCATTGTCCTGTAAATTTTTCCCCTTCAAGTATTTATCCAATTCCCTTTTGAAAGTTACTATTGAATCTGCTTTCACCACCCTTTAAGGCAGTGCACAACAACTCGCTGCGTAAAAACAAAAATAAATGTTTCTCCATGTTGCCTCTGGTTCTTTTGCCAATCACCTTAAATCTGTGTCCTCTGGTTACTGACCCTTCTGCCACTGGAAACAGTTTCTCCTTAGTTACTCTATCAAAACTGATCATAATTTTGAACACCTCTATCAAATCTCCTCTTAACTGTTTGTGCTCTAAGGAGAACAACCCCAGCTTCTCCAGTCTCTCCACATAACTGAAATCCCTCATCCCTGGTACCATTCTACTAAATTTCTTCTGCACCCTTTCTAAGCCTTGACGTCTTTCCTAAAGTGCGGTGCCCATAGTTGAACACGATATTCCAGCTGAGGACTTGCCAGTGTTTTATAAAGATTTAGCATAATTTCCTTGCTTCTATGCCTCTATTAATAGAGCCAAAGATCCCATATGCTTTTTTAACAGCCAAAGTTAACTTCTAAAGTTAAGGCACATGGGATTGGGGGCAAGGTATTGACTTGGATAGAGAACTGGTTGGCAGACAGAAAGCAAAGAGTTGGAATAAACGGGTCTTTTTCCGAGTGGCAGGCAGTGACTAGTGGGGTACCGCAGGGATCGGTCCTAGGACCCCAGCTATTCACAATATATATAAATGATCTAGACGCGGGAATTGGATGTAATATCTCCAAGTTTGCAGACGACACAAAGCTGGGTGGGCGTGTGTGTCGTGAGGAGGATGCCGAGAAACTCCAGTATGATTTGGACAAGTTGGGTGATTGGGCAGAAGCATGGCAGATGCAATATAATGTGGATAAATGCGAGGTTATCCACTTTGGTGTCAAAAACAGGAAGGCAGATTATTATCTGAATGGCAATAGATTGGGAGAAGGGGAACTGCAACGAGACCTGGGTGTCCTTATGCACCAGTCACTGAAGGTAAGCATGCAGGTGCAGCAGGCGGTTAAGAAGGCAAATGGTATGTTGGCCTTCGTAGCGAAAGGGTTCGAGTACAGGAACAAGGATGTCTTGCTGCAGTTGTACAGGGCCTTGGTGAGACCACATCTTGAGTATTGTGTGCAGTTTTGGTCCCCTTATCTGAGGAAGGATGTTCTTGCCATGGAGGGAGTGCAGCGAAGATTCACCAGGCTGATACCTGGGATGGCAGGAATGACGTATGAGGAGAGATTGGGTCGATTAGGCTTATACTTGCTGGAGTTTAGAAGAATGAGCGGGGATCTCATTGAAACTTATAAAATTCTAACAGGACTAGACAGACTAGATGCAGGAAGGATGTTCCCGATGGCAGGGGAGTCCAGAACCAGGGGTCACAGTCTAAGGATAAGGGGTAAGCCATTTAGGACTGAGATGAGGAGGAATTTCTTCACCCAGAGAGTGGTGAACCTGTGGAATTCTCTACCACAGAAGCAGTAGAGGCCAATTCATTAAATATATTCAAGAAGGAGTTAGATATATTTCTTAAAGCTAAAGGGATCAAGGGATATGGAGAGAAGGCAGGGACAGGGTACTGAATTTGGATGATCAGCCATGATCTCATTGAATGGCGGAGCAGGATCGAGAGGCTGAATGGCTTACTCCTGCTCCTATCTTCTATGTTTCTCAACTTGTCCTGCCACCTTCAAAGATTTATGTACATACATCCCCAGGTCTCTCTGTTGCTGCACACCCTTCTTTAAAATTGTATCATTTAGTTTATATTGCCTCTTCTCATTCTTCCTACCAAAATGTATCACTTCACACTTCTCTGCATTAACTTTCATCTGCCATGTGTCTGCCCATTTTGCCAGTCTGTTTGTCCTCCTGAAGTCTGTTACTATCCTCCTCACTGTTTACAACATTTCCAAGTTTCATGTCATCTGCAAACTCTGAAATTATGCCCTGTATACCCAAGTCCAGGTCAATTAATATATATCAAAAAGTGCAATGGTCCGAATACCGACCCCTGGGGAACACCACTGTATATCTTCCCTCCAGTCTGAAAAACAACTGTTCTCCACTACCCTTTGCTTTCTGTTTCCAATTCTTATCGTCGCTGCCATTGTTCCTTTAAACCCATGGGCTTTAATTTTACTAACAAGTCTATTATGTGGTACTTTATCAAATGCCATTTAAAAGTCCATATACAGAACATCAACCGCACTACTCTCATCAACCCTCCGTTACTTCATTAAAAGAACTCAATCAATTTAGTCGAACACCATTTGCTTTTAACAAATCCGTGCTGACTTTAATTTATTAGCCCACACTTTTGTCCCGGATTAATGTCTCAAAGTGTCCCCATCACTGACGTTAGGCTGACTGGTCTGTAATTGCTGGGTTTATCCATCTTCCCTTTTTTGAACAGGGTTGTAACATTTGCAATCCTCCAGTCCTCTGGCACCATCCCCATATCTAAGGAGGATTGGAATATTGTGGCCAGACCCTCCACAATTTCCACCCTTATTTCCCGAGATGCATCCCATTTGGACTGAATGACTTTTCTACTTTGAGTACTGCCCACCTTTTAAGTACCTCCTCTTTATCTATTTTCATCCCATCCAATATTGCTATTACCTCCTCCTTTACTGCTACATTGGCAGCATCCTCTTCTCTAGTGAAGACAGATGCAAAGTATGTCATAAATCGCAAGTAACAACTCAGGAAGTACTACTGGGTGGCCAGCTGGGGCGCCGTCCAGGGAGTATAAATACTCAGGCATGGGCCCACCTTGGGCAGAGACAATCTGGAAACAGGAAGCTAGTGACTGCTAACTAGACCTCCATGTTTTGTTACAAGTTGATTAAAGCCTTGCTTTATGTTCAAGTGCGTAGTGAGTCTTTATTACGTCAATTTAATCAACTTGATATCGTCTCCACGCTTTGGGTGATTCGGAACAACCAGCTGCAACTCGAACCACAGAAGGGAACTTGGGCAAGAAACTGATCCATCATGGAAAAACTCCTTAGACTCGCTCGTCTCGACCTGGACCCGAATGCACCTGCGGCAGCAAAGGTATGGAAGCATTGGTTTCGTACCTTTAGCAACTTTCTTGAAGAATGTGGGGCGGATGTCCCTAATAAGTTACGAATGCTTATCAACTACGTGTCTCCTCATGTGTATGATTATATTGAGGACTGTATAGACTAGCCTGACACTGCTATCGAAATCTTACAGCAGCTATATGTTAAGTCCCCAAATGAAATCTTTGCTCGACACCTACTGGCCACAACTCGGCAGCAGCCTGGGGAATCACTCGATGAATTTCTCCAGAAACTTCACAGGCTCAGCAAGGATTGTAACCTTAAAGCAGTTTCAGCTGAACAGTATCAAGAGGAACTAATCCGCGATTCCTTTATCAATGGAATCGCGTCCCCTTTTATACGTCAGCGCCTGCTGGAAAATAAAACCCTCAATTTACGGGCTGCTTATGACCAGGCGTGTTCCTTGGACTTGGCCAAGAAAAATGCAGACACTTATCTCCCACCACGTGCACGGGCGGCGGCTATCTCCTTTAATGAGTCTTTCGGTAGGTCTCGGGCGGATGCCCCCACTGATGTTGACTCTACTCTAACAGACGACGACCCTACCCTAGAGGCCTTCGCTGATGACGACCCCGCCCTAGCAGCATCCTGGCAATCAGGAAGAAAGTGTTTCTTTTGTGGAGGGGCGTGCCATCACAGAAAATTTTGCCCGGCTCGTAATGTGACCTGCAATCATTGCAGCAAGAAAGGACACTTTTCCAAGGTATGCCAGTCACGGGCCTTTGCTAACAAGAAAGGCCGCTCCTCTAAAGTATACCGGTCGAGAGCTCCTGTTAGCTTCACAGCTGCTATCTATGGAGCTGCTCCTCCCCCAAGAACTACTGTTAAGGCTACAGTTGCCGAAGGGAAAATTGCCCCTCCTCCCATCACGGCTGTTTTTCCCCAAAGTTTGTCCCATGCAGCCACGAAGGTTTCAGTAAATGGGCACACTCTAAGTGCGCTAATCGACTCCTGCAGCTCTGACAGCTTCATTAGTAAGCGGGCTGTCAACAGGTTAAAACTGCACATTTATCCCTCGGACAGGGAGATTGCAATGGCTCTGACGACTCTGACCACCAATTCTTCTGGCTTCTGTCTGGTCAACCTCATCCTCAACGGCCGCACGTATCTCTCCACCCGGCTCGGAGTACTCGCAAACTTATGCAGCGATGTGCTTCTGGGACAGGACTTCCAGAAGCAGCACAAGAAGATCACTTTTGAGTTTGGAGGGTCAAGGCCGGAGCTTACCATTTCTAAGGTGCCGTTTTGTGCACTCTCGGCGGCCTTACTCGGTGAACCCTCCCTGTTTGCCAATCTTCCCCCCCGCTGTAAACCCATAGCCACCAAATCGCGGCGCTTTAGCCAAGATGATCGAGCGTTTATTGAGGCGGAAATCTCTCGCCTTTTAGTCGACGGTATTATCGAGCCATGTTGATCTCCCTGGCGGGCTCAGGTCGTCATCGTGAGGAATCCCTTAAAACAACATAAAAAACGTCTGTGTATCGATTATTCGCAGACTATTAATCTATATACCGATCTGGATGCCTACCCGCTGCCACGCATAGATGACATGGTCAACAACCTTGCCAAATACAAGGTATTCTCGACCTTCGATTTAAAAAGCGCGTACCATCAGGTGCCACTGCAAGACTCCGACAAGAAGTATACGGCCTTTGAGGCCAATGGTCGGCTTTTCCAGTTTCGCCGCCTTCCATTCGGGGTCACCAATGGGGTGGCCGTCTTCCAACGGGCCATGGATGGCCTAGTCCGGCAAGAGAACTTGACGGATACCTTTCCGTATTTAGACAATATCACTATTGCCGGCCATGATCAAAAGGAGCATGATGCCAATCTTCAGAGATTTTTTGACGTACTCCGCCGTCGCCACTTAACGTTAAACGAATCCAAATCGGTGAAGTCGGTGCCATCGGTGAACATTCTTGGCTACTGGGTGGGCAACGGTGTTATTAAACCGGACCCAGAGCGACTTCGTCCACTTCAGGAGCTCCCTCCCCCGACGAACCTCGGCTCTCTTCGTCGGGCACTTGGCATGTTTGCTTATTACGCAAAATGGATACCACACTTCTCCGATAAAATACAGCCCCTGCTCCATGCGAAGTCTTTTCCATTGGAAGCTACGGCTATTTCTGCCTTCAACCTCCTCAAACAACAGCTGGAGAAAGCCACGCTTCGCTCCATTGACGAAAATCTTCCTTTTGTGGTCGAATGCGATGCATCGGAGGTGGCGATCTCCGCTACCTTGAATCAAGGTGGCCGACCCGTGGCATTCCTATCCAGAACCTTGCAGGGTAGCGAGCTCCATTACCCCCCCGTCGAGAAGGAGGCTACGGCCATCATCGAGGCTGTACGCCAATGGGGTCATTTTCTTGCTCGGCGTCATTTTACGCTTATAACTGACCAGCGCTCTGTGGCCTTCATGTTGGATAACCGGAGGCGCACGAAAATCAAAAATAATAAAATTCAACTCTGGAGGATGGAGCTGGCTGCCTTTGGATATACTATCTGTTACCGACCCGGCAAACAGAACGTGGCCCCAGATACCTTCACACGGGCATTTTGCTCCTCAATGTCAACGTCGACTCTGGCGGATTTGCATATGGACTTATGCCATCCTGGTGTGACCCGCATGTTGCACTTTGTGCGCTCCAAAAATCTACCATTTTCAACCGAGGACGTAAAGAAAACATGCTCCTCCTGTAGGATTTGTGCAGAATTGAAACCACAATTCTTTCGCCCATCAGATGGCTTACTCATACATGCAATGCAGCCTACGCAGAGGCTCAGCATAGACTTTAAAGGGCCATTGCCTTCGTCGACAAGGAACACCTACCTACTTACGATGGTGGACGAGTATTCACGCTTTCCCTTCGCCTTCCCCTGCCCTAATATGCTTACCTCTACGGTAATTAAATGCCTCGATCAGGTCTTTTCCCTTTGCGGGACAGCCAATTTTATCCACACTGATCGGGGTCCCTCCTTTATGTCGAGTGAACTTAAAAGTTATCTCTCCCAACGGGGAATCGCCTCAAGTAGGACGACACCATATCACCCAATCGGTAACGGACAGGTTGAACGATACAATGCCATCATCTGGAACGCTTGTCCGTCTGGCACTAAGGTCACGCAACCTGCCGGACCAGCAGTGGGAAACGGTGCTCCCCGACGCGTTACACTCTATCAGGTCTCTTCTCTCCACATCTACTAATGTCACGCCTCATGAGCGATTCTTCAAATTCCGGCGTCGCTCTACACATGGGACGTCTCTACCGTCATGGTTGGTGGCTCCAGGCCCGGTGCTACTCCGGAGGTTCGTCCGGTCTGCCAAAAACGACCTTCTCGTTGACGAGGTGGAGTTAACGGAGGTAAACCCCACGTATGCGCACGTACGGTACCCTGATGGCCGGGAGACCACCGTCTCGCTCCGAGATCTGGCTCCCTGCCCAACTGGTCACACGGGCCCGAATGATGAAGGATCCCCCGACAATGATATCAACACTCCGCACCCCAATGAAAATGACGCCCCGCCTGGGACATCGGGGGATCTGCCGGCAACGCTACCGGATCAACTCAGGGAGCTGGACGCTCCCCGTAGGATGGCCACCCGAAACCAGGACGCCGGACAATCTCCAGCCACGACCCGGGATGAGGCCAGCTCAGCACCTGTGGGGACCCGCACCCGGAGTCATGATATTCCCAGTCCTCCACAGGATGATCAAGATGACGCGGACTCTACTGACTTACCGGTACGGGCCAAGCGACCCAGGGACCAGGACACGGTCCGGGGAGACGTGCCTTCCAGTCACAAGCAGAGAGCTAAACGTCTGCGGCTATTTCTGGTCCGCCTAGTCCGTTAAAGGAAGACTGGACTTCCAAACCTTTTAGGGAGGAAGAATGTCATAAATCGCAAGTAACAACTCAGGAAGTACTACTGGGTGGCCAGCTGGGGCGCCGTCCAGGGAGTATAAATACTCAGGCATGGGCCCACCTTGGGCAGAGACAATCTGGAAACAGGAAGCTAGTGACTGCTAACTAGACCTCCATGTTTTGTTACAAGTTGATTAAAGCCTTGCTTTATGTTCAAGTGCGTAGTGAGTCTTTATTACGTCAAAGTACTCATTTAGTACCTCAGCCATGCCCTCTGCCTCCACAAGACGATCTCTTTTTTTTGGTCCCTAATCAGCCCCACCCTTCCTTTGACTACTATTTTACTATTTATATGTTTATACAAAACCTTTGGGTTCCCTTTTATGTTAGCTGTGAATCTATTCTCATACTCTCTCTTTGCCCCTCTTAGTCCCTTTTTTAGATCTCCTCTGTACTTTCTGTATTCAGCTTGGTTCTCTGCTGTATTATGTACCTTACATTTGTGATAACCCTCCTTATTACATTAGTAAGGATGTATATTAGATGTATCCTGCAAAAATATCAAATAAGATGCTGTGATTCTGGCAATTGGTTGATCCTTCTAACTAGCCAGAAGATGCTGAAAATGAAGGCCTTTAAGTAGTATCAGATGCTTCATTTATTCCTTGCAGCACTGTAAGAATGGTGGCATACATGATTTTTTTTACCCCAATCTGCTGAAATTTGCAACTGCAATGTGTTGCTGTGGGGAGGTGCTGACTTGAGGACAGGTGCTTCCCTCAGGAAAATTTGTTAGAAGCGATATCACCAAACAGTATTTGCATTTTTGCTACAGCTAGCCCAGCAGTATCGGAGGTGGAGCCTGGAAACAGGACTGGCGCAGGATGTTTTTGATCTGGTGAAATCAGAAATAGGGTAAAATTGTCTCTCTCAATTTAAGCCACTTTCCACATTTACAAGCAGATTTAAAAATTGGTGTCTTTGTGTAATGGAACTAGCTCTCTGCTTTTCTGAGGATTGTGTATACTTGGTTCTACCTATGCTGGGGAAGAGAAAAGAAATAATTAAAAAGTACAGTGAATAAAAAATGTTAAAGTTGAGTCTGCACAAGGTTAAGATTTTGCATTACGGTTTTAGCCTTACGGGAACGGTAGCATAGTGGTTATGTTACTGGACTAGTAATCCAGAGGCCTGGACTAATGATCTAGAGACGCGAGTTCAAATCCCAACACGCAGCTGGGGAATTTAAATTCAGTTAATTAAATAAATCTGGAATGAAAATCAGTAATGAAACTATCGGATTGTTGTAAAAACCCATCTGGTCCACTAATGTCCTTTTAGGGAAGGAAATCTGCCGTCCTTATCTGGCCTATATTTGACTCCAGACCCAGAGCAATGTGGTTGACTCTGAACTGCCCTCTGAAATGGCCTAGCAAGCCACACAGTTGTAAAAAACCGCTACAATAAACAAGAAGAATAAAACCAGACGTAGCACTGGCTACGGACACGACACCCAGCCCAGTCGACACTGCAAAGTCCTCCTCACCAACATCTGGGGACTTGTGCCAAAATTGGGAGAGCTGTCCCACATACAAGTCAAGCAACAGCCTGACATAGTCATACTCACAGAATCCTACCTATCAGCCAATGTCCCAAACTCCTCCATCACCATGGGTACGTCCTGTCCCACCAGCAGGACAGACCCACCAGGGGTGGCGGCACAGTGGTATACAGTTGGGAAGGAGTGGCCCTGGGAGTCCTCAACATTGACTCCGGACCCCATGAAGTCTCATGGCTTCAGGTCAAGCATGGGCAAGGAAACCTCCTGTTGATTACCGCCCTCCCTCAGCTGATGAATCAGTACTGCTCCATGTTGAACACCACTTGAAAGAAGCACTGAGAGTAGGGGGACTTCAATGTTCCTCACCAAGAGTGGCTCGGTAGCACCACTGCTGGCTGAGTCCTGAAGGCCATATCTGCCAGTCTGGGCCTGGACCAAAACAAGGGGAAAAAACCTATTTGACCTCGTCCTCACCAATCCTCACCTACCAGTCGCAGATGCATCTGTCCATGACAGCATTGGTAACAGTAGCCACCGCACAGTCATTATGGAGATAAAGTCCTGTCTTCATTCTGAGGACACCCTCCACTACCACTGTGCTAAATGGGATAGATTCAGATCAGATCTAGCAACTCAAAACTGGCCATCAGCAGCAGCAGAATTGCATTCCACCACAATCTGTAACCTCATGGCCCGGCATATCCCTCACTCTACCATTACCATCAAGCCAGGGGACCAACCCTGGTTCAATAAGCCAGGAGCAGCACCAGACATACCTAAAAATGAGGTGTCAACCTGGGGCAGCTGCAACACAGGACTACATGCATGCTAAAAATCGGAAGCAGCATGCTATAGACAGAGCTAAGTGATCCCACAATCAACGGATTAGATCAAAGCTCTGCAGTCCTGCCACATCCAGTCGTGAATGGTGCTGGACCATTAAACAACTAACGGGAGAGGGAGGCTCCATGAATATCTCCATCGTCAATGATGGTGGAGCCCAGCATGTGAGTGCAAAAGACAAGGCTGACGCGTTTGCAGCCAGAAGTGCTGAGTGGATGATCCATATTGGCCTCCTCCTGAGGTCCCCACCATCACAGAAGCCAGTCTTCAGCCAATTCGATTCACTCCACGTGATATCAAGAAACAGCTGAGCGCACTGGATACAGCAAAGCCTGTGGACCCCGACAACATCCCGGTTGTCGTGCTGAAGACTTGTGCTCCAGAACTAGCCGCGCCTCTAGCCAAGCTGTTCCAGTACAACTATAACACTGGCATCTATCCGACAATGTGGAAAACAGCCCAAGTATGACCTGTCCACAAAAAGCAGGACAAATCCAATCTGGCCAATTACCGCCCCATCAGTCTACTCTCAATCATCAGCAAAGTGATGGAAAGTGTAGTCGACAGTGCTATCAAGCAGCACTTACTCACCAATAACCTGCTCACTGATGCCGAGTTTGGCTTCCGCCAGGACCACTCGGCTCCAGACCTCATTACAGCCTTGGTCCAAACTTGGACAAAAGAGCTGAATTCCAGAGGTGAGGTGAGAGTGACTGGCCCTTGACATCAAGGCAGCATTTGACCGAGTGTGGCATCAAGGAGCCCTCGTAGAACTGAAGTCAATGGGAATCTGGGGAAAAACTCTCCACTGGCTGGAGTCATATCTAGCACAAAGGAAGATGGTTGTGGTGGTTGGAGGTCAATCATCACAGCCCAGGACATCGCTGCAGGAGTTCCTCAGGGCAGTGTCCGAGGCTCAACCATCTTCAGCTGCTTCATCAATGACCTTCCCTCCATCATAAGGTCAGAAGTGGGGATGTTTGCTGATGACTGCACAGTGTTCAGTGCCATTCGCAACTCCTCAGATAATGAAGCATGCAGCAAGACCTGGACGACATTCAGGCTTGGGCTGATAAGTGGCAGGTAACATTTACGCCACACAAGTGCCAGGCAATGCCTATCTCCAACAAGCGAGCGTCTAACCGTTGCCCCTTGACATTCAACGCATTACCATCACCGAATCCCCCACCATCAACATCCTGGGGGTCACCATTGACCAGAAATTTAACTGGACCAGCCACATAAATACCGTGGCAACAAGAGCAGGTCAGAGGCTGGGTATTCTGCAGCGAGTGTCTCACCTCCTGACTCCCCAAAGCTTTTCCACCATCTACAAGGCACAAGTCAGGAGTGTGATGGAATACTCTCCACTTGCTGGATGAGTGCAGCTCCTACAACACTCAAGAAACTCGACACCATCCAAGACAAAGTAGCCCGCTTGATTGGCACCCCATCCACCACCTTAAACATTCACTCCCTCCACCACCAGTGTACCGTGGCTGCAGTGTGGACCATCTACAAGTTGCACTGCAGCAACTCGCCAAGGCTTCTTCGGCAGCACCTCCCAAACTTTCGACCTCTACCACCTAGAAGGACAAGGGCAGCAGGTGCATGGGAACACCACCACCTCCAAGTTCCCCTCCAAGTCACACACCATCCTGACTTGAGAAGTATATCGTCGTTCCTTCATCGTCGCTGTGTCAAAATCCTGGAACTCCCTCCCTAACAGCACTGTGGGAGTACCTTCACCACACGGAGCTGCAGCGGTTGAAGAAGGCGGCTCACCAATTCTGTTCGATGCTCCTTTCTATTCTGCTTTACCCTCCTCTTCAGTCTTTGTGCTTTGTATCGCTGCTTTGGGAAGTGAAATGAGCTGATCTGGCTGCTGCAGGGTGCTCTTTGATTTCAGTCCTTCCTTTAGATTGACTTTTAGTCCTTTGGTTGGCGCCATGCTTTGACACATTAAGAATTAGAATTTGATATGATGAGTTGTGGGGGGAATTTTCCGAGGGGTCAGCAGGTGCTGGTCGTGACCCCACTGTCAACCCACCTTTAGCAAATGTTGGTTCTGTCAGCGTTGAGCAGACCAGACACGCAGTGTCGGGGGAGGCAATTCAGGTCATTATGACCTTGTTAACAGAGGATTAACAACAATTTTGAGCTCACCTTTAGAATTTACCAGCTCACCAATGGGGACCACGCTGCTCGGGGATCATGCCTGTTAAGCTGGGTGGGTGTTGAATGGCCATGGAATCATCTCATTACTTGACAGCTTGAAATGTGCTATAAAAGCTCCCATCTCACAGCTGTTTACTTTCCAAACTCAGAAGCTGTTGCTTACTGCATTTGGAAGACAAATTGAGCTTTATGCAGGTTGCAAGTGTTTGGAGCAAACTCTCTATCCAGTGTCCCCTCATTGGAACAACCTCTCTCACCATTGACATCGCTTCTGTCATCTCAAGTTCACCTGCCATCTATTCCATCAGCATGGGTACGGTTTATACTCTCTCTCTCACCTTGGTCCACGATCAGCTGCAACACCAGCATCACCAGGCACACCAGCAGCACCAACAACCACACCAACCTTCTCCACAATCACCTGATGCTGCACAGGACAGAGGGCATCAGCACCCGACGACATTGCTGCCCGGGACGCCAGGGATGGCCTCACCATGGCCAGATTTACTTCACTTGATGGTGCACACCATGGCTGCCACATGATGCGCCAGGTTGGCACCACCCCACACCAGCACCATAAAGCATCCCTACAATGCCCAAGCCATTCCTTTCACACTCATCACCATTGCGGGGGGTACTGTTATGTCTCACCATTCACTGCAACTCACTAAGCCACTTCCAAAGGTGCACACAAATCTGTCCAAGAACGGAAAGTGTTGAAAATAATGTGGTGTCAAACATTGAAATCTTTAACAGAAACTTCACATGAACATTGGCTAAAAAATACAAGTGCCTACCCTTGTGTGTTGTTAGTTGGTATGATTGGACTCGGATGAGGGTGAGTGTGAGGGGTGGCTAGTAAGATGGGGAAGTGATAATGTTGATAGAGAGGGATGGTTGGAGGTGCAAGGTAAGTTGGTGTGAGTAAGGATGTGTAGGAGTAGGGTAGGGAAGGCAGAGTGATGGGGATGTGATGAGTGGCACAGCAGGATGAGGTTGAGTGTGGCTTTGCAGTAACGTTTCGTGATCTACTGAGATCATTGAAAGGTTTGCGCCACTGCAGCCTGGTCCTCCTGACGACATCCCTGCTTGTGCCCTCCTGTGCAATGTGCAACCAGGCTGCGTTGGTGTCCTGGGGAGGTCTCTTCCGCCCATTGGAAGGGAAGAGAACCTCCCTGTGTGCTGTGACTCCCTCCATAAGCATATGGAGGGAGTCATGGGAGAGCCTGGCTGCAGCCGTGCACCTCTGTGCAGTGCTCATCAGTGTTTGCAGCAGCTCAATGCTGTAGAACAGACAGCACTAAATGTCTAAGTAAATTTTTGCATTGTCCCTTTTAAGGAAACCGGCTGATGACGCGTCATCAAATGACATCATCAGACCCGCTTCCTTCAGTTGGCCGGGAAACGCTGGGGGGGCTTAACAAGCCCAATCAGGGGAAATTCATTCTACAGAGCGGGCAGGAACCAGCAGCGGGGTCTCAGAGCCACAACTTGCACTGTGTTGAGCAGGATGCTGGAGATTGAATCAATTCAGATTATATAGAAAATGTTCTGATTGCACAGATACCTATTCATCAAAGAAAAATGTAAGTTTCACACCCATCTGTGCTTTTGTCAGCAGTAATGGTGCAAGAGGGCAGGAATAATAGTTCTTTCACTGGCAGAGATGGCACTCACTGAGCAACGATTTACATCTGCAATTTTCCCTCCAACATAAACTGTATTGCTGTCAGTGAACCTGCCATAATTGTTTTTGCAGATCTGGGTTCCTCGACTAGCCCAGTCTTTCCTGGCAGCACTGGCAGATGTAAAACTGTACTCTATCATGAAAAAACAGGAGAGTGCAGAGATTGCAAAATGGGTGGTAAGCAGGTTGCTTCTTCTATCTTTTCATATTTATTTTCTTTTTATTGATGTGGTATAGAAATTCTTCCAAGGTGTTTGACTCTGTCTCAAGTCCTTCCCAACTTGAGGGAGAGACTCAAAAGTGAGTGATGCACATGGAAGAATTTTCATGCAACAAGCACTGAAGGCATGATACAGTTAGTATCTATTGTACTCCGCACACCGATAGACTTTATAATGTGTGTGTATATAAAATAAGTTGGAATTGTTGTCTCCTTGAACACTTGTTTTTCAGACAAACTGACAAATTATTGCAACAAATATAACAAAAGTGAACTGGAACATTCTTCTGTGAGTGAAGCTAGTTTTAACTCCTTCTGTGCTATGACTATTAAAGAAGCCATTACCAAGCTAAATCTTAGACAAAAATGTATAAGATATTGAGAAGGGTGAATACAAGTTAAAGCAATTAGGTAAGAGGAACACTTTTTTAATGTGAAAATAAATGCACTCCATAAAGACAATATTTGTTTTGTTAAGCACTATTCTCTTCCATTCCCAAGTCTACAGTGCCTCAAAGTCAAGTCCAGCTCCACCGATGTTGGTCCACCCTAATTTGTCTATTCCTCTAAGCATTAGCCTATAAGTAAGACCTTAAAGGCTGCATTTTAGGTACATTGAACCGTTTTTTTGTACAAGGCGATTGCAATCTAGAAATATTAGAAAGCTCTCTATTTAACAGCATAATTACTGTCATGAATTGTGTTTGTTGCAATGGACTGTGAAATCAAAGGGGGGAAAAAGGCATTGACACCAAAGATCTTGGTTTCCATGGTTTGCACTATGGTAAGAAGAATCCTTTTGTTGTATCATTTTGTCTATTTCACAACTGTGCAGGTCTAAGTTAGTTTTGTGTGTCAGATGCATGGACAGCACCATCTAATGACAGTAATGGGGAATTAAATTGCAACACTAAGATGTGCATTCAAAGCTCCGAACCAGAAAATAGGGGGTTTGCTGCCCTTAAATGTAAAAAAAAAAGTATTTGTGTATTTAGAAAATTCTTTTATGTAAACTTGATGAGTATCCATACAAATTTTGAGAGACTATTTAAAAAAAAAATCTCTTATTTTCTTCTTCCAGTATTTCTCCCAACTGTGTTCCTGGTTCACCTGGTATTGCAGTACCCGGACTATTACGAATAGTATGGAAGCTGTTCTAACCAGCTTTACACTTTATTACTACCCTTTTCAGGGTACAAAGACTGGGAGTAGGTCAGGAAAATGTTTGCTTATTCTAAATCCTTTTTAACTGCTATTGTATAATTTAGTATAGTATGTTGATGTGATAGGATGTAAAATTTGTGCTCCTAACTTCCCACACAGAGTAGCCTGATCTCAGCTCTACTCTCATGGCAAGCTATTGAACAGAGTGCTTTTCCATAGAAAAAATAGGAGGCAGATTCACTTCCCAACTTTTTTTGCCATTGTCCACTGCTATTGAAAATATCACCTGCATGCTCTTTCCTCAAAGGCATGTTTTGTGGACAGGAGAAAATGAAGGATTTATAGAAGATATGAAAAAAGCTTCAATTTATAAGAAAAATACAAACGTTGATTGCGCTGAACTAACAGTTTGCTGCTGATCAAATATTCTTGTAATCAATTTGTTTACACTGGCGATTGCTGTTTTGGAAACTAGTCATTATGGAAGACCATAATGGTCGAGAAGGACAAGGGCAGCAGGTGCATGGGAACACCACTACTTCCAAGTCCCCCTCCAAGTCACACATCCTCCTGACTTGGAAATATATCACCGTTCCTTCATCTTCACTGGGCCAAAATCCTGGAACTCTGTCCCTAACTGCACTATGGGAGTACCGCTTCACCACACGGACTGCAGCGGTTCAAGAAGGTGGCTCACCACCACCTTGTCAAGAGCAATTAGGGATGGGAAATAAACATAGAAACATAGAAGATAGGAGCAGGAGTAGGCCATTCGGCCCCTCGAGCCTGTTCCGCCATTTAATGAGATCATGGCTGATCATCCAAATTCAGTACCCTGTCCCTGCTTTTTCCCCATATTCCTTGATCCCTTTAGCCTTAAGAAATATATCTAACTCCTTCTTGAATATATTTAATGAATTGGCCTCAACTGCTTGTGTGGTAGAGAATTCCACAGGTTCACCACTCTCTGGGTGAAGAAATTCCTCCTCATCTCAGTCCTAAATGGCTTACCCCTTATCCTTAGACTGTGACCCCTGGTTCTGGACTCCCCTGCCATCGGGAACATCCTTCCTGCATCTAGTCTGTCTAGTCCTGTTAGAATTTTATAAGTTTCAATGAGATCCCCTCTCATTCTTCTAAACTCTAGCAAATATAAGCCTAATCGACCCAATCTCTCTTCATACGTCATTCCTGCCATCCCAGGTATCAGTCTGGTGAATCTTCGCTGCACTCCCTCCATGGCAAGAACATCCTTCCTCAGATAAGGCGATCAAAACTGCACACAATACTCAACGTGTGGTCTCACCAAGGCCCTGTACAACTGCAGCAAGACATCCTTGCTCCTGTACTCGAATCCTCTCGCTATGAAGGCCAACATACCATTTGCCTTCTTAACTGCCTGCTGCACCTGCATGGTTACCTTCAGCGACTGGTGCACAAGGATACCCAGGTCTCGTTGCACTTCCCCTTTTCCCAATCTATTGCCGTTCAGATAATAATCTGTCTTCCTGTTTTTGCCACCAAAGTGGATAACCTCGCATTTATCCACATTGGGCAGATGCATGGCAAATGCAGTATAATCACCCAACCTGTCCAAATCATACTGGAGTTTCTCTGCATCCTCCTCACAGCACATACGCCCACCCAGCTTTGTGTCATCTGCAAACTTGGAGATATTACACCTAGTTACCTCGTCTAGATCATTCATATATATTGTGAATAGCTGGGGTCCTAGCACCGATCCCTGCGGTACCCCACTAGTCACTGCCTGCCACTCGGAAAAAGACCCGTTTATTCCAACTCTTTGCTTCCTGTCTGCCAACCAGTTCTCTATCCAAGTCAGTAGCTTACCCCCAATCCCATGTGCTTTAACTTTGCACGCTAATCTCTTATGCGGGACCTTATCGAAAGCCTTCTGAAAGTCCAAATACACCACATCCACTGGTTCTTCCTTATCTATTCTATCAGTTACATCCTCAATAGATTAGTCAAGCATGATTTACCTTTTGTAAATCCATGTTGACTTTGTCCGATCCTGTCACTGTTTTCCAAGTGCTCTGCTATTACATCTTTTAGAATGGACTCTAGCATTTTCCCCACTACCAATGTCAGGCTTACAATTCCCCGTTTTCTCTCTACCACCTTTTTTAAATAGTGGGGTTACATTAGCTACCCTCCAATCCATGGGAACTGTTCCAGAGTCTATAGAATTTTGGAAGATGACCAGCAATGCATCTACTATTTCTAGGGCCACTTCCTTAAGTACCCTAGGATGTAGATTATCAGGCCCTGGTGATTTATCGGCCTTCAATCCCGTCAATTTCCCTAACACCATTTCCCTACAAATATTGATTTCATTCAGTTCCTCCCTCTCATTAGACCCTATGTTCCCGACACCTCTTGGAGGTTATTTGTGTCCTCCTTTGTGAAGGCAGAACCAAAGTATGTATTTAATTGGTCTGCCATTTCTTTGCTCCCCATTATAAATTCCCCTGATTCTGACTGCAAGGGACCTACACCTGACTTCACCAATCTTTTTCTCTTCACATATCTATAGAAGCTTTTACAGTCAGTTTTTATGTTCCATGCAAGCTTACTCTCATACTCTATTTCCCCCCTCTTAATTAATCCCTTTGTCCTCCTTTGCTGAATCCTAAACTGCTCCCAATCCTCAGGTTTACTGCTTTTTCTGGCCAATTTATATGTCCTCTCCTTGGATCTTATGCTATCCCTAATTTCCCTTGTTAGCCACGGTTGAGTCACCTTTCTTGTTTTATTTTTATGTCAAACAGGCATGAACAAATTCTGTAGTTCATCCATGCGATCTTTAAATGTTTGCCATTGCCTATCCACCGTCAACCCTTTAAGTAACGTTCCCCAATCCATCCTAGCCAACTCGCGCCTTATACCATCGTAGTTTCCTTTATTTAAATTCAGGACCCTAGTCTCTGAGTCAACTACTTCACTCTCCATCTTAATGAAGAATTCTATCATATTATGATTGCCCCTCCCCAAGGGGCCTCGCACAAGAAGATTGCTAATTAATCCTTTCTCATTACATAATACCCAGTCTAAGATGGCCTGATCTCTAGTTGGTTCCTCGACATATTGGTCCAGGAAACCATCCCGTATACACTCTAGGAATTCCTCCTCCACAGTATTGTTACTAATTTGGTTAGCCCAATCTATATGTAGATTAAAGTCACCCATGATAACTGCTGTGCCCTTATTGCACGCGTCTCTAATTTCCCGTTTAATGCCATCCCCAACCTCAGCATTACTGTTTGGGGGGTCTGTATTTCTCAGCTCTACCCATACAGATTCCACATCATCAGAGCTAATATCCTTCCTTACTATTGTGTTAATCTCCTCTTTAACCAGCAATGCTACCCCACCTCCTTTTCCTTTTTGCCTGTCCTTCCTGAATATTGAATACCCCTCGATGTTGAATTCCCAGCCTTGGTCACCCTGGAGCCATGTCTCCGCAATCCCAATTATATCATATCTGTTTACATCTATTTGCGCAGCTAATTCATCCACCTTATTACGAATGCTCCTCGCATTAAGACGCAAAGCCTTCAGGCTTGTTTTTTTAACACTCTTAGTCCTTTAAGAATTATTATTTACTGTAGCCCTTTTTGATTTACACCCTTGATTTCTCTGCCTTCCACTTTTGCTTTTCTCCTTCCTGTCTTTTGTTTCTATCCTTGCTTCCCTTTCCTCTGTCTCCCTGCACAGGTTCTCAACCCCCTGCCATTTTAGTTTAAACCCTCCCCAACAGCACTGGCAAACACTCCCCCTAGGACATCAGTCCCGGTCCTGCCCAGGTGTAAACCGTTCAGTTTGTACTGGTCCCACCTCCCCCAGAACCGGTTCCAATGTCCCAGGAATTTGAATCCCTCCCCCTTGCACCATTCCTCTAGCCATGTATTCATCTGAAATATCCTTCTATTTCTACTCTGACTAGCACGTGGCACTGGTCGCAATCCTGAGATTACTACCTTTGAGGTCCTATTTTTTAATTTACCTCCTAACTCCCTATATTCAGCTTTTAGGACCTCATCCCGTTTTTTACCTATATCGTTGGTACCTATATGCACCACGACAACTAGCTGTTCACCCTCCCCCTCCAGAATGCCCTGCAGCCGCCCCGAGACATCCTTGACCCTTGCACCAGGGAGGCAACATACCATCCTGGAGTCTCGTTTGCGGCCGCAGAAACGCCTATCTATTCCCCTTACAATTATCATTATAGCTCTCCCGCTCTTTTTCCTCCCGTCCTGTGCAGCAGAACCACCCATGGTGCCAGGAAGTTGGCTGCTGCTGCCTTCCCCCGATAAGCCATCTCTCCCATCAATATCCAAAGCGGTATATCTGTTTGAGAGGGGGATGGCCACAGGGGACCCCTGCACTACCTGCCTGCGCCTACTACTCTGCACGGCGGTCACCCATTCCCTTCCTGCCTGTGCAGCCTTTACCTGCGGTGTGACCAACTCATCAAATGTGCTATCCACGACGTCCTCAACATCGCGAATGCTCCAGTATGTATCCATTCGCAGCTCCAGCGCCGCAATGCGGTCTGCCAGTAGCTGCAGCTGGATACACTTCCTGCACACGTGGTCGGCAGGGACACAGGAAGTGTCCCTGATTTCCCACATAGTGCAGGAGGAGCATGCCACGGGGCCGAGCTGTGCTACCATGACTTGCCCTTTAATTAATTAATTTAAATTAAATCAAATCAATAACAATAACAATAATTACACTACAATTAAATGATATACTCAAGGGCCCTTGTTTACTAGCAACTCCCCGCTACACAACAGAGACCTTAGAAACTATAACCACAAAAATTAAGACCTTCTAAACTTTATAAACCATTAACCTTAACTGTCAAACTGTAGAGTAGTATAAATACTCACCTGGCTATACTCACCCAATCAGCTGCTTCCTCTTGCCCGCGTCACTTTTTGAATCGTGACGTGGCTCTGGAACGCCGCCGCCGGTCTGAGAGATTGGTAAGCCTCTGGAAAAAAAGCCCGCGAAAGTGAGTTTAAATACTCACTGTACTCTCCTGATGCTCCCGACACCGGCCTCTGGGGAAAAAAAGCCTGCGAAAGTGAGTTTAAATACTCGCTGTACTCTCCTGATGCTCCCGACACCGGCTGGCCTTGCCAGCAATACCCACATCCCATGAATGGATAAAAAAAATGTCCCTGTGACTCATTTATTCTGTGCATTTTGCATAATCAGACATGTATTGGGAATGTGAATGTGATTGTGAAAAGGTATAATCATTGATGTATTTTGGGTAGGTCCAATAGCCTTGCATACTGCAAATATTATAGTCATGTAGTTTTTTTTCTATGTCTGAGGACCATTAATTGTCAAACATGGTATGTGTGATTTGAAAAGTATTGAAAGAACAACTTGAATGCTTCATCACATGATGTGATACTCGCCTGAGGTTTCTACAGGAGTTCTCTGACGGGAAATTGACAAAACCCCGGAGAAATGGTGTAAAAGTGGCTGTTTGCATGGTTTCTACTGATCTTCTCTCGAAGTTACAGGTAGGAGATCAAAAGAGCCCTATGGAAATTCAGGACCATTGACGAGGACTCATGGAGTTTAAAGTCATTACAAACTCTGTGCAGGGAGTGGTAATATCACTCCCATGAATAATTTGGTTTTCCTCCACTGCTTTCTCTCCACTCCCTTACATTATACTCTTGCATCTTCACGGTCTAAATTTGTTGCGTTGATATACTAGTGCATGGACGTCTCTACAGATTCTCTTCATTACAACTTCATAGTGTACTGAGTTACTTACTTGAGGTTGGTTTGAAGACAGGACCTTCAGCCCAGCCCAGCCCACCATACCCCAGTTTTTTCTGTCCAGACAGCACCATAAGAACATAAGAAATAGGAGCAGGAGTAGGCCATTTGGCCATTCAATGAGATCATGGCTGATCTTCTGCCTCAACTCCATTCACCGGCCCTATCGCCATATCCCTTGATGCCCTTACTAGTCAGAAATCTATCGACTTCTGTTTTGAATATACCCAATGACTGAGCCTCCACAGCCCTCTGGGGTAGAGAATTCCAAAGATTCACCACCCTCTGTGTGAAGAAATTTCTTCTCATCTCAGTCCTGAATGGCCTACCCTTTATCCTGAGGCTGTGGCCCCTGGTTCTAGACTCCCCAGCCAATAGAAACATTCTCCCAGCATCCACCCTATCAAGCCCTGTAATATTTTGTATGCTTCAATGAGATCCCCTCTCATTCTTCTGAATTCAAGAGAATACGGGCGTAGTTTACTCAATCTCTTCTCATACGACAGTCCCACCATCCCAGGAATCAATCTCGTGAACCTTCGTTGCACACCCTCTATGGCAAGTATATCCTTCCTTAGGTAAGACCACCATAATTGTACACCGTACTCCAGGTGTGGTCTCACCAAGGCTCTATATAATTGGAGTAAGACTTCTTTACTCCTGTACTCAAATCCTCTTGTAATGAAGGCCAGCATACCATTTGCCTTCCTAATGGCTTGCTGCACCTGCACATTCACTTTCAGTGACTCATTTACAAGGACACCCAGGTCCCTTTGAGCATCTGCATTCCCCAATCTTTCACCATTTAGGAAATTCTCTGCCTTTCTGTTTTTTCTACCAAAGTGGATAACATCACATTTATCCACATTATCTTCCATCTGCCATGTTCTCGCCCACTCGCTGAGCCTGTCGAGATCCCCTTGAAGCCTCTTCACAACTGACACTGCCACCTAGCTTTGTATCATCAGCAAATTTGGAAATGTTACATTTAGTCCCCTCATCCAAATCATTGATATAGATTGTGAATAGCTGGGGCCCAAGCACCGATCCTTGCGGTACCCCACTAGCCACAGCCTGCCATCCTGAAAAAGACCCGTTTATCCCTACTCTTTGTTTTCTGTCTGTTAACCAATTCTCAATCCATGCTAGTATATTACCCCCAATTCCATGTGCCCTAATTTTGTTCACCAACCTCTTTTGTGGGACCTTATTTGAAGGCCTTCTGAAAATCCAAATACACCACATCTACCGGTTCCCCTTTGTCTACTCCACTAGTTACATCCTCAAAGAACTCCAATAGGTTTGTCAAACAGGATTTCCCTTTCATAAATCCATGTTGACTCTGCCCAATCTTACTATTGGTTTCTAAGTTCCCAGTTATTGCATCCTTTATAATAGATTCCAGCATTTTCCCAACTACTGATGTGAGGCTAACAGGTCTGTAGTTCCCCGTTTTCTCTCTCCCTCCTTTCTTAAATAGTGGGGTTACATTTGCTATCCTCCAATCTGCAGGACCCGTTCCAGAATCTATAGAATTTTGGAAGATGACAACCAATGCGTCCACTATCCCAATGGCCACCTCTTTCAAAACCCTAGGATGTAGGTCATCTGGTCCTTGGGATTTATCGACTTTTAATCCCATTAATTTTGCTAGTACTGTTTGTTTACTAATAATAATTTCTTTAAGTTCCTCATTCTCGCCACACCCTTGGTTTTCTCGTATTTCTGGGAGGTTTTTTGTGTCTTCCTCCGTGAAGACAGAAACAAAGTATTTATTTAATTTCTCTGCCATTTCCTCATTCCCCATTATAAATTCTCCCATCTCTGACTGTAAAGGACCTACATTTACCTTCGCCAGTCTTTTCCTTTTCACGTACCAGGTAGTTACACTCTGTGGACTAAATAAAAGTGCGCAGGTCAATCCGGATAGAGATTTGAATTTGGCCTCTTAGTGAAGAGTCCCACTTCCTAGCATTGCAGTTTATTTATTTTTTTTATTATTTTGCCTTTTTTGGGTGGGAGGCCATGGAGTTCAGTTTTTCTCCTTGAGGTTTTACCATTGATTAATCTCCCTCCTCCGGAGAATAAATAAAAGTCCCTTGAAAAATTGGTCTTTTCTTGTTCCATGCTTTTTTTTGTTAACTGCACAAATCACTGTGCCCTTTGTGAGATGACGTGCCAATAGTAATGCCATTTGTTTTTGTGATAACATTTAAGGGCAGCTTTAAGCAGATCTCATTGTGTCTGTTTTTTATTTTTTCTATCTGCAGTTCAAAATATCTGGCTCTGACTGCTTTTGCAGTTGTTGTGCGCCCCACCGCTGTCATCCTTTGGCTGCCGCTGCTATTTTCTCATTTCTGGCAGGAACAGAAGAAACTGGATCTACTCTTGCACAAATGTCTACCAGTTGGGTATGTACAAGAGGGGAGAGGAGTTTGCCCTATATCAGTCCAGACAGCTACAATTTCAAACAAACCAGTTTAAGAGCCAATTCTGTATTTTTTGCTGTTGAATACTATTTGCAACCAGCAACTAGATTACTTCACTATAGATACTCCTGCATTTCCATTTCATGTCAAGATCAGAGTTTGTTGTGGAACAGAAAGGAGAAAAAATTAAAACACTAACTGTAAATTATGAGTTGTAAAATTGTCAAGTTGGGAGCAGCTTGGCTCTGACCTAGATAAAGATTAATGGTAAAACAGTGCCTCCCATGATTCTGGGACCAACTCACAAAGCACTATTGCTGGCATGAGTTGTGTCCCAGCTTCATATCCACACCTCTGTACTACTGCTGACCTGCCTGAAATTAATGGGGTATAACCCAGAAATGCAGGATGACTATTCTGTCTGCTCTTGGAATGGAGGGGGTGAGGCAGGGATATGGCATTAACAAGAACAGTAAGCAATTCCTCACCAATAATTCAAAACAAGCCTGTTTCATGTTCATATTAAGGATTATAACTCCTGCCTGAACACTCTGGGACTTGACTTCCAGATAACCCTGACATGAGCAGAGATTTCATTTTGGACTTGATGGAAATTATCCAATGCACAGGTAGGCTTAGGATTCTAGCTCCCACCACCTTCAAGTACCTTTTGAGAATATCTGGGTCAGCTGTGCATTAGTCTCATCCTAAGAGGCTTTCTTGATCCCTGAGGAATCATTGTTATAAGAGCTTGTGGCAAACTCCTCTGTAATTTTCTATGCACAAAACAAAGAAAATTCTCAATGCAGGACCAGGTCTCAGTTGCTCCTGCAAAGGAGTCGGGAAGGCTGGTTAGCTGGGACAGACAATTGTATCTAACAGGCAGTGGCAGAAATGTTAGGATATAGAATCATGTTTCTGATTTTCTGTGTAATGTAATTTTTCCACTTTTGGATGTTTTGAGGTGGGGACAGATGCAGTAGAGAGGCTGTTTCCATTGCACGTTGTGTGCCATTCTTTGTTGGTGAGCAACTGCTACCAGTCTTCTACCAATATTTTTCTTTTGCACAATTCTCAGCAGTTGGTTAGAGTGGCTAAAGGTGACTCGTTCCTTCCTGGTGGCACAGCCAAGATCCATGAACTTGTTGTGTGGAGGAAATCAGGGTGGAAATGTGTGTCCTACCACTCTGAGGTTGTGTGTTGGTGTGCCAGTTATTTTTCAGAGAAACCTAATAATTTTTTTTTCTAAAAAAATTGGAATTTTTTCCCGCTGTGAATATGCTGTTTATTTTACAGATGCTTAACACTTGGGATTTCTCTGATCATTGACCGAATATTTTATGGTGAGGTAGGGTGGTTTTTCATATTCTTGACTGATCTTTCAAAAGCTACTGTTGAGCTGCGTAACACAACTGTGGTAGTGTGGCTAGCCTACGATAAAGCCACTGGCCTGGCCTACTTTGGAGCAAATTGTAATGCATCTTGTTTTTAATAGATCTGGTGTCTATTATTTTCAGCTTTATAGATTAAATTATTTTTTGCTTTATTTAAAAAAAACACTCTCAAATTGTTAAGTCTTCTGCTTCAACAAAGCAAACAGAGTCCCTGCTTCTGTACCTCTGCCAATAGTGCTCTTAATCTGGCTGCCTGATGCACAAGGGTAGTTAGGGAAGGGATTACTGTCCATTAGTTTAATTGATTAATTTATAAATGCTAACTGTTCAGTTGTGTATCTATGTAAAATGGTGATTCTGTACCACTCATTTCTTTTCCTAGAGTTTATGGGGGAAAAATTGAGTCGCGCCCCCTTTTGGGGCGCTAACTTCGCCGGGGCGCGACTTTTAGTGCCCCATAAAAATTAGCGCCCCCGCGCCGGAAATTGAGTGGTTGCGCCCCAAGAGGGAAGTGGGGCGCTACTGGAAGCGCCCCGCATCCCTCTTGGGGCGATGCGAGTCAATATCGTGCTGCTATGTGCTGCAGCGCCAGGCGCTGCGGCATGTCGCACCGCGGTATTGCAGGCCTTCCTCCCCTTCTTAAAGGGGAGGGGCCTTGCGCAGCGCGAAGCTGGGCCCGCGGGGATCGGGGATGCCGGCAAAAGAGCCCGGCACTCAGAGAAGTGCCGGGCTCTTGGAGCGCAGCCGGCACTTCGCGGGGGGGGCTTCACGGGGGCCGTGGACAGCAACGGGGGCAGGTGCTGGCAGGCGGTCAGCAACAAAAATGGCCGCTCGCCACCTCCCCTTTAACTAGCGCCGCCCCGGCCACAGATAGGCCCCCCTGACCCCGTCGGACATAGCGTCCGGCGCTAAGTCAAGGGGCACTACCGAAGATCGCGAGCGGGGTGCTGCGCACGGCGATGACGTCATCGCCGGCGGCGCAGCGCCACAGGGCGCATCGGTTAGCGCCGCCACTAACCTCCTGCTGAATTTCGCGAGAGGCGTGGGCGGCGCCGCACCCGGGCACTAGTTGCTTTGCGCCCCATTCGCGCCCTCTTAAGGCGCTAACGGGAGGCGCAAACCAACTGAATTTTTCCCCCTTAATGTCTTTAAAAAAGATCAATTAAGCTGTTTTGGATTCAAAAACTTACATAAAATGGTATCCCAGTTTTGAAGAAAAACATTCTAGGGCCGGGCTACCCAAGATATTTGCCTTTCATTCTCCCCTGTTGGTAATACCTATGCTGTTATCTTGTTCCATTTACAACCCCGTAACATAATATGTTGCCAATTTACATTTTGTTCCTGTCTATCTTGCTTTTTTCACTCTTTCAGTGGGTTATGGTTCAATGGAATTTCCTCAGATTTAATGTGATTCAGAACATGGGATCGTTCTACGGCTCACACTCGTGGCACTGGTACTTCACTCAGGGATTTCCTGTTATCATGGGAACACATTTGCTCTTCTTCATTCATGGATGTCTGTTGGTGCCCAAGAAGTACAGAGTTTTGCTAATAGCGGTAATGTGGACCCTCGTGGTGTATAGGTGTGTAGCACTCAGTTTGGGGCTCTCTGTGTAAAGTATAATGGCTATCTGGGATTGAAGACAGGACCAGAATCCTAATCATTGGTTTAAAACTATTTCAGTCTTGAGGTTTTACAGATATTGAAGTCCTGAGCTAAGATTCAACCTTATAACTCACTCCCTGCTCTCTGATTTTGTTCTGCAACCACCTTCAGTAGAGTTGCTGCTTTTGTAAAATACTCTGACAGCTAAGAGAAGCACAATATGATCTCCACAAGAAGGTATTAAAGATGCCTGTCGTTAATGCAAGTTCATCAGAATTCATTTTTAGAGAAATTCTTTGTCCAGTTTAATAATTTGTGTCGGTGAAGCTGCACAATCTCACAAATAGGCACTCACAAGTTATTGCCCTATGCAAAAAATGTATTTTTATCCTGTATAATTACAGATAGACCATTTAATGTAGTGCTGCAGACCAATAAGGTGTAAATCTCTCCTATCTGATTTAAAGTTTTCCTTTTTCTCCCCCCTCCATCCTCACTTATGGTTGTTTCTTGATCTGGGAACACACGAGGTGGATGCAAGGTTTGGCTACACTGAACCATAGAAGCTTACAGCTCAGAACGATTGAAGACAAGACCACTATTCTAATCATGGGTTTACAAACTATTTGACCCAAAGTGTCTCTGCCAGGTTTTTGCTAGAGCAATCCATAATTAATCTTTCTGCCCTTGCTGTCTTCCCATAGCCTTTGTATCCTCCTCTGTTTCAGATATTTATCTACTTTTCCATTAAAATACGCACTGTTCATAATGTAGAAGAATTTGTTGTTTTGAGACTTACTGCAGAAATTTAGAATGAGGAGAAATGTAAGTACAGGTTGAGGAGTTACTGTATATACTTGCTACATAAAGGTGGTAGTTACTTAGGAGGTAGCTTCACATGAAAGCGCATTACTGTCTTTCCTCCCTTTCACAAGCATAAGTCTCCAATGTTTTAGTTTTAAAGAAAGAAAATAAAGAAAGACTTGCATTTTTAGAGCATCTTTCACAACCCAAAGCGCTTTGGAACCAATAAAGTACTTTTGAAGTGTAGTCACTGTTGTAATGTAGGAAATGTGGCAGCCAATTTGGGCACAGCAAGGTCCCACGAATAGCGATTAAATAAATAACCAGATCGATCTGTTTTAGGTGTTGTTTGAGGGATAAATGTTGGCCATGTTGGAAATGATCGAATAGTATCATGGTATCTTTTACATCCACTTGAGAGGGCAGACAGGGCCTCATCCGGAAGACTGCACCTCCGACAGTGCAGCACTCCTTCAGTACTGCACTGAAGCCTAGATTATGTGCTCAAGTCTCTGGAGTGCGACTTGAACCTACAGCCTTCTGGCTCAGAGGTGAGGGTGCTGCCACTGAGCTACAGCAGTTTTAAACAGAATTCTACCTTTGCAGAGTAGGGAACGTGGAGAAGTTCCTTCACTTCCTTCACCACCCGCTCTCCTCTCTCTCCCCCCCCCACCCCGTGAACTGTATTACAGTCCGAAGTAGCTGTTGAGGGTAGAAAAAGGTGAAAATTAGATGATTTGGGTAGTGTGTGCTCTCAGTACTGGCAAAAGCCCAATTAGACATCATGACGAGGCTGGTGCTGGAGCCATATATTGGGCACTGTGTGGCTGAATTGACCGACCAAGATGTAGTTATAATGGGTAACCTACTGTAGTGAATAATCATTCCGTGAGAGCAGGCACACAAGCTGTTCTCTGCTTTGAAGCAGACACTAGGAGGTGTATGAGTGGTTGAGTTGATTACTTCTTCCCCTTCACTCACTGCCTCACTCAATCTGGATGTTGTAGAGAAATTGACATTTGGGGATATGTGTGGCACAGCATGCTGATGCACTGACATACAGCATTACCAGGTTTATGCACATTCACACTTCAAATATCACCTCTTGAATACCTGTGTTTAATAAAGAAAAAATATATATTTTTTTTACAGTTTCTTAAGCCACAAGGAATTCAGATTTATTTATCCAGTAATGCCTCTCTGCATGGTGTTTTGTGGTAAGTATCCTCTTGATAATTCTACCTCAAGTAAGTAACCCACTTGACTTGTATAACTGTTGTGGTTTAGATTTTAAAACAAAATATCTTAAATTAAAAAAAATTTCCACATGAAATACTTGGCTTTGAAAAATGTAGAATGCATGAGTGTTTTTAAGATTCTTAAAAGGAGAAATGCTTTTGAATTTTTGTATAATTTTTTAAAAGATATATCTCTTTGACTTCAGCCTGTTTATTTCCAGAGGCAGTTTGATGGCAGGTATTTGTAGCTCTCCACTCTTGTGGCATTATGAATGGGGTAGTGCTATATATGGTTTTATATTTTAACTTTATAACTCGGGGATTGTTGAAGTAGTCTTAAATTATGCAATTTGTGACAAAAATTTGAGTATAAATCTGGTAAAATGCATAATCTATACAAAAGTATGCACTTAACTGGAATAAATATTTGAAGTTATTTACTGGGCCATCATATTATTTACTCCTGTTTTATGTACAGAAAATGTTATAGGCTTTAGATTTCATTACATTTGTATTCACTTAAGTAGAGTCGTTTAATAAATGCATGATTTTATTCCCTTTTCTGTATAGGCTACTCATTGGCTAATTTGAAAGCGTGGAAGAAGCCGGCAGTCTGTTTTCTGCTTTTTTCTAATATATGTCTAGTTCTATATACTGGCTTAATTCACCAGCGTGGAACACTGGATGTGATGCAGCATGTTCAACAACTGTGTAAGGACACTCTGCCGGAGAGAGAAGAGCCCTCCTTGTTCTTCCTAATGCCATGCCATTCAACACCATTCTACAGGCATGTTAAGTATTATGCAAGAACAGCTAATGGAGAAAGGGAGAGACTACAGCGGTATGGGGTTTTAAACCCTTACACATGTGTACCAAAGCTTTGCAATATTGGGTGTTAGTAATTCAGAGTTGGAGGAAGTGACTCATTTTCCAGCAAAGTCTGTGACATCTGAATGCATATATGAAGATAACCTGGGAGCAAAGGTTCTGATTTGTGATGAAGGCACTGTATGTTCATTCTGGATGGCTGAACTGTGATGGGGGAATGGCTTTTCTCATTACATTTATCTTCTGATTTTGTGACACATGAGAATGAAGTTGTGTTTAAAACAGTACAGCTTCAAATAGCCATCACTTTGTGGTAGTCCTTGTAAAAATACAAAGTCACTATTTATTTGGTAAAGACTGGTGGTAGAACAGGCCGTAAGTTTGATATTCACCCTCTATTCCTTTAGCAAGTTCTCTTATTAGAGTGCATGCGATCCAGTTCTCATTCTAATTTTAGAATAACTGTAAAGTTGGCAATAATGCCCTCTGGTAATTGCAAGAATCGTGTTACAGCCATGTAGGCACCTGATTGTCTTGCCTGTGGAATTCCACAGAATCAGTGAGATGGACATTATTTTTCCCCTCCTTCTCTTTCCCCCCCCCCCCCCCCCCCCCTCCCGGTCCCCGGCCAAAGCCTAGTTCTTGTACTATTGTATGATGGAATCTATGAAATTAATGCTAATCTTCAGCAAATACAGTTGTGTAACTTGTATGTTTTGTTTAAAATTTTAAAATGCAAACATTGAGTATCAGTGTTAGCCATGGCTCAGTGGTAGAACTCTTGCCCCTGAGTCAGAAAGTTGTGGGTTGAAGCCCCACTCCAGAAACTTGAACACATAATCTAGGCTGACACTTCAGTGCAGTGCTGAGGGGAGTGTTGCACTATCTGAGATACCGTCTTTCGGATGAGACATTAAACTGCCCTCTCAGGTGGACTTACCATTCGAAGAAGAGCAGGGCCGTTATTCTGTTCTGGCCAGTGGTTATCCCTCAACCAACATCTTATTGCTGTTTATGGGACCTTGCTATGTGCAAGTTAACTGCCGCATCTCCCTGCATTACAACAGTGACTACACTTCAAAAAAGTACTTCATTAGCTGTGAAGTGCTTTGGTACATCCTGAGGTACAATATAAATTCAAGTTATTTCATTCTTTCAATGCCATGTTGGAAAATTGAATGGGTGTTTTGGAAATTATGTATGGTCTGTAGCTCTCTGGCCATTAACCTAATTGGCAAGTACTTTTTATGTAGCCAGCGATTTATTTTTTTTAATGGAGAGGTGCTCAGTGCCAGTATTTGTGTATAGTAAAGACATTATTCTCTCTTTATCCACCTCTTTGTCATTCCCAGTAAAGAAAGTGGGCAAATGAGTGGACTTGATCTTGTCATTAGAAGGTGCTCAAAACATGCCCAGAGTGACTCACCTCTCACTTAGACTGTTTTGCAATATTGGAGCATTTGACCAGAGGAAAGGGAATGAAAAGAATATTGGGCCTACTACAAATGCATCTCCAGTCAGTTAACTGTAAAGTGGGGAGTAACAGTCAAGGAAATGGTGACCAGTCCAGATTACGTACACTTCCAATGCAACCGAACCGAATTCCCCAAAGTAACATTATCCAAAAAATACAGGAGAACCATCACGTTTCAAAGAGAAAATGCAGACCTCCCATTCATAAATGCCTGGTCCTGCCTGAAGCTCTGTAATCTTGAAAAACAAATCCCTAATGAGAACTGCTTTATTTTCTACTTCTTTACGGAAATGGAGAGAAAATTGCAGGGCTGCTCATCAGGGTATTGGCAGAGATCTGTAGGTAGGTCTCCAGCCCATTCTCACAGCTGGAAAAGTCACTTGATGTGGGAAGACAAAAGAAGGCAGGCAAGGAGGAAATAATTAATAAGAAATACTTATTCTCAGTAATTGTGTGGTGCATGAAGCTTGCCTGTCTCACTTAATTCTTTCTCATTTCTCCACAGCCATGTTCATTGCCCAATAAAAATGCACTTTCTGGAATGTCCTCCAGACCTGACTGGAAATAATAGCTATGTTGATGAAGCTGACTTGTTTTTCGAGGAGCCACTTAAGCGGCTGAACATAAAATTTTCTGGTCAAGCCTCCCTTCCTACTCATCTAATATTTTATAATGTAATGGAACAGGTATGTATGTATATATTATTGGCCAACTGACCAATGGCGACTTGTTCCAAGGTCACTGCCTGTGCCCCTCCTGATCTAGCTAGGGAATGGTGTGGGTTGGCTTGACTACGTTATTTGTTTTCCTCTTGCTTATAGGCAGCACTTCCTAATAATGGTGATGTTGGGTTGTAATATTACAAATTGAAAAATATGCATTCTAGGCTATTATAGAATCTTGCCAGCAGGCTCCTTTTTGGAAGATCATTTGGTTTTGGTGCTTTTTGAGTTCCGGAGTGGTGAATGGTTAGAAGTAACGGAGTCTTGATGATTTGAAGGCTCGGTGCCTTTTTTCATGGGATAATTGAGACTGATGTGGAAAATCACAACCCAAAACACAGATCGTTCAGCTGTATTTTTTTTAAATTTAAGAATTGCTTTTTCTCTCCCTCCTTTGCTATTTAAATTGCAGCCTTAACTGATATTATAAATGTAACTGTTCTAAAATCAGGATGAAGCAGGTCACATTGACTGAGTGGCAGTAAAAGTGTCTGTGAGGAAAGATTTGCAGCGCAGCCTGTCCTGTCCTTTCAACTAAGATAGGGGAGCATGGAAGTGGGGAAATTAAGAAGAAATGTATTAAAAGAAAGCTAACCATTTATAGATTTGTTTGTTAGTAAATCTTCTCAAGTCAGGCCAACCAGCATTAAAGAGTAGCAATGTGAGAGTATATGTTGATAGTAAATTTGAACAAATAGAGTTAAATCTGCTACAGTTTTAAACATTTTCTAACCTGGAGATTTTGTTTCTTTCTCATCAAAGAAAATAGAACCATTCCTGATGACCAGAAACTACGTGAAAACTGCAACATTTTTTCACACTCATGTGCCAGATGGCCGAATAGGAAGCCACATTCATGTATATGAAAGAAAAAAAATGGATAGATGACTTTTTTTATACTTTAAACTTGTATGTAAATGTATCTGCTATCTCAACTGTTTTATAAATGTGTTCTCTCCCCTCCAAATCTGATGTCTTTATTTGTGTGCTTCTGGACAATCGAGTTGATGCCCCATGTATCTGTGTAACTGTTCAATGGGAGGTATTGCAAGGAAAATGCCCTGTAAATTGCCTAAAATGTGTTCTCAAAATGGAGTTTCAGCTTAAAGGTAGCCACACACTATGGAGTCAGTAGTTAAACTGAATGCTGGGAAATTTAACTTATTAAAACCATGAAGGTGTTTATTGGAACAGAATATTCCTTGTCAGTGATAAGATGGCCAATATTGCGAATAAGCACAGGAATAGCTTGTTAATCGACATAAAAATGCCATGCCTTATCTGTTCCTGTGTAGGACCGTTTGTTAAAGAAATGATTGAGAAGTTAGAGGAGTGAAAATGGGACCTGGTATGTCTAGGTATCCATGCCTTTTTAACTTTGTCATCTTCCAGGAACTTGTGTGACTGTTAGAAATGATTGACACCATAAAAGGTGAACCCTTCTGCTACATGAGTCACCCAGATTGGTCAATTGAAAGGAAAGAGGTTTTTCTTTGAATTTAAGGTATGTTCGGCACACCTCTAGCAAATTCTTTTTGTCTATATTAGATTATCTTTGCTAGTTAGAAGATTCTATTTGTCGTCTCTATTCTTCTGTAATAATCTTTACCTAGCAGATATAGTACCTTTACAAGTAAAATTATATTCTGGACAGAGAGTAAGAGGTTATAAAAATCAGATTGTATGGCTACACTAGCCACAATTACAGACAGAGATAAGTGTATCACTTAATTGTACAAGTTGTCTGAAATCAAGGAAGGTGAGAGATAAGCCAGCTCGCTCAGATACAGTTACTCGTTTGCAAGGCGGATTCAGTTGGAATGCAGGATCCGAGTGGAACAGATAACCTCCCCAACATCAACTTGATGTTCCAGAAGCAAATATTGCTATCCCAGAGGATGGAAGAACAACAACCCAACCACACTGCTCATATGGAAATGGTTGCAGAAGCTCTGGAAACATTGCAGATCACCAACACAGATTCTGATCTATTCAATAGACTGGTCTTGCAATGATCTTAAATTGTCAGCTATCTAAGTAGTTAATCCTAAATTAATCTCACCAATTTGCAGCAGTCTGAGACACTGGTCTCCAACTATAATTTAAAATTCACCAATCCAGTTAATGCTGGATCGGTGACACACTGAGCTGCCCAAGTGTCCACACAAAAGAGTACACTGAGCTGCCTTTACAACCTCTGTGATTAATTCATAAAGTAACTATCTATTAATTATGTTCTTCCAATTGCTAGGTAACCCTGTTTATAACCATATCTATTAATTATTTCTAAACTCTGTTTAAATTTAAGTAGTGATAATTAGGATCTTGTACTCAATAAATAATTGTTAGTGCATGACTTATTGCCTGATTTCTTTGATTTGGCAAGAAAGGGTTAATTCATTCACTGTAGTTTGCGGGCATTCTAATTGATGGCTGGTAAGATAAACTCAAATTCAATCTGGTGATCAGACAATTCGGCGAACCAAATTAAGGCATCATTTGCTCCTAGCCCTAAGCTGGGCAGTAAACCCCAAATGGTTCTTTGGTGAGGAGTTAAGGCGAAGGGGGTTAATGATTCGTCTGGTTCATTGACATATATTTGTCGGGATACCAAACCCAGAGTTCTTACAATATGGGTTGACCAGCTGCTTAGTTTTCACTTCCCTTACAGTTTCAAAGTGTCATTTCTGTGTTCTCTATCTTGCAGTGTCTGTTCACATCAGGAAAGGTGGACTGTGGGTTCGCAGTTCCCCATGTGGCATGTTTGCCTTTTATAGAGAAGGGTGGGGATATAAATCACTGAATAAAGCAAAGCAATTCCCTAATTCTCTGAGCCAAAGACCAGATTTTTTTAATCCAGTATTGTCCTTTTGATTGAATTCCAGTCAAGCATTACATGGTCAATATTCATAAATGTGATGAATGTTGAAAATAATGAAGTGTCACTTTAAATCCAAACAGGAGCCTTCCTCCAGTATCATTTGAGAAATTTACTTTTTCTTTTCAGCGATTAGGTTAGATAACTGTTTTGAAATACTGCTGACTCTTTTAATACTACTTACTTTTAAAAAAGGAATTAGGCATATTTATTTTTGAGATAGACTTTGAACCTGACTCATAGAGATTGTGATTTGAGGTTTTTTTTCTAAATAGGAAATTGTTGGTATGTTTGAAGTGCATCAAGCATTGTTAATTGTCTGAATGTAACCCTGGCATATTCCAGCTGATCATCTAACCTCATTGTTAATTATGTTTATGAATGCTAATCTTAAAGTATAGTTGGAATTTTAACTCCAAAACTAAAATATTAGACAGAAAGCTGGGCTTTGGTTATTGCAAAGAGTTCTCTAAGTTGTGCTGGAGTGCTAAAATAATGCAAGCAAAGTCTCCTTTTCTTTATCAAAAAACATTGTCCAGCAGAATGGCTTATCTTCGGATCATCAGAAAATTTTAAAGGACAATGATAAGGAGCTTCTTTTTTTAATCATTGCACTCTTCTATATTTCTGTAATTCTGAAGTTTCATTGTATTCATTAATTTGAAATAAATATTTGGTTATTTTGTTTGTAAAGGCTTGTACTGTTTTTTGATATCAGACTGATCGCATTGTACTAATTGTTTAAATCACAAATTCCACTATGCGGATTACTGTAATTGTCACACAACCTCTGAATAGGTAGATCTCAAAAAGATAGTTTCTGGATCATGGGGGGTAGGGTCTGATTATAGGATCTGCTTTGGAACTGTTGAAGGGAAAAAAATATACTTTAAAGTACTGGAAATTGTTAAGGGGTTTGGGTCTGTAGACTGCTAACTAGGGTTAGACACTTCCCTAATATGGAGGTTCTTACAACTATCTGAGTATCTGGTAGCGGGTAATAGAGGCAATGCTACTTAAGGGGTAGGAAGAAATTAATTTATAATAGCTTCATTACACAACCGAAAGTGTTCTTCATAGAATTGGCTTTGTTCTAATAATAAGCATTATGTAATGTGCTCACTGTTCAAAATGTTCTCGATCTCTTGTATACATTACCATTAGCGAATGCGAAACCTTGAATCAACTAATTAAAATGATCCCTGCAAACAAAGTTGTGATTTTTAAAAAATGTTGCGATGCCGGTACGTACGACTTAAGCAGCAGTAAGTCCGTCTTTTATTCTAAACTAAGGAAAATGCTTCTAATTATATCCGCACGCAAAACCTCTTGGGGTGCAGTTATCAAACATGTAAACAAAAACAGAAAATGCTGGAAACACTCAGCAGGTCAGACAGCATCTGTGGAGAGAGAAACAGAGTTAACGTTCTAGGTCGATGATCTTTTATCAGAACCAATTAAACCTAATATGATGTTGGGAACGTCACAGTGAACTCGCAACTTTGCTATTTGTGTACTATTTGGACGTGTTTGTTTATTGAATAAATATTGTATGCAAAAGCCTCGTGCTCCCTATGTTGATTATGTGCAGCATTCACAGACAATAAAAAAATGTGCAATTTACTCTGGCAGCAGTGGGTAGGGCTTAGCGCTTGTTTAGAGTAAAACATAAAATGCAAATTGATTATGAGCAAAGAAAAGTAACCGCCTGGCCGTATTGCCTCTGTAATTCAAATTAAAACACTACATCGGTAGCTTGGCGTCCTAACCCCCTTCTCCCAATCTCACCCCCTGCCGCGTTTTCACTATCCCTTCTGACCTTCCCCTCTCTGACCCCGAACAATCAGTCCTCAGCAAAGGCCTGAGCTTCATCCCCTTACACCCCCACCTCAATGAATTTCGAGCTCGGCACGATGCTGAGCTCTTTTTCCGTTGCCTTCGCCTCTGTGCCTACTTCTTTGGCCAGGAGTCTTCCCCCCGCATGGCTGACCCTTTCTCCTGCTTTCAGAATTCTCGTTCTACCTGGACCCCTCCCTCTGGCCTCTTACCCTCTCTAGATCTTTTCACTGCAAACTGCCGCCGTGACATCGGCCGTCTCCATTTCTCTGCTCCCCTCACTCCAACCTACCTCCCTCTGAACTTGCAGCACTCTATTCTCTCAAATCCAACCCCGACATTGTCATTAAACCTGCTGACAAGGGTGGTGCTGTTGTTGTTTGGCGAACCGACCTCTACCTAGCAGAAGCTGAACGCCAACTCTCCGACACCACCTCCTACCTCCACCTGGACCATGACCCCACTACCGAACATCAAGCCACCATTTCCAAGACTGTCACTGACCTCATCTCCTCTGGAGATCTCCCCCCCCCCCCCCCCCCCCCACGGCCGCCAACCTCATAGTCCCCCAACCCCGCACAGCCCGCTTCTACCTCCTTCCCAAGATCCACAAACAGGACTGCCCTGGTAGACCCATCGTTGCAGCCTGTTCTTGCCCCACGGAACTTATCTCTTCCTATCTCAACTCTTTTTTCTCCCCTTGTCCAGTCTCTTCCCACCTACATCCGCGGCTCTTCCGACGCCCTCCGCCACTTTAACAGTTTCCAGTTTCCCGGCCCCAACCGCCTCCTTTTCACTATGGACGGACAATCCCTCTACACCTCCATCCCCCACCAGGATGGCCTGAGGGCGCTCCGCTGCTTCCTTGAACAAAGGCCCAACCAGTCCCCATCCACCGCCACCTTCCTCCGCCTGGCTGAACTTGTTCTCACGTTGAACAACTTCTCCTTTAACTCCACTCATTTCCTCCAAATCAAAGGTGTTGCTATGGGTACCTGCATGGGTCCTAGCTATGCCTGCCTTTTCGTGGGATATGTGGAACACTCTTTGTTCCAGTCCTACTCGGGTCCCCTCCCTCACCTCTTTTTCCAGTACATTGATGACTGTATTGGTGCCGTCTCCTGCTCTCGCCCTGAACTAGAAAATTTCATTCACTTTGCTTCCAATTTCCACCCTTCCCTCACCTTCCCATGGTCCATCTCTGACTCTTCCCTTCCCTTCCTCGACTTCTCCATCTCTGGGGATAGATTATTGACAAACATTCACTACAAGCCCACTGACTCCCACAGCTACCTGGACTACACTTCCTCCCACCCCGCCTCCTGTAAGGACTCTATTCCATTCTCCCGGTTTCTCCGTCTCCGCCGCATCTGCTCTGACGATGCCACCTTCCATACCAGTGCTTCCGACATGTCTTCCTTTTTCCTCAACCAAGGATTCCCCTCTACTATGGTTGACACGGCCCTCGACCATGTCCGTTCTATCTCCCGCACTTCTGCCCTCACCCCTGCCCCTCCCTCCCGGAACCACAATAGAGTTCCCCTTGTCCTCACCTTTCACCCCACCAGCCTTCACATTCAACGGATCATCCTCCGCCACCTCCAGCGTGATCCCACCACCAAACGTATCTTCCCCTCACCTCCCCTTTCAGCATTCCATAGGGACCGCTTCCTCCACGACACCCTAGGATACTCCTCTACCACCCCCAGCACCCCTTCCCCTTCGCCCGGCACCTTCCCGTGCAAGCGCAGGAGATGCAACACATGCCCTTATACATCCCCCCTTCCCACTGTCCAGGGCCCCAAACACCCCTTCCAGGTGAAACAGCGATTTACTTGTACTTCTTGCAATTTAGTATACTGTATTCGCTGCTCACGATGTGGTCTCCTCTACATTGGGGAGACCAAACGCAGATTAGGTGACCGCTTTGCGGACCACCTCCGTTCAGTCCATAAGGGGGACCCCAAGCTCCCGATGGCCTGTCACTTTAATTCACCGCTCCATTCCCACTCAGACCTCACCGTCCTCGGCCTCTTGCATTGTTCCACAGAAGCTCAGCGTAAGCTCAAGGAACAGCACCTCATCTTTCGATTAGGCACTCTACAGCCCTCTGGATTCAACATAGAGTTCAACAATTTCAGATTATAACCTTGGCCCCTATCACATATATATATATATATATTTATTTTTTATCCACACTTTTTGTTTGGCCTTTTTTTCTTCCCTCCCACGTGGCAGCTGTCCTTCATTCTGCCAGCGCAATTCACACTTCATCTAGAGCCATCCTTTGTTCCTTAACCTGTCCCATTACCACCTCCTCTTGCCTTGAATATCTCTTAATGTCTCTTAATCTCTCCTGCTTTCTATCCTATCATTGACCTTCCCTTTTGTTCTTTCATCCCCTCCCCCTTTTCCCAGCCCCTAAACTTGCTTTAAAATCTATTCCATTTCCTGCTTTTTTCCAGTTCTGGCGAAAGGTCTTCGACCTGAAACGTTAACTCTGTTTCTCTCTCCACGGATGCTGCCTGGCCTGCTGAGTTTTTCCAGCGGTTTCTGTTGATATTCCGGAAGTACACTCGCCGGACCACTTCCTGCCGGTGAATACGGTCTATACTTTGGTGATGGCATCCGGGTGTTTAGACCTGGACGTCATTGCAGGCCGGTTGAGCATGCGCAGTATTTTTCTTTAAGTCGGGTCTGAGCGGAAAGTCGGCGCCATGGGTTTAGGGGACGAGGTGATGTTGAGTACCGGAGAGCCTGAGGTGAGGCCAGGTTAGGGAAGGAGGAAGGAAGGAAGATGTCAGCAGGAATAAAGGCGCGGGGTAGGGGGCAGCAGTAGTTGAAGCCGGGTTGTGAAAGTTGGCTGTAACTTTGAGCCTGGGCCCAGTGGAAAGCCAAGGGCAAGCCTGGGCCGGGGTTACCCTGGAGCGGGCGGAGCGGCGCGGCGATTGGGGGCAGGGGGGTGAGTCTAAGGGCAGAGGCAGGGGTGGTCGAGCTGTAAACTGAGGAGACCCGAGCAAACGGATTGCGGGATCGTGTGAGGGGGCCCGGGTCAGTCTGGCCTGGATTTGTCCTTCCTTCCCGATCAGGTCACGAGTGTGCACAGCGACTCTTGTTCCTCCCCACCCATGCTGACCGACCTGCTGTGTTTTCAGCATTTTGTTTCTAGCTCTTGCAGTATCTTATTCACTGATGTCGCTTTCCCCAGCTATTGGGGAGGGTTACATAGGATACACGGCACAGAAACAGGCCATTCGGCCCAACCAGTCTATGCCGGCGTTTATGCTCCACACGAGTCTCCTCCCATCTTTCCTCATCTAAATCTATCAACATAACCCTCTATTCCCTTCTCCCTCATATGCTTGTCTAGCCTCCCCTTAAATGCATCTATACTATTTGCTTCAACCACTCCCTGTGGTAGCGACTTCCACATTCTCACCACTCTCTGGGTCAAGAAGTTTCTTCTGAATTCCCTATTGGATTTCTTGGTGACTATCTTGTATTGATGGCCTCTAGTTATGCTCTTCCCCACAAGTGGAAACATTCTCTCTCTATCTACTCCTATCAAAACCTTTCATAATTTTAAAGACCTCTATTAGGTCACCCCTCCGCCTTCTCTTTTCAAGAGAAAAGAGACCCAGCCTGTTCATCCTTTCCTGATATGTATACCCTCGCATTTCTGGTATCATCCTTGTAAATCTTCTCTGCACCCTCTCCAGTGCCTCTATATCCCTTTTCTAATATGGCGACAGGAATTGTACGCAGTACTCCAAGTGTGGACTAACCAAGGTTCGATACAGATTTAACATAACCTCCCTACTTTTCAATTCTATCCCTCTAGAAATAAACCCTAGTGCTTGGTTTGCTTTTTTTATGGCCTTGCTAACCTGCGTCGCAACTTTGTGATTCGTGTATTTGTACTCCAAGATCCCTTTGTTCCTCTACCCCACGTAGATTCGCACCCTCCAAGTGATATGACCTCCCTATTCTTCCTACCAAAATGTAATACCTCACATTTATCTGCGTTGAACTTCATTTGCCAATTATATGCCCATTCTGCAAGTTTATTAATGTCCTCCTGTAACTTGTTGCATTCCTCCTCAGTATTGACTATCTCTCCTGCCCTCCCTCTCTCTTCCCCCTCCCCCCCCCCCCCCCCAAAGAATTTTTTTTTTTGGTGAGATCTGCAAATTTAGAAATTGTGTTTTTGATTCCTAAGTCTAAATCGTTATGTAATGTAATGTAAATTGTGAACAGCAGTGGTCCCAGCACTGATCCTTGTGGAACACCACTACCCACCTTCTGCCACTGTGAATAGCTACCCTTTACTCCTACTCTCTGCTTTCTGTCCTGAAGCCAGCCAGCAATCCATTCTGCTATTTGTCCCCTGACTCCGCATTCTCTGACCTTGTTCATCGGTCTTTTATGGCGTACCTTATCGAAGGCCTTTTGAAAATCCAGATAAATTACATCTATTGTATTACCATTGTTGACTCTCTCTGTTACCTCGTCAAAAAATTCAGTAAGGTTGGTCAAGCAAGGCTTTCCCTTTTGGAATCCATGTTGACTATTCATTATTATATTTTTGGTTTCTAGATGTTCTTCTATTTTCTCTTTTAGTAGGGATTCCATTATTTTTCCTACCACTAATGTTAAACTGACTGGTCTATAATTCCCTGGGCATGTTCTATCCCCCTTAAATATAGGTATTACATTAGCTATCTGCCAGTCCTCTGGCACTATACCTTTTTCTAACAAATTATTAAATATGTGTAGTAATGCCTCTGCTATCTCTTCCCTAGATTCTTTTAAAATGCGTGGATGGGATTTTATCCTCTTTGAGTTTGATTAATTTATTTAATATATCCCCTTTTAAAAAATTTTTTAATGCACTTATCTCATTACTAATCTCATCATCCAATGTCATGTCCACCTGTTCTATCTCCCTGGTAAATACTGAAGCAAAATAATTATTTAATATTTCTGCCATCTCTCTATCGTTACCTGTGGTATTATCCTGACTATCCCTTAATGACCCTATTCCCATCCCAACCTTCCTCTTTTATTGATGTGCCTATAAAATATTTTACTATTTTGTTTTATGTTCCTTGATAATTTAATTTCATAGTTTCTCTTTGCCTCTGTAATTGTTTTTTTGACTTTTCTCCTAATCTTTTCGTATTCTCTCTTATCATGCACTCCTCTACTGTCTATGTACTTAATGTATGCCTCTTTCCTTACCCTCAATTGTTCCCTTCTGCCTTTATTCTTCCATGGCGTCTCATTATTGTTTAGTTTGTTCTTTCCTTTTAGCGGAATATATTTTTCCTGTACTCTGTTGAACACTGTTTTAAATGTTTCCCATTGCTGTTTTACATCGCTGTTTGCCAATATTGTTGCCCATTTTTGTTTCCCAAGTTCTATTCTCAGCATCTCAAAATCAGCTTTTCTCCAATCTATTAACCTGGTTTTCATCATACTTATATCCTTCTCAATTATCATCTTAAAAGCGTATTATATTATGGTCACTATTGCCTATATGTTCCCCTACCTCTGGTCCTGGTGCCAACAATTTTATTTTCAAATCATGACTTTCTTTCAGTTGCAGTTGTTTGCTGTGGCATCTGCACCTGTAAGGAAAGCAAAGCAGAACTGGAAACCTAGGATAATACCCAACCCTTTTTTTTTTTTCTTGATCCAGTTCTGTAATACAAGTGTCCCAGCATCACTCTGCCTAAAAGCATGGTTGTTGTTGGGAAATAAATACCCTACTAGTCCAGGAGGTCTCGCACTTCTGACTTAACATTAAAGCAAAAAAAGCCAGATGCTTGAAATTTGAAACAACTACATAAAATGCTTTAAAGACTCAACTGGTCAGGCAGCATCTGTGGAGAGAACAGGCAAGTTAACATTTCAGTTAACCCAAGTGAACCCATCAGCAGAACTGGAAGATGTTACAGTTGAACAGCATTTAAAAAGGAACAGAACAAAAGGGGATGATGCACACATGCCTGACCATCTCCTGTTTTCCACTTAAGCACTTTACAGGTCATTATATTTCTTCTTTCATATGTGATTTCCCCCCCCCCCCTCCCCCTTCCTTCTGTTCCTTTTTAAATGCCTCTAATGAAACATACTGAGTTTTTTGGAGAGTTTAATAGATGCAGGAAAGGTGTCTTGAATATTATTGATGCTTTTTAAAATACAGTAACATTTTAAATTCTAATCTAGCTTGCTGCTAGAATAACTTGCATTTATATAGTGCCTTTAATGTTGTTAAATGTTCCGAAGTGCTTCACAGAAGCATAATCAGACCAAAATGGTCACTGAGTCAAAGGAGATATTAGGAGGGGTGACCAAATGAGGTGGGTTTTAAGGACTGTCATAAAGGATGAAAGGGAGGTGGAGAGGCGGTGTGGTTTAGGGAGCGAATTTGAGTGTGGGGCCTTAGGTGACTGAAGGGGGGTTGAACAGAAGGCCGGTGTCAGAGGAATGGAGAATTCTTTGGGGAGGAGGTTTTAGGGCTGGAGGAGGTTCGAGATAGGGAGGAGGCATAGCCATGAAGGGATTTAAACACAAGGATGGGGGAACGGGTGCCATTGTGGGTCAGCAAAGATGGATGAGCTGTATAGGCTATGGACTGCAGAGCTCTGGTTGAGCTGAAGTAAGTTGTGCGGAGAGGATAAGAGGTCAGCCAAGGGAGTATTGGAAATAGCTGAGTCTGGAGGTGACAGAGGCATGGACGAGGTTTTCTGTGGCAGATTGGCTGAAGTAAAGGCAGAGGTGGACATTGTTATGGAGGTGGAAATAGGCAGTCTTTGTGATGGAGAGGATGTGGGATCAGAAGCTTAGCTCGGAGTCAAATAGGACATCAAAGTTGTGATCAGTCTGTTTCAGCCTGAGACAGTGGCCAGGATCATCCTTCTCCAATGCCACCTCTGCTGTCCAGCTCGGTGGTACTGCTCTTGCTTGATTTCACTCTTGGCTATCTGGTCATAGCCAGATCATCTGTAACAATTGCTTCTCTTCCTACCCCTGCGCCATTACCTTGGTAGCCCCCAATAGATCCATCCTTAGCCACGTCTTCTTTCTCATCTCTGTGCCACCCTTGGCTGATACCATTAGCTGAGGGGGTCAGCCTACACGTGTATGTGGATGACCTGCAGCTTAACCCCTCTACTGCCTCTCTTAACCTCCCCACTGTCTGTGCGGTCATATTGTCCAACATCCAGTCTTGGATGAGCCTCAATTTCCTCCAGCTAAATGTTGGGGAAGACTGAAGCCATCTTCTTCGGCCCTTGTCACAAACTCCAAACCTCACCACAGATTCCATCTCCCGTCCCACCCACAGTCTGAGTGTGACCATGTTTGTTGGCACCTCAATGTCCTATTAAACCCTGAACTGAGTATCGTCATCACAAAGTCTTCCACCTCCATAATATTGCTCGCCTGTACCTCTCACTCAGTCCATCTGCTGCTGAAATCCTCATTCATGCCTTTGTCACCATCGGACTTGACTAGTTCAATGCTCTACTGTCTGGCGTCCAGCTTTCACTCTCCCCAAGCTTCAGCCTGTATCCTGTCCTGCAGTGTCCCACTTGTCCATCAACTCTGTCAATGCTGACCTACATTGGCTCATAGGAACAGGAGGAGGCCATTTAGCCCCTCGAGTCTGTTCCACCATTCTATTACAACATGGTGGATCTGTACCTCAACTCCATTAACCTACCTTTGCTCCATATCCCTTGATGCCCATACCTAACAAAAATCTATCAATCTCAGTCTTGAAAATTTCAATTCACCCAGCATCAACAGACTTGTCTCCAGCACTTCATTTGAAATTCTCATCCTTGTGTTTAAATCCCTCTGTGGTCTTAACCCTCTCTATCTTTGTAGCTTCTTCTACTGCTATGTCCCCCTTCCCCGAACTCGCCATTACTCTGACCTCTTAGTCATCTCTTCTCCCTCCCTCCCCCTCCCCCTCCCCCTCCCCCTCCCCCTCCCCCTCCCCCTCCCCCCATTGGCGGCCTTGCTTTCAGCTGCCTAGACCTCACGTTTGGGAGTTCCCTCCCTAAACCTTTCCACCTCCTTTTAAGACCCTCCTTAAGACCCACCTCTTTCACCAAGCTTTTGGTCACTCCTAATATCTTTGTTTGGCATCCAGTTTTTCTAGTGCACATCTGTGAAAGGTGCTATATAAATGCAAATAGTTGTAACGGATCAACTTGTCATTTATCTCATTTCCTGTTTATTACTAATCAAGTTGTTTCTCCTTAGGAGGAGGAGGAAGAGGAGGAGGAGTTGGTGGTAAGTACACAATGATCTGTGTAAATCCTAGCTATCTAATAATTCTCATTTGATTATTAATTGTTCTTGAGATGTGGGCAGGGTTGTATTTATTGCTCTGAGAAGGTGGTGATGGATCTCCTTCAACTGCTGCAGTCTCTTGTAGTGATGGTGTGCCCAAAATAGCATTAGATAGGAAATTTCAGGATATTGACTCAGCGACCATGAAGGAACAGCGATATTTGTTCAAGTCGGGATGGTGTGTGACTTCGAAGTTATGGTGTTCCCATAACATTGCTGTTCTTGTCATTCTGCATGGTAGAACTCTCGGGAAGAAGGCGCTGTCGAGGTAACCTTGGTGAGTTGCTGCACTGCATCCTGTAGATCATACATACTGCAGCCACAGTACATCCATGATGGAAGGGCTGGATATTGAGCCTGGTGATATGTACCAATCAAGTGAACTGCTCTGTCCCCTGGATGGTCTTGTGTTGTTGCTGCCGCACCCATCCAGGAGAATGTGGTCCATCGCACTCCCGACAGCCTTGTAGATGGTGGATAAGCTTTGAGGAGTCGGGAGGTGAGCCACTTGTTGCCGAGTACGCCTCTGCCCAGACTTTGTGGCTGCGTTGCTGGTATGGCTGGCCCAGTTCACTTCCGGTTAGTGGAGGCCCCAAGATATTGATGGTAGGGGACTCGGTTTCATTGTGTCATTGACGGTTAAGGGGGCAAGTTAAAATAGTGTAATTTCATCAGTGAGAAAACAGCAAGCAGCTCTTTAATATCTAGTTACCAACTCTTGTGTTTATTGTGTAATACAGTTGAAATGATCTGGTATGCTGTGGATATGAAGTGAGACTTTAAAAATTGAGAGTTCAAATATGTCTGTTGAAAGTAAAATAGAAAAAATTTGCATTATTTTTACTCCTTGCCTCCTTTTTTCTGCTTCTTGACCTCTGCAAAAATACATTTAGAAATGTAACAGCGGCTAGCCCTGATATTAATCTAGGACTAAACTAAAGCTGCGACCAGACTTACTAAAGGTTAAATATTTGCCATTAATATTAATTACCTGTGGGCAAGAGGAGAATGTAAATTTGGCCTGACATTGCACTCTGAGTCTATGGTTTAACAAAGTTTTATATAAAACACTCTTCTCACCACCTTCTCCTTCTCAAAGATCCTGTCATTTATTGCATACAAGAAACGGTCATTGTAGTCTCAGGCCTCTGCTTTTGCTGGTGTCAAGTTGATTCGTCAAACTCTCATGAGTCAAGTGACTGACTTCCTGTTCATTTTGCCTCCCTCTTGTCATTTGAACTATTTGGTTAAAGTTGAAAATCTCAACTTTTAAGGTGATCATGATCATACATTCTGTTGTGGCTTTTGCATTGAGCCAGTCGTAAGGAAACTTTAAGCTTTCAGGCAGAGGTGGAGGGGGTGAAGAAAGGGAATCCATAATCAGTGCAAGCTAGCTTTCAGATGTACAGGTAAGACTACTGCTGCCCCATCCCATTTAATCCACTTATTTTTTCACACAGAGGCAAGGCTATGATTAAAAACTCAGCGATGTGGGGCTAGCGCTCCTTGGAGTCACACATTTCTGAGAACCTAGCAACACAAAATGTTAACAGTCGCAAACCCAGAACAAATAAAAGTGAGAATTAAATCTAATTTGATCACCCTAAAAATCCACTTTTGCTTGAAAACAGGAGTTAAAATAGTGGGCAAATGCTTAAAGTTTAGCATTTAAACACATTACATAGGTGAGGGTGCTATTTACATTTATTTGATTTGTTTAAAACATTCTGTTGTACTTGTGAAGGATCCCTTAACGACTGTCAGGGAGCAATGCGAGCAGAATGAGAAGTGTGTGGAATATCGATCACGACTGGATGCCTGTACAGAGCGTGTGAACTCTCGATCAGAAACATTAGAGACCTGTACTGAGGAGCTGTTTGACTTCCTGCATGCCCGGGACCACTGTGTAAGCACTTTGTTCTTTGCTTGTATAGTAAATACATACCTATGTTCTCATTTGGGGAAGAGTTCCAATTTTCCTTATGGGCATTGTTCACCCTAATGTTTTGTTTTGGAAAAGTGCCCCGGTGGCACACAGTTCTGATGTTCCTACTCACAGTACCACTTAGTAATATGCAGGTTTCTGACTAGTCTCCTCGTACAGAAATCTTTCTTGAGTATCTTAAAGAATTTATCAAGGAAGCTTGGCCCTTTATTTTTAATTGGAACTGTTACTATAAGCACCTGATTGTTGCTTTTTGATGTGTGATGGTGTTCACGCTGAAGGAGGATTAAATAGTAATGAAAATGCTATTTTTGTGATCAGAATTAAACATTGGGAAGTATCATGGTCAGTATAAATTCTAAAGAATTCCGATTGAATTTTAAAAAATGTTTTAGTTCTAGAATCATAAAATAATACAGCACAGAAGACCATTGACCCATCGTGCCTGTGCCGCCCCTTTGAAAGATCTATCCAGTTAGTCCCGCTCTCCTGCCCTTTCCCCATAACCCTGCAGTTTTTTTCTGTTGCAGTTTGTTTGTTTTAAGTGCAAAATAAATGAGAAGTACACAAATTTGTGTGTTGATGATGGCCCCTCTATCAATTGAAAAGCAATAAATCCATCTTGCTAAAAAGGTTCTGTAGTGGATGTATTTGAGTTATAAATTTCCTCCCTATTCACTTATAGGATATTTGCACACTGTTCCCAGTCTGCTCTCTGTGCAGTCTGCCCATCCACTGTGCTGTCACACAAATATTAAAACACTTTTTTTTGTTGTTCCAGGTGGCTGAACATATCTTCAGTAAGTTGAAGTGAAGTCCAGTACCGGGATTCAAATCAGTTGTTGGGAACTCAGTTATTCGCTGATTTCTGGCTGTACTTGTGCTATATGAATCTTTATGGTCGCCTGCACAATGATTCAGCCGTTGCTTTTGTCAAAGGTTGTGTTTGTAATTGAGTTTGGAGCCAGCAATTGTTTTAGTAGTACTTGTCATTATAAATAAATTTATTGAACCCAAACTTGAATAATCTTGTCTCATTTCATTATCTTTGTATTTGTTTAGACCGATGAAATGGGCTAGCGCTGTTCTGCAGTGATAGCTGGGTCCTCTCTTCATCCTATACAAATGGATTCTCTCTGCTACCTTAGCCAAAATTGAGAGGTCGCACAACACCAGGTTATAGTCCAACAGTTTTATTTGAAATCACAAGCTTTCGGAGCTTACTACTCCTTCGTCGGGTGAAGTAAAAAGATACAGAATCGCCAAAGCATATATAGATAGAGAACAATGCATGTGTACCTTACAATTGCAGACAACTAAATTAAATCATCCTGACTATCTGCCGAGGTGTGATAAAGTTAATCAGGTCAGCCAGGAAGGTACCACATCAAAGACATAGCAAGATACAACTGAGACAATGAGGTGGAGTCGCAGGGGGTCTAACGTGTCAAAAGCTGCCGTCTGTATGTAAAACGATAAGCTTTAAAATTTTTACTTTTTTACTGGGAAAATTTTTACTTTTTTACTGGGAATCACATCTGTGAACAAGCCAACGATGACTCGAGTCCGGATCACGTCATGTATCGTGACATAAACCCAAGATCCCGGTTGAGACCGTCTTCATGAGTGCGGAACTTGGCTATCAGTTTCTGCTCGATGATTTTGCGTTGTCGTGTGTTCCTAAGGTTGCCTTGGAGAACGCTTACCCGCAGATCCGAGGCTGAATGTCCTTGACTGCTGAAGTGTTCCCCGACTGGGAGGTAACAATCCTGCCTGGCGATTGTTGCGCGGTGCTCGTTCATACGTTGTCTCAGTGTCTGCATGGTCTCGCCGATGTACCATGCCGCGGTGCATTCTTTCCTGCAACGTATGAGGTAGACAACGTTGGCCGAGTCACATGAGTATGTACCATGTACCTGGTGGGTAGTGTCCTCACGTGTGATGGTGGTATCTGTGTTGATGATCTGGCATGTCTTGCAGAGTTTGCCGTGGCAGGGTTGTGTGGTGTCGTGGTCGCTGTTATCCTGAAAGCTGGGTAATTTGCTGCGAACGATGGTACTTCTGAGGTTAGGCGGCTGTTTGAAGGCAAGTAGTGGAGGCGTGGGGATGGCCTTAGCGAGGTGTTTGTCGTCATCGATGACATGTTGAAGGCTGCGAAGAACATGGCGTAGTTTCTCCGCTCCGGGGAAGTACTGGACGACGTAGGGTACCAAGAATGCACCGCGGCATGGTACATCGGCGAGACCATGCAGACACTGAGACAACGTATGAACGAGCACCGCGCAACAATCGCCAGGCAGGATTGTTACCTCCCAGTCGGGGAACACTTCAGCAGTCAAGGACATTCAGCCTCGGATCTGTGGGTAAGCGTTCTCCAAGGCAACCTTAGGAACACACGACAACGCAAAATCATCGAGCAGAAACTGATAGCCAAGTTCCGCACTCATGAAGACGGTCTCAACCGGGATCTTGGGTTTATGTCACGATACATGACGTGATCCGGACTCGAGTCGTCGTTGGCTTGTTCACAGATGTGATTCCCAGTAAAAAAGTAAAAATTTTCCCAGTAAAAAAGTAAAATTTTTAAAGCTTATTGTTTTACATACAGACGGCAGCTTTTGACACGTTAGACCCCCTGCGACTCCACCTCATTGTCTCAGTTGTATCTTGCTATGTCTTTGATGTGGTACCTTCCTGGCTGACCTGATTAACTTTATCACACCTCGGCAGATAGTCAGGATGATTTAATTTAGTTGTCTGCAATTGTAAGGTACACATGCATTGTTCTCTATCTATATATGCTTTGGCGATTCTGTATCTTTTTACTTCACCCGACGAAGGAGTAGTAAGCTCCGAAAGCTTGTGATTTCAAATAAAACTGTTGGACTATAACCTGGTGTTGTGCGACCTCTCAATTTTGTCCACCCCAGTCCAACACCGGCATCTCCGCATCATGACCTTAGCCAAACCAAGCTTCTATATATTTTCATTCAATTAGATCATGGCTGATCTGTATCTTAACTCCATTTACCTGCCTTGGTCCCATATCCCTTGGTTAACTTCAAGTGAGGAGAATGGTTTACTTTGGCAATCTGCTAAACCTGAAGTTAAACAAGGGATATGTAATCAAGACTGGTAAATGGAGTTGCGATGCAGATCAGCCATGATCTAATTGGTCAATGGGGCTGAATGGCCTCCTGCTGCCCCTATGTTCCTAATGGTGAGGGCTGCAATATGCTTTACTAGTGCTGGCGCTGCAACAGTTGTCATTCAGTTTTCCTTCTGAAGAAAGATCTATTTTAACGTTCTGTGGGAAATATTTGCTTCTACATTGAGTTGATGCCCTGCCCTGAATGTGATTTATGTGTGAACAAAGACAGCTAGTGGAAGCAATTGAAAACTGCAATTCACAAAGTACAAATGTTTTTATGCCTTCAAAATAAACAATGGATTATCAAAGTTTAATAGCTGCAACATCAGTTGTGGTTAGCTAAGGCATAAATCCTCACTTGGTACTTTTCCTACTGTAAGGGATTCTTGATCTTGGCTGTACCGCCATAATTGCAAAGTCCAGGTACACCTCTACACAGGCTGGGGCCAAACTCATACTTTTGATTTTACATGCTGCCTTTTGCCCAGTTATGGTAGAGTCTGGGTGATGTTAGCCTTTGAATCTGGAGTATTAGGGGAAGGGGATGTATTAAAGACATTTCATGTGCAGTAAGTATCCCACACAGGCCAACTTGTCGCACAGTGACATTCAAGGTACAGTATTGGGTCATGTCTACACAACGTACAAAGAATGGATCTGACTGAGATGGATGGAAAATAAGTGTGTAGGAACCAGCAATATTATGAAATTGGGACAAGTAATTAATTGAGCCTGCCCTACATTTTGTATGATAGCCTTTACATTAGTACATGTATATCCATAGAGCCTCATCAACAAGTGACAGATTGACTACAACAAATTGAAGTAAAATACACTGGGTTTGTTAAACTAGCAAATCACCCATGGCATTGGTCCTAGTAAATTGGATGATGTGTCCTCCACAAAAGCATACTGGGCTGCTACCGAACCAGGTGCCCCCCTCTACCAAGAACAGACACCAACTCCTGGCCCAAACCCACCAACTACATTCCAGCCCGGAGTCTGGTTGAGTCACCTGATATTGTGATGGCCTGGAGTCGGCGAGTTGCCCTGGTCACTTGTTTTCCACTTGCAGTCCCTGGCTCTATGCTAACAAGGCTCAGCATCTAGCTCTGGGTTTTGTGGGACAGTCACTTGAAAAGCAGCTGTTCTGGTTCCAGTATTTTTTTAATTCATTCACAGGATGTGGGCATTGCTGGCAACACTAGCATTTATTGCCCATCCCTAATTGCCCTTGAGAAGGTGGTGGTGAGCCACTGCCTTGAACTGCTGCAGTCCGTGTGGTAAGTACTCCCACAGTGCTGTTAGGGAGTTCTAGGATTTTGACCCAGCAAGGATGAAGGATTGGCGAAATATTTCCAAGTCAGGATGGTGTGTGACTTAGGAGGGTAACTTGGAGGTGGTGGTGTTCCCATGCGTCTGCTGCCCTTGTCCTTCTAGGTGGAAGAGGTTGCGGGTTTGGGAGGTGCTGCCGAAGAAGCCTTGCTGAGTTGCTGCAGTGCATCTTGTAGATGGTACACACTGCAGCCATGGTACGCCGGTGGTGGAGGGATTGAATGTTTAAGGTGATGGATGGGGTGCCAATCAAGCAGGCTGCTTTGTCCTGGATGGTGTCGAGTTTATCGCATATTGTTGGAGCTGCACTCATCCAGGCAAGTGGAGAGCATTCCATCACACTCCTTACTTGTGCCTTGTAGATGGTGGAAAGGCTTTGGGGAGTCAGGTGAGACACTCACTGCAGAAAACCTAGCCTCTGACCTGCTCTTGTTGCCACAGTATGCAGCTGGTCCAGTTAAGTTTCTGGTCAATGGTGACCTGCAGGATGTTGACAGAGAATTCGGCAATGGTAATGTAGTTGAATGTCAAGGGGCGGTGGTTAGACTCACTTGTTGGAGATAGTCATTGCATTATTTAGTATCAAACTACTTTGCATTAGTCAGTCTTGGCCCAGAGGTAGCAGTCATGGGTTCGAGTCCCACTCCAGAGACTTGAATACATACTGTTGCCTGACACTTCAGTGCAGTACTGAGGGAGTGCTGCACTATCGGGTGCCATGTTTTGGATGAGACATCAAATTGAGCCCCTCTCTGCCCCGTCAAATGGATGTAAATGATCCCATGACACTTTTCAAAGCGTAGGGGAGTTCTCCCTGGTGTCCTGGACAATATTTATCCCTCAACCAACATCATTAAAAAACATTTATCTCATTGCTGTTTGTAAGACCTTGCTGTTTGCAAATTGGCTGCTCCATTACCCTGTTTCAATGCAACAGCGACCACTTCAAAAGTACTTCTTTGGTTGTAAAGAGCTTTGGGACATTGTGAAAGGCGCTATATAAATGCAAGTTCTTTCTTTAGACAGTTTGTGACATCTGGGGTGTTGATATACAGGTTTTAAAATATATGTAGCTAGATAAATGATGCTTGAAACAGGGGCCTTTCCCCTAACTACATAGACACATAGTGAGCCACTAAAGATGAGATTTGTCAAAACATGAGGGTGGTAATAAGACATCAGAAAAAAAATTAAGATAAACTATATTATAAAACTCTTAATATTACACATGTTGGAAACTTTTATAAACAAGGTTATTTACCAGAAAATTTTACACTAATGCATTTGTTAATTGGCATGGGAACATGTTAGAGGATTGCACAAGTGAAGGCATTTTAAAAAGACTCAGCTATGGTTCTGCCCAACAACAACTTGCACTTTATATAGAGCCTTTAGCATAGTAAAGCATCCCAAAGTGCATCACAGGGCTGTAATCAGACAAAAATTGACACCGAGCCAAAGAAGGGGATATTAGGACAAGTGACTAAAAGCTTGGTCAAAGAGATAGATTTTAAAGGACCATCATAAAAGGAGGAGGGAGAGGCAGAGAGATTTAAGGAGGTAATTCCAGAGTTTAGGGCCTAGATGGCTGAAAGCACAGCCTCCAGTGTTGGGGCAAAGGAAGTGGGGGAATTGTACAAAAGACTGGTATTTAGAGACTATAGTAGATGGGAATCATATATGTATAAATTCAAGTGTATTCTTTTGAGCAACTAATCTTACCCATGGGTACGGAAATGTTAAAGACTGTTCGAATATAGCCGCGAGGAGTCAAAAGCAGTTTTGACTAAGCTCTGACAACAAACAGCCACAGGCTGCGAGTGAAGGTTAAATTGTTAAATAACATTATAATGCTAAGCTTAATTAGAGTTTGCTGAACATTGCTTGTACCAGGGAATCTAGAAATGAAAGATAAGGTGAATTCCAATGAGGTGAAGAACTATAAACAAGATAACTATGAAACAGGGTAGAGTTGTTGGAAAATTACTGAGCCAGGAGTCGTCGGGATGCTACCCTTAGTCTGAGTGACAATGGTATTTTGACCATTAGAACCAATTAAAAAAGGTGATTTTGTTAAAGACCCTATATGGACACTGGCCAAACAAACTTTTGATAAGAAATGGGTTAAAATCTCGATACTCAATAAACTGTACAGACATCACTGCGAGAACAAAGGAACAGACTGAAGACGACGTCATCCGTGTCCGAGAGGTTCCAGAGACCAAGGGTTGCGAGCTACTCGTTAAACTAGCACCTGTTAAGTATATTACGCTGCAAGCTTAATAAATCTTGATCTATTGCTCAAACATATTGGCTGCTGCCTATTGGTGTCTTGTCCAAAGAACTCAGATCATTAAGATCTTACAAGAGGCAAGAGTTGGAGGAACCCAGAGTTCTTGGAGGGTTGTACAGCTGGAGGAGGTTACAGAGATATGGAGGCACAAGGCCATGGAGAAATTTAAACAGACATACGATAGCAAAATACTGCAGATGCTGGAAATCCGAAATAACAACAGAAAACGCTGGAAAAACTCAGCAGGCCAGGCAGCATCCGTGGAGAGAGAAAGAGAGTTGACGTTTCAGGTCGATGACCTTTCATCAGAACTGGGAAGAGCTGGAAATCAAATAGATTTAAGGCCAGGGTAAAGCTGGGAAAAGGGGGAGGGGATAAAGGAACAAAGGAGGAGATGAAGAGACATTAAGAGACATTAAGAGACATTAAGAGATATGCAAGGCTAGAGGTGGTGTTAATGTGACAGATTAAGGCTGAATGGAGTGTGAAATCTACTGGCAGAATGAAGGACAGCTGCCAGCTTCTAGGAGGAAAAAAAAGGTGGGGGGGACAAATAAAAGGGTGGATAAAATAAAATATAAATGTGATTGGAGCTGAGGTTATGATCTAAAATTGTTGAACTCGATATTGAGTCCAGAGGGCTGTAGCGTGCCTAAACGAAAGATGAGGTGCTGTTCCTCGAGCTTACGCTGAGCTTCCGTGGAACAGTGTATTAGGCCGAGGACGGTGAGGTCAGAGTGGGAGTGAAGCGGTGAATTAAAGTGACAGGCCACCGGGAGCTCGGGGTCCCCCTTACGGACTGAACGGAGGTGTTCCGCAAAGCGGTCACCCAATCTGCGTTTGGTCTCCCCAATGTAGAGGAGTCCACATCGTGAGCAGCGAATACAGTATACTAAATTGCAGGAAGTACAAGTAAATCGCTGTTTCACCTGGAAGGGGTGTTTGGGGCCCTGGACAGTGGGAAGAGGGGAGGTATAAGGGCATGTGTTGCATCTCCTGCGCGTGCACGGGAAGGTGCCGGGCGAAGGGGAAGGGGTGCTGGGGGTGGTAGAGGAGTGGACTAGGGTGTCGCGGAGGGAGCGGTCCCTGCGGAATGCTGAAAGGGGAGGTGAGGGGAAGATGTGTTTGGTGGTGGGATCACGCTGGAGGTGGCGGAAATGGCGGAGGATGATCCGTTGAATGTGGAGGCTGGTGGGGTGAAAGGTGAGGACAAGGGGAACCCTATCGTGGTTCCGGGAGGGAGGGGCAGGGGTGAGGGCAGATGTGCGGGAGATAGAACGGACACGGTCGAGGGCCGTGTCGACCACGGTAGAGGGGAATCCTCGGTTGAGGAAAAAGGAAGACATGTCGGAAGCACTGGTATGGAAGGTGGCATCATCAGAGCAGATGCGGCGGAGACGGAGAAACTGGGAGAATGGAATAGAGTCCTTACAGGAGGCGGGGTGGGAGGAAGTGTAGTCCAGGTAGCTGTGGGAGTCGGTGGGCTTGTAGTGAATGTTAGTCAATAACCTATCCCCAGAGATGGAGATGGAGAAGTCGAGGAAGGGAAGAGAAGAGTCGGAGATGGACCATGTGAAGGTGAGGGAAGGGTGGAAATTGGAAGCATAGTGAATGAAATGTTCTAGTTCAGGGCGAGAGCAGGAGACGGCACCGATACAGTCATCAATGTACCGGAAAAAGAGGTGAGGGAGGGGACCCGAGTAGGACTGGAACAAAGAGTGTTCCACATATCCCACGAAAAGGCAGGCATAGCTAGGACCCATGCGGGTACCCATAGCAACACCTTTAATTTGGAGGAAATGGGTAGAGTCAAAGGAGAAGTTGTTCAATGTGAGAACAAGTTCAGCCAGGCGGAGGAGGGTGGTGGTGGATGGGGACTGGTTGGGCCTCTGTTCAAGGAAGAAGCGGAGCGCCCTCAGGCCATCCTGGTGGGGAATGGAGGTGTAGAGGGATTGTACGTCCATAGTGAAGAGGAGACGGTTGGGGCCGGGAAACTGGAAACTGTTAAAATGGCGGAGGGCATCGGAAGAGTCGCGGATGTAGGTGGGAAGAGACTGGACAAGGGGAGAAAAAATAGAGTCGAGATAGGAAGAGATAAGTTCCGTGGGGCAAGAACAGGCTGAAACGATGGGTCTACCGGGGCAGTCCTGTTTGTGGATCTTGGGAAGGAGGTAGAAGCGGGCTGTGCGGGGTTGGGGAACTATGAGGTTGGCGGCCGTGGGGGGAAGATCTCCAGAGGAGATGAGGTCAGTGACAGTCTTGGACACGGTGGCTTGATGTTCGGTAGTGGGGTCATGGTCCAGGTGGAGGTAGGAGGAGGTGTCAGAGAGTTGGCGTTCAACTTCCGCTAGGTAGAGGTCGGTTCGCCAAACAACAACAGCGCCACCCTTGTCAGCAGGTTTAATGACAATGTCAGGGTTGGATCGGAGAGAATGGAGTGCTGCAAGTTCAGAGGGAGGTAGGTTGGAGTGAGTGAGGGGAGCAGAGAAATTGAGCTGGCCGATGTCACGGCGGCAGTTAGCAATGAAAAGATCAAGAGAGGGTAAGAGGCCAGAGGGAGGGGTCCAGGTGGAACGAGAATTCTGAAAGCGGGAGAAAGGGTCAGCCGTGCGGGGGGAAGACTCCTGGCCAGAGAAGTGGGCACGGAGACGGAGGCGGCGGAAAAAGAGCTCAGCATCGTGCCGAGCTCGAAATTCATTGAGATGGGGGCGTAAGGGGATGAAGCTCAGGCCTTTGCTGAGGACTGATCGTTCGGAGTCAGAGAGGGGAAGGTCAGAGGGGATAGTGAAAACGCGGCAGGGGGTGAGATTGGGAGAAGGGGGGTCAGAGGAAAGTGAAGGGGAAGAAGGTTCCGGAGGGGCTTTAGTGTCCAAGAGTTGTTGAAGCTTGCGATCCTTGACATCGGAAAGGAAGAAGAAAAGTTTTTTGTTGAAGCGTCGGATGAGTCTAAGGATGAAATGGAACTGTGGACCCGGACAGCTTTGAGATAGAGTGCGTCGGTGCTGCTGAAGAGAGATGTCGAGAGTGTTCATGTGGCGCCGCATGGCGTTGAGCGTGGATCTCAAGATGCGGCGAGAGCAGTAGTTCGAGGAACGATGAATATCTTGGAGATATTTGTAATCCTGGGTGGATCCGAAACACGAAGGGTGGAAGTTTAGTAGGAATCCACGTGGGATAAGTCGGAACCGGAGACAGTTGCTGAGGAAAGTAATGTGGCTGTGAAACCGAGTCTTGGCAGATACCTGATCAAACACGAGAAGGGAAACTGAAATCAATGAAGATGAACAAGGTTGAAGAGCCAAACGGAGATCCCGTCGAAGAGAAGAGCAGAACTTCTTCAAGGTAGGCATTCCAAGAAGAGAGGTGGCAGTGAACCAAACACTAATACGATAGCAAAATACTGCAGATGCTGGAAATCCGAAATAACAACAGAAAACGCTGGAAAAACTCAGCAGGCCAGGCAGCATCCGTGGAGAGAGAAAGAGAGTTGACGTTTCAGGTCGATGACCTTTCATCAGAACTGGGAAGAGCTGGAAATCAAATAGATTTAAGGCCAGGGTAAAGCTGGGAAAAGGGGGAGGGGATAAAGGAACAAAGGAGGAGATGAAGAGACATTAAGAGACATTAAGAGACATTAAGAGATATGCAAGGCTAGAGGTGGTGTTAATGTGACAGATTAAGGCTGAATGGAGTGTGAAATCTACTGGCAGAATGAAGGACAGCTGCCAGCTTCTAGGAGGAAAAAAAAGGTGGGGGGGACAAATAAAAGGGTGGATAAAATAAAATATAAATGTGATTGGAGCTGAGGTTATGATCTAAAATTGTTGAACTCGATATTGAGTCCAGAGGGCTGTAGCGTGCCTAAACGAAAGATGAGGTGCTGTTCCTCGAGCTTACGCTGAGCTTCCGTGGAACAGTGTATTAGGCCGAGGACGGTGAGGTCAGAGTGGGAGTGAAGCGGTGAATTAAAGTGACAGGCCACCGGGAGCTTGGGGTCCCCCTTACGGACTGAACGGAGGTGTTCCGCAAAGCGGTCACCCAATCTGCGTTTGGTCTCCCCAATGTAGAGGAGTCCACATCGTGAGCAGCGAATACAGTATACTAAATTGCAGGAAGTACAAGTAAATCGCTGTTTCACCTGGAAGGGGTGTTTGGGGCCCTGGACAGTGGGAAGAGGGGAGGTATAAGGGCATGTGTTGCATCTCCTGCGCGTGCACGGGAAGGTGCCGGGCGAAGGGGAAGGGGTGCTGGGGGTGGTAGAGGAGTGGACTAGGGTGTCGCGGAGGGAGCGGTCCCTGCGGAATGCTGAAAGGGGAGGTGAGGGGAAGATGTGTTTGGTGGTGGGATCACGCTGGAGGTGGCGGAAATGGCGGAGGATGATCCGTTGAATGTGGAGGCTGGTGGGGTGAAAGGTGAGGACAAGGGGAACCCTATCGTGGTTCCGGGAGGGAGGGGCAGGGGTGAGGGCAGATGTGCGGGAGATAGAACGGACACGGTCGAGGGCCGTGTCGACCACGGTAGAGGGGAATCCTCGGTTGAGGAAAAAGGAAGACATGTCGGAAGCACTGGTATGGAAGGTGGCATCATCAGAGCAGATGCGGCGGAGACGGAGAAACTGGGAGAATGGAATAGAGTCCTTACAGGAGGCGGGGTGGGAGGAAGTGTAGTCCAGGTAGCTGTGGGAGTCGGTGGGCTTGTAGTGAATGTTAGTCAATAACCTATCCCCAGAGATGGAGATGGAGAAGTCGAGGAAGGGAAGAGAAGAGTCGGAGATGGACCATGTGAAGGTGAGGGAAGGGTGGAAATTGGAAGCATAGTGAATGAAATGTTCTAGTTCAGGGCGAGAGCAGGAGACGGCACCGATACAGTCATCAATGTACCGGAAAAAGAGGTGAGGGAGGGGACCCGAGTAGGACTGGAACAAAGAGTGTTCCACATATCCCACGAAAAGGCAGGCATAGCTAGGACCCATGCGGGTACCCATAGCAACACCTTTAATTTGGAGGAAATGGGTAGAGTCAAAGGAGAAGTTGTTCAATGTGAGAACAAGTTCAGCCAGGCGGAGGAGGGTGGTGGTGGATGGGGACTGGTTGGGCCTCTGTTCAAGGAAGAAGCGGAGCGCCCTCAGGCCATCCTGGTGGGGAATGGAGGTGTAGAGGGATTGTACGTCCATAGTGAAGAGGAGACGGTTGGGGCCGGGAAACTGGAAACTGTTAAAATGGCGGAGGGCATCGGAAGAGTCGCGGATGTAGGTGGGAAGAGACTGGACAAGGGGAGAAAAAATAGAGTCGAGATAGGAAGAGATAAGTTCCGTGGGGCAAGAACAGGCTGAAACGATGGGTCTACCGGGGCAGTCCTGTTTGTGGATCTTGGGAAGGAGGTAGAAGCGGGCTGTGCGGGGTTGGGGAACTATGAGGTTGGCGGCCGTGGGGGGAAGATCTCCAGAGGAGATGAGGTCAGTGACAGTCTTGGACACGGTGGCTTGATGTTCGGTAGTGGGGTCATGGTCCAGGTGGAGGTAGGAGGAGGTGTCAGAGAGTTGGCGTTCAACTTCCGCTAGGTAGAGGTCGGTTCGCCAAACAACAACAGCGCCACCCTTGTCAGCAGGTTTAATGACAATGTCAGGGTTGGATCGGAGAGAATGGAGTGCTGCAAGTTCAGAGGGAGGTAGGTTGGAGTGAGTGAGGGGAGCAGAGAAATTGAGCTGGCCGATGTCACGGCGGCAGTTAGCAATGAAAAGATCAAGAGAGGGTAAGAGGCCAGAGGGAGGGGTCCAGGTGGAACGAGAATTCTGAAAGCGGGAGAAAGGGTCAGCCGTGCGGGGGGAAGACTCCTGGCCAGAGAAGTGGGCACGGAGACGGAGGCGGCGGAAAAAGAGCTCAGCATCGTGCCGAGCTCGAAATTCATTGAGATGGGGGCGTAAGGGGATGAAGCTCAGGCCTTTGCTGAGGACTGATCGTTCGGAGTCAGAGAGGGGAAGGTCAGAGGGGATAGTGAAAACGCGGCAGGGGGTGAGATTGGGAGAAGGGGGGTCAGAGGAAAGTGAAGGGGAAGAAGGTTCCGGAGGGGCTTTAGTGTCCAAGAGTTGTTGAAGCTTGCGATCCTTGACATCGGAAAGGAAGAAGAAAAGTTTTTTGTTGAAGCGTCGGATGAGTCTAAGGATGAAATGGAACTGTGGACCCGGACAGCTTTGAGATAGAGTGCGTCGGTGCTGCTGAAGAGAGATGTCGAGAGTGTTCATGTGGCGCCGCATGGCGTTGAGCGTGGATCTCAAGATGCGGCGAGAGCAGTAGTTCGAGGAACGATGAATATCTTGGAGATATTTGTAATCCTGGGTGGATCCGAAACACGAAGGGTGGAAGTTTAGTAGGAATCCACGTGGGATAAGTCGGAACCGGAGACAGTTGCTGAGGAAAGTAATGTGGCTGTGAAACCGAGTCTTGGCAGATACCTGATCAAACACGAGAAGGGAAACTGAAATCAATGAAGATGAACAAGGTTGAAGAGCCAAACGGAGATCCCGTCGAAGAGAAGAGCAGAACTTCTTCAAGGTAGGCATTCCAAGAAGAGAGGTGGCAGTGAACCAAACACTAATACGATAGCAAAATACTGCAGATGCTGGAAATCCGAAATAACAACAGAAAACGCTGGAAAAACTCAGCAGGCCAGGCAGCATCCGTGGAGAGAGAAAGAGAGTTGACGTTTCAGGTCGATGACCTTTCATCAGAACTGGGAAGAGCTGGAAATCAAATAGATTTAAGGCCAGGGTAAAGCTGGGAAAAGGGGGAGGGGATAAAGGAACAAAGGAGGAGATGAAGAGACATTAAGAGACATTAAGAGACATTAAGAGATATGCAAGGCTAGAGGTGGTGTTAATGTGACAGATTAAGGCTGAATGGAGTGTGAAATCTACTGGCAGAATGAAGGACAGCTGCCAGCTTCTAGGAGGAAAAAAAAGGTGGGGGGGACAAATAAAAGGGTGGATAAAATAAAATATAAATGTGATTGGAGCTGAGGTTATGATCTAAAATTGTTGAACTCGATATTGAGTCCAGAGGGCTGTAGCGTGCCTAAACGAAAGATGAGGTGCTGTTCCTCGAGCTTACGCTGAGCTTCCGTGGAACAGTGTATTAGGCCGAGGACGGTGAGGTCAGAGTGGGAGTGAAGCGGTGAATTAAAGTGACAGGCCACCGGGAGCTCGGGGTCCCCCTTACGGACTGAACGGAGGTGTTCCGCAAAGCGGTCACCCAATCTGCGTTTGGTCTCCCCAATGTAGAGGAGTCCACATCGTGAGCAGCGAATACAGTATACTAAATTGCAGGAAGTACAAGTAAATCGCTGTTTCACCTGGAAGGGGTGTTTGGGGCCCTGGACAGTGGGAAGAGGGGAGGTATAAGGGCATGTGTTGCATCTCCTGCGCGTGCACGGGAAGGTGCCGGGCGAAGGGGAAGGGGTGCTGGGGGTGGTAGAGGAGTGGACTAGGGTGTCGCGGAGGGAGCGGTCCCTGCGGAATGCTGAAAGGGGAGGTGAGGGGAAGATGTGTTTGGTGGTGGGATCACGCTGGAGGTGGCGGAAATGGCGGAGGATGATCCGTTGAATGTGGAGGCTGGTGGGGTGAAAGGTGAGGACAAGGGGAACCCTATCGTGGTTCCGGGAGGGAGGGGCAGGGGTGAGGGCAGATGTGCGGGAGATAGAACGGACACGGTCGAGGGCCGTGTCGACCACGGTAGAGGGGAATCCTCGGTTGAGGAAAAAGGAAGACATGTCGGAAGCACTGGTATGGAAGGTGGCATCATCAGAGCAGATGCGGCGGAGACGGAGAAACTGGGAGAATGGAATAGAGTCCTTACAGGAGGCGGGGTGGGAGGAAGTGTAGTCCAGGTAGCTGTGGGAGTCGGTGGGCTTGTAGTGAATGTTAGTCAATAACCTATCCCCAGAGATGGAGATGGAGAAGTCGAGGAAGGGAAGAGAAGAGTCGGAGATGGACCATGTGAAGGTGAGGGAAGGGTGGAAATTGGAAGCATAGTGAATGAAATGTTCTAGTTCAGGGCGAGAGCAGGAGACGGCACCGATACAGTCATCAATGTACCGGAAAAAGAGGTGAGGGAGGGGACCCGAGTAGGACTGGAACAAAGAGTGTTCCACATATCCCACGAAAAGGCAGGCATAGCTAGGACCCATGCGGGTACCCATAGCAACACCTTTAATTTGGAGGAAATGGGTAGAGTCAAAGGAGAAGTTGTTCAATGTGAGAACAAGTTCAGCCAGGCGGAGGAGGGTGGTGGTGGATGGGGACTGGTTGGGCCTCTGTTCAAGGAAGAAGCGGAGCGCCCTCAGGCCATCCTGGTGGGGAATGGAGGTGTTACCCTGGCCTTAAATCTATTTGAAACGAGAAATTTAAACATATGGATGAGAATTTTAAAATTGAGGCGTTGGTAGACTGGGAGCCAATGTAGGCCAGCAAGCACAGGGACGATGGGTGAACGGGACCTGGTGCAAGTTAGGATACAAGTAGATTTGGATGAACTCAAGTTTAAGGAGGGTGGAAAATGGGAGGCTCACCAGGGGAGCATTGGAATCCTCAAGTCTGGAGGTAACAAAAGCATAGATGAGGGTTTCCGCAGTAGATGGGCTTAGGCAGGGATGGAAACGGGCAATGTTACGATAGTGCAAGTTGGCGCTCTTTATGCTGAAGAGGATAGGGGGTTGAAAGTTCAGCTCAGGGTCAAATTCGATGCCGTGGTTGCGAACAATCTTATTCAATCCGAGACAGTGGTCTGGGAGGGGGATGGAATAGAGGGCGAGGGAATGGAGTTCATGGCGGAGGTCGAACACAACGGCTTCTGTCTTTGCAATGTTTAATTGGAGGAAATTTTGGCTCATCCAGGATTGATGTCGGACAAGCAGTACAGAGGCAGTATATGGGTGGAGAGAGTTAGTGGTGAGATAGATTTAAAAAAAAAATTCTCTTCACAAATGCTGACTGACTTGCTGTGCATTTCTTTTCTTTTTTATATTTCTAACTAGAAATTGTTTCTTTATTGAAATAAATCTTAAGACTTCACATTAAAACCATCTACTTAATAAGCAAAAATCAACTTCTGCCAACAACGGATTATAGACCAGCTTTCACAGAGGACTGCGGATGCTGCAAATCTGAAACAAAAAAACAGAAAATGTTGGGAACACTCAGCATCTGTGGAGAGAGAGAAGAAAGAAACAGACCAGACAAATGAATGCAGACCCTGCAGGCTTCCAATTAAAAAGCCCTTGTTTGAATCCACTGGTCGCCAGCCGCTCGGGTTTGAGGGAGGCGGAACGCTTGTGGCGGGCTGAGTTTCTGGTGGGGGGACCGATGCAGTGAGCGGTGGGATGGCGGCGCTGGGCGGCTGGAGGTTTCGCCTGAAGATTTTACCCGAGAGACTGGGAGAGTGGCAGCGGCTCCTGCGGCGGAGCTTTTACAAGAAGAAATGGGTGAGTTCGCGAGGACAACATCGAAGTTGGCCTCCGTCACAAGCCGTCCCGCGCAGTCAGTCAGTAACCCCGAATTCTCTGCTTTCAATCCAAAGGCTTCGTCTCGCCGCCGAGTCCCGAGCACCCAGCTGGCCCTGCAGGGCCTGGACAGGAGCTGCGGCCTGCAGCTCGGCGGCCTCTGGCCCTCCGTCCGCGTCGGTTTACTCTGCGAGCAGAAGTACGGGGCGCTGCTCAACGGCTTCGGGGAGGTGGAGAAAGTGCTGGAGGAGCTGCAGCTGCAGCAGGCCGCGGACTTTGTGTTCGAGGCCGGGAGAAGAGGCCGAGAGCGGGGCCGGGGCCCGGACGGTAACTCGCACGGCGGCCCTGCACTGGGGTCGGTCCAGGATTTGCCCCCGAATGGGCAAACTCCCGAGCCCGCGGTGCTCCGCCGTCGTGACCCGGCGCAGGAATCGCCTTCCGTCCTGGAAATGAAGCGGTCGCTGCCCATCAGCCCGAACCTCAAATGTTTTACTTTTCCAAAGGGAGACACCACCCGCTTTAAGCCTGCAAGGTACTTTCGTGGCTTGTTGTAAACCTCGTGCATTTCTGAAGCTTGATTGTTGAACGAGACACGTGTTTTCACTGTGGTGAATCTTTTATTCAAACCAATAATACCAATTACATAGTAAAACCATTACATTAATCCATCAAAATACAGTACAAACACCCCCAAACAATACCACACTTTTTTTTAATATTAAAATAATACATCTCACTTAACTCCACATAAAACAACCCATTTCAACACCACAGTGTACAAACACATAGCCCCATCACAATCCAACTAAATGCCACATATAACATCCACTCCAATAACCCAAGAAACCTGTTCCACGCCAGTCCCACTGGCACCGCCCACCCGACCATCCACTCAATTGTTCTCCGTGCTGGGCCTCCCGCCCAGGCCACTCTCCTCCGGGTCTTCCACCTTGGGCCTTCTGCACCGGACCCTCCGCACCGGCATTCCCCGCGAGCAGCCGGGGTGAATCAACCGCATCTCCCGACTCCACCTCTGCCGACCAGCCGCCCCGCCCTGGGCCCCCCGCCTGCGGTTCTCCATGCTGGGCCTCCCGCCCAGGCCACTCTCCTCTGGGTCTTCCACCTTGGGCCTTCTGCACCGGACCCTCCGCACCGGCATTCCCCGCGAGCAGCCGGGGTGAAACAACCGCAGTTTTCACTGTGGTGAAGTACTGATTTCAGCTCTGTTAATGGGACGATGTCAAGTTGAAGCCAGCTACTTCCCGATAGGGTACAAAGTAGAGAAAACCATGAGGACCGTTTTCACCCATCTCTTTGTGGTTGGTCATAATGTGGAATTGATGGGTTACTCATTAAGGTCTCTGTAAGAACTCTATTCCACTCTTTCCTATGTCATTGGTTCCTATGTGAACCATGATTTCTAGTTGGTTTTCCTTTCTTTTCAGATGGACTCAATTATATCCCATGATACCTAGGAGGCAACATAGACATTTTAAAACATGGAGTAGGAGTAGAAAACGCTGGAAAAACTCAGCAGGCCAGGCAACATCCGTGGAGAGAGAAACATAGGTAACGTTTCAGGTCGAAGACACTTCGTCAGGGTTCTGACGAAGGGTCTTCGACCTGAAACGTTAACTCTGTTTCTCACTCCACGGATGTTGCCTGGCCTGCTGAGTTTTTCCAGCGTTTTCTGTTGTTATTTCAGTTTTCCAGCATCCGCAGTATTTTGCTATTGTATGGCGCAGGAGTAGGTCATTTGGCCCCTCGAGCCTGCTCTGCCATTCAATAAGATCATGGCTGATCTGATCTTGGCCTCAACTCCACTTCCCTGCCTGCTCCCCATAACCCTTGACTCCCTTACCTTTCAAAAATCTGTCTGTCTCCACCTTAAATATATTCAATGACCCAGCCTCCACAGCTCTCTGTGGAAGAGAATTCCAAAGATTCACAACCCTCTGAGAGAAGAAATTTCTCCTTATTTCCGATTTAAATGGGTATTCCCTTGTTCTGAAATTATGCCCCCTAGATTCCCCCATGAGGGGAAACATCCTCTTTGAATCTACCCTGTCAAACCCCTTCAGAATCTTGTATGTTTCAATAAGGTCCCCCCTCATTCTTCTAAACTCCAATGAGTATAGGCCCAACCTGCTCAACCTTTCTTCATAAGACAACCCCTTCATCTCTGGAATCAACCTCGTGAACCTTCTCTGAACTGCCTCCAATGCAAGTATATCCTTTCTTAAATAAGGAGACCAAAACTGTATGCAGTACTCCAGGTGTGGTCTCACCAACGCCCTGTACAGTTGTAACCGGACTTCCCTACTTTTATACTCCATTCCCTTTGCAATAAAGGCCAACACTCCATTTGTCTTCCTAATTACTTGCTGTACCTGCATGCTAACATTTTGTGATTCATGTACAAGGACCCCCAAATCCCTCTGTACCTCAGCATTTTGTAATCTCTCCCCATTTAAATAATAATTTGCTTTTTTATTTTTCCTACCAAGTGGATAACCTCGCATTTTCCCACATTAAACTCCATCTGCCAGATTTTTGCCCACTCACTTAGCCTATCTATATCCCTTTGGAGATTCTTTGCATCCTCCACACAATTTGCTTTCCCACCTATCTTTGTATCATCAGCAAATTTGGCTACATTACATTCGGTCCCTTCATCCAAGTCATTAATATAGATTATAAATAGTTGAGGCCCCAGCACTGATCCCTGCGGCACCCCACTAGTTACAGTTTGCCAACCTGAAAATGACCCATTTATCCCGACTCTCTTTTCTGTTAGTTAGCCAATCCTCTATCCATGCTAATATATTACCCCCAACCCCCTGAGCTCTTATCTTGTGTAGTAACCTTTTATGTGGCACCTTATCGAATGCCTTCTGGAAATCCAAATACACTACATCTACTGGATCCCCTTTATCCACCCTGCTCATTACATCCTCAAAGAACTCCAGCAAATTTGTCAAACATGATTTCCCTTTCATAAAACCATGCTGACTCTGCTAGACTATATTATGATTTTCTAAATGTCCTGCTACCACTTCCTTAATGATGGACTCCAGCATTTTCCCAATGACAGATGTTAGGCTAACTGGTCGATAGTTGCCTACTTTCTGTCTCTCTCCTTTCTTAAATAGGGGCGTTACATTTGCAGTTTTCCAGTCCGCTGGGACCTCTCCAGAATCCAGGAAATTTTGGTGGATTACAACCAATGCATCCACTATCTCTGCAGCCACCTCTTTTAAGACTCTAGGATGCAGGCCCTCGGGTCCAGGGGACTTGTCCACCTTTAGTCCCATTAGTTTGCCTAGTACTTTCTCTCTAGTGATAGTGATTGTTTTAAGTTCCCCCCCCCCCAATAGCCCCTTGATTATCCATTATTGTATGCTTTTGTTTTCAATTTGATACCATCCTTTACTTCCTTCATTAGCCACAGATGGTTCATCCTTCTCTTCGAGTCTTTCTTTCTCACTGGAATATATCTTTGCTGAGAGTTATGAAATATCTCCTTAAATGTTTGCCACTGCTTTTCTATAGTCTTACCCTGTAATATATTTTCCCAGTCCACTTTAACCAAGTCTGCCTTCATACCTTTGTAATTACCTTTGTTTAAGTTCAGGACACCAGTTTGAGACCTAGCTTTCTCGCCCTCAAACTGAATTTGAAATTCTACCATGTTATGATCACTCTTCCCAAGAGGATCCTTCACTTCGAGATCATTAATTAATCCAGCCTCGTTACACATTACCAGATCTAAAATAGTCTTCTCCCTGGTTGGTTCCACAATGTATTGTTCCAAGAAACCATCCCGTATACACTCTTAAGAACTCTTCTTCAAGTCTACCTTTGCCAATTTGCTTTGTCCAATCAATATGAAGATTAAAATCTCCCATGATTATAGCCGTACCTTTCTTACAAGCCTCTATTATTTCTTGATTTATACTCTGTCCTACAGTGTGGCTACTATTTGGGGGCCTGTAGACCACTCCCACCAGTGACTTCTTACCCTTATTATTTCTTAACATGCCAGGTTGTCTATCCCCCTATTTATAGAATCTCTACACAAGTTCCACCCTCCTGATGGGTAAGCCCTTGTTTAACAGTGTAGTGGCATTGCTCATGATTACCCTCCCCTGTGCCTCCATCCTTCTTGTGGGTGGTGAGAACCGTTTACCTGTTGGACAAGTCCAGTCCCACAGAGTTTTCCTGTACTGATTCTTCCTCCTCCTGTGGATCGTCATCCAATTCATTTTCTCTGTTTCATTATTTCTCTCTGTAGAATAACCCACTTTTGGATAGGGTCTTCCAGAAACCTTTCCTCCCCACATATGTTCCAGTCGTAGTCTGCTCGTCCTGAACCTTAGCAGACCTGTTCTCGAGCAACACAGCTATCTGATGTGGCATGTCTACTACTGGATACTTTGCAGAGTTCGGATATCTTGCACCCGCATATATGCTGCGTGCACCAGTAACTGTGCTCCTAATCCTGACACAGCAATCCTGTTGGAGAACATAGGGTCTGATGAAAGGGAGGAACTGAAAGAAATCAGTATTTGCAGGGAAATGGTGTTGGGGAAATTGACGGGATTGAAGGCCGATAAATCCCCAGGACCTGATAATCTACATCCTAGGGTACTTAAGGAAGTGGCCCTAGAAATAGTAGATGCATTGCTGATCATCTTCCAACATTCAATGGAATCTGGAACAATACCCATGGATTGGAGGGTAGCTAATGTTACCCCACTATTCAAAAAGGGTGGTAGAGAGAAAGCGGGGAATTACAGACCGGTAAGCCTGACATCGGTAGTGGGGAAAATGCTAGAGTCCATTATAAAGGATGTAATAGCTGAGCACTTGAAAAACAGTGACAGGATCGGACAAAGTCAACATGGATTTACAAAATGTAAATCGTGCTTGACTAATCTACTGGAATTTTTTGAGGATGTAACTGGGAAAATAGATAAGGGAGAACCAGTAGATGTGGTGTATTTGGACTTTCAAAAGGCTTTCGATAAGGTCCCGCATAAGAGATTAGCGTGTAAAGTTAAGGCACATGGGATTGGGGGCAAGGTATTCACATGGATAGAGAACTGGTTGGCGGACAGAAAGCAGAGAGTAGGAATTAATGGGTCTTTTTCCGAGTGGCAGGCAGTGACTAGTGGGGTACCGCAGGGATCGGTCCTTGGACCCCAGCTATTCACAATATACATTAATGATCTAGATAAGGGAACTAAATGTAATATCTCCAAGTTTGGAGATGACACAAAGCTGGGTGGGCGTGTGTGCTGCGAGGAGGATACCGAGAAACTCCAGGATGATTTGGACAGGTTGGGTGAGTGGGCAGAAGCGTGGCAGATGTAATATAACGTGGATAAATGCGAGGTTATCCACTTTGGTGTCAAAAACAGAAAGGCAGACTATTATCTGGATGGCAATAGATTGGGAGAAGGGGAAGTGCAACGAGACCTGGGTGTCCTTGTGCACCAGTCGCTGAAGGTAAGCATGCAGGTGCAGCAGGCGGTGAAGAAGGCAAATGGTATGTTGGCCTTCATAGCGAAAGGGTTTTGAGTATAGGAACAGGGATGTCCTGCTGCAGTTGTACAGGGCCTTGGTGAGACCACACCTTGAGTACTGTGTGCAGTTTTGGTCACCTTATCTGAGAAAGGATGTTCTTGCCATGGAAGGAGTTCAGCGAAGATTCACAAGGCTGATACCTGGGATGGCAGGAATGACATATGAGGAGAGATTGGGTCGATTGGGCTTATACTCGCTGGAGTATAGACGAATGAGAGGGGATCTCATCGAAACATATAAAATTCTGACAGGTCTGGACAAACTAGATGCAGGAAGAATGTTCCCGATGGTCGGAGAGTCCAGAACCAAGGGTCATAATCTAAGGATAAGGGGTAAGCCATTTAGGACAGAAATGAGGAAGAATTTCTTCACCCAGAGAGTGGTGAACCTGTGGAATTCTCTACCACAGAAGGTAGTTGAGGCCAAGTCATTAAATATATTCAAGAATGAGTTAGATATATTTCTTAAAGCTAAAGGTATCAAGGGATATGGGGAGAAGGCAGGTACAGGGTACTGAATTTGGATGATCAGCCATGATCTCATCGAATGGCGGAACAGGCTCGAGGGGCCGAATGGCCTACTCCTGCTCCTATCTTCTATGTTTCTATGACCTTAATATACTCCCCTGTGTTACTCTTGACTTAACTAATTAATTAAAACAAATTTTCTCTGGCTTGTCTCGTTTTGTAGATTCAGGCCTACCCTTTCTCCGTACCAAACTCCTGTTCAGGTGAAAGTCATCTTCTGTCTGTAGAAATCCACTCCTGTCAGCGTATCACTCAGTCAGGCTCTTGCAGCTCAAATTTTATCATGTTTTAAAATTATTTTTAAAAAAGTAATGGGGAAAATCAAGAGTAGAAAAATAATGGTGCTAGGGAATGGAGGGCAGTACTGGGATTTGTTAAAAGAGAGGGAAGATAAATGCAATGTAATATGGAGGGAGGGGGAAAAAAAAAGATTCAATTTCAAATTAACTCCCAAGAGCTTTGCATAGATATTTTCTGAAGATATGGAATTCTCCTCCCCTCCCTTCTCTCAGATGTGGGGAATTTTTCAACTTCTGCTATTGTCATAATATATTCTGATACATTATTCTGTCCCATTTCAGACCAGATGGTTTAAGACTGCTGGAATACTATCTGATGGATGCTGCATCGCTCCTCCCAGTACTCGCTCTGGGTGTTCAGCCAGGTCACACAGTCCTTGATCTTTGTGCAGCTCCTGGTGGGAAGACTCTGGCACTGTTGCAGACAGAATGCTGTCGTAAGTTAACGGGTTCCTTTTAGTGGGGAGTGGGAGAAACTATTAAACATCAACATTGCAAAATCCTGAAGACAGTACAACAAAATGGTGCAACGTTTATAGGGTGTATTCCCTATCTTTTCTGTGCCTGAGAGAGACGTCAATATGCTACCCAAGGTAGGAAAAATCAACTTCTGCTAACAGCTGGTTATAGACCAGCTTTCACAGAGGATCACTAGAATAATTGCACAGGAGGATGAGAAAAGGAGAAAATGTTAGTAACAGACTATACCGTATTGTGAACTGTTCTGTAATGCTGAAGAGTGAGAAGAAATGTTGCTTTTGTTCTTTTGTGTTGGGACAGGACATCTCGCTGTCAATGATATATCCTCATCTCGACTCAGCAGGTTACGTAAAATTCTTCGCAGTTATGTCCCAAAGAACGTTTGTACAGAGGACAGGCTACGCATCACGTCATTTGATGGCAGGCACTGGGGAGAAATAGAGAGGAATACCTTTGACCGGGTGGGTACGATATTATATGACTAATGTTATTGTGATTTATTTTAAAAAAAATACTCCAATTGCATTAAACAAAATATCAGCCAGGATTGAGTTGTTTTAAAAGGCTTCTAATTGAACTTCCAGCTGTCTTTTTAAAACTTCGTAACAGTAGTTACCCTAAACAGCTGACTACTTGATTTCCACTGGATGGTCAAGAGGTTTAGCTCCAGGTGTCTCTATGGCTCCACTTTACTTCATTTGGATGAGTTTTGCCAGACTCCTTGGTCATGCACTGTACAGAGGTGAGATTTATCATTTTTTTTTATATAGGAGCTGTGCAGACTGGAAAAGGCCGGTCCACATTGAAGTCACACTGTGTACTTAACCTGTTGAGGGGTGTCCTCCACAGATGTTCGCATACAGATTAGCGAATGCATCATTCCAAAGTGGAAAAAATGCATAGAATAAAACATTTGGGTTGCCATGTACTCCATGGAAGTGAACAGTTGGATTGAAATAATTGGCCAGTGTCACAATACTTATTCTCTGGCACTTCACAGCATGCGTTTTCAAACTGAGGTCGCAGGCCCCAGGGATTCTATTGGAGTGATCCCAGGGAGGTCCTTGAGACCTGTTACTCCTCAGGCTTCTGTATTTTTCTTACTACTGTAGTTGACTTACTAACACACTATTTCTGTTGGCATGGACTAACAGAAACATTTCTCAATGATAGCACTAACCAACATTGCCTTTCAGAAGTTAGGATGGGGGCCCTGGCACTTTGTCAATATTTACAGGGATCCCACACAGAGAAAAGTTTGAGAAGCACTGCTTTACAGGAGCCGTGAGTACATAATCTAGGCTGACACTCCAGTGCGGTACTGCGGAAGGTGCACTGTCGGAGGTGCTGTCTTTCAGATGGGATGTTAAACTGACGTCCCGTCTTCCCTCTCGGGTGGATGTAAAAGGCCCTATTGCACTATTTTGAAGAGCAAGGGAGTTCTTGGTGTCCTGGCCAATATTTATCCCTCAGTGTCACCAACCCCCCCCCCCCCCCCCCACAGACTATCTGGTCATTATCACATTATTGATGTTTGTGGAAACTTGCTCTGCGCAAATTGGCTGCCATGTTTTCTACATTGCAACAGCGACTGCACTTCAAAAGTTCTTCATTGTTTGTAGAGAGCTTTGGGATGTCCTGAGGTCATGAAAGACACTGTATAAATGCAAGTCTTTTTCTTTCTTTATATACTGCTATATAGAATGGTAGAACCAATTCCTACTTCTAATTGCTTGTGTGGAAAGTCATGGGGAGGGACCAAGTGGGATGGGAAAAAAAATCAGACGGCATGTTCCCATTGGGCCATTCTCATTCGCCTCAGAGTGGCTGGTTGCAAAGATCTGAATGACGGCCTACCTGCCAACCTGTGGTACATTGGACAGGGAACAATTAGACTTTGGGGAATATATAAACATTTATTTTGATCCCTCCAAATTTTTTGAGAAATTTTGAAGATGGGCAACTTCCCTGAAAGGTCTGTCTATAATAAAGATGTTCATTTGAATTGTCTTTGCAGGTGTTAGTTGATGTTCCCTGTACAACTGACAGACACTCGGTAGTTGAGGAAGACAACAACATCTTCAGTCGATTACGACTCAAAGAGCGGCAAATGCTTCCTTTATTACAGACCCAGTTGTTGGTGTGAGTATTAATCATAGAATAGTTACAGCACAGAAGGAGGCCATTCGGCCCGTCGAGCCCGTGCCAGCACTTCAGCTAGTCTCACTCCCCCGCCCTTTCCCCGTAGCCCTGCAAATTTTTCCCCCTCGGGTACTTCTCCAATTCCCTTTTGAAATCCACAATTGAGTCTGCCTCCACCACCCTTTCAGGTAGTGCATTCCAAATCCTAACCACTCGCTGCGTAAAAAAGTTTTTCCTCATGTCACCTTTGGTTCTTTTGCCAATCACCTTGAATCTGTGTCCTCTGGTTCTCGACCCTTCTGCCAGTGGAAACAGTTTCTCTCTATCTACCCTGTCTAGATCCCTCATGATTTTGAACAGCTCTATCAAATCTCCTCTCAACCTTCTCTGCTCTATGGAGAACAACCCCAGCTTCTCCAGTCTATCCACGTAACTGAAGTCCCTCATCCCTGAAATCATTCTCGTAAATGTTTTCTGCACCCTCTCTAAGGCCTCACATCCTTCCTAAAGTGCGGTGCCCAGAATTGGACACAATGCTCCAGTTGAGGCCGAACCAATGTTTTATAAAGGTTCATCATAACTTCCTTGCTTTTGTACTCTCTGCCTCTATTTATGAAGGCCAGTATCCCATATGCTTTTTTAACCACTTTCTCAGCCTGCCCTGCCACCTTCAACGATTTGTCTCTCTGTTCATGCACCCCTTTAGGATTGTACCTTTTAGCTTATATTGCCTCTCCTCGTTCTTCCTACCAAAATGTATCACATCGTACTTTTTTGCGTTAAATTTCATCTGCCACATGTCTGCCCATTTCACCAGTCTGTTTATTTCTTCTTGAAGTCTATCACTATCCTCCTCATTGTTCACTATACCTCCAAGCTTTGTGTCATCTGAAAATTTTGAAATTGTGCCCTGTACTCCCAAGTCATTAATATATATCAAGAAAAGCAGTGGTCTGACCCCTGGGGAACACCACTGTATACCTTCCTCCAGTCCGAAAAAACAACCGTTCACCACTACTCTGTTTCCTGTCACTTAGCCAATTTCATATGCCGCTGTCCCTTTTATTCCATGGGCTTCAACTTTGCTGGTAACCCTATTATGTGGCACTTTATCAAACGCCTTTTGGAAGTTCATATACACCACGTCAATCGCATTGCCCTCATCAACCCTCTCTGTTACCTCATCAAAAAACTCAATTAAGTTAGTTAAACACGATTTGCCTTTAACAAATCTGTGCTGGCTTTCCTTAACTAATCCACTCTTGTCCAAGTGCCTGTTAACTTTGTCCCTGATTATCATTCCAAAAGCTTCCCCACTACCGAGGTTAAACTGACTGGCCTGTAGTTGCCTGGGTTTATCCTTACACTCTTTTTTGAACAAGGGTGTAACATTTGCAATTCTCCAGTCCTGTGGCACCGCCCCCCCCGTATCTAAGGAGGATTAGAAGATTATGGCCAGTACCTCCTCGATTTCCTCCTTAACCTCCCTCATCATCCTAGGATGCATCCTATCCGGTCCTGGTGACTTATTAACTTTAAGTACAGTCAGCCTTTCTAGTACCTCCTCTTTATCAATTTTTATCTCATCCAATAACTCTACTACCTTCTCTTTTACTATGACTTTGGCAACATCTTTTTCCTTGGTAAAGACAGATGCAAAGTACTCACTTAGTACCTCAGCCATGCCCTCTGCCTCCATGCGTAGGTTTACTTTTTGATCCCTAATTTGCCTAACCCCTCCTCTTACTACCTGTTTATTATTTATATGTCTATAGAAGACTTTTGAATTCCCTTTTATGTTAGCTGCCAATCTATTCTCATACTCTCTCTTTGCCCCTCTTATTTTCTTTTTCACTTCCCCTCTGAACTTTCTATATTCAACCGGATTCTCGCTTGGATTCTCAACCTGACATCAGTCATATGCGCCCTTTTTCTGCTTCATCTTACTCTCTATCTCTTTCGTCATCCAGGGAGCTCTGGCTTTAGTTGCCCTCCCTTTCCCCCTCGTGGGAATGTACCTGGACTGTACCCGAACCATCTCCTCTTTAAAGGCAGCCCATTGTTCGATTACAGTTTTGCCTGCCAATCTTTGATTCCAATTTACCCGGGCCAGATCCGTTCTCAACCCACTGAAATTTGCCGCCTTCCAATTCATTATTTTTACTCTAGTTTGCTCTCTGTCCTTTTCCATAGTTAGTCTAAACCTTATGATACTATGATCACTGTTCCTTAAATGTTCCGCTACTGACACTTGCTCCACTTGACCCACCTCATTCCCCAGAACCAGATCCAGCAAAGCCTTCTTCCTTGTTGGGCTGGAAACGTTCTGATCTCCTGAAAGTTCTTCTGAACACACTTCAGAAATTCCTCCCCATCTCTGCCCTTTACACTATTATTATCCCAGTCTATATTAGGATAATTGAATTCCCCCATTATTGCTACTCTATCGTTCTTGCACCTCTCTGTAATTTCCATGAAAATGTGCTCCTCTATATCTTTCCCACTAGTTGGTGGCCTATGGAATACACCTAGTAGTGTAATGGCACCTCTATTATTTCTTAACTCTAACCCAATAGATTCTGTCCTTGACCCCTCCAGGACATCCTCTCTCTGCAGCTCTAACATTCTTCTTAAACAATACTGCCACCCCACCTCCTTTCTTTCCTTCCCTATCTTTCCTGAACACCTTATATCCAGGAATATTTAAAACCCAATCCTGCCCTTTTTTTGAGCCAGGTCTCCGTTATCGCCACGACATCATATTCCCATGTGGCTATTTGCGCCTGCAGCTCACCAACCTTATTTACCATACTTCGTGCATTTACACACATGCACTGTAAAGCTGTCTTGGACCTTTTTGTATTCTCTCTTAATCTGACCCCACTTAATATCTTACTATTTCTTACTCTTGTGCTATCTGTCTCTCCCCATCCTTTGTGCACTTTGTTTCTCCTTTCTAATGCTACATCCTGGTGCCCATCCCCTTGCCAAATTAGTTTAAACCCTCCCAACAGCACTAGCAAACCTCCACCCCCGCCCCCGCGTGAGGACATTGGTTCCGGCTTTGCTGAGGTGCAACCCGTCCGGCCTGTACAAGTCCCATCTCCCCCAGAACCGGCCCCAATGTCCCAGGAATCTGAAGCCCTCCCTTCTGCACCATCTCTCGAGCCACGCATTCATCTGCTCTATCCTCTTATTTCTATACTCACTAGCTCGTGGCACCGGGAGTAATCCAGAGATTACTACCTTTTGAGGTCGTGCTTTTTAATCTCTTTCCTAGCTCTCTAAAAATCTGCCTGCAGGACCTCCTCCCTTTTTATACCTATGTCGTATGGACCACGACCTTTGTCTGTTCACCCTCCCCCCCTCAGAATGTCCTGCAGCCGCTCAGTGATATCTTTGACCCTGGCACCAGGGAGGCAACATACCATCCTGGAGTCACGTCTGCGGCTGCAAAAATGCCTGTCTGTTCTCCTAACTATCGAATCCCCTGCCACTATATGCTGTTCATCTGTAATATCTTCCAGTTCTGAGTAAGGGTCCAAACCTGAAATGTCTTGTCTGTTCTCTCCACGTTTGCTGACTGTTCCCAGTATTTTCTGTTTTTGTTAAAATGCCTGTTCCTGTTTTAGAAACATAGAAAAATAGGAGCAGGAATAGACTATTCGGCCCTTCGAGCCTGCTCCGCCATTCAACATGATCATGGCTGATCCTCTATCTCAATACCATATTCCCGCTCTCTCCCCATACCCCTTGATGCCTTTTGTGTCTAGAAATCTATCTATCTCCTTCTTAAATATATTCAGTGACTTGGCCTCCACAGCCTTCTGTGGCAGAGAATTCCACAGGTTCACCACCCTCTGAGTGAAGAAATTTCTCCTCATCTCAGTCCTAAATGTCCTACCCCGTATCCTGAGACTGTGACCCCTCGTTCTAGACCCCCCAGCCAGGGGAAACATCCTCCCTGCATCCAGTCTGTCTAGCCCTGCCAGAATTTTATACGTTTCAATGAGATCCCCTCTTATTCTTCTAAACTCTAGTGAATACAGGCCTAGTCGACCCAATAGCTCCTCATACGACAGTCCTGCCATCCCAGGAATCAGTCTGGTGAACCTTCGCTGCACTCCCTCTATGGCAAGTATATCCTTTTTTAGGTAAGGAGACCAAAACTGCCCACAGTACTCCAGGTGTGGTCTCACCAAGACCCTGTACAACTGTAGTAAGACATCCTTGCTCCTGTACTCAAATCCTCTTGCAATGAAGGCCAACAAACCATTTGCCTTCCTAACTGTTTGCTGCACCTGCATGTTTACTTTCAGTGACTGGTGTACAAGGACACCCAGGTCCCTTTGTCCATCAGCATTTCCCAATCTATCACCATTTAAATAATACTCTGCCTTTCTGTTTTTCCTACTGAAGTGGATAACTTCACATTTATCCACGTTATACTGCATCTGCCATGTATTTGCCCACTCACTCAACTTGTCTAAATCGCCTTGAAGCCTCTTTGCATCCTCTTCACATCTCACAATCCCACCTAGCTTTGTGTCGTCAGCAAACTTGGAAATATTACATTTGGTTCCTTCATCCAAATCATTGATATATATTGTGAATAGCTGGGGCCCAAGCACTGATCCCTGCGGTACCCCACTAGTCACCGCTTGCCACCCCGAAAAAGACCCATTTATTCCTACTCTCTGTTTCCTGTCTGTTAACCAATTTTCAATCCATGCCAGTATATTACCCCCAATCCCATGTGCTTTAATTTTGCACACTAACCTCTTATGTGGGACTTTATCAAAGGCCTTCTGAAAATCCAAATACACCACATCCACTGGTTCTCCCTTATCTATTCTACCAGTTACATCCTCAAAAAACTCCAGTAGGTTTGTCAAACAGATTTCCCTTTCATAAATCCATGTTGACTTTGTCTAATCCTGTTGATATTTTCTAAGTGTCCTGTTATCACATCCTTTATAATAGACTCTAGCATTTTCCCCACTACTGATGTTAGGCTAACCGGTCTGTAGTTCCCTGTTTTCTCTCCCTTTTTTAAATAGTGGGGTTACATTTGCCACCCTCCAATCTGCAGGAACTGTTCCATAATCTATAGAATTTTGGAAGATGACAACCAACGCATCCACTATTTCCATGGCTACCTCTTTTAGTACTCTGGGATGCAGACTATCAGGCCCATGGGATTTATCAGCTTTCAGTCCCATTAATTTCTCCAGCACTATTTTTTTACTAATACTAATTTCCTTTAATTCCTCCTTCTCACTAGACCCTTGGTTCCCTAGCAATTCGGGGAAGTTATTTGGTTCTGTCTTCACGGAAGAGGACACAAAGTATTTGTTTAATTGCTCTGCCATTTCCTTGTTCCCCATTATAAATTCTCCCGTTTCTGACTGTAAGGGACCTACATTTGTCTTCACTAATCTTTTTCTTTTTACATACTTGTAGAAGCTTTTACAATCTGCTTTTATGTTCCTTGCAAGTTTACTCTCATACTCTATTTTTCCCCCCTTAATCAATCTCTTGGTCCTTTTTTGCTGAACTCTAAACTGCTCCCAATCCTCAGGCTTGCTACTTTTTCTGGCAACTTTTTATGACTCCTCTTTGGATCTAATACTATCCTTAATTTCTTTTGTTAGCCATGGTTGGGCCGCTTTTCATTTTGTGTTTTTGTGCCAGAAAGGAATGTATAACTGTTGCAATTCATGCATTCGTTCCTTAAATGTTAACCATTGCCTATCCACCGTCATGCCTTTTAATGAAGCTCCCCAATCTATCATAGCCAACTCACTGCTCATACCATCGTAGTTTCCTTTGTTTAGATTTAGGACCCTAGTTTCGAATTGGACTTCTTCACTTTCCATTTTAATGAAGAATTCTAACATGTTATGGTCACTCTTCCCTAAAGGACCCCACACAACAAGATTATTAATTAACCCCTTCTCATTTCACAGTACTCAATCTAGGATAGCCTGTTCCCTAGTTGGCTCCTCAATGTACTGGTCTAAAAAACCATCTCGTACACACTCCAGGAATTCATCCTCCACAGTATTATTGCTAATTTGGTTTGGTCAGTCTATATGTAGATTAAAGTCATCCATGATTACTGTAGTACCCTTGTTACATGCATCTCTAATTTCCTGTTTGATGCCATCCCCTACATTACCACTACTGTTTGGAGTCCTATAGACAACTTTCACCAATGTTTTCTGCCCCTTGGTGCTTCTTAGCTTTACCCAGACTGATTCTACACCTTGATTTTTGTGAGCCAATATCCTTTCTCACTATTGCTCTGATTTCATCCTTTACTAACAAGGCCACCCCACCTCCTTTTCCTTTTTGCCTGTCCTTCCTAAATATCGAATATCCTTGGATATTCAGTTCCCAGCCTTGGTCACCCTGCAACCATGTCTCCGTAATCGCAATTATATCATATCCATTTACATCTATTTGTGCTGTTAATTCATCTACCTTATTAAGAATGCTTCATGCATTCAGATACAGTGCCTTTAGATTTGTCTTTTTAACATTTTTAGACATCTTAAATTTTTTTTGTACTATGGCCCTATTTGTCTTATTACCATTTTTTCTTACCCAGACCCTATTTGTTAGTGCACTCCTTTGCTTGTACGCTCTGACCTTTCCTGACACAATCTGGTTATCCTTACCCCAATCACCTTCCTGCACTGCTGCCTTGTCTTTTCTCTTTAGCATTCTAGATTTCTCTCCACTGGGACCCTCCCCCCACTTTCTTTAGTTTAAAGCCCTATCTACCTCCCTAGTTATTCAATTCGCTAGAACTCTGGTCCCAGCATGGTTCAGGTGTAGTCTGTCCCAACGGAACAGCTCTCTCGTTCCCCAATACTGGTGCCAGTGCCCCACGAATCGAAACCCACTTCTCCGACACAAATCTTTGAGCCACGCATTCATCTCCCTGATCCTATTGACCCTATGCCAATTTGCTCGTGGCTCCGGTAATAATCCAGGAGATTATGACCTTTGTGGTTCTGCTTTTTAATTTAGTCCCTAGCTGCTCAAACTCCCTCAGCTGCCTTAATGCTCCAGGCTGATTCCTGAAACTTATCATATTGGGAATTATTGGCCAATATCCACTTCCCGTTGATCTCTGGCAGAGCAGATTTAAAAACCTGCTTTGCCAATATGCAACTTTGCTGCATTGCTAATTGATTCTGCCTGCATTTCCTATGAAGTCCTCAGATTTTATCCTCTTGTCTTTCTTGCAATAGAGTTTGTTCTGTCTTTAAGACTGAGAGTTGATGGTTGACTCCTCTTTGGTTTTCTTTCTCAGTTCTGGTATTCTTGCCACGAAGCCTGGCGGATCAGTCGTGTACTCAACGTGTAGCCTGTCCCAGTTGCAAAATGAGTATGTGGTGGAGAGAGCAGTGGAAGTGGCAGCGACAGAACATGATGTGGAGCTGCATCTGGAGGACCTGACTGATATCCGGACCCTTTACGGAGACACGTTTAACTTCTATGGCCGTTGTAAAATCGGGGAACTAGTCCTCCCACATCTCACTGCAAATTACGGGCCAATGTATTTCTGCAAACTGCACAGAATACACTAAAAAAACCTGTATTTTTTAACTTAATAGACCAGTAACTGGCTTTATTTTCCTTCTGGGAATCTAACTTGTACATTAGAAAAATGAGGATTAAAACCAACGTGAAAAATGAAGAAACAGTGACTTGGTGCCAGCTGTAAGTCAGTTGAATGTGATGACAAACCACAAAACAAAACGTTTTAAATCCTGAAAGTGGAACCCTGATTGTTATATCCTCTAACGGTGTGTGTGGTGTTTTACATTGATGATGATGGTTATATAGGAGTGAGTTCTAGGTTGTAACTTACTTGAGGGTTCAAATAACATAACCGTGGTGTATTAAATTGAACCAATAGGGTTCTAAATGAGGTGAGCTTAGGGCAGTCTCAAGTCAATTTATTGTGGGCACAACACAGAATAGCCCACAATTTGGTACTGAATTAATAATTTTGTTCTTTGGGGCCATAAGAATGTCTGTGTAGGAATTGGAAATGTTACATTGGTGCAATAAGGGGTGCTTTTATAAGGTTGGGGAGAAGATATGTTGGAACCTAGAGGAGGGAGCTTTAGTTTACATTGGATATGAGGGCACTTAATACAGCATGGGCAAAGAATGCATTCCACAGGAATGGTGTTTGTCATTTTGAGCAATAGCTGGTAATGGTATGTTGTATTGTACAGTGTAGGCAGGTCCAAGTCTGTACCTTGTGACCTGGAAAAAATTCAGTTATGAAAAGCGTTTTGATTTTAAGTGCTCCTGATTAGGCAGTTGCACTGTAAGAAAAAGGGATTTTGTGTGGAAATGCACTGTTTATCATATAAATAGTATTAATTTCTTCGAGCAGAATTTGTGACATATTCTGTGTAGCAAGAATGGAGTTTCAATCACTCCAGCACTTGGTACAATAAGGGCACTTCCTGTCTGATCAACTGAAAACCCTGGTAGTCTGGATTATGGATTCCTGGATTGATATCCTGGCCGCTGTGATTATTTGCACGAACACCTTTGCGGCCTTCTGCGCATGCGCGCTGTATACCGGAGCCCTGCATGCTCACCCGACCCCTTCTGCGCATGCGCGCTGTATACCGGAGCCCCGCATGCTCACCCGACCCCTTCTGCGCATGCGCGCTGTATACCGGAGCCCCGCATGCGCAGTACCCAACAGTGCCGCAGTTGAGGCCTGCACCGTGGGCCACGCTTTCTTCTCCGTGCGGAGAAGGTCAAGGGATCAATTGGTGGGTGGGGGCAGAGAGGAGATGGGGGAGGGGTCAGGAACTCGTGGGGGGTGGGGGAAGAATGTGATCCAGGTCTAAAGGGCGGGGGTTGAGAGTGAGAACGTGATCCAGATGGGCAGACGGATCATGTTCTTCCACCCCCTTTATACCTGCACCTCCTTACCCCTCTCCTCCATCTAGACTGGGTTGATTTCTAGGAAAGCTCGTGGCAAGTGACATAATTGGACTGGACGAAATCCGGAAGTCATGACACTGTCACTATTCACTTCATACCCAATAAACCTGTTAACAGTCTGTGACCCACACAATACCCCATCTATGAGGGGGTGGAAGGTCAGGAACTTGGGGTGGGGGGCGGGGGAGGGGAAGGAAATCAGGAACTTGTTGGGGAGGGAAAAGTTCAGAAACTCGGTGGAGGGGAAGGTTAGGAACTTGTTGTGGGGGGTGGGTGGTGCAGGAACTTGTTTGGGGGTGGGGGGGGGGGGGAGAGAATGTCCTAACCCACGAGAGTGAGCCCTGTCTGTTCTCTGTGAGCTCTGTCTGGAGCCTGGCAGTCCGAATGAATGCTCGAATTACACATTGCAAAGTACTTAGGTAGGCAGGATCTAATTACACATTCCAGATAAGGTGCTGGGTGTGTCTTGTCCTCCAAAGGGACCAATCACAAATCTGGTGTTGCAATAGACGCGACCATATTGGACTGGCAGTAAAATTTCCACAACACAAATGTTCTTTATTATTTTATATTCTCATATGATCCATTTTTCACCACTTCTCCAAATTAAGAATGATTCAGAATGCAGTATTGGTCTCCTAGCTGCATGCCAGCCTCGCTTTCCTCTCCTCCCAGTTATCGACAACATTGGGGCTCCAGGCTTGTCCCTTCTGTACCAAAGTCTTTCTCCTTTGTTTATAAAATTTTAATTGTTTAGATGTGGTTTTTCCCTGTTTCCCCCCCCCCCCCCCTAATGTTTCGATATTTAAATTTAATTAGATCAGTTAGGATTTCAAAAATATGCTGAATAAAATTCGATCAGTAGTTTTAACATATGAATAGATTTTAAAATTTTATACACAATTAAAAATTTCAATTTTTTTATTATTGATGACAATCTTCATGTTTTATATGATAGCAAAGTTCTGACGAAAGGTCATCGACCTGAAACGTTAACTCTCTTTCTCTCTCCACGGATGCTGCCTGGCCTGCTGAGTTTTTCCAGCGTTTTCTGTTGTTATTTCATGTTTTATATGATGTTTATAATGCTGCTGATTGGGGGAAGTTAATGTATGGAGAGTGGGAGAAGGCGGATCTTGGGGTTCAATGAGATGGTGCATGGTGGTGTAGTGTTCGGGGGCACAATAGTGTTGGTAGCGTACAGTTGATAAAGTGGCAGAGAGGCAGTGGTTTTCCTGTAGCCTCGTGGTGTATGGGCATAACTTTGGAGGTGGACCCGATATAATAGATTGTACAGGAGCAGCTGGAACAGCTCTGACAGAATGTTGGGCGCGTAAAATGTCTGACTGTTTCCTCCGACTCACCGTGGGCAACGCCGTAAGAGATCAACTCGTATTACCTTTACTTTATTATACTCCCTATTACAAAAAAGTCCAGCTGTCATTTACCCTAAAGAAATAAAATGTGGCTTGCAGAAATTAAAACTGAAGAACAAACTCAGCTAAAGAGGTATTGGTAGGGTCGTAAACCACCTAAATTTTGCTGCTGGTTTATGACATTGGAAACTTTCAATTCTCTTACTGCCTTTATCACACTGCCAACGGATTATTGTCTTGTATGTATCCTAAATACCCTAAAGGAAACTGCATTGGAATTCCATATACAGTATATTAATTACTTCTTAATTTTTCAGGACTTGAGGGTGATGCTGGCAAAGCTACATTTATTGCTCATCCCTAGTTGCCCTGAGGGGGTGGTGGGTCGTCGTCTTGAACTGCTGCAGTCCTTGTGGTGATGGTGATCCCACAGTGGTAATAGGTGTTGCATGTTACTGACCTAGGAACAATGAAGAAATGGCAATGTATGTGCAAGTCAGGATGGTGTGTGACGTAGAGGGGGAAATGGTGTTCGCACAACATTGCTAGTCTTCAGCTTTTTCTGGGGATGGTAATCTTATTACATCCCTAGCTCCTTTCAGTTTATAGCTACTTATCACTCATTTAGGATGTGTCATGTGATGTCTTTGTGCTATGCATGTTTGTTGGGGGGTGGGGGCAGTACAGGCAAACTTATTTTTAACTGGGTCCATGCTCTGGATCGTTGGGTTTTCAATTTTGTGAGCTAGCTATTCATTTGCCTCTGGCTGCACCCGGTTTTGCTATCTAAACTATAAAAGTGCTGCACAATCTTCCAGTAGATAATAAGTTCTTGAAATTACTCAGTTGCAGAAGCTAACCCAGAAAGTTCTGTCTGCATGCCCTCATTGTTTGGTTCTTTTTTTTTCGAGTGGTGTGCAAAAATTGAAAGCTAAAACTAAAATATCTTTACAAGTAGTTGGGAATATTTAATGATTTATTTCCCGTTCCTCCACTTCCTTTCCCTTCAACACAGTGCATGTTTGCTGAACTTTGATTCCAGTTTCAATTGTAAATAATTTACAGACTGCTATTTACTGTAACAACAGGTATTGCAAACATTTAGAATTACTGTTGATCTATCTTAAAGGGATATTGTCACCCAAATAAGTATTGTGAGCTGGTCCTTCTCCTGTTCTCTTCTTTTCTCTTTCCTCTTTCTCTCTCTCTCTCCCCAACCCCCATACACACTTTAAATTTATTTTTCTTTAACGATCTCCCCATTTAAATCTCCATTCATATCATGCACTATTTCCTGGCTGAGAGGACAAGCACACATTAAATTCTAGTTCTCTTTTAATCAGTGTCAATACCTAAGAGTTCTACCATGCTGGTGCGCTGCTTTTTTTTGGGGGGGTGGGGGAGGATTGGGGCCGGAGTATCGGGGTGGGGGTGGGGGGGGGCGTGGAGGAGGATTGGGGCCAGAGGATTTTGTGGGGGGGGAGGATCGGGGCTGATGGGGGAAGTCCAGGAAGGAGATCGGGGGTCTCCGACCGTGGGGGGTGGGTGAGGCAGGGACGCTGGATCCAGGTGGTAAGTGTAAAGGCACTTACCTCCTAGATCCAGCAGTCCTAGCCTTACTTTAGCTGGCGGGTTCCCCGAGGCCTGAGAAACCCGACCAGCCACAGTTAAATTTTGAAATAATGGTTAAACCTGAGGCACACCAGCCTCGTTATAATATTTAAATGAACGACCCATCTCCTGGGAGCGGGTTGGCTGCCTGCCCCCGTTTAGAACAGGAAGTGGGCGGGTTGGGGTCGAGATTCAGCTTTTTAAGACTTTAATCTCCCTCCTGACCACAACCCACCCATTTGGGGTTACAATTCCCCCCAGGTGTCTCGGAATGTGCTGTAGCTGGTGGCTCAGTTAAAAATCACTACCTGTAACAGCGACATGATGGATGCTTGTTCAGCACCAAAGTCAACTCTGCAGTAGAGTCTCCTCTCGCCCCAGCAGAGGCTCTCGTGGCTCTGAAACTGTGACTCTTGCCAAGACTCTTTGGGTGATTAGAATGGAGAGGGCTATCTATTTTGGTCTCCAACTTACTCTGGTTGGAATACAGATTAATTTCTCTTGTGCTTCAGGAATCAGATTGGTACCATTTGGGCCGCTTTCCTGCTGCTCCGTGACTAACTGGATCCAAGGCCCAGTACCAGTGACACGAGTGTACTCCCAATATGACGTCGTCGCTCAGGACAGTATCACATAACTTCCCTCCCACCACCCCCCCTCTGATGCCTGCTTATGTGGCAAGAATTAGTCAAGGCCAGGTTGCCCTTACAGCATGTTGTGGAGTAATTTCAAATCACTCAACACAAGTCCGAGATCGAGGGTCCAAACAGCCTTTATTCGCACCGGTGGGGAGACAGCCTGCTTCCGCCTTCGTCAGGCTTCTCCGAATTGTTACAGCAGTTAGTAGATATTTATACATAGTTTGATGTGCTATACATTGTTCCCGCCTACCTTCTAGAATGTTCTGCGTTATAACATCAGTTTTAACTCTTATCAGCATTTGTTTACTGGCCCTTTGTCCTAGTCCCAAGAATTGTTAACTTCGTGTCTGCCTCCTGATCTACTTACTGTCCTTGGGATATTGTTAGGCCGTCTGGTTTCTAGGGCGGTTACACATCTTGAGCATCCACTTTGTCTTGCAACATTTGCATTTCTATATCCTTGATTAAATCTTGTAGCCAGCCTAGTTACGCGGTTATGTGAGGTAATGCTATGCACTGCCTCTCCCGACCACCCCCTGCACAGAGACAAATCCCCACCAACCTAGACATCTTCTTTACCCCTTTCAATCCCCCCTTTTGGCCCTTGGCCACGCTGGCCATACGGGTACTTACAACTGATATGGATTCTCAAGTTCCCCATTTTCCGCCTTTTTCATGGCTCTTACTAGTCTCTCTACCTTTTGCTTTCTACATCTGCGACAGCAGTTCAATAACAGGTATATCATCACTATCACTTGTAGGCATACCAGTATGTGTGATATTCTTATCCAAGGGTGTACCTGCACATTTAGGCCCCAATTCCAGATTGTTTCATACCATGGAGCGTTGTCCAAGTTTTTGATCTCCCTCTCAGTTTTCTTGATTTCCCACTGTAACTTGTGGTACTGCTTAACCATATTGTCTGGTTTGTGGTTAATCTCAGTTAAGTGCTCTGGGAGTTCTGGGATTTTAGGTCCTTCAGGTATTATGTAATTTCGCAATTCCCCTTTAATGTTTTCCGTGGCATTGAGGGATACTTGTGGTCTCTTATATATTGCCACTAAATGCTGGTGCCCAATTGTCACAGGAGTTCGGGGGTAGAAGCAGAAGCTTGCATTGTCGATTAGGCACACGAGAGGCCCATAACTACTGTTTCTCTTTTGTGGTCTCACAGTATTCCCCACTGCCCCGGTATGCAACACGAGTTGGCTCGTATTGGGCCTGTGTGATTTCTACAGTACAATTTGTAGTCTTATTGAATTCACATCGTGCCTGTTCTCCAGTCCCTACTGGGTGCGGGCACTTTCCTGTGTTTCCATAGGATATACTCGGATCAGGCTTCGTAATTGACATGCTGTCATGTTGCCTGAGCTACTGGCCAAGTCTTTCAATTTCTTGTTGCTTATCCAGCTGGGGACCTCCCCCGATGTAACTGGTTCATGTTGGCACGGACTTGGCCTGTTATCTATAACCCATAAGCGTGACACAACATTTCCGCCTTAGTTTGCCCTTCATTATACTCAATGGCATTTATTAGATGGTTAGTGGTTTTTGCGTGGGCGTCTAGGATATGGGTGATTCCCAATAGGGTTTCCACCGTGTGGGTCCCTAGCTGACTCTCTTGTTGAGCCTCAGTGTTTGTCTGCTTCAATACCTGTCTCGGGTTTTTCACTCAGACTTTCGAGTTCCCTATCTACTGCCTTGATGTCTAAGGCATTAACTAGTGATGTCCCTGTGTTAAATACTGTTCCTACATCTCCTAGCACACTTCTTTTCCTTCTAACCCTTCTCCGCGTTCCCGACGCCTGGGTAGCTTGGTCTATAACATTTTGTATCAGGTTTTCTTTTATACAACCGCTGGGCTTCTGGGCTACACCACACTGGGGGATATATTGTTGACAAATTCAATACCACAGGTACAAGCTCATGGCGCACGTTATCATATACTATTCTGCCTTTGTCCACTAATACCAGTCCTCCTTTTGGTGCTGGGGGTGCCTCTGGACATTCCAAGGGTTTTAGCATTGTGGTGGCTGTGGTTTGTAACGTCATTGGTTTTGTAGATGATGCTGTAGGTGCTGGGGTAGTTGTTGTGTTTGGCTTGCAGGCCTTCCACCAGGGATTGTCTCCTGCTTCACCCCTGCAGGGTGTCTGCTTGTTTTCAGGTTTTCCGCGTAGAGCCAGCACTAGTGTGGTATCACCCCTCTTCCAGCAGGTCAACCACTGGCATTCGGTCTCGTTCCAGCCCTCGAGGCAGACCGGTTTCCCCTCTGTGTGCAGGGAATGCACATTGGTGTTTGGTGTATGAGCGTCCTGTTGTTACACCAGCGCATGCCCGTGCCTCCCTCTGTGTTGCTGGCTAAAGTTAAAGCTACAGCAAATATCAGTAGTAACTCCAGAGTGGTGGTTTATCTGTGGGAACATAATGTGGTCTTGGTCATCACTAAGAGTTAGTGGCCATCTATTAAAGCAGTTTCTTATGCACTATATTTTTTAAGCTGGGACCAGTGTTTCCACCGTCCTTTACCATTCATATCCACACATATCACTGATCATTGTCACTTCATAGGGTCCAGTCCACCGCGGGGCGAACCCTGGTCGCCCTGGCAGTGCCTGGGCCATTACGGAGTCCCCCACCTTCGGTAGAGGTTCTGTCGGCTCAGCTGATTTGTTCTCCTGGTCTCCAATGGTCTGCTGTTCCCTTGCTACCTCCTCCCCGAGCCCAATGCTCCTTTGCCTCGTGTCCCATTTTATTACAGTTTTTGCACTGCATTCTCCGTTTATCCTTCCGCGGCGCATTACAGTCTTGCCGCCTGTGCCCTGGTTGGTTGCAATTAAAGTAGGTTTCAAACTTATCCACCGCCCCTACTTGTTCTGCGGAAGCTAGTTTGCTTTTCTGCATATTGTCTACCTCTGTAGCCCACCATATAAGTTCATCATAATTTTGCATAGTCACTAGACCGGTTTTCAGAATGGTTTGGTGAGCGGGGCTTAACCCTTCCTTAAACATTTTTCAAAAGGCTATATTGTCTCGGGTAAGGCCTGCCACTATTCCTGAATGTGCTTGGAAGCTCTGGAATTTCCTTTCCCCATATTCACTAGTCGATTCTCCTTTGTTCTGTGTTACCCCCATTATTATTCCCCAGTTTATGGGGACCGCGCCCAACACGAGGGACACTGCTTCTTTAAAGACACTGTAATCTGCCTCATGCTGTGCCGGGGTGGGTGATACGGCCTCGCACCATGTGCCATCTCTGATTCTGTGGTAATAGTTCCCATTTATCTTCTGGCATCTTTGCTCGTACTAATCCTTCGACATCCTTATTATTTTTCCTTTTTCTGGGCTATCATGAATTCATTAGCTCTCTTACTTAATTCGCAATACGATCGGGTTATTATTTTCACTGCCTTCTCTTTGTTTTTCTTTTCGCCTTCCCACCATTCTTTTTGTTTGGCGGGGACAGCGTTGGGATCCCAATTACTTGCTAGCATTCTGGCTATCATTTTCTTATTCTTTTTGGCCACATATTCGGTCCGGGGCCCTTTGGTCCCCAATCCATCTCTCTATCCCCATGGCTATTTGTTGTCAGAAGTAGCTCTCTTTTTCCAAGACTCCTCCCGAGTGAGACGGATACTTGCAACTTATACCGACTTTCGCAACGTTACTCTACGTCACTGATTTAATCTGGATAACATTCCCCCATGGCTATTTGTTGTCAGCGGTATCTTCCCTTTTTTTCCAAGACTCTTCCTGAGTGAGATAGATACTTGCAACTTATACCGACCTCGCACCGTTACGCTACGTTACCGATTCAATCTAGATAACACAGTATTAGTAAGAGTCGAGTTGTTTCACCTGGGGTTGTTATCCATAGGCTGCGTGGAGTCTCGTTCAGACCTGCAGATTCGGATCTCTCGGGCAGCCGACACGTAGCAGACTTCTACTTTGTCCTAACTATGCCTGGTAATTTTAAACGTACTCACGCGGTTGACAAACTTCCGTGTGCCGGTGTCTGCCGTCCGCTGCGAGAGCCTGCCGACTACGCCAATTGTTGTGCAGTAATTTCAAATCACTCAACCCAAGTCAGAGATTGAGGGTCCAAACAGCCTTTATTCGCAACGGTGGGGAGACAGCCTGCTTCCGCCTTCGTCAGGCTTCTCCGAATTGTTACAGCAGTTAGATATTTATACATACAGTTTGATGTGCTATACATTGTTCCCGCCTACCTTCTAGAATGTTCTGTGCTATAACATCAGTTTTAGCTCTTATCAGCATTTGGTTACTGGCCATTTGTCCTAGTCCCAAGAATTGTTGACTTCGTGTCTGCCTCCTGATTGACTTACTGTCCTTGGGATATTGTTAGGCCGTCTGGTTTCTAGGGCGGTTACACATCTTGAGCATCCCCTTTGTCTTGCAACATTTGCATTTCTATATCCTTGATTAAATCTTGTAGCCAGCCTAGTTACACGATTATGTGAGGTAATGCTATGCACTGCCTCTCCCGACCAGAGACAAATCCCCACCATGCACCACCACTCCACACCAACCCGCAGACATCATCTTTCTCCCTTTCACAGCAGTAGACAAGATACAGCAGGGGTTCTCAACCTTTTTGCTTTTGAGGCCACCACCCCCCTCCCCTCCACCTCCCCATGTTATAAAAATTCCACAGACCCCCGTAACACAACACAAGTATTTTTTCTGTATTAAAATGCTCTGAGCACCGCTCCCACTCACCATGCTGCTGCTGCTGCTGCTGCTACCTGGCGAGAGGTGAGCAGAGGACGGATAGCTCGAGCGGCGAGATCTGCACTCGGCGCCAGTCGCCTTTCTCAGCGAGCGGGGACCTGGGCTCAGCTGCCACCGCCCTCTCATAGACGTTCGGGGGGGGGGGCGGGGTGGAAATGGATGTGTGGGCTGGGGCCGGAACTGGAGCTGCCAGTTTAGAAATATATATATATATATATGTTATAACATGGAAACAGCCCATTCGGCCCAACCAGTCCATGTCGCTGTTTATCCGCCATGCGAGCAAATAGTCCTAATCACATTTACCAGCCCTGTTCCCATATCACCTTCAACCATCAATCCGATCTAATCTTGAATGTTGACATAGTTCATGCCTCAACCATTAACCCTGGAAGTAAATTCCACAGTTTCACAACTCTGTAAAAGTTTCTCCTGCCCTTTGTTCTAAATCTCTTGCATTTAATCTTGTATCTTTGGCCGCTTGTTCTTAATCCCTCAACCACCGGAAATGTCTGCTTCTATCCACCCTGTCCCATCCTTTCATAATTTTAAACACATCCATCATACTGCCCTGTAACTTGTGTTCTAATGTAAAAATCCCTAATTTTTCACATCTTTCTTAATATTTACTATTAAGCTATTTACAATCTATATTACTGACTTAGGTGAAAGGACTGAGTTTTTAAAAATTTGTTTATGGGATGTGGGCATTGTTGGTAAAGCCAAAATTTATTGCCCATCCCTAATTGCCCTTGAGAAGGTGGTGGTGAGCCGCCGCCTTGAACCGCTGCAGTCCTTGTGTTGAAGGTACTCCCACAGTGCTGTTAGGGAGGGAGTTCCAGGAATTTGACCCAGCGATGATGAAGGATCGGCGATATACTTCCAAGTCAGGATGGTGTGTAACTTGGAGGTGGTGGTGTTCCCATGTGCCTGCTGCCCTTGTCCTTCTAGGTGGAAGAGGCCGCCGAAGAAGCCTTGGCGAGTTGCTGCAGTGCATCTTGTAGATGGTACACACTGCAGCCACGGTACGCCGGTGGTGGAGGGAGTGAATGTTTAAGGTGGTGGATGGGGTGCCAATCAAGCAGGCTGCTTTGTCCTGGATGGAGTTGAGCTTCTTGAGTGTTGTTGGAGCTGCACTCATCCAGGCAAGTGGAGAGTATTCCATCACACTCCTGACTTGTGCCTTGTAGATGGTGGAAAAGTTTTGGGTCGTCAGGAGGTGAGATGCCGCAGAATACCTAGCCTCTGACCTGCTCTTGTTGCCACAGTATTTATGTGGTTGGTTCAGTTAAGTTCCTGGTCAATGGTGACCCCCCCAGGATGTTGATGGTGGGGGATTCGGCGATGGTAATACCGTTGAATGTCAAGGGGAGGTGGTTAGACTCTCGCTTGTTGGAGATAGTCATTGCCTGGCACTTATGTGGTGCGAATGTTACCTGCCACTTATCAGCCCAAGCCTGAACGTCGTCCAGGTCTTGTTGCATGCGGGCATAGACTGCTTCATTATCTGAGGAGTTGTGAATGGCGCGGAACACTGTGCAGTCATCAGCGAACATCCCCATTTCTGACCTTATGTTGGAGGGAAGGTCATTGATGAAGCAGCTGAAGAGGGTTGGGCCTAGAACACTGCCCTGAGGAACTCCTGCAGCGATGTCCTGGGGCTGTGATGATTGACCTTCAACCACCACAACCATCTTCCTTTGTGCTAGGTATGACTCCAGCCAGTGGAGTGTTTTCCCTCCGATTCCCATTGACTTCAGTTTTACTAGGGCTCCTTGATGCCACACTCGGTCAAATGCTGCCTTGATGTCAAGGGCAGTTACTCTCACCTCACCCATGGAATTCAGCTGATGATATAAAGTTAGGTGGGAAAGTAAGCTGTGAGGAGGACGCAGAGTTATATGGACAGGTTGACCGAGTGGGCAAGAACATGGCAAGTGGAATACAATGTGGGGAAGTGTGAAGTTATCCACTTTGGTAGAAAATACAAAAAGCAGAATATTTTTTGAATGCTGAGAGACTGGGAAATGTTTGCATTCAGAGGGACCTGGGTGTCCTTGCACATGAATCACAGAAAGTTAACATGCAGGTACAGCAAGCAATTAAGAAAGCAAATGGTATGTTAGCTTTTGTTACAAAAGGATTAGAGTATAAGAGTAAAGGGGGGAATAATTCGGTTGGTTTGCGCCTCCCGTTAGTGCCTTAAGAGGGCGCTAATGGGGCGCAAAGCAACTAGCGCCCGGGTGCGGCAATGTTTGCGCTGCTCGCGGAATTGACCAGACATTTTGCGGCGACGCTAAACGCTACCGCCACAATTTCCTGTGCCCGCAGATCGTGACGTCAGTTGAGCGTGCAATGCCCCGGACTGGATATTGAGTGGCGCCCCCTGCCTTACCGCCTGCCGCTAGCAACGACAGGTTGAGGGGAGCGTTTTGCAGTTGGGAAGGGACTGGGGGAGCGCTATTTAAAGGCGACCGCTACCTGCCTTTTTTTTCGGTGACATTTTTGCACCACGCATTCTGAGTGAGAGAGAGAGACTTCTGGAGATATTCAACGCTGTGTTGAGGAGTTTTGGGTACTGAGCAGCACTTTGCAGGTTCATTTTGATTTGATCTTCCTTGCATCAATTTAGAAGAGACTATGGGGGCTGCACTCTGACATCTTTCCCTGGGCCTCTCCATTGTTCTTTCCAGCAGATTTGATGTACAGGTCTCTCCAGGCCGAGATTCAAGGCTGCAATGAGCAAGGTGTGGATGGAGAGCAAGATTGACCATCCCCTTTAGGAACTGGCCAGCGCCAGTGTGTCTGTGTTCCATTGCTGACTGACATCACATGAGCTTCGCCAGCGCTCTGAGATAGTGCCTCGCTGCTCGGCGTTAGCGCCTTAAGAGAGGTGTGTAGCGTCTGATTTAGCGCTCCAATTTAGCACCTCCAGGGGCGATAGAAGCCAAGTTTGCAGTCGGAGGCAATAATTAGTGCCAGGTGCTAAACTTTGCGCCCGGCCGATAATTGCGCTCCAAACCGGCCGATACCGAATATCTCCCCCAAGATGTCTCACTACAATTATGCAGGGCATTGGTGAGGCCACACCTGGAATACTGTGACTCCAGACCCACAGCAATGTGGTTGACTCTTAACTGCCCTCTGAAAGGCCTAGCAAGCCACTCAGTTGTAACAAACCACTACAAAACACAATAATAAAAATGAAACTGGACGGACCACCTGCCATCGACCTCTGCACCGGCTACAGTTCCGGCAACCGCACACCCAGCCCAGTAGACCCTGCAAAGTCCTCCTCACCAAAATGTGGGGACTTGTGCCAAAATTGGGAGAGATGTCCCACAGACGAGTCAAGCAACAGCCTGACATAGTCATACTCACAGAATCGTACCTTTCAGCAAATGTCGCAAACTCCTCTGCATCACCATTCCTGTCCCACTGGCAGGACAGACCCACCAGGGGTGGCGGCACAGTGGTATACAGTCAGGAAGGAGTGGCCCTGGGAGTCCTCAACATTGATTCCGGACCCCATGAAGTCTCCTGGCTTCAGGTGAAGCATAGGCAAGGAAACCTCCTGCTGATTACCACCTACCGCCCTCCCTCAGCTGATGAATCAGTACTACTCCATGTTGAACACCACTTGGAAGAAGCATTGAGAGTAGCAAGGTCACAGAAGGTACTCTGGATGGGGGACTTCAATGTCCATTACCAAGAGTGGCTCGGTAGCACCACTACTGACCAAGCTGGCCGAGTCCTGAAGGACATAGCTGCCAGTCTGGGCCTGCGACAGGTGGTGAGAACCAAGAAGAGGGAAAAACATACTTGACCTCGTCCTCACCAATCTACCTGCCGCAGATGCATCTGACCATAACAGTATTGGTAGAAGTGATCACTGCACAGTCATTGTGGAGACGAAGTCCCGTCCTCACACTGAGGACACCCTCCATCATGTTGTGTGGTACTACCACCGTGCTAAATGGGATAGATTCAGAACAGATCTAGCACCTCAAAACTGGGCATCCATGAGGCCATCAGCAGCAGCAGAATTGTATTCCACCACAATCTGTAACCTCATGGCCCGGCATAACCCTCACTCTACCATTACCATCAAGCCAGGGGACCAACCCTGGTTCAATAAGGAGTGTAGAAGAGCATGCCAGGAGCAGCAGCAGGCATACCTAAAAATGAGGTGTCAACCTGGGGAAGCTGCAACACAGGACTACATGCATGCTAAAAAGCAGAAGCAGCATGCTATAGACAGGGCTAAGCGATCCCACAATCAACGGATCAGATCAAAGCTCTGCAGTCCTGCCACATCCAGTCGTGAATGGTGGTGGACCATTAAACAACTAACGGGAGGGGGAGGCTCCATGAATATCCCCATCCTCAATGATGGTGGAGCCCAGCACGTGAGTGCAAAAGACAAAGCGGAAGTGTTTGCAACCATCTTCAGCCAGAAGTGATGAGTGGATGATCCATGTCGGCCTCCTCCTGAGGTCCCCACCATCACAGAAGCCAGTCTTTAGCCAATTCGATTCACTTCACGTGATATCAAGAAATGGCTGAGCACACTGGATACAGCAAAGTCTATGGGCCCTGACAACATCCCGGCTATCGTGCTGAAGACTTGTGCTCCAGAACTAGCTACAACACTGGCATCTGTCCGACAATGTGGAAAACTACCCAGGTATGTCCTGTCCACAAAAAGCAGGACAAATCCAATCCAGCCAATTACCGCCCCATCAGTCTACTCTCAATCATCAGCAAAGTGATGGAAGGTGTCATCAACAGTGCTATCAAGCGGCACTTACCAATAACCTGCTCACTGATGCCCAGTTTGGGTTCCGCCAAGACCACTCAGCTCCCGACCTCATTACAGCCTTGGTCCAAACATGGACAAAGGAGCTGAATTCCAGAGGTGAGGTGAGAGTGACTGCCCTTGACATCAAGGCAGCATTTGACCGAGTCTGGCATCAAGGAGCCCTAGTAAAACTGAAGTCAATGGGAATCGGGGGGGGGGGGAAACTCTGGAGTCAATAAGGAGTCATACCGAGCACAAAGGAAGATAGTTGTGGTGGTTGAAGGTCAATCATCACAGCCCCAGGACATCGCTGCAGGAGTTCCTCAGGGTAGTGTCCTAGGCCCAACCATCTTCAGCTGCTTCATCAATGACCTTCCCTGCAACATAAGGTCAGAATTGGGGATGTTCGCTGATGACTACACTGTGTTCAGCGCCATTCACAACTCCTCAGATAATGAAGCAGTCCATGCCCGCATGCAATAAGACCTGGAGGACATTCGGGCTTGGGCTGATAAGTGGCAGGTAACATTCGCGCCACAGAAGTGCCAGGCAATGACTATCTCCAACAAACGAGAGTCTAACCACCGCTCCTTGACATTCAATGGCATTACCATCGCCGAATCCCCCATCCTCAACATCCTGGGGGTCACCATTGACCAGAAACTTAACTGGACCAGCCACATAAATACTGTGGCAACAAGAGCAGGTCAGAGGCTGGGTATTCTGCAGCAAGTGTCTCACCTCCTGACTCTCCAAAGCCTTTCCACCATCTACAAGGCACAAGTAAGGAGTGTGATGGAATACTTTCCACTTGCCTGGATGAGTGCAGCTCCAACAACATTCAAGAAGCTCGACACCATCTAGGATAAAGCAGCCCACTTGATTGGCACCTCATCCACCACCTTAAACATTCACTCCCTCCACCACCTGCGTACCGTAGCTGCAGTGTGTACCATCTACAAGATGCACTGCAGCAACTCGCAAGGCTTCTTTGGCAGCACCTCCCAAACCCGCGACCTCTTCCACCTAGAAGGACAAGGGCAGCAGGTGCATGGAAACACCACCACCTCCAAGTTCCCCTCCAAGTCACACACCATCCTGACTTAGAAGTATATCGCCGATCCTTCATCGTTGCTGGCTCAAAATCCTGGAACTCCCTCCCTAACAACACTGTGGGAGTACCTTCACCACACGGACTGCAGCGGTTCAAGAAGGTGGCTCACCACCACCTTCTCGAGGGCAATTAGGGATAGGCAATAAATGTTGGCCTTGCCAGCAACGCCCACATCCCATAAATGAATTAAAAAAAAAGTTCTTGTCTCCTTACCTAAGGAAAGACATACTTGCCTTAGAGGGAGTGCAACGAAGGTTCACTGGACTGGTTCCTGGGATGAGGGGATTGCTTCTATGAGGAGCGATTGAGTAGACTAGGCCTATATTCCCTCGAGTTTAGAAAAGTGACAGGTGATCTCATTGAAACATATAAAATTCTTAAGGGGCTTGACAGGGTTAATGCTGGGAAAATGTTTCCCCTGGCTGGGGAATCCAGAACACGGCCTCAGAATAAGGGGTAGGCCATTTTGGACTGAGATGATTCACTCAAAGGGTTGTGAATCTTTGGAATTCTCTACCCCAGAGAGTTGTGGATGCTCAGTAATTGAGTATATTCAAGACAGAGGTCGATAAATTTTTGGGAACTAAGGGAATTAAGGGATATGGGGATAGTGCGGGAAGGTAGAGTTGAGGTAGAAGATCAGCCATGATCTTGTTGAATGGCGGAGCAGGCTCAAATGGCCTCCTCCAGCTCCTGTTTCTTATGTTTCTTATTTGTATTTCCTCATACCAGACAGCATCCTAGTGAATCTGTGTTGTACCCTCACTAAAGCCTCAATATCCTTCCTATAATGTGGAGCCCAATACTGCACACAGTACTCTATCTGAGGTCTTATTAAGGTTTTATATAGGCTCATCATTACGACTTGGCCTTTATACTCTATACCTCATGATAAAACATGGCCACAGGTGGCAAGTTAGGGAAATTACCTGGTCTGGCCTATATGCGACTCCAGACCCACAGCAATGTGGTTGACTCTTAACTGCCCTCTGAAATGGCCTAGCAAGCCACTCAGTTGTCCGCTACGAAAAACTGCAGCGGTTCAAGAAGGCGGCTCACCACCTTCTCAAGGGCAATTAGGGATGGGCAATAAATGCTGGCCTTGTCAGCGACGTCCACATCCCGTGAATGAATAATAAAATAAAAAATTGAATGCTGGAGGATTTAATTAACTCACGTATAGCAGGTAATATTTTGGCAAGTGTTGGCATTACTTTGAGAGAGAGAGAAAACTACTATTTGTATAGTACCTTTCACAACCTCAGGACATCCAAAGCACTTTAAAGCCAATTAAATACTTTTGAAGTATAGTTGGTATTGTAGCAGAGCAACAGTGAACATGTACAAACAAATTATAAAGAAAAACTTGCATTTATAAGGCGCTTTATACAATGTCCCAAACGCTTCACAGCAAGTGAAGTACTTTTGAATTCTATTTACTGTTGTAATGTAGGGAAACGCAGCAGCCAATTTGCATGCCCCAAGCTCCTACAAATAGCAATTAGATAAATGACCAGATAATCTATTTTATGGTTATGGTTGATAATGATAAGGGTTGAGGGATAAGTGTTAGTCCGGACACTGAGAGAACTCCCATACTCTTTGTTGAATAGTACCATGAGATCGTTTGGGGGCAATTTTTTCTGGATACTTTTGGTGCTAAAGAGCCTCCAAAGTGGCCGAGATTTAGCACAAGACGCCATCTTGGTAAAGGAGTTGAAGCACGCACTAGGAATGGCTGCCTGGAGGGTCATTAAGGGGCTGATTGACAGTAAATTGCCTGTTAGCGCTCATTAAAGAGGCTGCACACCATTTTAGTGGGTAACACTTCATTTAATGACGTCTCCCAACAGCGAGCTGCTGAACAGGAGTAAACAATTTGTTGCTGAGGATTTCAAGCGCTACTTAAATCCATGCTCAGCTTTCACTGTTCACTTGCTGCTGGAGATCGACTGACTCCGCTGCGTTTGAAGAGGACTTTTGAGACACATCAGGAAACTTTCTGGGATGCTTTTGTCAAGATTTCACCAACCCCCTCTATCAACATTTTTCCCAGAAATTCTCTCAGGACTTCACCTAAAAAGAGTGAGTGCTGTACTACTCTACTTTATTGGACACCTTATAGGCCTAGCAAGCCACTCAGTTGTAACAAACCGCTACAAAACAAAATAATAAAAATGAAACCGGACAGACCACCCGGCATCGCCCTCGGCACACGGCACAGACACGGCACACCCAGCCCAGTCAACCCTGCAAAGTCCTCCTCACCAACATCTGGGGACTTGTGCCAAAATTGGGAGAGCTGTCCCACAGACTAGTCAAGCAACAGGCTGACATAGTCATACTCACAGAATCATACCTTTCAGCCAATGTCACAAGCTCCTCCATCACCATCCCTGGGTATGTCCTGTCCCACTTGCGCTTTACCAAGGAGGTCGTCACAGAGATCTGTGACCTTGTGGAATGAAGACTCAGACGTCGCAGCACAGCCAGGACTGCATTGCCTGTTGTAGTCAAGCTCACAGTAGCACTTAATTTTTATGTAACTGGAAACCTGCCAGGTGACCACAGGTGAAATAAGTCACATATCACAATCCTCTGTGCACTTTTGCACTTTGCGGCTCTGTATACTCTGTAAGGGGTCTGCTCGTGCTGTGCTCCTAGGTGCTTGTGCGGGGTTAGGCCTTATTGCCTGTTCTGGTCTCCAGCCAGCCTTGTAGCACTAAACACCTGTGAGTGGTTCGACCCACTCTCCCTTACGGTTCTGACACTGGACTTAGGTGCGAGAGCAGTAATGCAGAGAAAACTCAGGTAGACCCGGTTGAATAGTACGAAATGGAAATCTTTATTGCATATTGTTCAAAATTACGAAATACATGTCATAAGCACAGATTAATGACAGTACAAGCTTACATACATTTATAAAACTAGGTTTAGGGAAACGAGGAGCGCACGACACATCGAAAAAAGGGGACACACATTATAATTATCCTTATTAAAAACCACCCTCCCCTATCAATGCCTGCTCTAATCTAGATCTGTAGGATCGAGAAACATGCTCACCACTCGTGATACCTCGGAGAATTCTACAACGGTACTCGGCTGCTTTCGCCGCAGCACCTGACTATCCACGTGTTGACCAGGGGTCTCTGTACCCCACTTGTTTACTTGCTCTGCTCCAGCTAGTAGGCTAGAATGTCTGCTGTCATGAAGATCTGTGTTGACCTCGGACTCCTGATAAAATTCAAAGAAGAGTCTTCCTGTGCCGACACCGGTTGCCGATAGAATTCGAAGAAAAGTCTTCTTGGGCCAGTTCATGGAGTAACCTATAGAGTTCAAAAATGGTCAATATATTTTCGGGCGCGGTCGGGGTTTACTGACCGTGGCGGCACGTGTAGTCGTCTCTTCTTGTCTTGTCTTGTTTCGTCGGGCCTTCGAGTCCAAAACACCGTTTACCGACCCTCGGGATGGTGCACCCGCTTATCGGCCTTCTCAGTCCAGCTCTTCACAGATCTTCGCGGCAAGCCACGAGGTCGACTCCAGAAAGGACCAGCGGAACGAGAGCCTGGAGAATACCAGCTCGATGGACGGCAAGAGCATAAGCGATAAGAGTCGTCAGGAATCAGAGAGTCAAGAGTCAAGAGAAAGATGGACGTTTGTTCACTACAGTTATAGTACTGTAATTCCTTATCTCCCGCCCAATCTTAATGTTCATCTTTTGTAATATTTTGGCACTCAAACTTCTTGTATGGGGTGATTCTTGTTTGTAATGGGTTTCGGTGATACTTGTAACTGGCCAAACACCCGTTAATGTGTCTCCCATTGTGGAACTGGCTAGGAGCCTCCCTGGCGGGGTTTTTGGGGGCCTCCGAAATGTTTGTGTAAGTACCCGCAAATGGCTCTCTCATTGTAGAGCTGCGGGGAATTTGCGTATTAATGTCTTTGGATGGGCCTCTGATTGCCCAGTACAATAGTCTCTTGCCTGTGCCTGGAAAACGCTTCCAGCACTTATATTTCTTGTAAATGCAAATCGATCGCGTCCTGCCTTATACCAATGTATGCTGAGTATTATCCGATCTTGCTGAAATGTTTATTGAAACGCCATCTTGTCTGCCTACTGAAAAGTCTAGAAACTTCTGCCACGAGGCGCGGCGGCCATTTTACAGGCTTCTTGTGTCCGTTTTGAAACATGACAGCATTTCGCTGAAAATAAAACTGTTTTAATGAATCTGTATCTCTCTCGTTATTTCGAAATCGTGATAATTTGCGAATTTTACAGTCCCGCCTGTTGATGCGAATAACTCTGCTTATCGTATCAATTAAAAGTGGTGGTGAGCAACATTTTCTCGATTCTCCATATCCAAATACTCCCTTAACTTAAACTATCTAGGGTCTCCGTGTCGTCCCTATTTCCCAGGGAAAATTACGTTATTTATATAACGGGAACAAAACCGTAGGCAGTATTGCCTTTTAACTTACACCGCGTGTATGTCTTCCAGGTGTAACAGGCCGATGCCTCTTGCACCACCTGCATATGCATGTTTTTTATTATTCAAGGAAAAAGAAAACAAAACAATCAAACAACCATTTTAACAACACAAAGTTAAAAATAATTAAAACAACTCTTTTAAAATACAGAGTTCCAAACTTGGTTACATGTTTTAGGAAAATAACAATCAATAAACAATTACGAGACACACATGGAAAAACTGGAGTGGCACCACTCTGGCCGTTTATGCGGCGCTTTCCTCGTGCACGCGCACGTAACGTTCTCGCCACTCTCCCGTGTTTTCCTGCTTTGTGAGGCGCTTGCCTCTCTTGCAGTGCACGACCAATAGGTACACTACAATTATTACCTGGCATACAACTAAAATGTGGGAGGCTATTCTAATCCAGGAAGGCACTTCAATGTTGGTGAACAGATTCCACCACGGCGGGATTACTATGTCTAGAATTTCTGACCCTATCTCAACAGTCTTTTGCTCTAGGGTATAAAAATGTTTCTGAGAAACCGCAACGGCTTTCAAAAGTTTGGTGAGGTGTTCAGGGAGAGGGGGAATGAGGTATCCGAAATGCGCGACGAATCGCTGCAAGTCGGTGAAATTCTCCTTTACTGTTAGATGAACAGTGGATGATTCAGGGATCGGGACAATTCGCTGCTGTGCCACTTGAACTTCAGCCCTGGGTTTAAAACAGAAACTGCTGTCACTCACCGGACACCGGCTACGGTTTCCATGCTGGTAGTGTTGCGCTGCAGTGGTAACACAATATGTTCCACCCCCGATGTATGCTACCTGCGGAGGCACATGATCTTGTGCCATTGCCTCCATGGTGCAATTCATGGGCTTGGCGCCAGCCGTTCTGAACCCGCACTGTGGTGATAAAAAGGCATTCAAGTGCTGGGGACACAGGATTATGTGTGCTCCCCGGCCACGACAACCAGACAGATCTGTACCTGTCATCGTTTGCTCCTAGCGGATGACGTAAGGTGGGACCGTTGCATAGCGAATGTGGGCTCCCCCCTGAATGACACCAATGTTCTCTACCCGATACACCGGGGCGGGCTTTGCTGTGTCGCCCAAAACCGGCATACGTAAAACTATACCCATAATGGTATGGTTAGATCGTCCGCAGTCCACGGGGACTGGGTATGCTTCTGAAGCTAGCCTGAGCTGGCACGGGCTTAATGCGTTCTGAAAAGGGTGGAGCGCCTGCAGGTGGTTGTTACTTATCCAGGACGGGACTAAACCTTGTTTTAAATCCTCCAAATTACTGCGGCCCTCGCCCAGTAACCACGCCCCGTAAAGCACGCACACCTCGTTCTGCGCAGCCTGATCGGACGCATTCCGATCTTCCCTGATCAGGGCATTTACAGTATGCGCATGTTTCTCCAGCTCAGCTATAATTTCCTTTAAGTGGAGCGTCATGGCCTGGTCCTCATGTAACTCAGACCCTACCACCTTATTTTCGCCTGTTAGGATGCTTTTTAATTGTGTTTTTAAACCATTGATCTGGGTCTGCAGCTCCACGTTATCTAGAGTGTTGACCACAGATGTCCCTGTATTGAAAGCAGTGAACATGTCGTTCACAACACCCCTTCTTTGTCTCCCCACCTGACCCAAAACTTCGTGTGGTGTGGTGTACAAGCTTGTTTTGTCAATCTCCGCAAAATCAAACTCGTAGAATTGTCTAAACATGTTGGTCAACAGGACCTGGTACAATTGTTTCGTCTCTTTGGGGCACCACTTTGGCAACCGCACCTCGGTGAGGTTTAAAATCACCGAGGCCACCGCGTAATGTACCCCCTGAAATAGTATCTGGTCTGTAGGGACCAGTACCAAACCATTCCCGGGTCCCTTACTGGTTTTAGGGCACCCTTCCTCCTGAGCCAAAACCACCGGAATCATGGGCGGGGCCTTGCGTGGGCGCGTGATGAGTTCAGTGGCGTTTACCGGGATCGGAGAGTATGGAGCTCCGCACCCACCTCATCCCTTGCCCGTTATCCTGCCACTGATTTATGAAAAATATGGATATGCCTTTGGGGCAAACGTGTTTCGACCCCCACATACATACATAGATTCCCTCATCCGGTTCCCACCATTTGTCCCAACAGACTTTCAATTGTCCGTTAGTCCCCGTAATTGTCCGATGGGTATTATTACCCAATCGCTCCCACTCGACCAAAGAATTCCTCATATTCCTGCTCAGCTTTCGTAGCCACCACCATCGGCTCAATGGGACATTCCCATTACAAGTCAAACAAATCCTCTTGCCGACGGTGACGCTGACTCTGGGTGCAATGATCCTCACTTTGGGGCACATCAAAGAAGTCTCTTTGTAGGCAAATCCCGATGTACTGGAATATTCAGTTGAATTCGTTCCCAGCCATCCTGGCCACCTTCCCTTGTGGAAATAAGTGGCGGTCTCCTCAGCCTCTTGCCTCCCGGTCCCATCCACCGTGATAGGGTCCGTGTCCCCGGAGCAACCAAACACCACGACATCCTTGGTGCGGCCTTGATAGGCCAATCCACATCCGATCGCCGCGAGCACTACCAGAATCCGTTCCATCCTTCCTTTGTTCCTGTGATCAGATAAAATGATATAGCCAGCCTCCCAAGAGTCTCTGGCTTTTGTGAAGGGTGAGCGGGTCCCCTGACCTCGCCTCACGTAAAAAGACATGCGTCCTGGATAGACTTTTAACTAAACCTATATCTAAACTCCCATCATTTATCTTTTACAATTTAAAATTATTTACCACGAACTTAACCAAACTTACACACTATGACTTAAACTTATAAACTTATCCTTAACTTATAAACTGTACAGTGCCGCCCATTCCCAGGGCTGCCTACTCAAAGTCTGCGCAGGCTGCCATAATCTTTTCCCAACGGTGGGAGGGCACTGACCCCTTCCTTTGATCTGCCGCAGCCTGTTGCTGCTGCGCTGAGGCGGGGATTTTCCTGGACTGCCTTGGCCTTGAACCTACGCCTGGGGGCACTCTGGGGACTCGACCATACCTTCCTGGGCTGGGGTGTCCGACTTGACCTACGGGGGGCTACCTGGGGCAAGAACTCCAGGACCGACGAACCGGGTACCGAGACTTCCACCGTCACGGCCTGTGGTCCCACCACAGCCGCTGGCTCCGCCTCCCCTGGCTCCGCCTCCCTGAACTCGGGATTTGCAGTCTCTGGTACCGCCCTACTTGGCCCAGTAGGCGGCCCTTCACTCGCAATCCCTACCTCCCCCAAGGGCAAGACTCCCAAGGCTGACGGACCGGGTTCTGAGACTTCCACCGTCACGACCTGTGGTTCTACCACAGCCGCTGGCTCCGCCTCCCCTAGCTCCGCCCCCCTGAGCTCGGGACCTGCAGCTTCTGCTTCCACCCTGTGTGGACCTCCACTCGCAGTCCCTATCTCCCCTTCGCTTGAGTCGAGGGCGAACCTTTCGTCCTCCGATCTCAGTTCCTCTCCGATCGGGTCATTATCTTGGTCGAGCTCCTCGAACTCTTCCTCATCTGACTCCCAACCCCAACAAAATATCCTACATTTGTCTAGTATGTCCTCTCCCCTCACGCAGGCTGCTTTACCGGTCTGTGTGACCTGCGGTCCCACCCGGGGCTGCGAGTCCCCACTCGCAGGTTTGGCCCCTGTGGTTGGCCCCTGTGCACCCGGCTTATACAGTTTGCACTGATTGATGTGGAACCACTTAGTGCGCCGAGGTACCTTTACGGCGTATACCATGGGACTCGCCTTATCTACAATACTGTAGTGCCCCATATACAGTGGTTCCAGACTCCCTACTCTGGCATAATTTCTGACCATGACCTGGTCTCCTACTTCCCACGCCTGCTTCTTGCGGGGTTCCAGCAACAGGCGATTGCCCTGATGCTGCCTTCCCATGTTCCCAGCCGCCTGCTCATAAACCTGCTTCAGGCGCTCCAAGAGGGTCTGGACGAACTTGTCCCTTTTCACCTCTTGGAGCTGCACCTCAGTGAGCACCGGCGCTAGTACATGGGTGGGTGTTCGCATGATCCTCCCAGTCATCACCTCGTGCGGGGAATACCCCGTACTTTTCGACTGACTGGCCCGGATCCCCATGAGGACTAGAGGCAGAACCTCCGCCCATTTTTGGGGCGAGTTCATAGTCTCCTTTCTCAGCTTCTCCTTCAGGGTCCGGTTCATGCGTTCAACAATCCCGGATGACTGGGGATTGTGCGCTACGTGCCACTTCCCTTCAATGCCCAAAAGCATGAGGGTGTTCTGCATCACCTGGCCGGTGAAATGACTCCCTTGGTCTGACTCCACGAAACGGGGGAGTAACCACCGCGAGAACACTTCCCGGACCAAGATTTTTGCAGTACCCAGCGCCGTAGCTGTCTTACAGGGGAAGGCTTCTACCCATTTGGAAAACACATCCACCAAGACGAGGCAGTATTTGTAGCCTCCCTGGGTGGTGGGCAGGGGCCCTATGTAATCGATCTGTATCGACTGCCATGGTCCCTCCACCCTCCTGATGTGCCCCACGTGCACTTTCCTTTTCTGGGGGTCTGGGTTGTTTGCAGCGCACACAAGACAGCTTGCACAGAACTCGCGGACCTGCTCCCTGAGTCCCGGCCACCATCCTGCCTGCTCTACCCGTTGCCAGGTAACCTCGGGCCCGGGGTGCCCTGCCCCCGGCCCCTCATGAGCCAACTGGAGGAATTCCCTCCTGTGCTGCTGCGGCACAACCCACTGTTCCTCGCGGAACAGCATGCCTTCTTTAACGGAGAGGGTTGCCGTACTGTACGGACCCTCTACCTGCTTGCCCTCAGTAATGGTTCTGAGAACTGCTTTTAGGGCGGGATCCTGGTTCTGGACGGTCTTGAGGTCTAGGGGCAATGCTACCCTGGTGTTCCCGGGATTCCCTTCCCTGCCTTGGATCGCTGCCACGGGTCCGGGTCCATAGGGGTCCCAGAAAATGCCGTTACGGGCACCCTCCCTGGCTAGCGCATCCGCCTGCTGGTTGCCCTCCCCACGGGGCTCTGTGGAGGAGTGAGCTTTCACCTTATGGATGAAAATCTCCCCTTCCTCCCCATCTGCTGCTAGGATCTTTTCCAGCAGGGGCTTCACCGTTAAAGGTCGCCCGTCCGCGGAGGTGTATCCACGGCGGGACCAAATGGCCAGGTATTCCATACACGAATTGCATGTGAACATACTGTTCGAACAAATCGTGTATGGGGTTGGGAAAATTTCTGGGTGGGTAACAACGTACGCCACCGCAGACAGCTCAGCCTGCTGCGCGCTCATGGTGCTGGGGAGCTTAATTGCCAGGGCAAGGTTTGCCGCAGGGTCATAAACTCCACACTCTGTTAGTCGTTCGCCAGCGGACACTGTGCTGGAACCATCAACATAAATCTCGCGACCTGTGGGATGTATCCCGGCCCGCAAACCTATGTTGACTTCCCACACCCCTTCCACCGAACACTGGTGGGCTGTACCGGGGTATACCAAGTTGGTCGCGAGCCTGGGCTCGCAAAGACCTTTAACTCTAAGATCCATCTGGGAAAGGAGAAGGGTCCAGCGCGCAATTCGAGCGCTGCTTACGGTCCCATCCTTAATCCTCCCATCTAGAAGCATCTTAGTTGGTGTGTGATGGGTGAGGAGAGTGATGGGAGAGAGCCCTGTGAAGATCGCGGATCTTTTCACAGCCCAATGCGTGGCTAAAAGATGCCTTTCGCAATTGGAGAAACTCCTCTCCACATCCGTTAACACCCTGGACGAATAGACAACCGGCCTCAGCTTGCCGTGACGCTCTTGGATCAGCACAGCGCTCAAGCTGTCTCCGCTGGCAGCTACCTCCAGGAAAAACTCCTTCCCCCCATCTATGGCCCCTAAAGCTGGCGCGGTCTGCAAATCCCTTTTTAACTTCTCGAAGGCTGCCTGGCAGCCCTCGTCCCAAGACCACTCCACTCCCTTATGGAGGAGTCGGAGCAGCGGCGCTGCTGTGGCCGCATAGTCTTCGATGAAGTCTCTGCAGTAACCGGTCAGTCCCAAAAAGGACCTCACACCCCTTATGGTGTTGGGAATTGGTAACTCCTGCACCGATTCCCTCCTAGCCTTATCTATGGCTCTTTCCCCAGCGCGAATGGTCAGCCCCAGGAATTTTACTTCCTGCTGACCGATACGTGCTTTCTTAGGGTTAACTTTAAAACCCTTTCTCGCTAGCAGCTCCAATAACTCGGCCAGCAGAGGTCCATGCTCCTCCCTTGAGTCCGTAAATAGGAGCAAATCATCCACGTACTGCACTATCTGATTGGGCTGACTAAACTCCTTTAAACTTCCTGCCATACACTGATGGAAAATACTGGGGCTGTTGTGGAAACCCTGTGGCAAACAGTTCCACGTGTACTGTTGTCCTTTGAAAGTAAAGGCAAACTTGTACTGGTCCTCTCGCCGCAGCGGGATGGACCAAAAACCGTTCGAGATATCCAGCACCGTGAACGTGGTCGCGGATGCTGGGATACTCCCTATTAGGTCAGCAACTGCTGCTACCGTGGGCGCGCAGGCGGGGATGTTACTGTTAAGGACTCTGTAGTCCACCGTGGCCCTCCACGAATTATCCGGCTTCCTAACCGGCCATAATGGGGAGTTTACGTGTGTGGCTATCGGCCTCAACACGCCCTGCTGCACCAAGGAGGACATTGCTGTCTCCATATCGGGTTCTGCTTCTTTGGGGAAGTTATACTGCTTTTGGGGCCGGGTCATGGGGTCCCCGTCTACGCTGACCTCAAACCCGGTAACCCTCCCACAATCGTGCTTGTGGGTTGCAAACGCGTGCATATTATCTGACACGTACGTTTGCATGTCCGTTGGGACATCCGCGACCATAAGCCCGAGGTCGTAACCTCCGGATGGCTTCATGGTACACAGGGCCCCTTTACCTTCCTCCCCCGGGATTACCACTACCTTGCCTTTTCCACCCTTGGCTCCCCAGAGACAGTGATTCCTAAGGTCCACGAGGATCCCGTGCTCCGATAGGAGATCTGATCCGAGGATGCCTCTCCCACCCCCCTCTTGCCATTTCATCAGTATGCACTTCCACGTGGTGTGGAGTGCTCCTAAATGAATGGAGAGCGGAATGGAGAACGCGCCAGCCTGTTCTTTCCCCGTGAACCCCGTCAATGTGTATGGGACCTTGGTAGATAGTGGTGAGTCAAAGGGGCTATCCGTATGAATCACGGTGCATGAAGCTCCCGTGTCCAACAAATAACTACCCTTCTGCTTCTCTACCTCCATCTCCACCAGGGGTCGTTTCCACGCATCATAGCTGAGCGGACACAGGTAGACGGGCTGTGCGGGCTCTAGTCATTGGGTACCGGTGGACGGGGCTGCGGCATTTGTGGGGCCGGTAGCGACTGCCACCCTTCCTTGCGAAATCATGAGGGTCCGCATGGCTCCCAACATTGATTCTATCGCATCAGGATGGATAGGCACACCAGCTCCCTTTTCAGAGACAGGCGCCTGGGTTCGGGCTGCGGGATTTTTATCCCTGGACTCCTTCCAGGGGTTCCGGCAGTTCTTGCGCCAGTGGCCTGTCTTCCTGCACCCGTAACAAGCACTACTGGCTTGTGGGGCGCGATTACCCTCCTGATGCCACTCCTTTTGAGCCGGGGTTGCGGGCCGTGCCTCATGCACCTTTCCCTTAAGGGGACGCGCCCCCGTGCTCCTTGTGTTACGGTACCCTACTGTGAGTCGATTTAGGACCGACTCCTAGGTTGTGAGGGGGTTAGTGGGATCAAACCACGCTTTTTGGCCTGCTCCCTGACAGTTGGCAAACTGTTGGCTACTAAACATCTGAGCCAGTGAGTTAAACCGACCCCGTCTATATCGGCGCGCTCTGGCGCACCTGGGCAGCTACGCTGATATATAGGCCACAGCCTGTCGGCGAAAACCTTCAGGGGTTCTCCCTCCATCTGCACTGTCTGTCCCAATCTAACGAACGGCCCTTCATCGTCCGCCCCCAACACTTCTAGGACCTCATCCCTTAATTGCTCATAGGTCCTATTTCCCCTTTTGCTCGCGTCTGAGAGACACTGTAGGATCGAGCTGTCCAGTGAGAACAGCAGCATTTTTGCCCTTTCCACATCATCGCAGCCATTAATGGCTGCGGTCTGCTCTACCTCCCTGAAGTGTACGGAAGGGTCGCCTGACTCAGCCAGCTTCCGTACGTGACTAATCATAGCCCTCAGCTGGTGTGAGCTGTGAGGCAACACAAGCTGGTTGAGGAGATCCCCCTCTGCCCCATTTGCTCCGTTCGGGCCCCTCTTGTGGCCTGTGACCGGACACAACGGCCCCGGCTTCGCCACTACCTCAGGGGCCTGTTCTACCTCGGGGACCTCTTCCTCTACTTCTGCCACTTCCTCCCTTACCCAGGTTGCCGAATAGCTGGGCGGCGCGGAGGGCACAGTGGCAAATACCTCCTCTGCTTTGTTTGGTAGGGATTTTTGGAATTCCCCACCCACCTGCGACTGGTGTGCTGACGGGCTGATGAGGCACACCATGCCATGCGCTTTATTGAGGGCCTCTTTAAAGTTCCCTATCACTTTCTGGCAGATGCTGTGGTCGGCCCCCTCATGCTTATCTTCGAGGGCCATCTTATATGCCGCCCTAACTCCCTTTAAGCTCTCTTCTTGGGCTTTTATTTGAGCAGCTAGGCGGGCACACCGTTCCCTGATCCTACCCTCATTTAACTTTGCCTCTGTGACTTGGCACTCGAGGTAATCTATTTTAGCCTCATGGTGGTTGGCGACTAACTGGCGTTCCTGATGCAACGCATTTAGAGACGCGATGAGCTGCTGCCCCCCCGCGACCTTTTCCTCCATCTCCACCTCCAAACCCTTGATCTGAGCTGCCTGTGCTATGATGACCTGGTCCGAAAGCTGGACTTGCCTTTTATAACACATCAGCCAGACCGCTTTCTCTACCGATTTTTTGTGTTCTTTACTGCCTGTCCACCTGATGGCTGCGTCTAGCGGACGCTTATCCACCAGCAGGTCACTTATCCATCTCTTGGTCAAATTAACCTTCCCAAATACATATCCGGCTATTCTCTCTTCCATAACATTTCGCCCATTCATACCAGGGTCTAACACATTACTCTCTCGCTGCCAGTGGCCCTTCGTGGTCGCCATTTCCTGTAAGGGGTCTGCTCGTGCTGTGCTTCTAGGTGCTTGTGCGGGGTTAGGCCTTATTGCCTGTTCTGGTCTCCAGCCAGCCTTGTAGCACTAAACACCTGTGAGTGGTTCGACCCACTCACCCTTACGGTTCTGACACTGGGCTTAGGTGCGAGAGCAGTAATGCAGAGAAAACTCAGGTAGACCCGGTTGAATAGTACGAAATGGAAATCTTTATTGCATATTGTTCAAAATTACGAAATACATGTCATAAGCACAGATTAATGACAGTACAAGCTTACATACATTTATAAAACTAGGTTTAGGGAAACGAGGAGTGCACGACACATCGAAAAAAGGGGACACACATTATAATTATCCTTATTAAAAACCACCCTCCCCTATCAATGCCTGCTCTAATTTAGATCTGTAGGATCGAGAAACATGCTCACCACTCGTGATACCTCGGAGAATTCTACAACGGTACTCGGCTGCTTTCGCCGCAGCACCTGACTATCCTCGTGTTGACCAGGGGTCTCTGTACCCCACTTGTTTACTTGCTCTGCTCCGGCTAGCAGGCTAGAATGTCTGCTGTCATGAAGATCTGTGTTGACCTCGGACTCCTGATAAAATTCAAAGAAGAGTCTTCCTGTGCCGACACCGGTTGCCGATAGAATTCGAAGAAAAGTCTTCTTGGGCCAGTTCATGGAGTAACCTATAGAGTTCAAAAATGGTCAATATATTTTTGGGCGCGGTCGGGGTTTACTGACCGCGGCGGCACGTGTAGTCGTCTTCTTCTTCTTCTTGTCTTGTCTTGTTTCGTCGGGCCTTCGAGTCCAAAACACCGTTTACCGACCCTCGGGATGGTGCACCTGCTTATCGGCCTTCTCAGTCCAGCTCTTCACAGATCTTCGCAGCAAGCCACGAGGTCGACTCCAGAAAGGACCAGCGGAACGAGAGCCTGGCGAATACCAGCTCGATGGATGGCAAGAGCATAAGCGATAAGAGTCGTCAGGAATCAGAGAGTCAAGAGTCAAGAGAAAGATGGACGGTTGTTCACTACAGTTATAGTACTGTAATTCCTTATCTCCCGCCCAATCTTAATGTTCATCTTTTGTAATATTTTGGCACTCAAACTTCTTGTATGGGGTGATTCTTGTTTGTAATGGGTTTCGGTGATACTTGTAACTGGCCAAACACCCGTTAATGTGTCTCCCATTGTGGAACTGGCTAGGAGCCTCCCTGGCGGGGTTTTTGGGGGCCTCCGAAATGTTTGTGTAAATACCCGCAAATGGCTCTCTCATTGTAGAGCTGCGGGGAATTTGCGTATTAATGTCTTTGGATGGGCCTCTGATTGCCCAGTATAATAGTCTCTTGCCTGTGCCTGGAAAACGCTTCCAGCACTTATATTTCTTGTAAATGCAAATCGATCGCGTCCTGCCTTATACCAATGTATGCTGAGTATTATCCGATCTTGCTGAAATGTTTATTGAAACGCCATCTTGTCTGCCTACTGAAAAGTCTAGAAACTTCTGCCACGAGGCGCGGCGGCCATTTTACAGGCTTCTTGTGTCCGTTTTGAAACATGACAGCATTTCGCTGAAAATAAAACTGTTTTAACGAATCTGTATCTCTCTTTCTCGTTATTTCGAAATCGTGATAATTTGTGAATTTTACAACTCTCAGGAATAACTATATATCATCCCCTGTTGCCAGAGAAGAACATAGGAAGAGCTCTCTAGGATTCAACAGAATTGTGGGATTCCTCATGGTCCATGGAGCCATTGACTGCACACATGTGCCCATATAAGCCCCTCATTTAAACTCGGAGATGTTCAGGAACAGGAAGGGATTCCATTCCCTCAATGTGCAGCTTGTCTGCGACCAACAGCGCATCATGCAGGTGAATGCCTGCTATCCAGGGAGCTGTCACGATGCATTTATAATGGGACAGTCATCCGTCCCACAGATCTTTGCGCCCCAACACAATGTTCATGGCCGGCTACTAGGTGACAAGGTCATGCCCTCTGATGCCATGGCACAAGACTCCTCTGAGAAACCCCCAGACACTAGCTGAGCACTCATACAATGAGAGCCACTCAGCCACTAAGAATATCATTGAGCAGACCATTGGGGACCTGAAGCAGAGGTTTAGATGCCTTGACCGGTCAGGCGGTGCCGTGCAGTACTTGGCCGAGAAGGTGTCCAGATTCGTGGTGATTTGCTGCATGCTCCACAAGCTGGGGAATCATGAGAGACCAGCCGTTACCACCAGCAATTGTGCCAGAAGGTCAACCTGAGGAGCCGGAAGAGGAGGAGGTGGAAGAGGAGGAGGAGGAAGAGGAGGAGGTGGAAGAGGAGGAGGAGGAAGAGGAGGAGAGGGAGCACCAGAGACTTCCAGGTAGAAGGCCCGCACCTGAAGAGTGCTTTTGAGAGACGTCCTCCACCATCAGACTCCGGAGCACTGTTGCCACACGAGGTACCTTCCCACAACTTAGGATCCATCGGGCAGTCCATCATCTGCACTCAATCCTTTCAACCCCTTCCCAATGAAGATCACAATAAAAAAGACCACCGATTCCACCACTACCCAATTACCATCATCACTCTTTATCTGCATCAGAAACAAACAATGGAAATATGACACAAGCAATAACACTTACAAATATGAAACCATTCAGCCCGATGTTTACCCTCAGTGGCTATCTATAAGTGCTCTTGCGTAATCTAGTGCTTCTATGAAGTGCAACCCAAGTGACAGCAGCACACGAGGCGGATGGCTGCTGAGAATCTGAAGAGGGCAGTTCAGATATCCTCCTGCGACATCCTTGAGAGGGTGTGGGCCGTGATGGCCCAGCCTCAGACTGCACCATCTCAGCATAGGCTTCAGCAGTCTGGGCCGCCTGGCTGACAGGCAACAACAAGAGCAATGGTGGAGTGGCGGGGGAGGGAGCAGGAATGCTGGTATCCGGAGAGAGGCCAGTAGGTTAAGGTGGAGATAGACAGATTTTTGAATGATAGGTGAGTCAAGGGTTATGGGGAGCAGGCAGGGAAGTGGAATTGAGGCCAAGATCAGATCAGCCATGATCTTATTGAATGGCGGAGCAGGCTCGAGGAGCCAAATGACCTACTCCTGCTCCTATGTCTTATGTTCTTATGTTCCTGCTCCATGATTCCCATGCCACCACCTTGGGCCGTCTGTTCAGTGATCTGGTGGAGGACTCTGCAAGCCCCTTTCAACCGTGGAGCCCAGAGCCACCATGGCAGCTGCCTGAGCTTCCATTGCAGCAGTTTGCCGTTCCACAGAAGGCGCAAGTAGTGCAATGGTAGCTGTTTGGGCTTCCATTGCAGCACTTTGTTGTTCCATGCAAACTGCAATGACTGCATTGGAAGCTGCAACTCCTCCCCAACCCAGCTTCTTCTTCTGATTGCCCTGAATCTGCTTGAAAACTGGTGGAAAATCTAAGCCTCTGCGTGATATGGAGTGCACGCCCATTCCTATACCCAAGTCCAGTGAGGTGCAAGTTGATAGTGTCGAGGTTTAGGGACTCCCAAGCATTGCTGGAATTTTACCAAAGAAACTATACAGCTTCTAATTACAGAGCACTCATGAGCTTCTGTTACTTCTTCAGGCAGGGTGGTCTCATGGATGGAGTTGCATTATTTCTTGAAAGATTTATACATTTTTACGGTTTCCTGATATTACAATCAAACAATTTGGTAATATCATGTACCAGTGATATACAAGATATTGATACAGGTAGTCTCTCCTCAAAATAAAAATAAAACTTCTTTTACATGCTTACACAAACAGTAGGGCCTGATGCACATTGTTGAAAACAACAGGGAATGATAGACCATCTCAAAGGGAAATTAAAAAATTGGAATGGCTATTGGATTAGGGTATATTACTTAACCATTTTGAAAATTAGACCTGCCTCATTAGCAAGACTGTACCCTCTCTCTCCTTTTTCTCTCTGTTGGCGCTCTTGTTCCAAGGTGTCCTGCTGTCAGCAGCAGTGAGAAGTGTTCAAGGGGAAACCACCAAACCACTTCAAAACTGCACAGAGAATGAAACTGCAATGCGTGTCTCCCAGCTGGAACCAGTCTTTAAAAATTGTTCCTTGTTATGTTGCCAGTTTTACAGTACAGAATGTACCAAATACCACATGATACCTTGTGACATTAAAAACAAAGTACAATCACAAGAACATATTAAGGTGTGTACAGATCTCATTGTACTGAGCAGGAATGTTGAGCAATAGTTTTCATGAGTAGTGTGTTCAGAGATTAATTATTTGTTGTTGTTAATAAGGGGTATAAATTCATCTAGGCCTGTCTTCAGGACCAGACTTGCCACTGTGTAGGCAGTACGTGCCCCAACTGGGAGAACGTAAGAACATAAGAAATAGGAGCAGGAGTAGGCCATAAGCTCCTCGCGCCATTCAATAAGATCATGGCTGATCTTCAACCTCAACTCCACTTTCCCACCCAATCCCTATATCCCTTGATTCCCCATGAGTCCAAAAATCTATCAATCTCAGCCTTGAATATACTCAACGACTCAGCATCCACAGCCCTCGAGGGTAGAGAATTCCAAAAAAAAGGAGACTCGAGGCCAGCCTGGAATTAAGATTCGAGCATCGTTAAACATGTCAACAGGGAGAAAGAATGGCAGCTGAACACAACCTACCTACTTCCTCGCAATGGGGATGAGGGGTAGCGTGAGAGCAGTTCATCTGCCCCAACAGTTAGCGTACTTGCTGCTGCCATGTTATGGACATAGAGGACCAATCAGTTGAAAGTCTGGAACGCTGGCTTTTGAAACTGGCAAGTTCTAGAATGGAATGAAAAAGTATAAAAAGGTAAGAAAGTGGCAGTTTAGACAGTTGAAATAACACAACTGTACAAAGAGAACTTAAGGGAGGAAGAGAAGTCAGAACCAGCAGAAATGCTGCTAGCCAAATCCAGAAGATAGAGATAAGGACAGAATTGGTAAGAAAAGGAAGCAAGGTAAAAGAGCAACCACAGAACAAGTAATAGAAGATCAAAAGAAGTAGAATAGCAAGATTCTTGAAAAATTAGGAATCGTAAAACTGTCAAGATAGAGGTGAGCTACTAAACTGAAAAGAAAAATATAACGGGGCAGAAATTCGGGTCTCCACGGGTGAGTACGCGCTGTGTAGGGCTACCGGAAGTGCTGGTTTCGCGCATGCACTGCGCATGCACGGGAAACCGGAACTTCTGGTCTCGTGAAAGAAGGGGTTCGGGGGTCAACTGCGTGCGGCGGAGAGGCAGCGCGCACGCAGCGAACTTCCGTTTTTTTTACAGGTTTTGGAGCGAGGGTAAGTACGGAGAAGCAGCGCGGGAAAAAAGGAGGCGCAAGGCCTGCTTTTAACAAGGTAAGTGGTGAATTAAGTACAATTAAAAATATTTTTCAACAGGTTTATCTTTTTTACATACTTTAAAGAAAGGTAAGTTTATTTTTAGCACCGTTAAAAAGTGTAAGTAATTTTTTCAAAAATTAAAATTGTTGTTTAAAGTAGTTAATTTATGTAATTTATAGTTATTTTAAAAATGTGATGTTTTTTAAAATTTATTTGAAGTTTTAAGTGAGGTTTTGGGGCCGATCGCTATTCATAGATTTGACAGGTCTTCCTGTCAAAATCTATGAATGGAGATTCCCTGCTCCGATTGGCTCTCCATGGCCCACATGATCCCACAGGACGCTTCAAACTAACTGCGCCCCTGGGATACGCAAGCACTGCGCGCCGGCAGCTGCAGGAGGCCCAGGAGCCGAAGTCCACGCGGGCCCGAAGCACAACGGCAGGCGCGGTAGGTAAGTACGCGCGATCCTTGCACCCGCGGGAAGCCGGAGAGCCGAATTTCTGGCCCAACATTTTTATATTTAATACAATAAAAATCAGGAATATATGAAAGTGAACAAATGGATACATTTAATATGAACAACCAATGAAAATATCTGGACAAATAAAGCAGATGGGAAAAAAATAGCAGCAACACGAGCCATAAGTTAATTGTCATAGATGAGGATGCGACTAATTAATCAACTTAAATGTGGCAATTTGGGGAAATTATTTCTGTAAAGAATGAAGAACAAAACTTGAATTTGTATAGTAACTTTCACATCCTCAAGACATCTTAAGGTGCCTCACAGCAGTTACTTTTTAAAGTGTAGTCACTGTTGCTATAGGAGCGAATACAGCAGCCAATTTGTGGACTGCAACATCTCTCAGATGGAAAATGGGTGGAATGCTCAGCTAATCTGGTTTTGGTGGTGTTGGTTGAAAGATAATTCTTGGCTAGGACATTGGAAAAACTCTCTTGCCTAGAAGTTGTTTTGCCACCGAAAGCGGGTGCGGGGATCGCGATGCGCAATCAACCCGCGTCCATTCAAAGGAATGCAAGCAGCACGTGAACACTGAAAGTCAGCAGCCTTCCACCATGCTGCGTTTACCAGTGTGGGACGGGGCTTGCAGGGTGGTGTCACATCAGTCCAGCAATCTGTCCTCCAACAGATGACTAGGAGTGCTGAGGTGCCGCCCTGGGGGAGTGGCATCCTCTCTCAGGATGACAGCATTCGTACGCCCACCACTGCCGCTCTGTCATCCAGCCAACCCAGACTGCTGCCGCCCATGCCGAGGTGGTGCAGTCCGCACCCGGGCCTTCTCGGCTCAGATGTGCTCGAGGTCGTCCTGCAAAGCCATCTGCAGTGTCCCCCACTGAAAGTCAGCAGCCTTCCACCAGCCACTGGGGTAGCACTTCGTAGGAGCATGAGGACAGGCAAAGGCACACGCAAGACAGGCACTAACGGAATGCACAAGGGTAATTAGTTGACTTTGTTATGTAATATTGGATGGATTGATGGATAAAGTTGGATTGGAATGTTTCTTTCATGGTGGCTTTTATTTCAGCATTGTGGCCAAGAGGACGCTATGATGGTCAGTAATAGAGGAAAGGTAAAGTGTGGGACTATTGTTGAATGGCGTATTACCTGTATTGCAGTCAGATGAGTCGATCACGGACAGCCCGGGCAGAAAGGGGCTGTCTGATTGCCTCCTCACTTCCGCTTCCTCCTTTTCCCCTTCCTCCTCTTCTGCTTCCTCCTCCTTCTTCTCCTCAGCTGGTTGCAGTATGCCTGGTGGCAAGGGCTGTGCCCTCATGATAGCAGACCATGAAGAATCTTGAGATGCGTTCTTGAGAGCAAATTAGCAATAATACTGTGGAGGATGAACTCCTGGAGTGTGTACGAGATGGTTTTTTAGACCAGTACGTTGAGGAGCCAACTAGGGAACAGGTTATCCTAGATTGGGTATTGTGCAATGAGAAGGGATTAATTAATAATCTTGTTGTGCGTGGTCCTTTAGGGAAGAGTGACCATAACATGATAGAATTCTTCATGAAGTTGGAAAGTGAAGTAGTCCAATCCGAAACTAGGGTCCTAAATCTAAACAAAGGAAACTACGAAGGTATGAGGAGGGAGTTGGCTATGATAGATTGGGGAGCTTCATTAAAAGGCATGACGGTGGATAGGCAATGGTTAACATTTAAGGAACGAATGCATGAATTGCAACAGTTATAGATTCCTTTCTGGCGCAAAAGCACAAAAGGAAAAGCGGCCCAACCATGGCTAACAAAGGAAATTAGGGATAATATTAGATCCAAAGAGGAGTCATATAAAATTACCAGAAAAAGTAGCAAGCCTGAGGATTGGGAGCAGTTTAGAATTCAGCAAAAAAGGACCAAGCGATTGATTAAGAGTGGAAAAATAGAGTATGAGAGTAAACTTGCAAGGAACATAAAAGCGGACTGTAAAAGCTTCTACAAGTATGTAAAAAGAAAAAGATTAGTGAAGACAAATGTAGGTCCCTTACAGTCAGAAACAGGAGAATTTATAATGGGGAACAAGGAAATGGTTCAGCAATTAAACAAATACTTTGATTCTGTCTTCACAGTAGAGGACACAAATAACTTCCCAGAAATGCTAAGAAACCAAGTCGGAAAAATTTGGTTCCTTTGCGCCTCCCATTAGCGCCCTAAGAGGTTCGCGAAATTGACTAGAGTTTTTGCGGCGGCGCAAAAGTGTACCACCCCGATCTCCTGCGCCCACAGATCGTGACGTCAGTCGCGTGTGCAGTGCCACGGTGGCGCCCCAGACCGGATATTGAGTGGCGCCCCCTACTTTCCGCCTGTCACAAGCAACGACAGGGAGACTGGAACGTTTTCCAGTCGGTGAGGGGGGGGAGGGGGGGGGGGGCGTTATTTAAAGGCGCCCTCTTCCTGCCTTTTTTTGTGGTAGACATTTTTGCACCACTCATTCTGACAGAGAAAGAGAGATTCTGAGAGAGAGAGGGAGAGAGACTTCTGCATACTGTGTGAAGTAGTTTTGGCTACTAAGCACCACTTTGCAGGTTCTTTTGGATTTGACATTCATTACTTCGATTGTCAAGAGACTTGGGGGGCTGCACTGATTCGGGGCAGCGTCCTGCGCCTGCAGAATCGGAGGCAACAGAGACGCAGAGAGAGAGTGGCAATCATGGCCAGACGGAGGAGGGCCAACAGGCCTCTGCACAGGAGAGCTTACCCTCCCAGGGTATTCCGGGAACAATTCACCTACATTCATTTGTCTGAGGAGCAGTGTTTGCGCCGGCTGCGCTTCAGCAAGGAGGTGGTCACTGAGCTCTGCCACCTACTGCAGCCAGATCTGCAGCCTCAACTAGGACCAGGACGTCTCTGACGGTGGCAGTGAAGGTCACAGTGGCTCTGAATTTTTATGCCACCGGCTCCTTTCAAGCAGCTACTGGGGACATCGTCAATATCTCCAGATCGCGGCCCATTGCTGTATCCGGCAGGTCACAAATGCCCTCTATAAAAGGAGACGCCAGTACATCTCTTTCCCGATGACCCGAGCCAAACAGCATGAACGCGCATTGGGCTTTCCGAGGATAGCGGGCTTCCCCATGGTGCAGGGCGCTATTGACTGCACGCATGTGGCATTGCGGGCACCACATGAGAATGCAGAGGTTTTCCAAAACCGCAAGGGGTTCCACTCCTTAAATGTCCAGTTGGTCTGTGACCACAGACAGCTGATACTCGCTGTCAATGCCCGCTATCCTGACAGCAGCCACGATGCTTTCATCCTGCGCCAGACTGGTGTGCCAGAATTTTTCCAGGCAGCGCATCAGCCAAGTGGTTGGCTCCTCGGGGACAAGGGTTATCCACTGTGCACCTGGCTGATGACACCGCTCCGTAACCCCAACACCCCTGCTGAGCTGCGGTACAAAGAGAGCCATCTCGCCACCAGGAACAACATTGAGCAGATGATCGGCGTGCTCAAGCAACGGTTCCGCTGTCTGGATCACTCAGGAGGAGCCCTGCAGTCTCCCTCTTCATAGTTGTGTGCTGCATGCTGCATAACCTTGCAATCCTCAGGACCCAGCCAATGCCACCAGGCCTTGGTGCACCACTGGAGGAGGAGGAAGAGGAGGAGGATGATCAGCAGCAACACCAAGGCAGGAGGGAGGCCCACAATGTTGAAACTGCAAGGGCCGTCCGTCAACGGCTGATAACAAGCTGCTTCTAGGCCCCTACTGAGGAAATGGCTTCTGGCATGGAGAACAACATGATGGAAAGCAACCCGCAACCCCTAAGCCGGCCAAGGCAGCAATGATTCCAAAGGCCAAACCTGTACATTTTGAATACAAAAACTTTTTTATTTTACAAACTCTGTGTATGTCATTTCTTCATGGCAAACTAATAGAAACAAACACAAAAAATCATTAATTAACATAACTGGTTCTCACAACCTGGAGATAATGGCCAAAACATTAAACAAAAGTTTTAACACGAACCTCGGCCTTTAATAAAAACATTCCCAACATTTCGTCATCCCTCCTACTTTTTGCCCTTCGAGGGTGATCTCCTTCCCTTGCGCACTTCCCCCCTTCCCACCCTACTGCTCCTTCGTAATGGGGCCCCAGTGGCTGCAGCAAGGCTGGTGGAAGGCTGCTGAATGTCAGAACCTGAGATTACAGATGCCCTTGAAGGACGGCCTCGACCAGCTCTGGGCCTGGAGGGCTCGGCTGCAGACTGCACCAACTCTGCATAGGTGGCAGCAGTCTGGGCTACAGGCGGTGGCAAGTGCAATGGGGAAGTGACAGTGGTGGCAGCAGGAATGCTGTCATCTTGAGAGAGGACATCGCCTCCCTGCTCGACCGACACACTGGCACTCCCATGGGGCAGCACATCAGCATCCGGAGCAATCTGCTGGAGCACAGATTGCTGGCCTGCTGCGGCGCCGTGAGAGCCCCGGGGAAATGTGTCCGAACCAGCGACGATGGCAGCAGTCAGTGCTTGCGTGGCCTCAATCTGAGACTGCATGAGACCAGTCTGAGATTGGATCACGGCAGGCAGTGACTGAATTGCAGCACTAAGCATTTGCCTCGGATACAGCGTAGTGCTCCACACACCTTGCCAGTGCATCAATGCTTTTGGGCACCCTTTGTGCATTCCATAGTTGAATAGCCCTTACTCTATGCAGCCATGCTCTTGCCTGATGTGCCTCCCATAGTTGAATAGCTCTTAATGTATGCAGCCATGCTCTTGCCTGACGTGCCTCCCATAGTTGAATAATTTTCCAAAACTCCCTGAACTCAGCAAAGGTCCCGGCAGATTGGAAAACTGCTAATGTAACACCCTTATTTAAAAAGGGGTGTAGGCAGAAGGCTGGAAATTATAGACCAGTTAGCCTAACATCTGTGTTGGGTAAAATTTTGGAGTCTATTATTAAGGAGACAGGAACGGAACATTTAGATAAACATAATTTAATAGGACAAAGTCAGCATGGCTTTATGAAGGGGAAGTCATGTCTGACAAATTTGCTCAAGTTCTTTGAGGACATAATGTACAGGGTGGATAAAGGGGAACCAGTGGATGTAGTGTATTTAGACTTCCAGAAGGCATTCGACAAGGTGCCACATAAAAGATTACTACTCAAGATCAAAATCACTGGATTGGGGGTAATATTCTGGCATGGGTGGAGGATTGGTTTTCTAACAGGAAGCAGAGAGTTGGGATAAATGGTTCATTCTCGGACTGGCAACCAGTAGCCAGTGGTGTTCCACAGGGGTCGGTGCTGGGTCCCCAACTCTTTACAATCTATATTAACGATTTGGAGGAGGGGACCGAGTGTAACATATCAAAGTTTGCAGATGATACAAAGATGGGAGGGAAAGTAGGGAGTGAGGAGGACATAAAAAACCTACAAGGGGATATAGACAGGCTGGGTGAGTGGGCAGAGATTTGGCAGATGCAATACAATATTGGAAAATGTGAGGTTATGCACTTTGGCAGGAAAAATCAGAGAGCAAGTTATTATCTTAATGGCGAGAAACTGGAAAGTACTGCAGTACAAAGGGATCTGGGGGTCTTGGTGCAAGAAAATCAAAAAGTTAGTATGCAGGTGCAGCAGGTGATCAAGAAAGCCAATGGAATGTTGGCTTTTATTGCTAGGGGGATAGAATATAAAAACAGGGAGGTATTGCTGCAGTTGCATAGGGTATTGGTGAGACCGCACCTGGAGTACTGCATACAGTTTTGGTGTCCATACTTAAGAAAAGACATACTTGTTCTCGAGGCAGTACAAAGAAGGTTCACTCGGTTAATTCCGGGGATGAGGGGGTGGACATATGAGGAGAGGTTGAGTAGATTGGGACTCTACTCATTGGAGTTCAGAAGAATGAGAGGCGATCTTATTGAAACATATAAGATTGTGAAGGGGCTTGATCGGGTGGACGCGGTGAGGATGTTCCCAATGATGGGTGAAACTAGAACTAGGGGACATAATCTTAGAATAAGGGGCTCCTCTTTCAAAACTGAGATGAGGAGAAACTTTTTCACTCAGAGGGTAGTGGGTCTGTGGAATTTGCTACCCCAGGAAGCTGTGGAAGCTACTTCATTAAATAAATTTAAAACAGAAATAGACCGTTTCCTAGAAGTAAAGGGAATCAGGGGTTAAGGGGAGCGGGCTGGAAATTGGACATGAGTTTGAGTTCGGATCGGTCAAGGCCCTGTGGGTGGCGGAGCGGGCCCAGGGGCCGAGTGGCCTGGTCCTGCTCCTACTTCTTGTGTTCTTTAGAGTTGAGGTTGGATCAGATCAGCCATGATCTCATTGAATGGCGGAGCAGGCTCGAGGGGCAGATTGGTCTACTCCTGCTCCTATTTCTTATGTCCTTATGTTCTTATAGCCTTTACTGTATGCAAGGTGTGGAATGTGCGTGTGTGTTTTATGAGAGGGCCATAGGTGTTGGATGAGTGTTGGGCATTGGGGTTTTAAGACCCTCTGGCCATAGAGTGAGGTTGAGATGGAGGGATGGAGAGGTCTTGAAAAAAAGCCACTCACCCTGACAACCCGAGTGAGGTCGTTGAACTTTTTGCGACATTGAGTATGTGTCCTGGGCACCATGCTCCTGGAGGAGACGTGCTGAGCCACCTCCCTCCACACACTTCTGTAGTCGTGCGGCAAAGGCCTCCTGCCACTCTCAGGGTAGAGTATAGATCTTCTGCGCTCCACCGCGCCAACCAGAGCCTCCAAGGCCCGCTCGCTGAAGCGCTAAGCTCGTTCTCTCACCCTCTCCATAGTCCTTGGCTGGAAGATTTAGGCACAGTTCTCTCCAGGCCGAGATTCAAGGCTCCAATGAGCAGGGTGTGGCTGGAGAGCAAGATCGACCCTCCCCTTTAAGAACTGGCTGGCGGCAGTGTGTCTGTGTTCCATCGCTAACTGACATCACCTGCGCTGCGCCTGCGCTCTGAGTTAGCTCCTCGGCCTTTGTGCCTTAAGACAGGTGTGCAGTGCCTGATTTAGCGCTCCAATCACCTCCGAGCCGATAAAAGCCAAGTTTGCCGTTGGAGGCGATAATTAGCGACAGGCTCTAAACTTTGCGCCCGGCCGATAATTGCGCCCCAAATGGGGCGATACCGAATTTCTCCCCCCAAGGGTCTAGTGAGAAGGAGGAATTAAAGGAAATTAGTGTTAGTAAAAAAATAGTGCTGGAGAAATTAATGGGACTGAAAGCTGATAAATCCCCAGGGCCTGATAATCTGCATCCCAGAGTACTAAAAGAGGTAGCCATGGAAATAGTGGATGCATTAGTTGTCATCTTCCAAAATTCTATCGATTATGGAACAGTTCCTGCAGATTGGAGGGTGGCAAATGTAACCCCACTATTTAAAAAAAGAGGGAGAGAGAAAACCGGGAACTACAGACTGGTTAGCCTAACATCAGTAGTGGGGAAAATGCTAGAGCCTATTATAAAGGATGTGATAACAGGACACTTAGCAAATATCAACGGGATTAGACAAAGTCAACATCGATTTATGAAAGGGAAATCGTGTTTGACAAACCTACTGGAGTTTTTTGAGGATGTAACTGGTAGAATAGATAAGGGAGAACCAGTGGATGTGGTGTATTTGGATTTTCAGAAGGCCTTTGATAAAGTCCACATAAGAGGTTAGTGTGCAAAATTAAAGCACATGGGATTGGGGGTAATATACTGGCATGGATTGAAAATTGGTTAACAGACAGGAAACAGAGAGTAGGAATAAATGGGTCTTTTTTGGGGTGGCAGGCGGTGACTAGTGGGGTACCACAGGGATCAGTGCTTGGGCCCCAGCTATTCACAATATATATCAATGATTTGGATGAGGCAACCAAATGTAATATTTCCAAGTTTGCTGACGACTCAAAACTAGGTAGGATTGTGAGTTATGAGAAGGATGCAAAGAGGCTTCAAGGCGATTTAAACAAGTTGAGTGAGTGGGCAAAGACATGGCAGATGCAGTATAACGTGGATAAATGTGAAGTTATCCACTTCGGTAGGAAAAACAGAAAGGCAGAGTATTATTTAAATGGTGATAGATTGGGAAATGTTGATGGACAAAGGGACCTGGGTGTCCTTGTACACCAGTCACTGAAAGCAAACATGCAGGTGCAGCAAGCAGTTAGGAAGGCAAATGGTATGTTGGCCTTCACTGCAAGAGGATTTGAGTACAGGAGGAAGGATGTCTTGCTACAGTTATATAGGGCCTTGGTGAGATCACACCTGGAGTACTGTGTGCAGTTTTGGTCTCCTTACCTAAGAAAGGATATACTTGCCATAGAGGGAGTGCAGCGAAGGTTCACCAGACTGATTCCTGGGATGGCAGGATTGTCGTATGAGGAGAGATTGGGTCGATTAGGCCTGTATTCACTCGCGTTTAGAAGAATGAAAGAGAATCTCATTGAAATGTATAAAATTCTGACAGGGCTAGACAGACTGGATGCAGGGAGGATGTTTCCCCTGGCTGGGGGGTCTAGAACGAGGGGTCACAGTCTCAGGATACGGGGTAGGACATTTAAGACAGAGATGAGGAGAAATTTCTTCACTCAGAGGGTGGTGAACCTGTGGAATTCTCTACCACAGAAGGCTGTGGAGGCCAAGTCACTGAATATATTTAAGAAGGAGATCGATAGATTTCTAGACACAAAAGGCGTCAAGGGGTATGGGGAGAGAGCAGGAATATGGTATTGAGATAGAGGATCAGCCTTGATCATGTTGAATGACGGAGCAGGCTCGAAGGGCCGAATGGCCTACTCCTGCTCCTATTTTTCTATGTTTCTATGTTCTGGTGAGTACTGCAGGGCTGCTCCTGAGCGGCCTAGGCAGCGGAAGCATTGTTTAAGGACGCCAATGGTCTGCTCTATCAGATTCCATGAGGCAGCATGGCTCTCATTGTAAGCATTCTGCCCACTTGTGGTTGGGTTTTGGAACATAGTCATGTGCCAGGTGGTCAGCGGATAGTCATTGTTGCCCAGTAGCCACTCTCTGGTTTGTCTTGGTGGCTCAAAGACTGAGGGAACAGTGGACTGACACAAAATAAAAGCATCATGACTGCTGCCAGGATGCTGGGCATTCACCATCATGATGTGCGGAGCATGGTCGCACACCAACTGCACATTCAGTGAGTGATAACCTTTGCGGTTGCGGTACATCTCAGCTCTTCCTCCTCCCTCTGTGAGCAGCTTGTCCTCTTCTTCGCTGCCTCTGCTCCATCTCCCTGTCATGCTGCAGGCCAAGGGGGATGACAACCAGAGCACCCATGACTGGGAGCAAGTGGTCTAACCAGAACCCTTGAAGTCAGAACCAAGGCCTGCTCCACTTGCAGCACCATTCCCTGTCACCTCACCAACTTTAAACAACTCTGGAAAGCTCCAAACACTTCCACAAACTTACACAGAGTCAGTAGAAATTAATCAGCAACTAACCTGTTAGTAAATGATGATCCCTTTAAATATCGCTGGTAGGGGGTCCTTGCAGCTGCTGAACGCATGTTCAGCTCTTCAAGGTTAACACAGGGTGTTAGCTCCAGCATTGAGGACGAAAATGGTAGCACTGGCGTCAAATCAGCATTGCACGATGATTTGACACCGGCGTCCGACGCGGCCCGCACCAGAAGTGTGTGCTCGCTGCTCAGACACCATTTTCGACCCAAAGCGGCACCCAGAGCACCCAAACAACGGGCGCTACAGAGCCAAATTTTTAGCCCTCTCACTCTTTGAATCGCGCCATTTGACCTTTTATGTCCATCTGAAATGTGTGGTCTCTGCTTAATGTCTCATCCAGAAGATGGTACTTTTGACAAGACACCACTCCCTCAGCACTGCACTGAAGTGCAAATCTAGATTATATGCTCAAATCCTGGAGTGCGACTTGAACCCCAATCATCTGATATGAAAATGCTACCACTGAGCCAAGCTATCATTTATGAAGTAGTTTATAATATTGTTAATACATATATTAATGAATTGGAGTGATGTATGAATTTAATCAAATTAATCATTTATATATATGGTAATACAGAAGGTGTCAGTGCTTGCATTCAATGAACATTTTGTAACGGTAGAGCTATCTATAGATAGTGATAGTAAAGTTTAAAAGTTAACGTCAGAAACTCGAGATTTGGACCAGTGGAAAATAAAACGTGCAATATTGTTGTTTAGGAGTGCCTGGCTTATTAACTTCATTTTAAAATTATATCTGTTGTTTGTTATAATAAATTAAAATATTAAACACAATGGGGGCGAAATTCGGTTACCGCCCCCAAAAATTAGTGCCAGACATTTAGCGCCCGGCGTGGGAGTACCGTCCCAGCCGCTAAATTGGGCTTACTGCCCCAGCGAGGAAGCGGAGCACTATCTCGGGTGCTCCACTACATCTCAGGGTGGTGCCGGACGGCGCGATGGTGGCCACGGACCAGGCCAAAATAATAAAATGGTGGCGCGGGGCGCAGCTGGACTGCCCCTTTAATTGCCGCGGTGTGCGGCCCAGTTTGCGACCCACAAGTCTGTCGCTGACATTTCCCATGGCAGCCTCATGGGGCGCAGCCGAACTTCTGCCGCGGGGCAGTAAGGGGCCATGGCGGGGAGCTAAGGGGTCGCGTCGCTCGGCGATGACGTCATCGCCGGCTGTGCAGTGGCCCGGGAGACTACCGGCTAGCGCCTCAGTAGCGCCCTGCCAAATTTCTCGGCAGGCGCTATTAACTCCCCCGCCCGGGCGATAAGCTCTTTGCGCCCTGTTAGCGCCCACCGGAGGTGCTAACGGCGGGCGCAAAGGAGGTGAATTTTTCCCCCAATTATTAACTTTAAATCGTTCAAAATTGAAATATAATAATTGGCAACTGTACCCGGCGAAAGCACTTGTTACTGTCGCTTGCCCATCCTCTTGTCTGGGAATGGTGTAGGGAAACCTAAAGTGAGGGAAGAAAAAGCTTAAAATGTAAATATTAGTCAAACAAAGGTTACAGCAATATTCTAAAAGTGTTCCAATGATTTCCACCAAGTGGTCCTCTGCCAGGTTTGAGGATAGCCCTATCCAGTCTTGTGATTTTATTATTGTTGAATCTTATTGAAAATACAGCAACTGAGCATAGCTGGCATGTTCAGAAGTCATAGAAATATTAACCATTGTCCTTGCTATGATGTCCTAGCTTCAGACCTATTTTATTTCCCTGTACTTCATCTTTGTCATCATAATCTGCACTATCCTGTTTTGGAAGCTGAGGAGATGGCTAGAGACCAGGAACTGTCAGCAAGTGATATCAAAAGTTCGCTTGAGAAGGGAAGCAGCTTTGAAGAACATGGAAAAGGTTATGGCTGCAATTAAAAAGATGGTAAGAGCTAGGACTCTCGGCTTCTGGCTGCTCTTCTGCAAAATGTTCCCGTGTTTTCATGTGTAGCTTTAAACATTTTCCATGTCTATACTACAAATCCAGATTTAACCCAGCCTTTCAGAAACAATACTCTCAAATAATCAAATGGAAGAGCGGCCATCTGCCTTTTCAATCTGTTTAGGAATTTTTAGAAAATCGTAAGAGTACTTCCAAAAATCATGACGCTTTAGGTAAGAAATATCTTGTGCATCAAAGTAACAGTACATATACATTGGTGTTTATGACCTGCAGTGAAACCTGCTTAGTTGCATCAATGTAATCCGTCTTTCGGATGAGACGTTAAACCGAGGCCCCGTCTGCCCTCTCAGGTGGACGTAAAAGATCCCATGCCACTATTTCTAAGAAGAGTAGGGGAGTTAACCCCAGTGTCCTGACCAATATTTATCCCTCAACCAACATCACTAAAAACAGATTATCTGGTCATTATCACATTGCTGTTTGTGGGAGCTTGCTGTGCACAAAATGGCTGCCGCGTTTCCTACATTACATCAGCGACTACACTTCAAAAGGTGCTCCATTGGTTGTACAGCGCTTTGGGACGTCTGGTGGTCGTGAAAGGCGCAATATAAATGCAAGTCTTTCTTTCTTATATAAATGCAGCGGCCACAAAACTCCACAAGCTTTTAAGTGAATTTAAGGCACTATGAAAGTAGCGTGGATAGATTTTGGGGTGGGACCCGGTTATGCTGGGTCTCTGGCCCATCTGGGCTGTGCTGGGATTTCCTGAACCATTGGAGGTCTGCAGTTCTTGCATTTCCATTCCCCCCCCACCCCGCCCCTTCGGCTGGTGACATGAAAAAAAGTGAGACTAGAGGGATGACGTCATCTGGCAGAATTGCAGACATTCCTGCCTCTGTCACCCCTAGTGTACTGTAAGTCTATATGGGGTGGGACTGTTCCCTGACAGAAATGCCGAGAGACCAGTTTCCTTATCAGCTAGCATAAGGATACCAGCTTTACTGAAAAGGGGCCAGGTTTAAAAAAAAAAGCTTCATTATCCACACCTGCCATCAGTCCTCCACAACGGCTTGCATATGTCATCAAATTGCTTTTTGCACCAACACCAGTAACACTAACAACAACACTAACCTTCTCCGCAATCACCTGATGCTGCACAGGACACAGGGCATCAGCACCTGACCACATTGCTGCCTGGGAGGTCAGGGATGGCCTCACCATGGCCAGATTTACTTCACTTGATGCTGTACACCCTGGCTGCCACATGATGTGCCAGGTTGGCACCATCCCACACCAACACCATAAAGCATCCCTACAATGCCCAAGCCCATTCATTTCACACTCATCACCATTGCGGCGGTACCGTAATGTCTCACCATTCATTGTAACTCACTAAGCCACTTTCAAAGGTGCACACAAATCTGTCCAAGAATGCAAAGTGTTAAAAATAAATGTTTCAATGTTTGACAGCACATTAACAGAAACTTTACATGAACATTGCATAAAACACCCAAGTGCCTACCCTTGTATGTTGTTAGTTGGTATGATTGCACTAGGATGGGGTTGAGTGTGAGGGGTGGCGAGTGAGATGGGGATGTGATAATGTAGCTAGAGAGGGATGGGTGGAGGTGCAAGGTAAGTTGGTGTGAGTAAGAATGTGCAGGAGTAGGGTAGTGAAGGCAGAGTAATGGGTATGTGATGAGAGGCACAACAGGATGAGGTTGAGTGTGGCTTTGTACTAATATTTCGTGCTCTACTGAGATTATTGAAACGTTTGCGGTACTGCACCCAGGTCCTGCTGACGACATCCCTGCTTGTGCCCTCCTGTGCAATGTGCAACCAGGCTGTGTTAATCTCCTGGGGAGGTCTCTTCTGCCCATGGGAAGGGAAGAGTACCTCCCTGCGTGGTGTGACTCCCTCCAGAAGCATATGGAGTGAGTCATGGGAGAGCCTGGGTGCAGCCCTACACCTCTGTGCAGTGCTTGTCAGTGTTTGCAGCACCTCAATGCTGTAGAACACTGACAGCACAACTGTCAAAAGAAAGTTGGCCGTGGTCCCTTTAAAGAAACCGGCTGATGACACGTCATCAAATGACGTCACCAGACCCGCTTCCTCTAATTGGCCAGGAAACGCGCTGGGCGGGTTTAACAAGCCCAATCAGGGGAAATTCATTTCAGAGGCTGGGATAGAGCCAGTAGCGGGGTTGGGACCCACCACCGACATCACCCGCCACAGACCCACCGAGGTTAGTTAAATACAGCCCTATGTTACAGCAGCCCAGTCACGCAATCCCTGACTATCCACAATTCAGTTTACAATATAACCGAGACAATTTTCTCTTCCTCCTAGGAAAGCTATCAAACAGAATTTGAATCCGTTCTCCTTCTCTCACTTCGTAATCTCTGTAAATCGATAAAAGAAGGGGATGTATCACCAAGCTTCGTGCTGCATGCTTACCTGGAGAAAGTAAGAGAATTGCCATGTCTCACTGTGGACCACAGGCTGTATTCCTCCTCCCCTCCCTCCAAGTTTTCCCCTTGTCTCTCCTGAAGGGGCCGACGGTTATTTGGAATATAGTTCCGCAGGTAGAAGCAGTCCTCCTCCAAGCTCCCATACTTCATGTGTAGCGTAGACAGTGAATGTCAGCAGGCAAAGATTTCCCAAAAAGGTTTTTCATTGTACTGGTTTACAAAAATGCCTACAAAACTCCCTGGATTCCGCTAAGGTCCCGGCAGACTGGAAAACTGCTAATGTAACACCCTTATTTAAAAAGGGCAGTAGACAGAAGGCTGGTAACTATAGACCGGTTAGCCTAACATCTGTGGTAGGTAAAATTTTGGAGTCCATTATTAAGGAAACAGTAACAGGACATTTGGATAATCATAATTTAATAGGACAAAGTCAGCATGGTTTTACGAAGGGGAAGTCATGTTTGACAAATTTGCTGGAGTTCTTTGAGGAAGTAACATATAGAGTGGATAAAGGGGAACCAGTGGACGTAGTGTATTTAGACTTCCAAAAGGCATTTGACAAGGTGCCACACAAAAGATTATTGCTTAAGGTAAAAAATCACGGAATTGGGGGTAATATTCTGGCATGGATAGAGGATTGGCTATCTAACAGAAAGCAAAGAGTTGGGATAAATGGTTCATTCTCAGACTGGCAATCAGTAACTAGTGGTGTTCCACAGGGGTCAGTGCTGGGTCCCCAACTCTTCACAATCTATATTAACGATTTGGAGGAAGGGACCAAGTGTAACATATCAAAATTTGCAGATGATACAAAGATGGGAGGGAAAGTAGTGAATGAGGAGGACATAAAAAACCTGCAAGGGGACATAGACAGGCTAAGTAAGTGGGCAGAGATTTGGCAGATGGAATACAACACTGGAAAGTGTGAGGTGATGCACTTTGGCAGGAAAAATCCTAGAGCAATTTATTATCTTAATGGCAAGAAACTGGAGAGTACTGAAGTGCAAAGGGATCTGGGGGTCCTGGTGCACGAAACTCAAAAGGTTAGTATGCAGGTGCAGCAAGTGATTAAGAAGGCAAATGGAATGTTGGCTTTCATTGCTAGGGGGATAGAATATAAAAATAGGGAGGTATTGCTTCAGTTGTACAAGGTATTGGTGAGACCGCACCTGGAATACTGCATACAGTTTTGGTGTCCTTACTTAAGGAAAGACATCCTTGCTCTCGAGGCAGTGCAAAAAAGGTTCACTCGGTTAATCCCGGGGATGAGGGGGTGGTCATATGAGGAGAGGTTGGGTAGATTGGGACTCTACTCATTGGAGTTCAGAAGAATGAGAGGCGATCTTATTGAAACATATAAGATTGTGAAGGGGTTGGATCGGGTGGATGCGGGGAGGATGTTCCCGATGACGGGTGAGACGAGAACTAGGGGACATAGTCTTAGAATAAGGGGCTGCTCTTTCAAAACTGAGATGAGGAGGAACTACTTCACTCAGAGGGTGGTAGGTCCATGGAATATGCTGCCACAAAAAGCTGTAGAAGCTACAACATTAATTAAATTTAAAACAGAAATAGACAGTTTCCTAGAAGTAAAGGGCATTAAGGGTTACGGGGAGCGGGCAGGAATTTGGACATGAGTCTAGGTTCGGATCGGTCATGGCCCTGTGGGTAGTGGAGCGGGCCCAGGGACTGTGTAGCCTGATTCTGCTCCTATTTCGTGTGTGCAATTCTGTTAGATGCAGGAGATGGTTCTGTGATAGATAGTAGATTGGCGGTTAGGATCAGATCAGCCATGATCTTATTGAATGGCGGAGCAGGCTCGAGGGGCCGATTGGCCTACTCCTGCTCCTATTTCTTATGTTCTTATGTAAAAGAATTATTACCCAGATATGAGCACATAGTGCCTTCCTTAAGTGATCTCATACCTACTGTACTACTCCTACGAGGTGCTTGTCCAGTAGCTTCAGTATGGAAGTAGAAGACCGCTGTGGCTAAGATGAGGGCTCTTGAGATGTTTGTGGTCAGTAACCTCTAGGAGCTCGGGCCTGAGAAGGACCAGCTACAGATTGCAGCATCTTAGCAGCTGGTCTGACCCAGCCGCATTTCTGGCACGAGACTGGGCATTGGTTGAGGGGTTAGCTAGGATGTGGATGAGCTATCACTCTGAGAGAGAGCAACACACTCCACTTCCATTGCATGACTGGCCATGCTATTAGCCTGCAGCTCAGCAACACCACTGATTTGCAGGAGAGCAGACTGTAGGACATCCGTGATGCAACTGACGCTCCTATTGGTTTAGTCTCCCAGCCTGCCCAAGGTGGAGGAGATGGTGAAACCTAGAGCCTGCACGGCTCCAGTATGAATATCCCTGACAGAATCTACTATGGGTGCTGCAAACTCCTGCCAGAAGGGCCTGGATGCAATGTCCGCTGAGGTCACCACATACTCCATGGTTGACTGCAGAATGTCGATGCCATGCACCAGAGCCCCACACAAATTGGTAGAGGACTCTTCCACCATTTCTGAAGTCTCGGTAGCTTCCTGCATGTTGTCCAATACACTATGCAATTGTTGGTGGCTTAAAACATTTTTCTTCTGAAGGCTGGGTCCCCAAAATCTGCATCTCTGATCTCTCAGCCGAACTGTTACGCGAGTTTGCCCTCCAGCGAGCCATTTCCTGGGTTGTCCTTTCCACTTGCATCTGCTCCTGCTCACTTGTGCTGAGTGAATCACCCAGTGCAGATGCTCTAATCCATTCTCTATACCACTTGGGGCACTGATCTCTGTACTGACGCTTGGAAAGGTGAGAGTGAGTGATAATGCAACTTCAGGAAGGGCTGTCCTCCTCTGTCTGCACAGCTGTCGGACTCATGCTGTCTGAAGGACCTAGAAAAGGGTCAGAGGGACAAAGTTTATCCCGTAAAGCAGGTAGCCGCACAATGCAGCTGTGTGTGTTGTTTTTGGAAACGTGGCTGCACCTCCTCCTACTCTTGTACTCTGCGTTTTATTTTGTGCTAGTTTGTCCCGCAAAAAGAATGGGAGTGGATTAATGTGTGGCCTGTGGAAGGGATGTGAGATATGTGAGGCAGCTCAGCATACTGTGTCATGTTGAGAGATCTGCGGTAAACATGAAAATCATCTCCATAGACTTTGGGAATGCAATAGGGTAGAGTAAAAAAAACAAAAAACTTTTGTTATCTCGTGAGGCCCTGAAATTATGTTTTGGTGAGTCATGTTTTATTCAGGAAATGTGTGAATTTGTTAAAACATATCATCAATCCTCATTTACAATCGCTGTGGTCAAGCTGTATTTCTATATTGCTTCTTTTGAAGGCTTTGGACGCCACAAGAAAATTCAACTGCATCACAGAATTTTTTCCTGAATGTCAAACACAACTTTCAGAAGTTCAAGATGAAACAAAAGGACTATTGTACGGGATCCCCGTCAGCATCAAGGAAAACATTAACTACAAGGTACAGGTTTTTGTGGAAAGTGCATTCAATATTGAATGTTGTAAGTTCTTTAGAATTTGATGAGGTTTGTGTGTGTGGTTTGTGTTACGTTACTTAAGGGGCTTAAAAAGCGAGAAACGACTTTTAAAACTATTGAAAAGAGCCAAGTTCCCATATCTATGTCAATCCAATTTGTTGTTTAAGGAAGCCTTTGTTATTTCTTTTACTTGCCTCTCAAATTTTTTTCCCTTATCTCCCGAAGACATTGGGCTGGATTTTGAATGACCCATGGAGTCGGGTTTGGAGGCGTGTGGGGGGTTAAATTTGCGGGGTCGGGGATTCCGACCCCATCCCGACTCCATGCAATTTTGACAGAATCAGTCGCGGGGTTCCCGACTCTGTCCCGCCTTCAAGAGGCGGGAGAGGCCATTAAAGCCCTTAACAAGCTCTAAATTGGCTCTGTAATGCCATTTTGAAACGCTGTAGCTAGTTTAACCCTCTTTTGACGTGAAGCACGCTTGGTGTGAAACACTCCAGTGAAACCTGGCGGGAGCACAAGTGGATAGCTGACTATCGGCTGCAAGTCCACTATTACAACGGAGATGTGATGAAGGTAGTAGTAGTATTAGGTCTGAACGTCGGCGACTGCCTGGGAGGACTTGCTTGGCAAAAAATTCTCTCTCTCTCTCTCTCTCTCTCTCTCTCTCTCCCCACCCCCCATTTTTGCATCCAGGTCCACTCACATCAAAAGCCAGGCAGGTCCTCTCTCACCAACAGTCTCTGAGACTAGGCAGTCAACAATGATGACATCATCAGAGGCGACTTTCAGACTGAAAACACTAATTAGTTCATGGGTTCCCACATGCTCCAACTCAATTGCCCAATTAAGTGAAAATTGCATCAGGCATCCACATTAATCTGGAGTCGGGGGGGAACACAAAATGCGGATTACACGACCGCAACCCGACCCCAAGACAAAATCCAGCCCATTGACTCCTTGCCAGGGTATCATTTCACAGGCTCCAGTCACTCTCTGGCATCTTGTACAAGTTGTCATTACTCATGGATGAGTCTTGGCAGTGAGTATTGGCAAGGCTATACAACCATGGAGACATTACGGGCAAGCCTGATCCGGTCCTCACCCAACGTCCTTACACATGCACTTCCAGCAGTGGCTATTGGATAGTGCTCAGGATTCAGGAGCAGGACCTTGGGACACTGAGGCCAATTGCAACATTCCTACTGCCGTCCTAATTGAAGTCAGTTAACTTAGCGCAGACCAGGGATCGAGCCTGCAACCTTCATTTCAGTGAATACGTTTTGGATAAGGTCATTGACCTAATTTTCTACCATACCGGGAACTATATGTTCCAGTACATAAGAAGGGCTGCTCTATCATTAGTAGGAAAGCCAATATCGCCCTTAGCTTGTGATTCCTAACAAACAGAACCAAAGGAATCCTCCGCTAGAAAATTGCATAGAAATTAAGGAATTCTGCCATACTGTTGCATGTTCCCACTTTCCAATACTACTTTTTTTTGTAACAAGATTTCTTTGTTTTTTTTAATATGGACTCAATTTTATGAAGCAACACTAGGTGTGTCCAATGTAACTCACCTCTCTTCTACCAACACAAATTGGCTTGTGGCTAGTTGTATTGGCTAACCTAATTATGGACATACAAGCACACAGCACAGCACTACAATGCAAGCTCTAACACTTAAAACATTTTTAACACGGGCGTGAATCGGGCAGGCGGGGGCGAATGGAAAGGCCCCATGAGGTTGCAAGCATGAGGCCTGGTTGATTTTAACTCCTGAGTCTCATTTCAGTACGATTGACGGGCTGCCCACCTGATCGTGTCAGGTATCCAGCAGCCTGCCCACATAATGTGCGCAATTTCTGGTGGACCACTGAGGCCCATTGAAAGCGGGATGCACCTCTTCCAGCAAAGTTGCATTCCCTGATTTGAATTTCATTTGAACAAGGCTGGAAACAACTGTGGCACCAGTGAAAGTCAGATAGCTTCCCCCAGTTTTACTGACGCCTCTCTGGTGGTCCTGGCGGAGGAGGTCGGGCAAGGAGGGAGGTACTGTTCACCCAGCAGCCGCCGGGGTATCCATGGGGCCACACTTGCACGGGCCTGGACAAAGGTAGCTGATAGGGTCAGTGCCACCAGCATCACCTGCAGGACCTGGCTTCATTGTTGGAAGAGGCTCATTGATCTCACAAAAGAAGCAAGGGTGAGTATAGCCTTTCATCATATCTCCAGCTCTCTCAACAACACCTACCAAGATTAATTTTGCCCCTCCCCTACCACTCTCAATAATTCCTTCCCTTCCATCACATCCTTCAGACTACAATCACAAGTGCACACTGCAACACCTCTCTTTCTCATAACCAAACATATTTCCCTTTCCCTTTGCTCTCTTCACACCACATAGTAACACCATTCTCTTCTCACATCCTAGCACTTGCACAACCATCAACTCCTCCCAGCATTCCTTCCCCACTTTACTATCCACACACTTGGCTTTACATTAACCACCTCCACATTCTCATTCCATCTTGCTTCTTCTCCACTTCTCAACACATGCACTATATGCACATCTCCGCTTACTTTTCAACAGCCACTCACTATCTCTCATCCTCTCTTTCTATAGGCCAAGACAGAAAATAATGCCAGGGAGAAGACCAAGACGGGGGGAGAAGTACCCAATGTTATAATCCTCACCCAAGCAGAGCAAGAAACCCTGTAGATTAATGATCCAGGCAGAGCCATGATCATCGGGGAAGCTGAGGCTGGCAGCCTACCTGAGCAGGGTGTTTGTACATTATTTGTAACCCTTTATTTATCTCAGCAAATATTCAGCAGTGCTTCACAACTTCCAGCTGCATTTTCAAGACCGTCACCTGCTAATGTCCAGATTCTCAGTGCCACCCTAACTCTTGACCCTTTTTCTCTTTCCACTAGATCCTTCTCAGCAGCAATAGGCCCCTGAAGAAGATACCTCAGAGCAGGAGAATCCTGCTAAGGATGCACCAACATGCATGGGAGTTAATGTAGCCCGGCATCATGGGAGGGGTGTACGCTCAGCCTGCCACCTGCCTCCCCGACACCCACTCCTAGTTAAAATACCCCCAATGTGTCTACGTAGCTTCCCTTTACAAATATAATGAAGGTCTCTACTTGAAGTTTAACTTTGTTTTTCTCCTTTCAGATGCTGGTGGACTGACAGTCTATTTCTAATACCTTCTGTTTTCATTTTAGTTTTCTGGTCAGAGAAAAGAGGAAAAATGAAATTGTCATTAAAAAAAATTCTGAAGAGCTTGGCTGATACATTAATGAAAGGATAATAATCTGCTTGTCCGTTCTGCCCAACAAAATTTTTGAGAGGTACACTGACCCCCTACATTGCATAACTAAGGAACTGCTTTCAGCTGAGAATAATGTAAACCAAATAACAGGAATGCTAATTCTTGCACAATATGTAGGAAACCTTATTTTAGTTGAAGGATATCAGGCAAAGCCTCCCCTCTTTTCTTAACACGTATACACGGAAATTCGATTAAGATCTATCATTCATGTCCAATTGGAAGATGGAAGTAAATTTAAAAGGACAAGCTTACTCAGTATTAAAAACAGAAAATGCTGGAGACACTCAGCAGGTCAGGCAGCATCTGTGAAGAGAGAAACAGAGTTAACGTTTCAGGTCGATGACCTTTCGTCAGAACTGGCTCAGTATTGTTGCTGTTAAACATTATTATTGTTTTATTTTGTTGTTCCTACTGCTTTGCCATTGGCTTTGTGTCATTTGCTGTGGGACTACATATAAGCATCCCACACTTTTTCTAGACCAGGAACGATGGGTTTTCTATTGGGGATTGCCCTCTAACTTTACCTCTTGGAAGAACAGAAGGAGTAACTGAGGGAGGCGAGGCTAGCTAGGCTGCACCACAGGCACATTGCACGCAGTCACCAGTACCTTCACATGAAGTATACACACCCAGTTGCACTTACCTGCATTTGACTGAGGAGCGGGGCCTAGAGAGGCTTTTCTTCTCAAAGGAAGCTGCCACAGAGGCATGCCGTGTGCTGCAATTAGATCCACTGTCCATGGCCACTCTATGCAGCGCCCTGCCAGTGACTGTTAAGGTCATGACTGCTGTTAATTTCTATGCCGCGAGTACCCTAAAAATATCAAAGGAAATCTCACTTAAGAGATATAGCCAGTAAAGACCAGCCAAAATGATCAACTTAATTAGAGGGATCTTTTTCTAAGAATCATTCAGGTGGACAGACACAATACTATAATTGTCAGATTTTAATTAGTTTGACAAAATCGGAGTCCCAATTAGGTGCTTTACTTCTTTCCATTTCCTAGTGCTTAAAATCGTGATAGGGAGACATCTTTTCTGAGTTAAAGGTTCTCAAACTCTGTTAGGTCATCTCAAGGACCATAGAACATTAATCAGTCTTTTGTGCTGCATGTTTTGCAGGCTCAGCTCAGGTTGCCATCAGTGTTGTAATTAGGAAAACCTGGCTGTACCAGAATATGTGAATGCTTTGTATCTGTTAAAAAGACATCCAAGAATGCGAAGATTAATGCTTGTAACTGAAAGTATCCCAGAATGCATGTCCTAAAAGGTCCGACAGCTGATCTTCACATATTGCAAATGTGAGAGGACAAGAATGCTCCACTCATTGTGCCCATATTAAAAGTTAAATGCTGATACTTGAAAAATGTACTTGATGCTTCTGATTGCAAATTTTTCTTGTTTACTGTCAGCCATCTGAGATGTAATTTTACCCAGAACTCAAATGTTCCATGCAAGTCAACAAATATTAAATTTTACTCGAGGATCAACAAGTCATGTACCTCAATGACAGCAACTATAATAAAAGGTTCTAAAATTATTTTAATACAGGGCTATGATTCAACTTGTGGACTTAGGAAATTCATAAACAAGCCTGCGGATGAAGACAGTGTAATAGTTCAGGTGCTGAAGAGACAAGGAGCGATTCCATTTGTGAAAACCAACGTTCCTCAGACATTATTAAGGTAATATTGAATAGATTGCAGTTGAAAATTGCTGAGCTTTAAGGTCTATTTTCTTTTGAGGATTGTGGTGGGAGCGGAAAAGGGGTAATTATCGAATAGACTGAAGAATGTATCAACATATTGTGTATATTTTTTGCCATTGAACATTCTTTAAGAAACAGATAAAGGTGTAATACTGGAGTTATTTCACAACTGTGATATGCCCATAATACACTGCTACTGGTACAATATTGTGCGTATATATATTAGTGGAAACAAAATTTGGAAATATTTTGAATTAGCAGTGCAATTATTAATGTGCTGGCAGTGCAGTGCAAGTCTTCCCACACGATACCTTGTGAATAGGGCATGTCCATATCAACTCTGACGAAGGGTCATCGACCTGAATTCCAGAGCTTAGGGCCTTGGAAGCTGACGGCACAGCCACTAATGGTGGAGCGATTAAAATCGGGGATGCTCAAGAGGAGCGCAGATATCTCGGGGGGTTGTCGGGCTGGAGGAGATTACAGAGATAGGGAGGGGTGAGGCCATGGAGCGATTTGAAAACAAGGATGAGAATTTTTAAATCGAGGTGTTGCTTAACCAGGAGCCAATGTAGGACAGCAAGCACAGGGGCGATGGGTGAATGGGACTTGGTGCGAGTTAGGACACGGGCAGCTGAGTTTTAGATGACCTCAAGTTTATGGAGGGTAGAACGCGGGAGGCCGGAGTGCATTGGAATAGTCAAGTCTAGAGGTAACAAAGGCATGGATGAGGGTTTCAGCAGCAGATGAGCTGAGGCAGGGGCGGAGTTGGCGATGTTATGGAGGTGCAAATAGGCGGTCTTAGTGATGGTGCGGATATGCTTAATTGTCCACCACCAGTCACGACTGGATGTGGTGGGACTGTAGAGTTTTGACCTGATCTGTTGGTTGTGGGATCGCTTTGCTCTGTCTATAGGATGTTGCTTCTGCTGTTTAGCTTGCATGTAGTCCTGTGTTGTAGCTTCACCAGTTTGGTACCTCATTTTCAGGTACGCCTGGTGCTGTTGCCGGCGTGCTCTTCTGCACTCCTTATTGAACCATGGATGGTCATCTGTCTTGGTGGTAATGGAGGAGTGAGGAATATGCTGGGCCATTAGGTTACAGATTGTGCTGGAATGCAATTCTGCTACTGCTGTTGGCCCACAGCGCCTCATGGACGCCCAGTTTTGAGCTGCTAGATCTTTTCTTAGTTTATTCCACTTAGCACGGCAGTAGTGCCATATGACACGATAGAGGCTATCCTCAGTCTGAAGATGGGACTTGGTCTCCACAAGGACTGTGCGGTCGCCACTCCTACCAATACCGTCATGGACAGACGCATCTGCAACAGGTAGGTTGGTGAGGACGAAGTCAAGTAGGTTATGTGCATATCTATTTATGCATCTCCACTTTCCTGGATGAGTGCAGCTCCAACAACACTCAAGAAGCTCGACACCATCCAGGACAAAGCAGCTTGCTTGATTGGCACCCCATCCACCACCTTAAACATTCACTCCCTCCACCACTGGCGCACCGTGGCTGCAGTGTGTACCATGCAGCAACTCACCAAGACTTCTTCGGCAACACCTCCCAAACCCGCGACCTCTACTGCCTAGAAGGACAAGGGCAGCAGACGCATGGGAACACCATCACCTGCAAGTTCCCCTCCAAGTTACACACCATCCGGACTTGGAAATATACTGCCGTTCCTTCATCGTCGCTGGGTCAAAATCCTGGAACTCCCTCCCTAACAGCATTGTGGGAGTACCTTCACTACACGGACTGCAGCGGTTCAAGAAGGAGACTCACCACCACCTTCTCAAGGGCAATGAGGGATGGGCAATAAATGCTGGCCTTGCCAGTGACGCCCATCATCCCAGGAACGAATATTAAAAAAATAAAGCATTTATTCAATTGCTGATAGTAATTTCGGTTAATTATTTCATCTACAGAGTAAAATTGATTACTTTTGATTTCTATGGTAACTGCTTAATAGAATTAATTAGCAGGCTTTTGTCAATAGATGACAAAATGTCATCCCTTTATACTGGGTAAGCAGTGAGCAATTTGCGCTCTAGACCCATGACCTCTAGGAATTTCCATTGAGTTTGTCCCTAATTTATTTTATTCAAGCTTAATTTTTACTTAGATGGTAGAGAGAAAAGAGTTATATATCATTAGTCTGACTGGTTCAAACCCGGCTCCCAGGGTAAAAATACAGTGGGGCTATTACTGTGGATTCAAACCCTCTCTGGGGTTCAGTATAACAGAACTGTGGTTCAAGTGGGTTTGCCAAGAATCTGAGCTGGAGTGTTGTAGGGAAATCAAAGATTATATTATGCTGGTCATATGTGCCAACCTAGAAACCCATTAAAGATAACCAACAACAGCACAAAACCTGACACAGCCCCAGAAAAGCTGACAACTGAAAAAACAGCCCTGAATATATGCCTTATGACCATTAATATGAGGGTTTGCACTGAAAATGTAGGTCAGCTAAATATACCCAACATTCTATTGTAGTGTGAAAACTCTAAAGTACATAAAAACACAGTGTGCAGCAATGGTGAATATAGAAATTACTGAAAGAGAATATGACAGTTGAAGGTGTGAGATTTATTTTTTGGGGGATCTGAGGTCATGCCTCCACCCAGAAGGTTTTGATTTTGACACTTCATTTTGTGCATTTACTGGCATTTTGGAGCCTATTATAATTCTGACTTCGAAGCCAAAACTAATTTCTCATAATGGGTTAGAAATATTTTAAGTATGAAAATATAAATAGTTGTATGGACTTCAATATAGCTTTAAAAGTAAAGTTGAATAAGTGGGTTAATATCCTCACGTTAGGACAATGGATAGAGGAATGTCAAACAAACACGTTCATAGAATCATAGAATGGTTACAGCATGGAAGAAGGCCATTCGGTCCGTCGAGCCTGTGCCGGCTCTCTGCAAAAGCACTTCAGCTAGTCCCACTCCCCCGCCGTTTCCCCGTAGCCCTTCAAATTTCTTTCCTTCAGGTACTTATCCAACTGCCTTTTGAAAGCCGTGATTGTGTCTGCCTCCACCACCCTTTCAGGCAGTGCATTCCAGATCCTAACCACTCGCTGCCTAAAAAAGTTTTTTCTTACGTTGCCTTTGGTTCTTTTGCCAATCACCTTGGGGGAAAAATTCAGTATCGCCTATTTTGAGGCGCTAATATCGGCCGGGCGCAAAGTTTAGCGCCCGGCGCTAATTATAGCCGCCGACCGCAAAATTCGCCTCCATCGCCCCTGGAGGTGATTTGAGCGTTAAATCAGGCGCTACACACCTCTCTTAAGGCGCTAAAGTTGGGGAGCGAGGTGCTACCTCAGAACGCTACCGAAGCTCAGGTGATGTCAGTTACCATGGAAGCCAGACAGGCTAGTGCCGTCCAGTTCCTAAAGGGGAGGGGCCATCTTGCTGGCCAGTCACACCCTGCTCATTGCAGCCTTGAATCTTGGCCTGCAAAGACCTAAAGCAGCATTGTGTTGAAAGCACTGATGGATAGGCCCAGGGAAAGAGCTCGGCGCTTCAGCGACCAGGCATTGGTGGCTCTGGTTGGCACTGTTGAACAGAGACGGGCAGTGCTGTTCCCAGAGAGTGGCAGAAGGCCATTGCCCCGGGAGTTCTGAAGAGTGTGGAGGGAGGTGGCTCAGCACGTGTCCTGGTGCCAAGGACTCACACTCAGTGTCGGAAGAAGTTCAATGACCTCACTCGGGTAGTCAGGGTGAGTACCTGCTTTTCAATACCTCTACATCCCACCATCTCAACTCACTCTGTGCCCATCCAACTACTATGGCTATCTCATAAAACTCACATGCACATCCCACACCTTGCAGACATTAATAGCTATTCAACTATGGTAGGCACATCTGCCAAACGTGGCTGCACACTCACTCACACGCTGTCCTTTTTCATGCAGGCCAAGCTTTCACATAACCGCCGAGAGACCCTGCGGACGGGAGGAGGGCAGGCGGACCTACATCCCCTCACTGAGTTGGAGGACAGAGTCCACAGGCTGATTGCCAGCCAGGTCATAGGTGCCGTGGTCGGTGGAGAGGTCGACCCCCTTGGGGACAGCAATGTTATGTTCATCAGCTTTCTCTCCTCTCTCATACCACTTCCCCCTCACAACACCAGCCTTTTACACTTTCAATCTAACTAACTGTCTCCAGTCCTTGCTCCCTTCCTGCCCCCCTGCCCTCACGCTAAAGCCACTCTTGTGCCTTCCTGCTTTCAGATAGTGAACCACTGGCTGACCAGCCTGTACCTCAGCCTCCCAGTGGCAGTGACACGCCAGAGGAGAAGGAAGAGGAAGCTGGAGCCTCACCACCTGCGTCTCCCGAGGGCGAGACATCCAATACTGGGGCCACGCGTTCACTGGAGGGGAGATGGGGATTTGGATCTGATGTGGGTGAAGCTCCTGTTCCCAGCAGGCTGCAGCAACGCCATGGGGGAAGGGAAGCTCGGGGGCCATCTCCCCGGAGGGTGAGTAGGCGCGCGAGTTCTGCTGCACAGGACTTGGATGAGGACCTCGATATCGCGGCGATGAACACTCAGGCGATAAGCATGCATACTGAGCTCATGGGTGCAATGGCAAGGGTGCCCGACAGCATGGATGCACTGGCTGGGAGCGTGGAGGAGTCCGCCGCCAGCACAGCTGTCATCTGTGCGCAAACCCTTGAACCCATCCTTGCCTCGTTGCAGAGGATGGTTGAATTGCAGGGAGAACGTGGGGAACCAGACCCCATGCCGTGTGTAATGGGTGAGTTGGCAGGATCCATTACAGCACAGGCCAAGGCAACGCAACAGCTTAGTGCTGGAATTGAGTCATTGGTTGGTGCCATCGATTCTCAGACTGCACTCATGCAGTCTCAGATTGATGCCACGCAAGCGCTGACTGATGCCATCCTTGCTGGGTCACCCACAGTCCACCGGGGATCTGATGGTACCACAGCAGGCCAGCAATCTGTGCTTCAGCAGATTGCTCTGGATGCTGAGGTACTGCCCTGTGGGAGTGGCAGTGTGTCGGTCGAGCAAGAAAGTGCTGTCCTCTCTCAGGATGACAGTATTCCTGCTCCCACCACTGCCACTCCACCATTGCACTTGCCACGGCCTGCAACCCAGCCAGCCCAGACTGCTGCCACCTATGCAGAGTTGGTGCAGTCTGTAGCCGGGCCCTCCAGGCCCAGAGCTGGTCGAGGGCGTCCTTCAAGGCCATCTGCAGGTTCTGGATCCCAGATTCAGCAGCCTTCCGCCAGCCTTGCTGCAGCTACTGGGGCCCCATTACGGAGGAGCAGTAGGGTGGAAAGGGGGGAAGTGCGCAGAGGATGGAGGCCACCCTCGAAGGCCCAAAAGTAGAATTTATTAATAAATGGGGGGAATGTTTGTGGGAAAGTTTGATGTTCATCTTATTATATTTGTTTACTGTTTTGACGCTTATCTCGATGTTGTGAGAACGAGTTTTTTTAGTTCATGAATTGTTGGGTTTGTTCCTAATTGTTTGTCCTGAATAAATAAGACACAGTTTGTAATATAAATAAACATTTTTATTGTTACTTTACATCTTTGCTGATTTGACTCATTGGAGCTTTGCCCTGCAATAGGGGCTGCGGGATGCTTGCGATGATGTGCTTCTTCATCCCAGAAGCCATCTTCTCTGTATTTGCTTAGAAGTGGTGTCTTATCAGGTGTTCACAGACAGCCTTTGCAGTGGCAACATTGTGCGCCTCCCTCCCACGTTGGTGCTGCTGATCCTCCTCTTAATCCTCCTCCGCCTCCTTCTCCTCCTCCTCCTTTCCCTCTTCTTCCTCCTGAAGTGGTCCACCAATTTCTGGTGGCAATGGCTGGGTCCTCATAATTGTAAGGTTGTGAAGCATGCAGCACACAACTATGAAGAGCGAGACTCGCTCGGGAGAGAACTGCAGGGCTCCTCCAGCGTGGTCAAGACACTGGAACCGTTGTTTCAAGATGCCGATGGTCTGCTCAATCAGGTTCCTAGTGGCGCTATGGCTATCATTGAATTGGAGCTCAGCAGGAGTGTTGGGGTTACGGAGCGATGTCATCAGCCAGGTGCAGAGTGGATAACCCTTGTCCCCGAGGAGCCGGCCACGAGGTTGATGCAGTGTTTGGAACAGGTCTGAGACACCAGTCTGGCGCAGGACAAATGCATCGTGGCTGCTGCCAGGATAGTGGGTATTGACGGCGAGGATGTGCTGTCTGTGGTCACACATCAACTCGACACTCAGAGAGTGGAAGCCCTTGCGGTTTTGGAACACCTCTGCATTCTCATGCGGTGCCCGCAATGCCACATGCGTGCAGACAATGGCGCCCTGAACCTTGGGGAAGCCCGCTATCCTAGCAAAGCCACATGTGCATTTGCACTCTTTGTCCCGGGTCATGGGGAAAGAGATGTACTGCCGTCTCCTTTTGTACAGTGCATTTGTCACCTCCCAGATGCAACAATGGACAGTGAACTGGGAGATATTCGCTATGTCCCCAGTTGAAGCCTGGAAGGAGCCGCTGGCATAGAAGTTCAGAGCCACCATCACCTTCACTGCCACCGACAGAGACGTCCTGGTCCTGAGCTGAGGCTGCAGAACTGGTTGCAGCAGGTGGCAGAGCTCAGTGACCACCTCCTTGCTGAAGCGCAGCCTGCGTAAACACTGCTCCTCAGACAAATGAATATAGGAGAATTGCTCCCAGAATACCCTTGGAGGGTAAGGTCTCCTGTGCAGAGACCTGTTGGCCCTCCTCCCTCTGGCCACGTTTGCCACTCTCTCTCTGCTGCCTCCGAAGGTGAAGCTGGAGGACAATGCCCCGAGTTAGTGCAGCCCCCCTAAAATCTTATAAATATGCTAAATATGAAGGTCAGATAAATAGGAACCTCAAAAGTGGTGCTGAGTATCAAAACTCCTTCGGATAGCGTTAAATCTCTCTCTCAACCTGAGTATACCAAAAATTTTGCCGACAAGAAAAAGCAGGAAGCGCACGCCTTTAAATAGCGCTCCCCCAGCCCCTTCCCGACTTGAAAACATTCCCCTCTACCTGTCGTTCCTAGTGGCAGGCGCTAAGGCAGGGGGCGCAAATCAATTTCTGGTCCGGGACACTACTGGGGTGTTGCACGCTTGCATGACGTCACGATCTGGCGGGCGCAGGAGATCGTGGCGGTAGTGTTTAGCGCCACTGCAAAACGACAGGTCAATTTCATGAGCGGCGCTAAAATCGCCACGCTCGGGTGCTAAGTTGCTAGCACCCCGTTAACGCCCCCTGGAGGCGCTAACGGAAGCCGCTAACCAACCAAATTTTTTCCCCCTTAAATCTGTGTCCTCTGGTTCTCGACCCTTCTGCCAATGGGAACAGTTTCCCTCTATCTACTCTGTCCAGACCCCTCATGATTTTGAACACCTCTATCAAATCTCCTCTCAATCTTCTCTGCTCTAAGGAGAACAACCCCAGCTTCTCCAATCTATCAACGTAACTGAAGTCCCTCATTCCTGGAACCATTCTTGTAAATCTTTTCTGCATCCTCTCTAAGACCTTCACATCCTTCCTAAAGTGTGGTGCCCAGAATTGGACACAATACTCCAGTTGGGGCCGAACCAATGTTTTATACAGGTTCATCATAATTTCCACACATTTGTACACTATGGGGTAAAAATTCAGTTGGTTGCGCCTCCTGTTAGCGCCTTAAGAGGGCGCTAATGGGGCGCAAAGCCGCTAACGCCCGGGCGCAGCGATGTTTGCGCCGCTCGGGAACTTAACTAGAGATTGCGCGGGGGCGCTAAACTTTACCGCTGCGACCACCTGCGCGCGCAGATTGTGACGTCATTCCATGGTGCAACGCCCTTGTGGCGCCCCGGAGCGGAAATTGAGTGGCGCCCCCTGCCTTACCGCCTGGCGCATCCAACGACCAGAAGACTGGAACGCTATCAATCGCTGTGGGGCTGGGGGGGGCGCTATTTAAAGGGGGCCTCTTCCTGTCTTTTATTGTTGGTGGCATTTTTGAACTACGCATTCTGAGAGAGAGAGGGAGAGACTTCTGGAGAGATTCAACGTTGTGTGAAGGAGTTTTGGGTACTGAGCAGCACTTTGCAGGTTCATTTTGATTTGCCATTCCTTGTATCGATTTAGCAGAGACTGTGGGAGCTGCACTCTGAGCTCTTTGCCTGGTACTCTCCATTGTTCTTTCCAGCACATTTGATGTGCAAGTCTCTCCAGGCCGAGATTCAAGGCTGCAATGAACAGGATGTGGATGGAAAGCAAGATTAACCATTCCCTTTAAGAACTGGCCCGTGCCATTGTGTGTGTGTTCCATTGCTAACTGACATTACATGAGCTTCGCCAGCGCTCTGAGTTAGCGCCTCACTCCTTGGCCTTTGCGCCTTAAGACAGGTGTGCAGCGCCTGATTTAGCGCTCCACTCACCTCCCGGGGCGGTAAAAGTGAAGTTTCCAGTCAGTGCCGATAATTAGCGCCAGGCGCTAATATTTGCGTCCAGACGATATTTGCGCCCCAAATGGGGCGCGACCTAATTTTTCCCCCTATACCTCTATTCATGAAGCCCAGGATCCCATAAGCCTTTTTAACTACTTTCTCAACCTGCTTTGCCACCTTCAACGATTTGTGCACACATACCCCCAGGGTCTCTCTGTTCGTGCACCCCCTTCAGGATTGTACCATTTAGTTTATCTATCCTCTCCTTATTCTTTCTACCAAAATGTATCCCTCCACACTTTTCTGCGTTAAATTTCGTCTGCCACGTGTCCGCCCATTTCACCAGCCTGTCTGTGTCTTCCTGAAGTCTATCATTTTCCTCCTCACTGTTCACTATACTTCCAAGTTTTGTGTCATCTGCAAATTTTGAAATTGTGCCCTGTACACCCACGTCCAAGTCATTAATATATATCAGGAAAAGCAGTGGTCCTAGAACCGACCCCTGGGGAACACCACTGTATACCTTCCTCCAGTCCGAAAACAACTGTTCACCACTACTCTCTGTTTCCTATCACTTAGTAAATTTCGTATCCATGCTGCCACTTTTATGCCATGGGCTTCAACTTTGCTGGCAAGCCTATTATGTGACACTTTGTCGAACGCCTTTTGGAAATCCAGGTACACTACATCAACTGCATTACCCTCATCAACCCTCTCTGTTACCTCATAAAAGAACTCAATCAAGTTAGTTAAACACGATTTGCCTTTGACAAATCCGTGCTGGCTTTCCTTAATTAATTCACACTTGTCCAAGTGACTGTTAACTTTGTCCCTGATTACTGTTTCTAAAAGCTTCCCCACTACCGAGGTCAAACTGACTGTCCTGTAGTTGCTGGGTTTATCTTTACACCCTTTTTTGAACAATGGTGTAACATTTGCAATTCTCCAGTCCTCTGGCACCACCCCCATATCTAAGGAGGATTGGAATATTATGGCCAGTACCTCCACGATTTCCTCCCTCAATTCCCTCAGCATCCTAGGATGCATCCCATCTGCTCCTGGTGACTTATCTACATTAAGTACAGCCAGACTTTCTAATACCTCCTCTTTATCAATTTTTATCCCATCCAGTATCTCCTCTACCTCCTCCTTCACTATGTCTATGGCAGCATCCTCTTCCTTGGTGAAGACAGATGCAAAGTACTCATTTAGTACCTCAGCCATACCCTCTGCCTCCATGCATAGGTCTCCTTTTTGGTCGCTAATCGGCCCCACCTCTCCTCTTACTACCCTTTTACTATTAATATACCTATAGAAGACGTTTGGATGACCCTTCATGTTGGCTGCCATTCTATTCACATACCCTCTCTTTGCCCCTCTTATTTTCTTTTTCACTTCTCCTCTGACCTTTCTATATATAGCCTGATTCTCAAATGTATTTGCAACCTGAAATCTGTCATACACGCTCTTTTTCTGCTTCATCATATTCTCTATCTCTTTCGTCATCCAGGGAGCCCTGACTTTAGTTGCCCTGCCTTTCCTCCGAGTGGAAATGTACCTGAACTGTACCTGAACTATTTCCTGTTTAAAGGCAGCCCATTGTTCCATTACAGTTTTGCCTGCCAACCTTTGATTCCCGTTTACCCGGGCCAGATCCGTTCTCATCCCACTGAGCGTTTATTGCCAACAGTAACTTCTAGCATCTTTGGGATCTTTCAAAAACAGTTCTTTCCTTCTACTAGAAATAAGAATCATTATACACTGCTGTCATAACAAAAGTAAGTATACAATAACGTGGTCTCCAGGAACAGGCATGGAGAGCTGAAGTTTGTGCTCTCAGGCTCTCGTACATCTGACTGCCTCTAGTCTGGGGGTGGCAAGCTAATTTACTGTTATTGATCATTAATGCCACTCCTCATATTTCCATGCAGATATTGACTGCTGTAATATAGGTGGTGTGGGCTCACACTCCCCAGTTCATTCACAGGAACAAAGAGACTTCATTGATGTATGGATTTAAGATTTTTTACTTGTTTTCAAATCCCTCCATGGCCTCGTCCCTCCCTATCTCTGCAATCTCCTCCAGCCCCACAACCGCTCCCCCCCCACCTCCCCGAGATATCTGCACTCCTCTAATTCTGGCCTCTTGAGCATCCCTGAATTTAATCACTCAACCACTGGTAGCTGTGCCTTCAGCTGTCAAGGCCCTAAGCTCTGGAATTCCCTCCCTAAACCTCTCCACCTCTCTACCTCTCTTTCCTCCTTTAAGACACTCCTAAAAACCTTGCTCTTTGACCAAGCTTTTTGTCATCTGCCCTAATTTCTCCTTATGTGGTTCGGTGTCAAATTTTGTTTTATAACGCTCTTGTGAAGCACCGTGGGATGTTTTACCTCATTAAAGGCGCTATATAAATACAAGTTGTTGTTGATGTTGGATAAACAAACTGAAACTAGCTAAGTTACAGAAAATAATATAAGCAGGTATTGCCACTCACCAATGGTCCATACCTTACATCACGATAGTACACAGTAGTAAAATCCTAAACACTCAATAAAAACATCTATAACCATCATTCTGAGACACCATCAGCTCCTCTCAAAACTTTTTTGTCTCAAGTAGAAAAAAATTGGTTCTATTACCTCCAGTTCTGTCCTTGTACTGATCTGAATGGTTCACGTTGACATGGGCTGGATCTTGCCAGCCCTGGGGAGGCGGGTTTGGAGGCGCGACTGCCGGGAAAATGGCAGAATTTGGGGGCGGGTGCCCAACCCACCCCCAGCCTGCCTCCATGCCATCTTGCCAGGAGGCGGGTAGCCGTCCCGCGTCGGGTCTCGTCTCCTTGGAGGCAGAAAGGGATTAAAGCCACTTAACTGCCTGTTAACAGGTAGTTAACAGGCAGAAAATAGGCTTATCACCATTTTGCCCACACAAGTGTGGGCTTCTTGAAGGCTCCGAAACCCGCCAGGGTCACCGAGGCGAGTAGTGTGTCTGCAGGGGTCAGAGGGGTCCAAAAGTGTGCTGTGGAGGTGAGTGATGGGTGCAAGTGTGGAGAGGTGAGTATCTGAGGTAAGTGCAAAATGTTAGAAAAAGTATACTTACCTATATATCTTACTGCAGGCTTCAATCGGTGGGTATGTGGAGAGTCTCGCACCTCCGCGGTAGAGATGACAGATGGCCGTTGCATTCTCCAATGCAACAATCATCTCATTTCTGCAAAAGAACAGGTTTGATGTGGTCTTGAATTCAAGACCTCATCAAACTACAGAGAATGTCACTGTTTGACAGCTTCACGATGACAATTCATCTGTCAAAAATTTGACGTTCTCTGCAACCGGCTTTCCCTTAATTGGCCTGCTAAGCCTGCTGGGCGGGCTTAACAAGGTCAATCAAGGGAAAATAGCGTGGGTTGGCCAGAAGTTGATGGAGGCGGGACTGAAACCTGACAAATGGGAGTCCCGCCTCCAAAAGCTTCCCATTGGCAAAATCACCCCCACAGTCTCCAATCCCAGTGAAAAAAGATGACTTTTCTTGTGAAATGCTGACACATGGATTGAAAAGTCGACTGTGGGCTTAAAAAGTTATTAGTTGACATGTGTGGCTGACTGTGGACCAATCAGTTAAGGTTAAAGGTCACTCACAAGAGAATGATTTGTTTCTTTGCCACAGCTATGAGTGCAGTAACCCCATTTATGGACAAACCATCAATCCACACCGTAGCGGGCGGACATCAGGTGGGTCATCTGGTGGGGAGGCTGCCTTGATTGCAGCAGGTGGCTCCATCCTTGGCATTGGAACGGACGCTGGTGGCAGCATACGCTTTCCAGCTGCATTCTGTGGAATCTGCGGCTTCAAACCAACTGCAAACCGATTAAGGTAAGAAATTTGTTTGTTGCGATCATAGGAGCAGGAGTAGGCCATTCAGCTGCTCGAACCTGCTCCACCACTCAATTAGATCATCGCTGATCTGCACCTCGACTCCATTTACCCGCTGGTGATCCAGATCGCTTGATACCCATGCCTAACAAAAGTCTTTCTATTTCAGTCTTGAAAGCTCCAATTGTCCCAGAATCCACAGCCTTTTGGGGGGAGAGAACTACAGGTTTCTACTGCCCTTTGGGTGGGAAAAGTGCTGCCTGATTTCACACCTGAATGGCCTAGCTCTGATTATGCCCCCTTGTTCTTGATTCCCCTACCGGAGGAAATCGTTTCTCTGATCTACCCAATCAAATCATTTTAACATTTTAAACACCTTGATCAGATCACCCCTCAATATTCTATGCAATCTGTTCTCATAATTTGATCCTCTAAGCCCCGGTATCATTCTAGTGAATCTGTGTTGTGGATAAATTAAAATTTCATAGAGCCCCAACAGATTGTCCAATAAATAGCTTCTCATCAGATGCAGTGGAGACCATAGTTCCAAGGCATGAAGTTACATTTTTGACAAAAGATTTCAATTTGCTGTTTTTTTGTTGTGACTTTTTATTGGTACATTTTCAAGTGTACAATGATATTAAACAGAAACAGAAATTGGTTATCAAGTACAATTTGTAGCAGTATACTTAGACTACGTTAAAGACTTGTGCAGTGGTGGCAGACTATACCCTACAAAATCATAGAATCATAGAAGATAGGAGCAGGAGTAAGCCATTCGGCCCCTCTAGCCTGCTCCGCCATTCAATGCGATCATAGCTGATCATCCAAATTCAGTACCCTGTCCCTGCTTTCTCCCCATATCCCTTGATACCTTTAGCCTTAAGAAATATATCCAACTCCTTCTTGAATCTATTTAATGAATTGGCCTCTACTGCCTTCTGTGGCAGAGAATTCCACAGGTTCACCACTCTCTGGGTGAAGAAATTCCTCCTCATTTCTGTCCTAAATGGCTTACCCCTTATCCTTAGACTGTGACCCCTGGTTCTGGACTCCCCGACCATCGGGAACATCCTTCCTGCATCTAGTTTGTCCTGTCCTGTCAGAATTTTATAAGTTTCAATGAGATCCCCTCTCATTCTTCTAAACTCCAGCGAGCATAAGCCCAATCGACCCAATCTTTCTTCATACGTCATACCTGCCATCCCAGGTATCAGCCTTGTGAATCTTCGCTGAACTCCTTCCATGGCAAGAACATCCTTCCTCAGATAAGGCACCAAAACTGCACACAGTACTCAAGGTGTGGTCTCACCAAGGCCCTGTACAACTGTAGCAAGACATCCTTGTTCCTGTACTCAAACCCTCTCGCTATGAAGGCCAACATACCATTTGCCTTCTTAACCGCCTGCTGCACCTGCATGCTTACCTTCAGCGATTGGTGCACAAGGACACCCAGGTCTCGTTGCAGTTCCCCTTCTCCCAATCTATTGCCATTCAGATAATAATCTGCCTTTCTGTTTTTGACACCAAAGTGGATAACCTCGCATTTATCCACGTTATATTGCATCTGCCACGCTTCTGCCCAATCACCCAACCTGTCCAAATCATACTGGAGTTTCTCGGCATCCTCCTCACAGCACACACGCCCACCCAGTTTTGTGTCATCTGTAAACTTGGAGATATTACATCTAGTTCCCTTGTCTAGATCATTAATATATATTGTGAATAGCTGGGGTCCAAGGACCGATCCCTGCGGTACCCCACTAGTCACTGCCTGCCACTCGGAAAAAGACCCATTTATTGCAACTCTTTGCTTTCTGTTTGCCAACCAGTTCTCTATCCAAGTCAATACCTTGCCCCCAATCCCATGTGCCTTAACTTTACACGCTAATCTCTTATGCGGGACCTTATCAAAAGCCTTTTGGAAGTCCAAATACACCACATCCACTGGTTCTCCCTTATCTATTTTACCAGTTACATCCTCAAAAAATTCCAATAGATTAGTCAAGCATGATTTACCTTTTGTAAATCCATGTTGACTTTGTCCGATCCTGTCACTGTTTTTCAAGTGCTCAGCTATTACATCTTTTATAATGGACTCTAGCATTTTCCCCACTACCGATGTCAGGCTTACCGGTCTGTAATTCCCCGTTTTCTCTCTACCACCCTTTTTGAATAGTGGGGTAACATTAGCTACCCTCCAATCCATGGGTACTGTTCCAGATTCCATCGAATGTTGGAAGATGATCAGCAATGCATCTACTATTTCTAGGGCCACTTCCTTAAGTACCCTAGGATGTAAATTATCAGGCCCTGGGGATTTATCGGCCTTCAATCCCTTCAATTTCCCTAACACCATTTCCCTACAAATACTGATTTCTTTCAGTTCCTCCCTTTCATCAGACCCTATGTTCCCCAACATCTCTGGGAGGTTATTTGTGTCCTCCTTTGTGAAGACAGAACCAAAATATGTATTTAATTGGTCTGACATTTCTTTGTTCCCCATTATAAGTTCCCCTGATTCTGACTGCAAGGGACCTATGCTTGATTTCACTAATCTTTTTCTCTTCACATATCTATAAAAGCTTTTACAGTCAGTTTTTATGTTCCCTGCAAGCTTACTCTCGTATTCTATTTTCCCCTTCTTAATTAATCCCTTTGTCCTCCTTTGTTGAATCTTAAACTGCTCCCAATCCACAGGGTTACTGCTTTTTCTGGCCAATTTATATGCCCTCTCCTTGGATCTTATGCTATCTCTAATTTCCCTTGTTAGCCATGGTTGAGTCACCCTTTTTGTTTTATTCTTATGCCAAACTGGGATGAACAAATTCTGTAGTTCGTCCATGCAGTCTTTGAATGTTTTCCATTGCCTCTCCACCGTCAACCCTTTGAGTGACATTCCCCAGTCAATCCTACCCAACTCGCACCTCATACCATCGTAGTTTCCTTTATTTAAATTCAGGACCCTAGTCTCTGAGTCAACTACTTCACTCTCCATCCTAATGAAGAATTCTATCATATTATGATCGCTCTGACCCAAGGGGCCTCGCACAACAAGATTGCTAATTAATCCTTTCTCATTGCATAATACCCAGTCTAAGATGGCCTGATCTCTAGTTGGTTCCTCGACATATTGGTCCAGGAAACCATCCCGTAAACACTCCAGGAATTCCTCCTCCATAGTATTGTTACTAATTTGGTTAGCCCAATCTATATGTAGATTAAAGTCACCCATGATGACTGCCGTGCCCTTATTGCACGCTTCTCTAATTTCCCTTTTAATGCCATCCCCAACCTCCGCATTACTGTTTGGGGGTCTATATATCACTCCCACTAACGTTTTCTGCCCCTTGTTATTTCTCAGTTCAACCCATACAGATTCCACATCATCAGAGCTAATATCCTTCCTTTCAATTGTGTTAATCCCCTCTTTAACCAGCAATGCTACCCCACCTCCCTTTCCTTTTTGCTTATCTTTCCTGAATATTGAGTACCCCTGGATATTAAGTTCCCAGCCTTGGCCACCCTGGAGCCATGTTTCGGTAATCCCAATCAAATCATATTCATTTACCTCTATTTGCGCAGCTAATTCGTCCACCTTGTTCCGAATGCTCCTTGCATTAAGACACAAAGCCTTCAGGCTTGTTTTTTTAACGCTCTTAGACCTATTAGAATTAGTATTTACTGTGGCCATGTTTGATTTAAACCGTTGTTTTCTCTGACTGCAACTTTTGTTTTTCTCCTTCCTATCTTCTGCTTTTATCCTTGTTTCCCTTTCCTCTGTCTCCCTGCTCAGGTTCCCAACCCCCTGCCATTTTAGTTTAAACCCTCCCCCAGAGCACTAGCAAACACTCCCCCTAGGACATCGGTCCCGGCCCTGCCCAGGTGTAGACCGTCCGATTTGTACTGGTCCCACCTCCCCCAGAACCGGTTCCAATGCCCCAGGAATTTGAATCCCTCTCCCTTGCACCATTCCTCTAGCCACGTATTCATTTGAAATATCCTTCTATTTCTACTCTGACTAGCACGTGGCACTGGTAGCAATCCTGAGATTACCACCTTTGAGGTCCTATTTTTTAATTTACCTCCTAACTCCCTATATTCTGCTTTTAGGACCTCATCCCGTTTTTTACCTATATCGTTGGTACCTATATGTACCACGACAACTGGCTGTTCACCCTCCCCTTCCAAAATGCTCTGTAGCCGCTCTGAGACATCCTTGACCCTTGCACCAGGGAGGCAACATACCATCCTGGAGTCTCGTTTGCTGCCGCAGAAACGCCTATCTATTCCCCTTACAATAGAATCCCCTATCACGATAGCTCTCCCACTCTTTTTCCTCCCATCCTGTGCAGCAGAACCACCTATGGTGCTAGGAAGTTGGCTGCTGCTGTCTTCCCCTGATAAGCCATCTCCCTCAACAATATCCAAAACGGTATATCTGTTTGAGAGGGGGATGGCCACAGGGGACCCCTGCACTACCTGCCTGCGCCTATTACTCTGCCTGGTGGTCACCCATTCCCTTCCTGCCTGTACACCCTTTACCTGCGGTGTGACCAACTCCCTAAACGTGATATCCACGATGTTCTCAGCATCGTGAATGCTCCAGTATGCATCCATCCGCAGCTCCAGTGCCGCAATGCGGTCTGTCAGTAGCTGCAGCTGGATACATTTCCCACACACATGGTTGTCAGGGACACAGGAAGTGTCCCTGATTTCCCACATAGCGCAGGAAGAGCATGTCACAGCACCGAGCTGTCCTGCCATGACTTACTCTTTAATTAATTAATTAATTAATTAATTAATTAAAATTAAATGGATCCCACCAATTACACTGGAATTAAGTGATATGCTCAAGGGCCCTTACTTAACAGTAGTCCCCGCTACACAAAGAGAACGTAGAAGCCACAAAATTTAAGTTTAGAAAATGATACTACAAGTTTCAAGATGCTGTGTGTAGATAAATAAAGAGGTTGGCAACAAGCTAAAATTGAAGAAGAAGGCATATGGGGTCTTTAGGTATGATCCCTGCCCAACTATCCCTGAAATAAAAAGGGACTTATCTTCTTGGGTCCTCTGATCTTTGCAGGCTGCCTCTCGCCAAACAGAGAGAGACTGCATACAGGGCCTAAGGCTCACATCTTCACCCTTCAAATGAGTGCCCTTCCAGCATCGGGTGTGGAAAATAAGGCTAGGGGGCAGGTGATACCCATCCCCCCCATTAGCATGCCTGCCCTTTGCTTGCATATACTGTAGGCGCCTGCTATTGGCTGCAGATTTGTTTAGTCTAAAGAGGAAAGCATTTTTGTTCTAATATATATCATATACGCCGTGAAAGTTGATGTTTCTGCTAATACACTTGGACAAAACATCTCAGAGTATTAGTTTTAAGAGGTTACGGGGGAAAAATTCAGTATCGCCCATTTTGGGGCGCTAATATTGGCCGGGCGCAAAGTTTAGCGCCCGGTGCTAATTATCACCTCCGACTGCAAAATTCGTCTCTGTCGCCCCTGGAGGTGATTTGAGCGTTAAATCAGGCGCTACACACCTCTCTTAAAGCGCAAACGTCAGGGAGCGAGGCGCTACCTCAGAACACTACCGAAGCTCAGGCGATGGCAGTTACCATGGAAGCCAGACAGACTGGCGCCATCCAGTTCTTAAAGGGGAGGGGCCATCTTGCTGGCCAGCCACTCCCTGCTCATTGCAGCCTTGAATCTCAGCCTGGAGAGACCTCAAAAGCAATTGTGTTGGAAGTACTAATGGATAGGCCCAGGGAAAGAGCTTGGCGCTTACGAACCTCAAAGTGGTGCTGAGGACCAAAACTCCTCAGGACAGCATTAAAACCAAAAATTTTGCCGACAAGTAAAGGCAGGAAGCGCCCGCCTTTAAATAGCGCTCCCCCAGCCCCTTCCCGACTTGAAAACGTTCCCCTCTACCTGTCGTTCCTAGCGGCATGCGCTAAGGCAGGGGGCACGACTCAATATCCAGTCTGGGGTGCTACCGGGGCTTTGCACGCTTGACTGACGTCACGATCTGCAGGCGCAGGAGATCGTGGTGGTAGTGTTTAGCGCCACCACAAAAGACTGGTCAATTTCGTGAGCGGCGCTAAAATCGCCGCGCTCGGGTGCTAAGTTCTTAGCGCCCCGTTAGCATCCCCCGGAGGTGCCAACGGGAGGCGCTAAGCAACCGAATTTCTCCCCCTAGCTTTAGAAGGCAACATATCACTCATTCTGGAGGAAATAATTAGATGGCTGCTAATATTTATGAAGCGACTGGTTTCTTCAATTAAAGAAATAATGTGTTTTTATTTCATGCAGCAAAAAGGGGTTGTCAGTAAGTGCGTCTGGACAGAAAACTGGTGAGTTTATACTCTACATAAATGCTGTTGCTATTTAAAAGCCAGTAACATCCTATGTGCCACTCCAAGCCTCAGCAAAGGGAACAAACTAAACTAGAATTGTTCCGAGCTAGTGTAAGATGGCCTCATTGCCTTTCTCCTACACACCATCTCCTTTCATCAAATTGAACTGCTTCTACCAATAGACAGCCTGATGTCTTCAAAATATAGTGCTACCGAAGGACGTACTACATAATAATCTCAATGTCCTTACAACTATCATGTAAATAAAAAACATTTATATATAACTATAACTTAGCCATTTATGTTAAATTTCTAAGAACCTACTGTAGTGGACACAGGATAAAGAAACACAATAGGGGGAGTTTTAACCCCAAAAACTGTGGGCTGGGGTCGGGTGGGAGGTTAAAGTGTTAAAAAAAACTGAATCCCGACAGGCAGGCAGCCAACCCGCTCCCAGGAGGCGAGTCCTTCATTTAAATATTATAATGAGTTTGCATGCCTCAGATTTAACTATCATTTCAAATTTAACTGTGGCTGGTTGGGTTCTCAGGCCTCAGGAAACCCTCCCGCCATGGCGAGGACTGCTGGATCTAGGAGGTGAGTGCCTTTACTCTTACCTCCTGGATCCAGCGTCCCTGCCTCACCCACCCCCCCGTGATTGGACACCCCCCCGAGGCCTCTGATCCCCCCGGAGGCCTCTGATCCCCCCACAAGGCCTCCAATCCCCCCCAGGAGGCCTCTTACCCCCCCCCCAAGGCCTCTGATCCCCCCCAAGAGGCCTCCAATCCCCCCCAGGAGGCCTCTTATCCCCCCCCAAGGCCTCTGATCCCCCCCAAGAAGCTTCCGATCCCCCCCAGGAGGCCTCTAAACACCCCCCCCCCCACCGAGGCCTCTGATCCCCCCCACCGAGGCCTCTGATCCCCCAAGAGGCCTCCGATCCCCCCCAAGAGGCCTCCAATCGCCTTCTCGGACGCCCTCTCCAGCCCAGAAGCTCCTTCGACTCTCGAGTCCCAACCACCAACCCCCCAATGCTCCTCCTGCCCCAATCCCCTCCTCCCCCAACCAATGCTCTAGCCCCGATCCTCTCTCCCCCAATGATGCTCCTCCTGCCAGCTTCGATCCTCTCCCCCCTCCCCCCCCCCACCGATGCTCCTCCGGCTGGCTCCGATGCTTCCCCCTCCCCCCTGCTCAATGATTAATAGTTCAATAGTCCTTTGATGAAGTAATGGAGAGGGTTGATCAGGGTAGTGCGGTTGATGTTCTGTATATGGACTTTCAAAAGGCGTTTGATAAATTACCACACAATCGACTTGTTAGCAAAATTGAAGCCCATAGGATTAAAGAGGCAGTGGCAGCATAGTTATGAATTGGATAAGAGACAGAAAGCAGAGAGTAGTGGTGAACGGTTGTTTTTCAGACTGGATGGAAGCATACTGTGGTGTCCCCCAGGGGTCGGTATTAGGACCACTGCTCTTTTTGATATATATTAATGACCTGGACATGGGTATACAGGGCATAATTTCAAATTTGCAGATGACACAGAACTCGGAAGTGTAGTAAACAGTGAGGAGGATACTACAGACTTCAGGAGTACATAGACAGACTGGTGAAATGGGCAGACACATGGCAGATACAATTTAACGCAGAGAAGTGTGAAGTCATGCATTTTGGAAGAAAGAATGAGAAGAGGCAATATAAACTAAATGGTACAACTTTAAAGTGGGTTCAGGAACAGAGAAACCTGGAGTTGTATGTACACAAATCTGTGAAGGCTGTTAAAAAGCATATGGAATCCTTGGCTTTATAAACAGGGGCATAGAGTACAAGGAAGTTACACAAAACCTTTATAAATCACTGGTTAGGCCCTTTTGGAGTATTGTATCCAATTCTGGGCACCGCACTTTAGAGAGGGTGCAGAAGAGATTTACTAGAATGGTACCAGGACTGCAGGACTTCCTGGAGAAGCTGTGTTTGTTTTCATTAGAGCAGCAAAGGTTAAGGGGAGATTTAATAGAGGTATTCAAAATAATGAAGGGTTTTGGTAGAGTAAATAAGGAGAAACTGTTTCCAGTGGCAGAAGGGTCCATAACTGGAGGACACAGATTGAAGGTAAAATGTTTACACAGCAAGTTGTTGTGATCTGGAATGCACTGCCGGAAAGGGTGGTGGAAGCAGATTCAGTAATAACTTTCAAAAGGGAGTTGGATAAATTCTTGAAGGGGAAACATTTGCAGGGCTATGGGAAAAGAGTAGGGAATGGGACTAATTGGATAGCTCTTCCAAAGAGGCGGCACAGGAACGATGGGCTAAATGGCCTCCTTCTGTGCTGTATCATTCTATGATTCTATGGTAATATAATTTGGTTGTTCACTGACATCGAAATTACTAACTGGTGCTAGTTGACTGCTAATCTAGAAAACATTAATTCTAATTTAACATCTAATAACAGAGCTCTCGTTCTCTGCTTTGCAAATTGTGTTGAGAAGCAGTCATATTACTTCTATAAATTTCTTGTACTTCGAACCCTCTCTATTGGATTGCTCCAGTGTTTTTGCTCTTTGTGTTAATTCTGATGAAAAGTAGTGATGTGTCAATCCAGTAGAAAGCTGTAATGGACTCTGTTTCTATCCCAACTCTAAGTCTTGCTCCAATCACACCTTGCTTGTTAAAAACTGTTAAGGCTTTGTTAAAGGCCAGTTATGAGAAACTCACTGGGGGTGGTTGTGGGGGTGGGGTGGGAGGAAGCAGGGTTGGGGGGGAAGAGAAGGGGTAGTCATATAAAACGAGACTGAATGTTGAACTCAAACTCAGAACTGGAATTAGTTGAATTAAGGGCAAGATTTTGAAATATCACTGCTGACAGGAGTGAAAGGATAGAGTTTTCAGTCTTTACAACATGGGCGCAGCTTTAAGTTGATTTTTCTTAGTGCAGCAGAGTAGGAGGAGAGGGTAGCCCAGGAACACAGAAGAGGTAGGAGGCACCACACTCACAATGCAGGTAGTGGATCTACTGCATCAGAGTCAGCAACATTTCTTTTGGAGTTCTGATGAAAGGTCATCGACCTGAATCGTTAACTCTGTTTCTCTCTCCATAGATGTTGCCTGACCTGCTGGGTATTTCCAACATTTTCTATTTTTATTTCAAACTTCTTTTGGACCTCTGTCTAGTTCATCACCGTAGGACTTTGACGATTGCATACATGTAGTGTGCTTTGGCTGATTAACAATTCCCTTCCTTTTTATATGAACATGTGAAAAATGATGGACAGAAAAAGACCTATGCTCCATCCAGCCTGTCCCACACAGTTTTAATTTCTTATGCATTGCCATACATGCACTCCCTACCCCATCCTGAACCCTATGAACTCCTGGGAGAGGTGAAAAACCAGTTAAAAACGCAAGCCAATTTGGGGGGATAAAAGCAATCCATAAGGATGGTATAGTCAGTGAAATGGGCATTATCAATTCACTATGAGTCAATATTCTAAAGCTTTGCCTACTGCACAGCTGGATGAATAAAATGTTCATTTATACATTTACATTAAGTGGCTTATTAGCTGCTCAGGAAGTGTGAAAGGAGCATTCGTACAGCTGTATCACCATTGGCAAGTTTTCTATTATTCCACCTGACATTCATATTGGATGAAACTACTTGTAATAAAATGACACCCATTTCCATTGGAGGCGTTGCTTGAGGAAGGAATGTTGGCCACTGGGAGAACTCTTTGTATTTCTTCAAATAGTGCCCTGGGATCTTTGGTGTCCACGGCAGACAAGGCCTCAGTTCAACGCTTCATCCAAAAGGCAGCACTTCTGACATAGAAGTACAAAGTTACAAAATTAAAGAAATTTGTTTCGAGGACGTGGGCGGCGCTGGCAAGGCTAGCATTTATTGCCCAGCCCTAGTTGCCCTTGAGAAGGTGGTGGTGAGCCGCTTTCTTGAACCGCTGCAGTCGGTGCGGTGAAGGTACTCCCACAATGAAACTTATAAAATTCTAACAGGACTAGACAGACTAGATGCAGGAAGGATATTCCCGATGGCCGGGGAGTCCAGAACCAGGGGTCACAGTCTAAGGATAAGGGGTAAGCCATTAAGGACTGAGATGAGGAGGAATTTCTTCACCCAGAGAGTGGTGAACTTGTGGAATTCTCTACCACAGAAGGCAGTTGAGGCCAATTCATTAAATATATTCAAGAAGGAGTTAGATATATTTCTTAAGGCTAAGGGGATCAAGGGATATGGGGAGAAAGCAGGGACAAGGTACTGAATTTGGATGATCAGCCATGATCACATTGAATGGCGGAGCAGGCTCGAGGGGCCGAATGGCCTACTCCTGCTCCTATCTTCTATGTTTCTATGTTTCTATAATGCTGTTGGGAAGGGGGTTCCAGGATTTTGACCCAGCGACGATGAAGAACAGCGATATATTTCCAAGTCAGGATGGTGTGTGACTTGGAGGGGAACTTGGAGGTGGTGCTGTTCCCATGTGCTTGCTGCTCTTGTCCTTATAGGTGGTAGTGGTCGCGGGTTTGGGAGGTGCTGTCGAAGCAGCCTTGGCAAGTTTCTGCAGTGCATCTTGTAGATGGTACACACTGCAGCCATGGTACGCCGGTGGTGGAGGGAGTGAATGTTTAAGGTGGTGGATGGCGGGCTGCTTTGTCCTGGATGGTGTCGAGCTTCTTGAGTGTTGTTGAAGCTGCACTCATCCAGGCAAGTGGAGAGTATTTCATCACACTCCTGACCTGTGCCTTGTAGATGGTGGAAAGGCTTTGGGGAGTCAGGAGGTGAGACACTCGCCGCAGAATACCCAGCCTCTGACCTACTCTTGTTGCCACAGTATTTATGTGGCTGGTCCAGTTAAGTTTCTGGTCAATGGTGACCCCCAGGATGTTGATGGTGGGGGATTCGGCGATGGTAATACCATTGAATGTCAAGGGCAGTGGTTAGATTCTCGCTTGTTGGAGATAGTCGTTGCCTGACACTTGTGTGGCGCGAATGTTACTTGCCTCTTATCAGCCTAAGCCTGAATGTTGTCCAGGTCTTGCTGCATGCGGGCATGGACTGCTTCATTATCTGAGGAGTTGTGAATGGCACTGAACACAGTGCAATCATCAGTGAACATCCCCACTTCTGACCTTATGATGGAGGGAAGGTCATTGATGAAGCAGCTGAAGGTGGTTGGGCCTAGGGCACTGCCCTGAGGAACTCCTGCAACGATGTCCTGGGGCTGAGATGATTGACCTCCAACAACCACAACCATCTTCCTTTGTGTTAGGTATGACTCCAGCCAGTGGAATGTTTCCCCCCTGATTTTCATTGACTTCAATTTTACTAGGGCTCCTTGATGCCACACTCGGTCAAATGCGGCCTTGTTGTCAAGGGCAGTCACTCTCACCTCACCTCTGGAATTCAGCTCTTTTGTCCATGTTTAGACCAAGGCTGTAATGAGGTTGGGAGCCGAGTGGTCCTGAGCATCGGTGAGCATGTTATTGGTGAGTTAGTGCCGCTTGATAGCACTGTCAACGACACCTTCCATCACTTTGCTGATGATTGAGAGTAGACTGATGGGGCGGTAATTGGCCAGATTGGATTTGTCCTGCTTTTTTGTGGACAGGACATACCTGGGCAGTTTTCCACATTATCAGATAGATGCCAGTGTTGTAGTTGTACTGGAACAGCTTGGCTAGAGGCGCGGCTTGTTCTGGAGCAGGAGGAGGCCGAGATGGATCATTTACTTGGCACTTCTGGCTGAAGATGGTTGCAAACGCTTCAGCTTTGTCTTTTGCACTTGCGTGCTGGACTCCGCCATCATTGAGGATGGGGATATTCATGGAGCCGCCTCCTCCCGTTAGTTGTTTAATTGTCCACCGCTATTCATGACTGGATGTGGCAGGACTGCAGAGCTTTGATCTGATCTGTTGATTGTGGGATTGCTTAGCTCTGTCTAAAGCATGCTGCTTCCGCTGTTAAGCATGCATGTAGTCCTGTGATGCAGCTTCCCCAGGTTGGCACCTCATTTTTAGATATGTCTGGTGCTGCTCCTGGCATGCTCTTCTGCACACCTCATTGAACCAGGGTTGTTCACCTGGCTTGATGGTAATGGTAGAGTGAGGGATATGCCGGGCCATGAGATTACAGATTGTGGTGGAATACAATTCTGCTGCTGCTGATGGCCCACAGCGCCTAATGGATGCCTAGTTTTGAGCTGCTAGATCTGTTCTGAATCTATCCCATTTTGCACGGTGGTACTGCCACACAACACGATGGAGGGTGCCCTCAGTGTGAAGACGGGCCATTGTCTCCACAAGGACTGTGCAGTGGTCACTGCTACCAATACTGTCATGGACAGATGCATCTGCGACAGGTAGATTGGTGGGGACGAGGTCAAGTAGGTTTTTCCCTCGTGTTGGTTCTCTCACCACCTGTCGCAGGCCCAGACTGGCAGCTATGTCCTTCAGGACTCGGCCAGCTCGGTCAGTAGTGGTGCTACCGAGCCACTCTTGGTGATGGACATTGAAGTCCCCCACCCAGAGTACATTCTGTGCCCTTAGTACCCTCAGTGCTTCTTCCAAGGGTGTTCAACATGGAGGAGTACTGATTCACCAGCTGGGGGAGGGCGGTAAGTGGCAATCAGCAGGAGGTTTCCTTGCTCATGCTTGACCTGAAGCCATGAGATTTCATGGGGTCCAGAGTCAATTTTGAGTATTTCCACGGCCACTCCCTCCCAACTGTATACCACTGTGCCGCCATCTCTGGTGGGTCTGTCCTGCTGGTGGGACAGGACATACCCAGGGATGGTGATGGAGAAGTCAGGGACATTGTCTGAAAAGGATCATTCTGTGAGTATGACTATGTCAGGCTGTTGCTTCACTAGTCTATGGGACAGCTCTCCCAATTTTGGCACAAGTCCTCAGATGGTACAAAGTATTTGCAGCACAGAAACAGGCCATTTGTCTGAACTGGTTCATGCCAGTGTTTATACTCCACATGAGCCTCCTCCCACTCCTCTTTATCTAACCCCATCAACATAGCCATCTATTCCTTTCTGCCTCATGTGCTTGTCTAGCTTCCCCTTAAATGCATCTATTCTATTCGCTTCAACTATTCCCTGTGGTAGTGAGTTCCACATTCTAACCACTCTCTGGATAAAGATGTATCTACTGAATTCCCTATTGGATTTATTAGTGACTATCTTATATTTATGTCCCCTAGTTCTGGTCTCACCTGCAAGTGAAGACATCTTCTCTACGTCTATCCTATCAAACCCTTTCATAATCTTGAAGACCTCCATCAGGTCATCCCTCTGTCTTTTTTCTAGAGAAAAGAGCCCAGTCTGTTCTATAAGAACATAAGAACATAAGAAATAGGAGCAGGAGTAGGCCATTCGGCCCTTCGAGCCTGCTCCGCCATTCAATGAGATCATGGCTGATCTTCTGCCTCAACTCCATTCACCGGCCATATCACCATATCCTTGAAGCCCTTACTAGTCAGAAATCTATCGACTTCTGTTTTGAATATACCCAATGACTGAGCCTCCACAGCCCTCTGGGGTAGAGAATTCCAAAGATTCACCACCCTCTGTGTGAAGAAATTTCTTCTCATCTCAGTCCTGAATGGCCTACCCTTTATCCTGAGGCTGTGGCCCCTGGTTCTAGACTCCTCAGCCAATGGAAACATTCTCCCAGCATCCACTCTATCAAGCCCTGTAATAATTTTGTATGCTTCAATGAGATTCCCTCTCATTTTTCTGAATTCAAGAGAATTCAGGCCTAGTTTACTCAATCTCTTCTCATACGACAGCCCCGCCATCCCAGGAATCAATCTCGTGAACCTTCATTGCACTCCCTCTATGGCAAGTATATCCTTCCTTAAGTAAGGAGACCAAAATTGTACACAATACTCCAGGTGTGGTCTCACCAAGGCCTTATATAATTGGAGTAAGACTTCTTTACTCGTGTACTCAAATCCTCTTGTAATGAAGGCCAGCACACCATTTGCCTTCCTAATGGCTTGCTGCACCTGCACATTCACTTTCAGTGACTCATGTACAAGGACACCCAGGTCCCTTTGAGCATCCGCATTCCCCAATCTTTCACCATTTAGGAAATACTCTGCCTTTCTGTTTTTTCTACCAAAGTGGATAACTTCACATTTATCCATATTATCTTCCATCTGCCATGTTCTCGCCCACTCACTGAGCCTGTCGAGATCCCCTTGAAGCCTCTTCACATCCTCTTCGCAACTGACACTGCCACCTAGCTTTGTGTCATCAGCAAATTTGGAAATGTTACATTTTGTCCCCTCATCCAAATCATTGATATAGATTGTGAATAGCTGGGGCCCAAGCACCGATCCTTGTGGTACCCCACTAGCCACAGCCTGCCATCCTGAAAAAGACCCATTTATCCCTACTCTTTATTTTCTGTCTGTTAACCAATTCTCAATGCATGCTAGTATATTACCCCCAATTCCATGTGCCCTAATTTTGTTCACCAACCTCTTGTGTGGGACCTTATCGAAGGCCTTCTGAAAATCCAAATACACCACAATAGGTCTGTCCTCCGTGAAGACAGAAACAAAGTATTTATTTAATTTCTCTGCCATTTCCTCATTCCCCATTATAAATTCTCCCGTCTCTGACTGTAAAGGACCTACGTTTACCTTCGCCAGTCTTTTCTTTTCACATACCTATAGAAGCTTTTACAATCCATTTTTATATTTTTCTCTAGTTTGTGCTCATATTCCATATTCCCTTTCTTTATCAATTTCTTGGTCCCCCTTTGCTGATTTCTAAAAAGATCTCAATCCTCAGGCTGACTGCTTTTTCTGGCAAGCTTCCTCCTTTGACTTAATACTAGCTTTAATTTCTTTTGTTAGCCATGGTTGGATCACTTTTCCTTTTGGATTTTTATGCCCTAGAGGAATATATGTTTGTTGCAAATTATGCATTATTTCCTTGAATGTTAGCCATTGTATGTCCACCTTCATACCTTTTAGTGTAGTCTCCCAATCTACCATGGCCAACTTGTCCCTCATACCCTTGAAGTTTCCTCTGTTTAGATTTAAAACCTTAGTTTCAGATTGGACTACATCACTCTCAAACTTAATATAAAATTAAATCATATTATGGTCACTTGTCCCTAAAGGCCCCTTTACCACAAGATTATTGATTAGCCCTTTCTCATTACACAGTACCAGATCCAGAATAGCCTGTTCCCTGGTTGGTTCCTCCACATACTGATCCAGGAAACCATCTCGCATGCATTCCAAGAATTCGTCCTCCACACCATTAGTGGTAATTTGATTTGCCCAGTCAATATGTAGATTAAAGTCCCCCATGATTACCGTATTGCCCTTGTTACATGCACTTCTAATCTCTTGATTGATACTGTGCCCTACATTACCACTACTGTTTGGTAGCCTATACACAACTCCCACCAATGTTTTCCGCCCTTTGTTGTTTCTTAGCTCCACCCAAACTGATTCCAGTTCTACATCACGATCTGCCAAGCCAAGATCTTTTATCTCTACTGTACCGATCTCATCCCTATTTTTCCTGATAGCTATAAACTCTCAGTTCAGGTATTACTTTAATAAATCTTTTTTGTACCTTCTCTAGTGCCTCTATATTCTTTTTATAATATGGAGACCAGAACCATTCACAGTACTCCAAGTGTGATCTAACCAAGGTTCTTTACAATAACATAACTTCTCTGCTTTTCAGTTCCATCCCTGTAGAAATGAACTCAGTGCCTTGTTTGTTTTTTTATGGCCTTATTAACTTGTGTCGCTACTTTTAGTGATTTATGTATTTGTTCCCCCAGGATCTTGCTGTTCCTCCACCCCTTTTAGACCCGTATTTTCCAAGGAGTATCTGGCCTCCTTATTCTTCCTACCAAAATGTATTACCTCGTACTTATCTATATTGAAGTTCATTTACCCCAATTACACACCCATTCTGCAAGTTTATTAATGTCTTCCTGTATTGTGTCGCAGTTCTCCTCTGTATTAACTACACCCCGAATCTGGTGTCATCCGCAAATTTTGAAATTAAGCTTCTAATTCCTGTACCCCCTTACCAATGCACTGGAGTGTCAGCCAAGATTATGTGCTCAAGTACTGGAGTGAGGCTTGAACCCACAACCTTCAAGAGTGCTACCACAAATCCAAAGATATATCATTCAATTTTTCTGTTTATTTAACAATGAATATTGTTTTTGAGTGATATAATTATTGTCTTCTAGTTGAGTCAATGATTGGTCCACTAGCCAGAGATGTGGATAGCTTGGCATTATGCATGAAAGCTCTGTTATGTGAAGACATGTTCCAGTTGGATCCCACAGTGCCACCTATTCCCTTCAATGATGAGGTAACTTACATAACAACAATTAGTTGCATTTATATCATGCCTTTCAGGTATTTTACACTCCAAAGCACTTCACATAAGAGAAATGGATTCTGAGAAGTAATAGAGTCAAGAGAGATGACTGAAAGCATGGTCCAAGTGATACGTTTCAAGGAGGGTGGGGAGAGAGCTTGCAAGGCAGAGGGCTTAGCGAGGGAATTCCTGAGGTTTGGACCAAGATGGCTGAAAGCCCTGCCACTAGTAGTGGTGCCGATGGAGTGAAAGTCACAAGACGCTAATCACAAGACCGAAGGGCATAGGCTGGGATGTAGGGCTGGAGGAGCTTGCAGAAGTGGAGGGTTTTGTAACAAAGACGAAGATTTTGAATTTGATGCCTTAGGGAATTGGGAGCCAGTGGAGGTTGATGAAGACAGGGCTAATTGGAGAGTTAAACTTGTAGAGGTCAAGATCAGAACTGGTGAAAGGTCATCGACCTGAAACGTTAACTCTGTTTCTCTCTCCACAGATGCTGCCTGACCTGCTGAGTATTTCCAGCATTTTCTGTTTTTATTTCAGATTTCCAGCAGCCATGGTATTTTGCAGCTGGAGATTTGAATAGCTCTGCTCACCCTTTCAGCTCTCATGAGGTCATCGAACCTCTTCCTACAATGAAGCCAGGTCCTGGGGGTGACGCTGGTTGTACTGATCGTGTCAGCCATCTCTGTCCAGTAGTGCATAAATGTGGCCCCAGGGATGCTCCTGCCCTGACCTACCCCTCCAGGTTCTCCAGAGAGGCATCAGAAAACCTCGGACTCTGACCGTTTCTGGGGAAGGTGGGACCTGTACAAGCCGGATGGGTTACACCTCAACAGAGCCGGGAACAATATTCTCACGGGGAGGTTTGTTAGTGCTGCTGGGGAGGGTTTAAACTAACTTGGCAGGGGGGTGGGCACCAGCATATGGGAGTAGAAAAGAGGAATAAGGTGCATAAAAGAGTGAGTGTGTTGGATAGTACTAGAGAAGATAGTAATGGAGGCAGTAGTAGTACCATATTAGATAGGAGCAGACTAAGAAAGACTACGAAAAATTCAAAAATGGGTTTCGAATGCATGTACGTAAACGCACAAAGTGTGGTGAATAAGGTTGGTGAGCTACAAGCACAATTAGCCGTGTGGCAATATGATGTTGTGGCAATACGGAAACGTGCCTTAAAAACGGTGAGGACTGGGAACTTAATAACAAGGGTACAAGGTGTTCAAAAAAGATAGGGAAGGAAAAAGGGAGGTGGGGTGGCAGTGCTGATTAAGGAAGACATTGCAGTGTTGGAAAGGGAGGATGTTCTTGAGGGGACAAGGACAGAATCCATTTGGTTAGAGTTGAGGAGAAAAAAGGGTATGATCACGCTATTGGGGGTATTCTATAGGCCTCCAAATAGTGAGAGGGAGGTAAAGAAGCAACTCTGCAGGGAAATCGCAGAGATATGCAAGAGCTATAGAGTGGTGATATTGGGGGACTTTAATTACCCAAATATCGATTGGGATAATGCTAGGGTAAAGGGAAAGGACGGGGAGGAATTTCTGAAATGTATTCAGGAGAATTTCCTTGACCAGTATGTTCTTAGCCCAACTAGGAAGGAGGCATTGTTGGATCTGGTGCTGGGGAATGAGGTGGGCCAGGTCGACCAAGTGTCTGTGGGAGAACACTTGGGTACGAGTGACCATCGTATCATAAGATTTAGATTAGCAATGGAGAGGAGCAAGGAACAATCTAGAGTGGAACTTCTAAACTGGAATAGGGCTAACTTCAATGGGATGCGAAAGGATCTAGCCAGGGTAAAATGGAACCAAAGACTGACAGGAAAAACTGTAACAGAACAATGGGTGATCTTTAAGGAGGAGATGTTCCAAGTACAGGCTAGGTACATTCCAACAAGCGGGAAGGGCAAGGGAACCAAAGCAAGGGCTCCTTGGATGACGAGGGAGATGGAGAAGATGATGAAACAAAAAAAGAGGGTGTATGATGCATGTCAGGTGAATTCTTCAAGGGAGAACCAGACCAAATACAATAAGTTGAGAGGGGATGTGAAGATGAAAATAAGGTTGGCAAAGAGAGAATATGAGAGTAGAATGGCGGTTAACATAAAAGGGAACCCAAAAATCTTCTTACGGCATGTAAACAGTAAGTGGGTAGTAAGAGACGGGGTGGGGCCTATTAGGGACAAAGGAGGTGATATATGCTTAGAGGTGCAGGGCAAGGCTAGAATACTCAATGAGTACTTTGTATTGGTGTTTACTAAAGAGGTGGATGCTGACAAAATATCAGTCGAAGTGGAAAAGGTAGAAGCAATGGAAGGGGTGAAAATTGATAGACAGGATGTACTAGAAAGGCTGGGTATGCTTAGAGTGGACAAGTCACCTGGTCCAGATGGCTTGCATCCCAGGTTGCTAAGGGAATTGGGAGAGGAGATGGCGGAAGGGCTTGCCATAATTTTCCAATCTTCCCTGGATGCGGGGGAAGTGCCTAAGGATTGAAAAGTGACAAATGTGACACCATTGTTCAAGAAAGGGTGTAAGGACAATCCTAGTAACTACAGGCCGGTCAATTTAACATCAGTGGTGGGTAAAGTTTTAGAAACAATAATCAAGGAAAATATTAACAGGCACTTGGAGAGGTTTAAGCTAATTAAGGAGAGCCAACACGGATTTGTAAAAGGCAGATCGTGTTTGACTAATCTAATTGAATTTTTTGATCAAGTAACAGAGAGGATTGATGAAGGGAATGCAATGGATGTTGTCTACATGGAATTTTGGAAGGCATTTGACAAAGTACCACATAGAAGCTGGTTAACAAAATTGAGGCTCATGGAATAGGTGGGTCAGTGGCAGCTTGGATAAGGAATTGGCTTAAGGACAGAAAACAGCGAGTTGTGGTAAATGGCTGTTTTTCAGACTGGAGGATGGTAAGACAGTGGTGTTCCCCAAGGGTCAGTGCTGGGGCCACTGCTTTATTTGATATATATAAATGACCTGGATATTGGAATACAGAGTAGAATTTCTAAATTTGCCAATTACACCAAATTTGGGTGGGTGGCAAACAGTGATGATGATACCAATCAACTGCAACAGGACATAGAAAGGCTAGCAGAATGGGCAGACAAGTGGCAGATGGAATTTAATACAGAGAAGTGTGAGGTGATGCATTTTGGCAGAAGGAACAGGGAGAGGCAATATACACTTAATGGCACAGTTTTAAAGAGTGTGCAGGGACAGAGGGACCTGGGAGTTAATGTGCATAGTTCCCTGAAGGTGGCAGGGCATATTGAGAGAGTGGTTAACAAAACATATGGTATCTTGGGCTTCATAAATAGAGATATTGGGCTGGATTTTGTCAATGGGGACGTGATGGAGGCGCGACTCCCACTTTTTGGGTTGTACTCCCGCCTTCATCGACTTGTGGCCAACCCACTGTATGTTCCCTTGATTGACCTTGTTAAGCCCACCCAGCAGGCTTCACAGGCCAATCAAGGGTCCCTTGGATACAGGTGATGTCAGCCATTGAAATTTCATCTGTTAAGAGCTTTTGACAGATGAAATTTCAGCTCTGTGAAGCTGTCAAACACTGACAATATGATTTCTAACTTGAGTCCCTGTACTTAGACTCAGTTAGAAATCAATCCAGCACAGAAAGCAGAGACTGCAGCTTTTGACAGCTCCGCGGCCATTCTGCTTTCTGTGCCGTGGATGTGAGGGACTCCCGACACCTTAAGGAAGCTAGCCTGCAGGACAAAGTTCAGGTAAGTAAAAGTTCTTAAAACACTTTACACACACCAAACACACTTACCTCTGCACTCATGCACCCATCACTCACCTGCACACTGGACATCTCGACCCCTCCAAGCCCTCCAGACCGACGGTCCGCCTCACTAAATCGGCATGGTTCGGACCTGTTGGGAAGCCCACACTTCAGGGCTAAAAATAGGGATTAGGCAAAAAACTGCCTGTTAACTACCTGTTAACAGGCAGTTTATTGGCACGAATCCCCTTCCCGCCTCGGGGAGGTGGGTCCCAGCACAGGTCGGGTACCTGCCTCCTGGGAATCTGGCATGGAAGTGGGTTGGGGGTGGGATGGGGTCGGGACCCCCGAATCTGCTATTTTCACACCACTCCCGCATCCAAACCCGCCTCCACGGGCTTGTGAAAATTGAGCCCATTGAGTACAAAAGTAGAGAAGTTATGCTGAACCTTTATAAAGCACTGGTTAGGCCACAACTGGAGTATTGTGTCCAGTTCTGGTCACCACACTTTAGGAAGGATGTGAAGGCCCTTGAAAGGGTGCAGAGGAGATTTAGCAGAATGGTTTCGGGGATGGGGGCTCTTAGCTACAAGGACAGGTTGGAGAAGTGGGATTTCTTTTCATTAGAGCAAAGGAGGTTGAGGGGTGATTTGATAGAGGTGTACAAGATTATGACGGGTTTGGATAGGTTAGACGGGTAAAGGCTGTTCCCACTAGTTGATGGTACAAGGACTAGGGTACACAGATTTAAGGTTTTGGGCAAGAGATACAGGGGGGACATGAGGAAAAACGTTTTTACGCAGCGAGTGGCGAGGACCTGGAATTTGCTGCCGACGGAAGTGGTGGAAGCGGAGACACTCAATGTTTTTAAGGGGAGACTGGATAGGCACTTGAGGGAAATAAATTTGCAGGGCTACGGGGATAGAGAGGGGGAATGGGACTGACTGGATTGCTCTACAGAGAGCTGTCACGGACTCGATGGGCCGAATGCCCTCCTTCTGTTCCGTTATTACTCTATGGTCTGGATTTTACTAGCCGAGACGAGTTGGGGGCGGGACTGCTGCCTTCCGGGTTCTAGTCCTGCCCCTAGCGACGTCCGATGCACAGATGCTATTTTCTCCTGATTGGCCTTGTTGAGCCCGCCCTGCCAAATAAGAGAAAGCTGGTGTCAGATGACGTCAGTTAATGACACTTCATCTGCTGGTTTTCTTACAGGGACATGAAGCATTTATTTTTGATAGATGATTTGACAGTGTTTGACAGCATTGTGGTGCTGTCAAACACTGACAATCACTGTCCAAAGGTGAGCCCTTTCACCCAGGCTCTCCATAACTCTCTCCTTAGGGTAAAACAGATGGCAGCTGCAGGTGAAGGTTAGGAAGCTATCTGTCACTTCTCCCAATGAGGTGAGGCCACACAAACACTTCAAAGCTTGTCACCTACAGAAAAATCTAAACACATTAAAAATGACTTTCCCAACATTTCCTTACCTCTGATACTCACCAGTGCCCATTTCATCCTTCACACCACTTCTGCAGCTGTCATCTATACACAAACATTACAACATACCCACATCACGCCTCACTTACCCTGGCGGCATTTCCCGATGTTGGGAAGCCCGCAACAGATGTCTCAAAATGGAAAAAAGCCTGTTAACTGCCTGTTAACAGGCAGTTAAGTGAATGTAATCCTCTTCCCGCCTCTAGGAGTTGGGACCCTGCGCAAATCGGGGACCCGACTCCCAGGAACATTGGTTGGAGGCGGGTTGGGAGCGGGTTCGGGACCCGCTCCCATTCTTTTCGATTTTCCCAGCTGTCCCTCCTCCAGACCCGCCTCCTCCTATGACTCTATGGGTTGGATTTTACCAGCCCTGAGGAGGTGGGTTTGGAGGCAGGACTGCTGGGAAAGTCAAAAAGAATGGGAGCGGGTCCCGAACCCGCTCCCAACCCGCCTCCAACCAATCTTCCTGGGAGTCGGGTCCCTGATTTGCGCAGGGACCCGATTCCTAGTGGTGGGAAGGGGATTATAGCCACTTAACTGCCTGTTAACAAGTAGTTAACAGGCAGTTAAGAGGCTTTTTCCAATTTTTCAACTGCCGCTGCGGGCTTCCCGACGTCGGGGAACCCTGCCAGGGTAAGTGAGGCGTGCTGTGGGTCTGTTGTTATGTTGGTGTTTGGATGACAGCTGCAGAAGTGGTGTGAAGGATGCAATGTGACAATGGTTAGTATCACAGGTAAGGAAATGTTGGGAAAGTCATTTTTAATGTGGTTAGATGTTTCTGAGGTGACAAGCTATGAAGTGTTTGTGTAGCCTCATCACATCGGGAGAAGTGACAGATGGCTTCTGCAATCTCAGCTGCAGCTGCCATCTGTTTTATCCTAAGGAGAGAGTAATTGGAGAGTCTGGATGCAAGGGCTCACCTTTGGACAGTGATTGCCAGTGTTTGACAGCACCTCATTGCTGTCAAACTCTGACAATTCATCTGTCAAACAAGTGTGGTGCATATGCCTTTAAGAAAACCGGCAGATGAAGCGTCATCAACTGACGTCATCTGATACCGGCTTTCCCTTAATCGGCCGGCAAGCCCGCAGGGCAGGCTTAACAAGGCCAATCAGGGCAAAATAGCGTCTGTTTGTCAGACGTCGCTGGGGGCGGGACTAGAACCCGGAAGGCAGCAATCCCGTCCCCAACTCGTCTCGGTAAGTCAAATCCAGCCCTATGACTCATCTGCTGCTGCCAGAATTGTTTCTAACACTGTTGAAACAAAATTCAATGCAGGGAATGCAACCTCGCTTTAAAAGGTGCATTCCCATTTTAAATAGGCCTGAGGAGGCTCACCGGAAAATGTGCATGTCATGTAGGGCGGGCTGCCTGATTTGATTGAATGGGCAGGTTATCAATTAAATTGAAATAAGGCCCGGCAGTCACGCCTCCTGCCCGCCTAATTTGCGCTCCAAGTTAAAATCAGGGCTTGATCATTTGTCAAGTAATGAACAGGATGGCTTTGCCTTGCTAATGCTGATGTGATAAAAATTCTGGCTCATTAAAGATGTATTGTTGGACAAGCAACGGATAATATGCAAACAAGAACAAGTAAGGGCCAAGGGAGCTTAGGTGTACTCCTGGGGTGACAGTGCATGAATGGGAGAAGAAGCCATTGGAAGAGATTGGCTGGCTATCATGTGGCAAGTCAGAATTGAACCGAGTGAGGGTGGTATCACAGAGGTGGACCTTGGTTGGAGAGTTTAGTTGTGTTCAATGTTACAGGAAGGTTGTCGCTGGTATAGTGCTCCATGGTTGCAATCACAGAGGTTGTCATCAATAATGTTGACCAAGTTGTTGTCGTAGTGTGGGCAGAGTTCAAGCTAGACTAATGGGATTTGAATAGAGAGCGGTGGGAAAGGTGACTGTGGAGCTGGGCATTAACAATTCATTTAAGGACCTGAGGAAGGAAAGGGAGATTAGAAATTGGTGTCATCTGGAGAGAATGAAAGGGTTGAGCGTTGGAGGGTGATGATGCAGTTTTGAAGAGGAGAGATATATTGCTTGTGCAAAGGGACTTGTTTATAATGTCAGAGGGCTCTGGAGGAAAGAAAGGTAGTTTTATAGTTGGGAGATATTCCAGGCTATGTTGGGACAGGTAGGAGTAGGCCATCAGGGGAGCTCTGCATACTCTGCTTTAATAAATCAGAATGCAATGAGACTCAGAATTGGCTGGTGGGCACGCTCTACAAAGTTACCTCATTGTATGTCATTGGAGTGTTTCATTTTGAAAATAATGAGATAAAATATGGGTCAAAGGATTCTTTCAACAGGGATGCCTAAATCATTCGGTTTGTGAAATCGACCACTGCACCAAACACAGGTCAGAAATTTTCCTGCAAGCACTTTCCCAGAAGGTAACATTCCACCTTTGAGTATTTTCTAGTTATAACTTTGAGACATGTTCACTGTAAAAGAAATTTTCACTCAGAAACACCAAAATATGCCGAACAATGACTCTAGAAATGAGATCAATTTCAAACATGGCAACAGAGCAACTTCTAGTCAGCATTGATATACAGCGGCCGGAAGAGCTGTTTAAAACAGTTTGGGGAAAACACTAATCTCGAGGAAACATGAACTTCTCCAGAATCCTGCCAACAGTTCACGTATACATGAGCCAACCCCAACTATCACAAACAATATCCACTGCAGACCTGTAATAATGCAGACTACTCACTTTTCACGTTATTCTAAGATTCTACACAAAAGAGATGATAAAAAAAACACAAAAATAGTGTTTTTAATCTGTAAAGAGTACTTAATGATGGAGTGAGTCTTGCTGCCCATGTATCATCTATTTGTGACAAAATAACTTCTATTATTAAGTAAACTGCAACTACAGTTGAGTCCTGAAAAACAAAAAATAATTTTGATAAGAGATGTTCTGGTTATATTTCTCCTAAATGCAGATTAAAAACAGGCAGGTTGTAAATATTTATTATTCAGTCCAGTTAATCAGCCATTTAGTAACTTAATCTAAAGAGAAAACTCTGAACACTATCGCTCCCTTTTTTTATATAAGTTTGTGAACTTTGGAGCTAATTGTAAAACAAAACTCAAAAGAATTGCATCATAACATTTACTTTTAAAATTATTTTTAAGATGTATTCCAACAACAAACCAATGACGATAGGTTATTTTGAAAGCGATGGGTACTGGATCCCCACCCCCAGCATGAAGCGTGCCATCACGGAAACCAAACAACTGCTGGAAGAAGCTGGTCACACGGTGTGCTTACTAATCCTTACAGGGAATGGAGAAATTCCTGGAAGTAGAGGGAGGATGAGGAGGGATGATGGAAAAAGATTGAGCGGACTAAGAAATGATTTACTTTTAATTCATCTTTCCCCCCACACCCCCCTCCACCCACCACCAACCCCCACCCCCAAACAGGAAGACTGGAAACACATGTATGAAAGCCTGGTAAAAAAAATCCGTTTTAGTGTACTAATGTATTGTTGCATGCAGTGCAAAGATGCTGATGAATTCACCATTCAGTGAGTTCCTAATGTTGACTGACATGTTGGGTAACATACGGACATATGAAAATGATAGGCAGGAAAAGATAATTTGCCAGAATTTGGCCCATTCCCTTAGGCATCTAAATCTTCTTGCAGAAACTTGTTCTCCTCCACATTCCTAACACTTGCACAAATTTTTGTATCACCTGCGAACTTGCTGACCATTCCCCATCACCTATATCTACGTCATTTATGAAGATAGTTAAAAAAAACAATGGCCCTATCACTGATGCCTGTGGGATTCCACTGGCAACAAATCTCCAGGTAGATCCACAGCCATTAATAACAATTTTCTGCCTGTGGGACTGCAGCCAATTCTTAATCCAATGTAGCAACTTCCCACTCATTCCACAGCATTCTGTCTTGTAGAGCAAACTATAGTGAGGCACCTTATCCAATCCTTTCTGAAAATCCAAGCAGGCAATGTTTACTGGAATACCCCATTTATTCTAGTAACTTCTTCAAAAAAATTCTAGCAAATTATTGAAACACAAATGTCTTTTACAGAAGCCATGTTCGGTGTCACTGATGACTACTTCTCTATGCAGGTGATCATAAATATCTTATGATCGCTTCAAGCATCTTACATACCTGACATCAGACTAATGGGCCTATAGTTCCCTGAATTTGACTTGTCACCCTTTATAAAAATTGGAACTAGGTAAGCATCCTTCTAATCAAAGGGAACAATCCCAGACTCTAGTGCTTTGTTAAAGATATGGGCAAGGAGTTAGTAAAGCAAATGTCTCATCTCTTTAAGCACTCCCATGGGTATGTAATCTGGCCCTCTGCCCAATTTATTGTACATGATGTGGAGATGCCGGCGTTGGACTGGGGTGGACAAAAATGAGAAGTCGCACAACACCAGGTTATAGTCCAACAGATTTATTTAATTTTACAAGCTTTCGAAGCAGTTCGCTCCTTCGTCAGGCTAACTTACCTGACGAAGGAGCGAACTGCTTCGAAAGCTTGTAAAATTAAATAAATCTGTTGGACTATAACCTGGTGTTGTGCGACTTCTCAATTTATTGTAAGGTGCCTTGTTCTGTCTAAAATTATATCCTGAGCTATTTTAATATTTACAAGTTCCTTATCTACAGTACAACTTATAGCTGTTAGTTGAGCATCATCCACAGGAGTGAAGATTGATGGGAAGTAATTAATTTAACGCCACTGTTCATTGAACCTGTCCTAAAGCTTCTTTCAATGGTTCTCTACAGTCTTTAATGGTCCTCTGATGTCTAACAAATGTCTCCTATCTTCTTCTCCATTAATCTCATAGCTGCTCTGATAGCTACTTTGGGTTCTCTTAATTATGCCCAATATTTATCTCTCTTCGTTGAATTAAATTCCTTTAATCTGTAAAAGTATTTTTGCTTAAGTTTAATTTGTCCTTGCATGTATCTTGTTAGCTATTTTGGATTTGTTTTGCCATGCACCCTTTTTTTGTTTAACCCTTGGGACATCCATGGCTTGTTTTTGCTTTATAATGGGTTTACAGACTATCCATTTCTCCTCGGCATTAATTTACCTGCCTAGTAGGGTTGCCCAATTAACCTTTTCCAAATCTTCATTTATTTTTTGTAAAACTATCCCTCTTGAAATCAGGAACCAGCATTAAATTGTCAGTAGCTTTTGCTTGGCTAATAAGATTAAATCTAATTATATTGTGATCACTTTTGTCCAGGTACTTCCCACATGGAGGTCTGATGCAGCACTCGGATCACTGCTAAAAAATAGATCAATAATTTCATTACCCCCTAGTCTCATCTTGGGTGCTGTTAAGTAGTTCTAAGTGCCAGTCATAGAGCAGCATTGATAGAGACCTGAGACCAGTTCATCTTCCTGCTTTCCTGGTCAATGCAATAGAATGTGCAGGAGTGATTAACAAAGAGGAAAAAACAGATGCTTAATGACGAATATGAAAGGTGCCCTATTGTCAAATATGGTTAGTGCCATAGTCAGAATTCTGTTCTTTTATCTCTGAGATTTGTTTCAATTAAGAAATTTAAGTGAAGGGCTAAGGCCCCAAAATGCAAGACATCATCAACATGGAAAAGAGCAGAAGAAGTTTGTAGAAAGAAGACTGATGTAACAAGTTCCATAGTTTAGAAGTCCTGGGAAAGAATGATACAGTAGGAGGCAGTGTAATGAGTCTTAGTTTCAACAAAGTAAAGATGCAGAGAAAAGGAAGAATATTTGGACCTTAGGAGGAATAAGGCATAAAAGTTCAGAGGGGTGGTGGTTTTAGTGGTATTGATAAAATAGAGAGATCTCAGCAAATTAGCAAGACTTTGAAAGATGGAGGTGAGAGAAAGATCACCCATCAGAGGAAATTTTTTCTTGTATCCTGTCTGGGAGTGTGATGGAAATGCTTCTTTTCCCAGATATGGGAACAGTATTTAATTCTGGGATGGACTTGGGCTTCATGAAGATTTGAGATTTTTGAGGGGAAACTGCGGCCGCGATTTTGCTGACCTTGGCGGGTCCATGGTGGGTGACATCGATGGCGGGTCCCAACCCCGCTGTTGGCTTCATCCAGCTCTGTGAAATGAATTTCGCTTGATAGGGCTTGTTAAGCCTGCCCAGCACATTTCATGGCCAATTAGAGGAAGCGGGTCTGGTGACGTCATTTGTGACACGTCATCAGCCGGTTTCCTTAAAGGGACCATGTCCAAATTTATTTTGACATTTGTGCTGTCAGTGTTCTACAGCATTGAGGTGCTATAAACACTGACAATGACTGCACAATGGCACAAGGCTGCACCCAGGCTCTCCCATGACTCCCTCCATATGCTTATGGAGGGAGTCACAGCACGCAAGGAGATCCTCTTCCCTTCCCATGAGTGGAAGAGACCTCCCCAGGAGATTAACACAGCCTGGTTGCACATTGCACAGGAGGGCACAAGCAGGGTTGTGGTCAGGAGGACCTGGGTGCAGTGCCGCAAACGTTTCAATGATCTCTGTAGATCACAAAACGTTAGTACAAAGCCACACTCAACCTCATCCTGCTGTGCCTCTCATCACATCCCCATCACTCTGCCCTCCCAACCCTACTCCTGCACATCTTTACTCACACTAACTTACCTTGGACCTCCACCCATCCCTCTCTATCTACATTATCACATCCCCATCTCACTAGCTACCCCGCACACTCACCCTCATCCTAGTGCAATCATACCAACTAACAACACACAAGGGTAGGCACTTGGGTGTTTTATGCAACGTTCATGTAAAGTTTCTGTTATGTGCTGTCAAACATTGAAACCTTTATTTTCAACACTTTGCATTCTTGGACAGATCTGTGTGTACCTTTGAAAGTGGTGGCTTAGTGAGTTGCAGTGAATGATGAGACATGTCGGTATCCCCCCGCAATGGTGATGAGTGTGAAAGGAATGGCTTGGGCATTGTAGGGATGCTTTATGGTGTTGGTGTGGGGTGGTGCCAACCTGGCGCATCACGTGACAGCCAGGGTGTGCAGCATCAAGTGAAGTAAATTTGGCCATGGTGAGGCCATCCCTGGCCTCCCGGGCAGCAATGTGGTCAGGTGCCGATGCAATCTGTCCTGTGCAGCATCCGGTGATTGCGGAGAAGGTTAGTGGTGCTGTTGTTGGTGCTGATCATGGTGGGATTCTGAGGACCAAGGTGAGAGAGTATAAAGGGCACCCATGCTGATGGAATAGATGGCAGGTGAAGTAGAGATGACAGAAGAAGAAGAATTGCATTTATATAGCGCCTTTCACGACCACTGGACATCTCAAAGCGCTTTACAGCCAATGAAGTACTTTTTTTGAAGTGGAGTCACTGTTGTAATGTAGAAAACACGGCAGCCAATTTGTGTACAGCAAGGTCCCACAAACAGCAATGTGATAATGACCAGATAATCTATTTTTGTTATGTTGGTTGAGGGATAATTATTGGCCAGGACACCGGGGATAACTCCCCTGCTCTTCTTCAGAATAGTGCCATGGAATCTTTTACGCCCACCTGAGAGGGCAGACGTTTAACGTCTCATCCGAAAGACGGCACCTTTGACAGTGCAGCACTCCCTCGGCACTGCACTGGAGTGTCAGCGTAGCTTTATGTGTTCAAGTCCCTGAGGCGAGTGTGCTACCAACTGAACCACAGCTGATACATCAGAAGTAATCTGTCAATGCTGAGAGAGGTCATGAGGTCAGACTGGATGGAGACTTGAATAAAGACTTGCAGCATGTCTGTAGTGAAATTGCAGTGAGGAACAGCTTGTGGCTGAGGGAAGATATCTCTGGAAGGTGGGAGCTTTTACTTTACATTTGAAGCTGTCAACTCAACAGCTGATTCAATGGCCACTGAACTCCCACCTCAGCTTGACAGACATGGTCCACGACCAGTGTGGACCCCGTGGGAGAGCGGTCAAATGCAAAAGCTAAGCTGAAAATCTTTCTTAGGTGGCTCTAAACAAGCCACTAATTACCTGAATTGGGTCGCCCACCGCTGACAGACCCGACAGCAGGAAAGGTGCGTGGGAGCGAGTTGGCAGCGGATTCCCGACCCACTGTCAAAAAAAATAAAATTTCCCACCTGACCCACCACCAATCCCGCCCGCTGACCCCCTGGAAAATTCCAGCCTGAGTATTTGACTTGAAAGAGGTAACTAAACTTTTCAGAGGCAACTTTAACAATAGAGACGATGTAGGAGCTCCTTTTCAGATCAGATAAAATGGTGAAGCCAAAAATATTAATAGATGAAGACAGATTAAAACCATCGCTGTTGGCTGGATGTAAAAAAAACAAGAGACTGTTTTTTTAGGGTTGAAAGAAGCTAAATTTTCAATTCTGTGCCAAAAGTTGTGCAGGAGATTAAGATACAGTAATTTAGCCAGTGCATTGCAAGATAAATTAAGGTAGTATTTTTTTTATTCGTTTTATGGGATCTGAGCGTCGCTGGCAAGGCCAGCATTTATTGCCCATCCCTAGTTGCCCTTGAGAAGGTGGTGGTGAGCCGTCTTCTTGAACCGCTGCAGTCCGTGTGGTGATGGTACTCCCACAGTGCTGTTAGGTAGGGAGTTCCAGGATTTTGACCCAGCGACGATGAAAGATCGGCGATATACTTCTAAGTCAGGATAGTGTGTGACTTGGAGGGGAACTTGGAGGTGATGGTGTTCCCATGCGCCTGCTGCCCTTGTCCTTCTAGGTGGAAGAGGTCGCGGGTTTGGGAGGTGCTGCCGAAGAGGCCTTGGCAAGTTGCTGCAGTGCATCTTGTAGCTGGTACACACTGCAGCCACGGTACGCCAGTGGTGGAGGGAGTGAATGTTTAAGGTGGTGGATGGGGTGCCAATCAAGCGGGCTGCTTTGTCCTGGATGGTGTCGAGCTTCTTGAGTGTTGTTGTAGCTGCACTCATCCAGGCAAGTGGAGAGTATTCCATCACACTCCTTACTTGTGCCTTGTAGATGGTGGAAAGGCTTTGGGAAGTCAGGAGGGGAGACACTCGCCACAGAATACATAGAAACATAGAAGATAGGAGCAGGAGTAGGCCATTCGGCCCCTCAAGCCTGCTCCGCCATTCAATGAGATCATGGCTGATCATCCAAATTCAGTACCCTGTCCCTGCTTTCTCCCCATATCCCTTGATCCCTTTAGCTTTAAGAAATATATCTAACTCCTTCTTGAATATATTTAATGAATTGGCCTCAACTGCCTTCTGTGGTAGAGAATTCCACAGGTTCACCACTCTCTGGGTGAAGAAATTCCTCCTCATCTCAGTCCTAATCTAGCGAATACAAGCCCAATCGACCCAATCTCTCTTCATACGTCATTCCTGCCATCCCAGGTATCAGTCTGGTGAATCTTCGCTGCACTCCCTCCATGGCAAGAACATCCTTCCTCAGATAAGGTGACCAAAACTGCACACAATACTCAAGGTGTGGTCTCACCAAGGCCCTGTACAACTGCAGCAAGACATCCTTGCTCCTGTACTCGAATCCTCTCGCTATGAAGGCCAACATACTATTTGCCTTCTTAACCGCCTGCTGCACCTGCATGCTTACCTTCAGCGACTGGTGCACACGACTGGGTGTGGCAGAACTGCAGAGGTTTGATCTGATCCGTTGATTGTGGGATTGCTTAGCCCTGTCTATAGCATGCTGCTTCCGCTTTTTAGCATGCATGTAGTCCTGTGTTGCAGCTTCCCCAGTATGCACTGAGGGCATGCGATCTGAAAGAAGTGGATGAATGTAGAGTAAATTCACGTACAATGGTGGCTAGGGTTGGTTGATGAGTGGAAGAGATTATTGATATGGAATCTCTTCCTTGCTGAATTATGGACAGTTTTGTGGTACAGATTAACACCTGTTAGAACCTGGGTTGAGACTGCACAAATTCATTTTACTTGAGGTACAGCCACATAGAGAGCTCTTAGTAACTGCTTTAGTTCAGCTGATTTATGTCAAGAAAAATGTCTGAGATCAATTTATTGGTTGTCATGGAGATTTGCAACAATACATTGTGAATATGATTGTTTAGTCAATCCTCTCCCATAAAACCATTAGGAAGTTAGATGAAAACTTTTCCACATCGAAGAACTCCGATGTACTCTCCCCACTTGATCTCTAGGAAGTTGAATGCAGCTTATTTCATCGGATCTCAGTTTGTGTTCAGATGCGTCATATCTACTAAACTTCCAGATATCCTTCCCCTCCAGACAAAATGGACGTGTCTTTAACCAATGGATTACTGAAGAGCTCAAATGCTTCCTTTGTTCTTTAGATTACCAGGGAGCTCAATGCGTCATCTCTCACTAACAAACTTCGGGAAATTAATACATTCAAAGCCAGAGATGATAGCTTCAGTCTTGTTGATGTAAAACAAAATCTTCTTATCCAGGATTTGATGCTTGACAGGAATGTTGGCACACTTTTCCTTTGTTTAGTTAATACTGTGTTTTGGAAGCTAGGACAAGGGTCACTGGGTGAGTTCCAGTATTTACAGCAAACATTGGCGATAATTTCAGGTGATCCCTGCAAAAAGGTTTGAAAAGCACTCCCAGAAAGTTTCAAGAGTTCATTGCAAACCAATTCCTTTTACCGAGAGTGCCATGGAATGGATGGAAACCAACAAGGTTTCCTCTGTACATGTTTTTCACTCTTCTACTTCTTTTAATGGATTCAGATGCCACCAAACCAATCAAAAAGTTATAAATTGGCCCACGGTTCAAATTTTTTCAGGAATATCTGCACTTTAACCCTATTTGAATGATTTTGAATTACATTGAAAGTAGAACACAGAAACAGGCCATTCGGCCCAACTGGTCCATGCCGGTGTTGATGCTCCACATAAGCCTCCTCCCACCTCTCTTCAACTAACCCTATCAGCATACCCTTCTACTCCTTTCTCCTCATGTGTTCATCTAGCTTTCCCATAAAAGCATCTATGCTATTCACCTCCACTACTCCATGTGGTAGCGAGTTCCACATGCTAAGAAAGAAAAAAAAGACTTGCATTTATATAGCGCCTTTCATGACCACCGGACGTCTCAAAGCGCTTTACAGTCAACAAAGTACTTTTTGAAATGGAGTCACTGTTGTAATGTGGGAAACACGGCAGCCAATTTGCACACAGCAAGGTCCCAGAAACATCAATGTGATAATGACCAGATAATCTGTTTTTTTTCAATGGCACTGATTTCCCATTGATACTCTGTATTCTTTCTATGTTATAAATTTCAGGCAATGCAGGACCTTAAAATAGGACTTTAAAAAAGCGTCGGGTGTCTGTTTCTTTCTGCCTGTTCCTTTGTCAGCCAGTGTCTTCGCTTCAATACACCAACGATTTACTCGTTGTCTCTCCTTCTTTTCAGTTGGTATCATTCACACCGCCAAAAATGTTCTATGCTATGAATGAACTAATTTTTCAGGGACTTCTTGCAGACCACGGTGCGACACTTGTAGAAAACCTGTGAGTAAGCTCAATGGATTTGAATGTACAATATTGATACCTGGCATGAAATCATTATCTGCTTTTATTAGATTTTGTATGCAACAGGATTATTTGTGGGGGGAGGGGGGAGCGTGGGGAAAAAACCCCAGAGTGAATTGGGTGTGTTAACTGGAGTCAGAAAAGATTTATAAATAATATGGTAATTTCTGTCCTCAAAGTATACTGACAAATATTAACACTTTGATGTATTTATGATTTATGTGTCTTTTTTTTTAAAAAGCACTTTAATTTTCAGCTCCCTCACTCCATTAGCCCCACTGTAATTCCTCCAGTTCTCCTGACAATACTAACAGCAGTCATTGTTTAAATGTGTAAATTTCAACCAAAATTAGAAGGATGCCCCACCCTCACTAAACAATCCTGTACGGTGTACTCCACTTATAGCTGACTAGATTGTCTAGAAAATCAAATGAACCTGACAGCTGCGTGCGCTAAAACTAAGCACTGGCGGCATGCGTATTTTTCCTTTGGTTGGTCCTGATAAGGTTATTGGTTTGTCTGGACAAACCACATGCTCTAGGTTGTGCTGTCTCGGGCCATTGATCCTGCTGTCTCCACTATTGGTCCAAGACTCGCATTTTCCCACCGTTCCATGTCTCTGAGGACTGGAGGGTAGCCAATGCATCACTGTTCAAGAAAGAATTAAGAGAGAAGGATAAACTGGGTAACTGTCAATTAGTTAGCTGAACATCAGTTGTGGACAAACTCTTAGGGGGAAAAATTCATCCCCTTAGCGCCTCCCGTTAGCGTCAGTAGATGGTGCTAATGGGGCACTAGAACAGTATCATTGGGGCGTGGCGAATCCAGCGCTGCACACCAAATCTGGTCCCCCCCATAGTGCCGCCGGTAAGAGGTATTGCCGGGAACGTCAATGCCATGGACGCTCACTGACTGCCCGATTTGCAAAATTGATTCTTGCCACATACCTCACCGTCTGGAGTAAACACTGACAGGGAGAGCTGTTGTGCAACACCAGGAAGCTGGCTCCAGGGAAGTTATTTAAAGGGATCATCAGTATTAATCACTCACAGCTGTCAGGTTAGTGCAGTTTCAGTGGTTTTTTGTTAGTTTCACCCACTGCAACAGTTTCATTCAGTTATTTCAAGGTTCTTTTGTATCAGGAATCTTTTGGCAACTAAAAAGTAGCTACATTTATTCTTCAAAGATTCAAACTGCTACATTTGGTAACATTTATGGGGGCTGTACTGGCAGTTGACCTCGCCCTCCAGGATCTACGATGGAGGGAGCGGAGGCAGCGAGAAAGACTGGAACATGTGGACAGAGGTAGGAGGGGGGCCATCAAGCCTCTCAACAGAAGGCCTTACCCTCCGAGGGTATTCCGAGAGCACTTCTCCTGCCTCCAATTAAGCGAGGAGCAGTGTATTAGAAGGCTCCGCTTCACCAAGGAGTTGGTCACAGAACTCTGCCACCTCCTGCAACTAGACCTCCAGCCTCAGATCAGGATGTGCACGGCTCTCTCAGTGGCAGTCAAGGTCACCGTCGCCCTCAATTTCTTCGTCAGTGGATCCTTGCAGTCTGCAACTGGAGACATATCTAACATCTCCCAGTTCGCCATCCATCGCTGCATCCGGGAGGTCACTGAGGCTCTCTACACCAGGAGAAGGGACTACATTTTCTTCTCTATGAACAGAGAGAAGCAGGACAAGCACGCATGTGGGTTTGCCAGGATAGCGGGCTTCCCCATGGTGCAGGGCGCCATCGACTGCACCCACATGGCTTTGCGGACGCTGCATTACAATCTTGAGATGTTCCATAACCGCAAAGGCTACCGCTCACTTAATGTGCAGTTGGTGTGTGACCACGCCCAGCGCTTCCTGATGGTCAATGCCCGGTATCCTGGCAGCAGTCATGATGCTTTCATCCTGCATCAGTCCGGTGTGCCAACAATCTTCCAGCCACCACATGAAACCCGAGTGTGGCTGCTCGGAGACAAGAGCTATCTGCTCTACACCTGGCTGATGACTCCTTCCGCAACCCCACCACTTGTTCCCAGCACTCATATAATGAAAGCCAAAATAACAACAGAAAACGCTGGAAAAACTCAGCAGGCCAGGCAACATCCGTGGAGAGAGAAACAGAGTTAACGTTTCAGGTTGAAACCCTTCGTCGGAATGAGAGCCATGCTTCCACCAGGAACATCATCGAGCAGACCATCGGGCCACTGAAGCAATGGTTCCGCTGCCTTGACTTCTCGGGAGGAGCCCTCCAGTACTCAGCGGAGCGGGGGTCCCATTTTGTGCTGGCCTGCTGCATGCCATCATGAGGGCGCAGCACTTGCCACCAGAGATTGCGGGACCACCTCAGGAGGAGGATGAGCCAGAGGAGGAGGAGGAAGAGGAAGATGAGCAAGAGGAACAAAATGAATGAATTTATCAAAAATCAATTACCACATACGATATCAACTAATCACCCTTGTACCAGCCCTTCGTGCCTGTCGTTCGGGTGCCCTTTCCTGATCTAGAGCTCCTATGAAGTGCTCCCACAGCGGCTGCAGCATGGCTGCTGAGTTTCCGTGCGGGAGACTTCAGATGGCCTTGCAGGATGAGCTCGAGCAGTTCTGGCCCTAGAAGGCCCGGCTGCAGACTGCACTACCTCGGCATGGGCAGCAACAGTCTGGGTGGGCTGGTTGACAGGCAACGGCAAGAGCAATGGCGGAGCGGCAGTGGTGGGAACAGGAATGCTGTCATCCTGAGAGAGGACAGCGGGGTCCTGCTCCACTGACCCACTGCCACTCCCCCGGGGTGGTACCTCAGCATTCCTAGCAATCTGTTGGAGCACAGATTGCTGGACTGCTGTGACACCCTGCAAGCCCTGGTCGATACTGGTAAACCCAGCCACGATGGTAGCAGTCTGAGATTGGGTGTCAACATGCTGAGACTGCAGGAGAGCAGTCTGCGCTTCCGCTGCAGCACTAAGACGTTGGGTCGCTTCCGCCTGTGCTGCAATGGCAGCTGCGACATTGCAGCACAGCAGCATCATGTCTGGAGCGCATGGTCCCTTCGGGAGTTTTCCATCATTTCCAGCCTGGAAATCCTGAGCTCCAAGCTCTGTGCAAAGCCCCGGAATGTTGGAGGCAGACTTCTGCATACTCCTTGACATTGCCAAGAGGCTCTCTGGCAGGCTTGCCATTGCGCCTAGCAGTTCGGTGTGCATGCTCATCACCCTTCTTCTGAAGGCTGTCCCATCAAAAACATCATCTGAGTCTTGTGCAGCAGAACTTGCGCACGAACTTGTCCTCTGGGGAGCTGGCTCCCAAGCTACCCTTTCCCCCTGGCCTTGCTACAGCCCACTCATGTCTGGCGCCTCACCCTGTGCAGATCCCGCTTCTACAGAAGCCTCTAAAGTACGCGCAGTGCCAGTTTCTGAGCTGGTGTCTGCGAGTGACAGATGCAGTGACGCTGTGCCTCCTTCTTCTCCTCCCTCGCTCTCCTCCATCGCCTCGGGGGCAGGCTGGTCTGGTGCTTGTTCTTGGTTAGCTGAAAGCAGAAAGGTACAAGAGACAGGTTATGGGGGGGGGGGGGGTGGAGTGGGGATGCAAAATATGCATGCATACAGCATCAGCATCAGCAGCTTGAAAGTGAGAAGAGATTGTGGGATGAAGGAGAAGTGAGATATGAGAAGAAGGATTAGAAATGTCTCCAAAGGCTTCAATCTCGCTGGTTGCCGCAGCCTCCATGATCTGCTGCCCAATGATCTCCAGCACTCGCTCCTCCAGCTGGCTGAGGTCCTGGATGGCAGCTTGCCCCTCGTCTGTCTGTCGCTCCTCCCTCCTGTTATGCATGACCTTGGCCTGCAAGAGAAAGAGAAGTGTGTGAGTGAGTGTGGTGCAATGTGTTTGTGCCTGCCATAGTTGAATAGCTGTCAGTTTGTGCAAGGTGTGAGATGTTGGTGTGAGTGTTGCAGCAGTGGTAAGGTTGTGAGTGCGAAGTGAAGCTATAATTTTGAGGTCTGAGTGGTGATAGGTAGAGGTTGTTGGTAGGTGAGTGATGGGGATGTGTTGCATTGAGCAGTGTGTGAGGCTTGTAGTGCAGATGGTGGGATATGGCATTTGCTGAAGCCTTCACTCACCTTGACTTGCTGTGTGAGGTCATTAAACTTCTTGCGGCACTGGATCGCCGACCTGGGGACCACAGTGCTAGTCGTCACATAGCCAGCTATCTCCTGCCAGAGCCTTTGAGATTTATGGGGCAAGGGCTTCCTGCCAGTCTGCGGGAAGAGGACAGCGCCTCCTCTCCACGGCCACCACCAGTGCCTCAAGAGCTGCGTCTGTGACTCTGTGGGCTCTCTCCCTGTGCTGAGGCTTCCACTACCGTCTGCTTCCAGGTGGAGCTACAACTGGATTGACAACTGGAATGAGGTGCTGTAGCATCAATGCACCTCCCCTTTAAGTACTGAATCAAGCCTGTGCCAATCATGACTGGGAATTAGACTGGACGCGATATTGGCCCAGTGTTAAGCGAATGAGTAGCGATTTTAGCGCTGAGATCAAGACTATAATCATGTTAATGAGGACTGAGCATGAATTTTGCGTGCTACCTAGACCATTTTGACCTGGCGCAGGTTAATATCGTTAGTCCATGATACTGCCCGTTTTGTGGCCATATCCAATTTTTAGCCCCTTATGTCTTCCATGGTAGACTGCAATTCTGTTAAACGGACATGCTAGGTTTCAAAAATACGGAGAGGGAGAGAAGAAAGAATATGAGAAGGATGGTACCAACACAGTTTGGGGAAGGCACCTGACTTCATCTCAAGAATAAAGTGGAAGCCATGAGAGTACATGGACAAATCTTGGATTTTATCAGGATGTGTACTCCATGTCCAAGGTCCATTTAAGGGCACATAGGGCATATTCACTGAACCTTTCTCTCCCAAAATAGTAGTGAGGCAAGGGTGGCCACTGTCCCCATCCTTTTCTTAACTTCATCAATGATATTTTGAATGGCATTGTAAAGGATGGATTTCAAGTGTCTGTTCCAAATATTTCTGTAAGAATCGTGACACTCCTTTCACAAATGGTATTGTGTTGTTGGCAGACTCACCTGGGGGTGTAATGCGCTCTCCCCTCTACTTGAACAATGGGCTAACAAGTGGATAATGGTGTTGCATGCACTGAAGTATGCTATTATGGTTTTGCATGGTTCAAGAGGCAATCCTGTGATGGATGCAATTTCAGCCTGGAAATGGTTGCTAAGGAGTGAAGGACATTTTGGTAATTCTTGTAATTCTTCAAGGACAGCAATGTTCCAGTGCAGATTAAGCTTCTGTGATATCAGACTTGTGTTCAAACCATTTTTCTGCATGTTTCAGACCTTCTAGGCATGCATTGAAAGGGCTTCCTTCAGCTTAAGTGTGACAACCAGGACCTCTTATTATTTACATTATTATATAATTCAGCTATAGTATACATAGTCTTGCTGTGTAAAGTTCACTATGTTTTGCCAAGAGACAATTAATTTATGAATGACTTTATTTAATAATAAAAGTATCTGTAACCCTTGCAGAATAATATTTTGTCTTTAAAGGCAAAATTACAGTATATTGCGAAATGCTAGAAAATGCACTTTGCGAGTAAAAAAAGCATTAGCATCCCCTGGAAGGTGAAAGGGTGACTCCAAGCCACCAGGGAATAAATCTTGTCTCTTCTGTGCTCACTTCTCCCTTCAAAAATCTTTAAATCTGTCAAAGCAAAAACGGATTCTTTTGTATGCTTTAGTTTTTCCTTCACTACAAGTGATGGAATATTGGGTGTATAAGCAGCTTAAGCTATGGTAAGCTCATGTACCACTACACTGTCAGCAGTTATTTATTTTCACATGTTCTAGACAATGCCTTTGGTTTACAGTTATAACAGAAAAATAGGCCAAATTTTGAGCCCCAAAACACAAATAAAAATGCTGAAATCTTCTTTAAATGAAAATAGAACTTAATTTATTCACTCATCATAAAGCAGCAGCCCTAGTCATAGACCCATATTTAGGGCTGTTTTTGAGTTGGTTGTTTTGAGTTGGCAAAACAAATAGCTTTTTTGAAAAATCTAGGATTTACTTTTTAATATTACAAATATCACGAGTCTCTGAGTCTTCAAGCAGTGATCTATCTTATTTTTACAAACACACGTACACCCAATATTCCATCACTTGTAGTGAAGGAAACATAAAGCATACAAAAGAAACAGTTTTGCTTTGACAGATTTAAAGATTTCTGAAACGAGAAGTGAGCACAGAAGAGACAGGATTTATTCCCTGATGGCTGTTTTTCAGACTGGAGGATGGCAGACAGTAGTGTTCCCCAAGGGTCAGTGCTGGGGCCACTGCTTTTTTCAATATATATAAATGACCTGGATATTGGAATACAGAGTAGAATTTCTAAATTTGCAGATGACTCCAAATTGGGGGTGTGGCAAACCGTGATGATGATACCAATCGACTGCAACAGGACATAGAAAGGCTAGCAGAATGGGCAGACAAGTGGCAGATGGAATTTAATGCAGAGGTGTGAGGTGATGCATTTTGGCAGAAGGAACAGGGAGAGGCAATATACACTTAATGGCACAGTTTTAAAGAGTGTGCAGGGACAGAGGGACCTGGGAGTTAATGTGCATAGGTCCCTGAAGGTGGCAGGACATATTGAGAGAGTGGTTAACAAAGCATATGGGATCTTGGGCTTCATAAATATTGAGTACAAAAGTAGAGAGTTATGCTGAACTTTTATAAAGCACTGGTTAGGCCACAACTGGAGTATTGCGCCTAGTTCTGGTCACCACACTTTAGGAAGGATGTGAAGGCCCTTGAGAGGGTGCAGAGGAGATTTACCAGAATGGTTCTGGGGACGGGGGATCTTAGCTACAAGGACAGATTGGAGAAGCTGGATTTGTTTTCATTAGAGCAAAGGAGGTTGAGGGGTGATTTTTTATAAAGGTGTACAAGATTATGACGGGTTTGGATAGGCTAGACGGGGAAAGGCTGTTTCCACTAGTTGATGGTACAAGGACTAGGGGACACAGATTTAAGGTTTTGGGCAAGAGATACAGGGGGGATGTGAGGAAAAACTTTTTTATGCAGTGAGTGGTGATGGCCTGGAACTCGCTGCCGACAGAAGTGGTAGAAGCGGAAACACTCAATGTTTTCAAGGGGAGACTGGATAGGCACTTGAGGGAAATAAACTTGCAGGGCTACGGGGATAGAGCGGGGGAATGGGACTGACTGGATTGCTCTACGGAGAGCTGGCACGGACTCGGTGGGCCGAATGGCCTCCTTCTGTTCCGTTATGACTCTATGGGGGAGAAATTCCGTATTGCCCCATTTGGGGCGCAATTATCGGCCGGGCGCAAAGATTAGCGCCTGGCGCTAATTATCGCCACCGACTGCAAACTTGACTTTTATCGCCCCTGGAGGTGATTGGAGCGCTAAATCAGGCGCTTCACACCTGTCTTAAGGCGCAAAGGCCGAGGAGCGAGGCGCTACCTCAGAGCGCTGGCGAAGCTCATGTGATGTCAGTCAGCAATGGAACACACACACAATGGCACCGGCCAGTTCTTAAAGGGGATGGTTGATCTTGCTTTCCATCCACAGCCTGCTCATTGCAGCCTTGAATCCCGGCCTGGAGAGACCTGCACATCAAATCTGCTGGAAAGAACAATGGAGAGTACCAGGGAAAGAGCTTAGAGTGCAGCCCCCACAGTCTCTTCTAAATCGATACAAGGAATGGCAAATCAAAATGAACCTGCAAAGTGCTGCTCAGTACCCAAAACTCCTTCACACAGCGTTGAATCTCTCCAGAAGTCTCTCTCTCTCTCTCTCTCTCAGAATGCATGGTTCAAAAATGGCACCAACAATAAAAGGCAGGAAGTGGTCGCCTTTAAATAGTGCTCCCCCAGTCCCTTCATGACTGCAAAACACTCCCCTCAACCTGTCGTTGCTAGCGTCAGGCGGTAAGGCAGGGGGCGCCACTCAATATCTGCTCCGGGACGATACCGGGGCGTTGCGCACTCGACTGACGACACGATCTGCCGGCGCAGGAGATCGTGGTGGTAGTGTTTAGCGCTGCCGCAAAATGTCTAGTTAATTTCACGAGCGGCGCAAACATCGCCGCGCCTGGGCGCTAGAAGCTTTGCGCCCCATTAGCGCCCTCTTAAGGTGCTAACGGGAGGCGCAACCAACTGAATTTTTCCCCCTATGACTCTATGACAATGAGAATAATTAATGCCACTTAAACCTGCTTGAATTTTCTAGTAAAGGAGACATCATTGATCCTAATTTGAAGGCTCAGATATCCACATACACTATGCCTGAAGCAGTGAAAAAACTCTTGTATTTTCTTCTGAAGCCTTTTGTAAGTATACCAGCTCCCTGAAAAATGGGTTGGGATGAGGGGGAATCAAAAACTCATAGAAATGTAGATGTGAGGCAGATAGGCACTGTGTCAAGGTGTTTGGGTGGTCTATAAGAACATAAGAATTAGGAGCAGGCCGTACGGCCCCTCAAGCCTTCAATAAGATCATGGCTGATCTTCGACCTCAACTCCACTGTCCTGCCCGATCTCCATATCCCTTGATTCCCCTAGAGTCCAAAAATCATTCTATCTCAGCCTTGAATATACTCAACGACTCAGCATCCACAGCCCTTTGGGGTAGAGAATTCCAAAGATTCACAACCCTCTGAGTGAAGAAATTCCTCCTCATCTCAGATGACTGACCCCTTATCCTGAGATTATGCCCCCCTAGTTCTACACTCTCCAACCAGGGGAAACAACCTCTCAGTATCTACCCTGTCAATCCCCCTCAGAATCTGATATCTTTCAATGAGATCACCTCTCATTCTTCTAAACTCCGGAGAGCATATGCCAAATCTATTCAATCTCTCCTCATAGGACAATCCTCTCATCCCAGAAATCAATCTAGTGAACCTTCGTTGCACCGCCTCGAAGGCAAGTATATCCTTACTCAGATAAGGAGATCAAAACTGTGCACAATACTCCAGGTGTGGTCTCACCAAAGCTCTGTATAATTATAGTAAGACTTCCTTACTGTTGTACTCCAACCCCCTTACAATAAAGGCCAACATGCCATTTGTCTTCCTAATTGCTTGCTGTACCTGCATGCTAACTTTCTGTGTTTCCTGTACGAGAGCACCTAAATCTCTCTGAACACCAACATTTGATAGTTTCTCACCATTTAAAAAATATTCTGTTTTACTATTCTTCCAGCAAAGTGAATAACCTCACATTTCCCCACATTATACGCCATCTGCCACCTTATTGCCCACTCACTTAACCTGTCTATATCCCTTTGCAGGCTGTTTAGGGGAAAAATTTGATGCTGCCATGAGAGTTGCCGGTGTCATCGGCAACTCGGGCTAACGGCCACTGGAAATGGACAAGGCGCGACTAGGGAAAAATTCACGCTGGGGGCTAAAGATTTTTAGCCCAGCGCTAACTTACGAGGCAATAGAGTTCGCTAGGCGTTGTGGGAAATTAAAAGGGCAATGCTTTAAAAGGGCAATGCCTTCTGGACTAACAATAATAAAAATGAAGTGAAAAAATGCAGTTTTCAGCCCTTACTGCCTTTAAAAAAAAATTAACATTAAAAAGAAGTCCCAAATGGGAGTCTTCACATCTTAAAGCTGAATTCCCTTCTGAACCTCAAAAAATGGGCAAAGTGCTTCAGCACTAACACAAATGGCTCAGCAAGCCAGGGAAGGGGCACCCAGGGTCTCACATGCTGCACTCCAGCCTTGTGTAGGGGGTCAACACTGCAAGAGAGGACGTCTACCCACAGGGGCCAGGAGGCCCTCCAGAAAGAACGATGTGGGACCACATCACCGAGGCTGTCACTGCCAGCAGAGTCACCCCCCACCCCCTGGCTCCAGTGCTCAAAGAACCTTCATGACCCGAGACCACTTGTCAAGGTCAGTGAATGCATCTTCAAAAGCTGTCTCCTACTAACTGCAACACTAGCCTCACACACTACTCAATGCATGACTCCCCCCCCGCCAATCACTCACCTACCCACAATCTGTACCAATCATGAGCCACATCTCCCATTCCTAGCCTCACCTCATCCCCTTGGAGGAGACAGTGCAGGCCATTCTTGGCAGGGGCATGGCTGAGCCCTTGGCCAATGGCGGGGCAGAAAGGATACAAGATGCTGGTATCCTCATACGTTATCCTCCTTCTGGCTAAGATTGCAAAATGTGAGGGGAATTCTATTTTTAATATTTGGGTTCAATCCTAGCATTCAAGAAAATGAGCTATATATGGTTCTTAGAGGTGAACAATCTAATTGATGGGGCAGTACTGTCATGCAGTGATTGGCTGATTGAAGGAAAATGGAGGCTCAGACGGCTGCCACCTTGGCTCTGGGGGCCAGTGTTGACAGGGGTTTCCAGAGCGGCACATCACTTCTGCACTCTGTTCTCACGCAGAGCCATAGGAGTGCTGAGGCGCTGTCCCAAGAGAGTGGCCATGGCTCCATGGAAGAGGCACTTGCTGTCCATTCTTAGGACGGCAGCATGCCTGCTCCCCCACCAGCCACTCTACTGTGTCAGCTGTGGCTCAGTTGGTAGCACACTCACCTCTGAGTCAGAAGGTTGTGGGTTCAAGTCCCACTCCAGGGACTTGAGCACATAAAGCTAGGCTGACACTCCAGTGCAGTGCTGAGGGAGTGCTGCACTGTCGGAGGTGCCGTCTTGCAGATGAGACATTAAACCGAGGCCCATCTGCTCTCTCAGGTGGACGTAAAAGATCCCATGGCATTATTTCGAAAAAGTGTAGGGGAGTTATCCCCGGTGTCCTGGCCAATATTTATCCCTCAACCAACATAACGAAAACAGATTATCTGGTCATTATCACATTGCTGTTTGTGGGACCTTGCTGTGCGCAGATTGGCTGCCGCGTTTCCCACATTACAACAGTGACTCCACTTCAAAAGTACTTCATTGGCTGTTGTTAGTGCCACACTGCCAGCTGGTTGCCCTGACCCACACCACGTGCTGCAACCTGTAGCCAGGCCGTCAAGATCCAGAATAAAAACAGAAAATGCTGGAAATACTCAGGTCAGCCAACATCTGTGGAGAGAGAAACAGAGTTAACGTTTCAGGTCGATGACCCTTCGTCAGAATTGCTTGAGGTTGCGACCATGGCCAGCTGACGTGTCCTCAGCAGCCTTGAACCTCCAAAGCTGTAACCACTGGGGATACACCTTGTCGGAGCACTAGAATATGTAAATGAGCACAAAAGACAGGCATTAAGAGGTTGCACAAGGGTGAGTCTTAATTATTGCTGTTCACTATTACACACAGATAAAATTGAGTTGTTGGATTACATTTTCTGCATTTGGTGTTGGTGTTAATATTTGTAGTTAAGTGAGGGCAAGACCCATAAGTACTGGACTGAAGGAAGGCAATCGGATGGTGGTAGTAAGGACGGTGATAATAAGGATTGTGGGACTGTTGGGCTGGAATTTTCCCATTGACGAGTGTGCGGGTTTGGGGATGGGTCGCAGTTAAACTCGCCGTCACCCCGCCGACTTCTGCATTTAACTTGGAGGCACGCCTTGGACCCGATCGGGAGAAGTGGGCGACATCATTCAAGTAATTAAATGCTTGTTGAGAGACCCTTAAGAGGGTTTTTAATACCAGCTTTTGACTTTAACTTCAGGAGCACGGGTATCACGCACCTCAGGAACCTCGCTTGTGTAAGGGAGGTGGAAGCTCAGTGGCCATTGTGTGAGTGCATTAATTGAGAGCTGGGAAAAGCACAAATACTCCCGCATTACACCTGATTACTTGGCTAATGGAAAGGCTCTTGCTGACTCCATTTTGTGCAGAGATTTCGCTGTCAGCAGTTTGCAGGTCATTTCTGCAACCTTGGAAGCCACTCTCACCACATTGCTAGTCACTATCACAACATTGAGGGATTGGGCCTCTGATCTCCACTTTGCCTGCCATCTATTACATCAGCATCGTTGCCGCTTACGCTCTCTCAACTTGGACCTCAGAATCAAACCAAGATGAGCCCCAGCACCAACAAGACCAGCCACACCAGCAGCAGCAGCCACACCACCAGCAGCAGCAGTAACCACAACAGCAGCCTTCTCCTCAGCGACCTGATGCTCCACACAAGAGAGGGGGTCAGCACAGGGTATACAGGCAGAGGATGAGCTTCCTGGACATGACTGAACAGCAGTGCTTCAGGAGGCTCAGGCTATCGCACCAGGTCATCACAGACATTTTCAGCTTGCTGGAACAAGACCTACAGCCCAGAGGACCTGGTGGACCTATAGGCCTTACCAGTCGCTGTCAAAGTCACCACTGCCTTCAACTTCTTCGCCTCAGGCTCCTTCCAGGGATCTGCAGCAGACATTTGCGGGATCTCGCAGTCGGCCGCCCACAGATACATCAGCCAGGTGACCAATGCCATGTTTGACAAGTCAGCCAATTATGTCAACTTTGCCACTGATGAAGCCAGTGTTACTGAGCGGGTGCTCAGCTTTGTGGCTCTGGCTGACTTCCCACAGGTGCAGGGCATCATCGACTGCACACATGTGGCCATCAAGGCACCCCCAGATCACTCAGGATTGTTTGCAAACCCCAAGGGCTGGCACTCCCTCAATGTGCAGCTCGTCTGCAACCATAAAAAGATCATCATGCATGTGTGTGCCAGGTTCCCTGGCAGCTGTCATGACTCTTATGCTGCGCCAGTCCACCCTCCCTCAGCTCTTTGCACCTCCAAACAGACTTACCGGTTGATTGCTTGGAGACAAGGACTGTCCACTGAACACGTGGCTCATGACACCCTTGAGGAGGCCAGGTAATGAGGCCGAGGATCATTATAATGAGAGCCACATGTCCACCAGATGTGTCATAGAGCAAGCAATAAGCATGCTGAAGATGCGCTTCAGATGCCTTGACAGATCTGGAGGAGTCCTTCAGTATGCACCAGCCAGGTCTCCAGAATCATCATTGTTTGCTGCGCACTGCACAACATAGCACAGCAGCGAGGATTGGAGCTGCAGGAGGAGAAAGGCGCAGAGCACATAGCCTCTTCAGAGGAGGAGAAGGAAGAAGAGGAGGAGGAGGTGGAAGATGAGGAGGAGGAGGAGGAACCTAAGGTGGAGATGGCACAAGCAGCGGCGCAAATTGCTGCCCGGGAGGCCTCATCATGGCCAGATTTATTTAACTTGCTCCAATGCACCCATATGGCTGCCACTGCTGTACTAAGTCCCCCCCACCCCCCCAACAACTTCATAAAGCAAGGAGCTGGAGAGCAGCAGTGGGGCGATGAACGCCCAAGTCTAGGTTTGTATCCCACCTAGAGATGAGGTCTATGAGCGTCTGCCATCTGTTGTCCACATCAAATAAGTGCTCACATGACTGGCGCATTTGCTGCTCCATACAGGTGGCCATCCTTGCCATGGAACAGCACATCGTCGCCATCGCCTGCGACATGGTGGAGCTCATGTTGGAGATGGACTCCTCCATTTTCTGCACATTTGCAGACATCATGGCTGCAAAAGCTGCCAGAGCCTTATGCAATTGTTGCTGCCCCTCCAAGATCACCCCCTTTTTCAATGGCCCCTGAGGCTTAGCGTCTGCTTGCAGTTCAGCAGAGCTTGGAACGTCCTGCGCCTTCTGGCGAGGAGTCTTCACTGTTGTCCCTGTCAACACCACCTGCTCTTGCTCAATTGCGATGTGAGAGACACCAGGTGACAACACTACTCTATTTCGCACAGAAGCCACCGAGGTGTGTGTATCTGCACTGGTGCTGGCTGTGCTTGGGTCAGCTGACGCTGCTCCCTCTGAGGCTGGAGGTTCCTCTGAGGAGACATCTTCCTCCTCCGGCTGAACAGTGTGGGGGGCACTTGCTGGACCTGTGGGAGAGTAAAGAGATGATTTAGAAGTGTTATGTTAAGAATGGGTTACGTTACCATTATGACATGATGAAAATTCACAGGCTGCTGACATCAGTCACCATACGAGTGACTGCTGTATACCATGTGGCTGTATGAGATGTAATTCTGTCTCCATCTCCTACCGCCAGCAGCTCTGCAACTCGAGATTTCTCCAGGGCCTCCTCCTCTGCTGGAGTCAATTGTGTGAATATTGGAGGGTCACCTTCGGTTCTCTGTCTCTCCCTATTGTTCTGGGCTCTCTTCTCCTGCAAGGAGGGAAATAAGAGAACTTTGAGTGAGAGTGATGGAATGACTGTAAGGAATGGATGGGTTACATCTGTAGAGGGTGACTATGAGGGAGTGGCGTGACATTGCCAAATGGCCTCCTTCTGTGGTGTTACTTGCTATGATTGCACTAGGATGAGGGTGAGTGTCAGTGGTGGTTAGTTAGATCGGGATGTGAGTAGGTACATAGACAGAAAGGTAGTTTGGTGTGAGGAATGATGTGCAGGAGTAGGCTTGGGAAGGCAGAATGATGGGGATGTGGTGACAGGCACACCAGGATGTAGGTGAGTGTGGCATTACACTCACCTTTCCTGACCTCATGAGATCATTGGATCTTTTCTTGCACTGTATCCACATCCTCCTGACAACATCCCTGCTGCTGACCTCCTCTGCGATCTCCAACAATGCTATTTTGTTTTCTTTGGGTGGTCTTTTACACCTATCAGCAGGGAAGAAGACCTCCCTGCGTGCTGTTACTGCCTGCACCAGAACATGGAGAGATGCATCACTAAACCTTGGTGCGGCCCTCTGCCTTTGTGTATCCATGAGTGACACTTTTTTCACCTTGGCAATAGTAGCCAGACCTCGGGAAATGACCTTGCACACCCCTTCATCAACCTTCAAATGAGATGTGTGCAAGGCTGCTTTAAATATCGGCGCTGGAAATGGGTCATCGATGAAGTCATCAGACTCCCTCCATTTAATTGGGCTGGGAAACGTGCATGACTGGTTTAATTGGGGCCATTAAGTAAAAGTCTCCCTGAACAACGCGCTGCTCACAACATCACATTCCCGACCCGCTACACAGCCCGCATGCACACTCCAAAGTATAGATTCTGGCCTTGGTGTTTTGGAATGAAAGGGATGGTTTACGTGAAACACTCTTGGATGAGCTGCTGTCTAAGAGCTCTGACAGCTTGGGGCACCGGTGGTCGATGCTGCTCATGCTACCCCTCCTCTTCATATTACTGATCCTCCTCCTCCTCTTTCTCCACTTCTTTCTGCCTAGTGGTGACAAGGGCTGCTTCTTCATGATGCCAAAGTTATGCAGCATGCAGCACACGACCATAAACAGAATTATCCCCAACACCCCCAAACACCCCTTCCCCTTCCCACGGCACCTTCCCGTGCAAGCGCAGGAGATGCAACACCTGCCCTTTTCCCTCCTCCCTTCCCACTGTCCAGGGCCCCAAACACTCCTTCCAGGTGAAACAGCGATTTACTTGTACTTCTTGCAATTTTGTATACTGTATTCGCTGCTCACGATGCGGTCTCCTCTACATTGGGGAGACCAAATGCAGATTGGGTGACTGCTTTGCGGAACACCTCCGTTCAGTTCGTAAGGGTGACCCCGAGCTTCCGGTCGTCTGTCACTTTAATTCTCCACTCCACTCCCACTCTGACCTCTCTGTCCTTGGCCTCTTACACTGTTCCAACAAAGCTCAACGTAAGCTTGAGGAACAGCACCTCATCTTTCGATTAGGCACTTCACAGCCTTCTGGACTCAACATCGAGTTCAACAATTTCAGACCATAACCTCTGCCCCTATCTTTTTTTCAGATGGCAGTTGTTCATGTTTCTGCCATTCCCATTTACACCTCATCTAGACCCATCTTTTGTTTTTTTACTTGTCCCATTACCATCTCCTTTTGCTTTGCACCATCATCCCTTTTGCCTTTTAATCTCTCCTGCCTTCCATCCTATCACAGTCCTTCCCTTTTGTTCTTTACTCCCCTCCCCCCTTCCCTGCCCCTGCACTTGCTTAAAAATCTGTTACATCTCTAACTTTTTCCAGTTCTGATGAAAGGTCATGGACCTGAAACGTTAACTCTGTTTCTCTCTCCACAGATGCTGCCTGACCTGCTGAGTATTTCCAGCATTTTCTGTTTTTATTCCCTTTTCGACAGTTATCGCTCACAATTCTCACCCAATATACCTACATTATCATTTCCACCATTATTTGTAAAATCTGACACAAATATTTATTTAATATCTTTGTCATGCCTTCATAAGTAGATTTCCCTCTTCATCCTTGAGTTTTTTTTAATTTGTTCTGAGGATGTTGGTAATAGCAGCATTTACTGCCCATCTTTAGCCGCACTGAGAGCATTAAGAGTCAGCCACTTGGTGTGAAACTGAAGTCACAAATAGGCCAGAAGTAGAGGTGGTAAGTTCCCTTCCCTGAATGACATTAGTGGACCAGTTGAGGTTTTTATGACAATCCAGCACTTTCCACAAATTATAAAATTGAATTCAATCAATTTGTAACAGTGAGATTTGAACTCACAACCCCTGGATTAGCTAGTCCAGCAACATAACCACCAGGCTACAATACCCTATGCGACCCTCTCTTCAGCTATACTTTTACCTTTTATATGCTTATAAAAGCCCTTACTATTTCCTTTTATTTTATCGGCTAACCTTTTTTCATATTACCTTTTAGCCCCATTATAGAAATTAATCATTTGGAAGTGCACAGTTTATTTGCGTGATTTCATGTTTGATGACCTTGGTAAGAAGAGGTTAACTAACTCATTCAATGGAGCGCTGCATCCGGAGAGTGGCAGTTGGTTATGTTTACAGAACAGTTAATATTTGCACAAAAAATCCTCAGTATTTGGAAGTCAAGGCTGCGTCTCTTCTGATTGCTGATCTTGCCTTGATCTGCTGGCACAGGGAGTCCTTGCCCCGGCCCGCTCCCTTCTATGCTGCTGACTTTCTAAGAGACTCCGCGGCTTACAGGGCTCGCAGAAAGCCCCCAATGTAAGGCCTGGACCCAACGTATCTACGGTTCTGGCCTAATTTCTGGTGCTTCACAATAGGAAGTTAAAGGCAATCGCTTAATTTTCCCCACAAAATACAGCAGATGCTGAGGTAGATTATGACATACCAATCTTTTGATTTCAGATTTATTATAAGGTGTGACTGAATGAGAATAGCAGTGACCAGGCCAGTATGTTTGCTGTAATGGTGGTGATATTCATGACAGTGTCCTTCTTTGATGTTTCTTTTATCAGAGTCCTAGAGTTGCTGCTGGCTTCAAGGCAATGTGTGGAATAGGGTGAGTTATGAATTAAGAAAAAGGATGAAAAGATGTGTATGTGCGTATTTTAATAGAGATTTTGGTTGATCTTTTTTATAGTTAAAGCTGATCCTTTACAGAGCATATTTCAGAAGAAGTTTGAGAAAGTAAAGTTCTCTGAAGAACAATTTTCGCACAAGTAAACTTGCACAAATGTTCCAATTTTCAAAAAGTTTGAAGAACATATCTAGAAACAGCGTTTTGGTATCGTGCCACATATTGGGGACATAAGTTCCTGTTAGCAGTTCCTTCAAATAATATTTTTTGAATGTTAGCCGTTGTTATCGTGGGGAGATACTCGCCCCTCCCTATCTCTGTAACCTCCTCCAGCCCTGCAACCCACTGAAATCTCTGCATTACTCCAAATCTGGCCTCTTGTGCATCCTCCCTTCCTTCTCCCCACCATTGGCAGCCGTATCTTCAGCTGCCTAGGCCATAAGCTCTGGAATTCCTTCCCTCAACCTTTCTGCCTCTCTACCTCACTCTTCTCCTTTAAGAAGCTCCTTAAACCCTCCTTAAACCTGTCCTAATGTCTCTTTCTTTGGCTCGGTGTAAATGTTTGTCTGATTACACTCCTGTGAAGCACATTGGGACGTTTTAATACGGTAAAAGGCGCTATATAAATGCATGTTGTTGTACTGAACATAGGCTAAGCACCTCCTGCCATTGGAAGAGTAAATTAGAAATTACCACGGTCAGCTTGGTGCTCAACGTGCTGTCTAATCAAGTTGTTAGAATGTAAATATGTAATTGTATATAGAGTGCTAATGGGGCAGAGGAAGCAAATATTGACAGATAGAAAAAGCAGAATACTGCAAATGCTGAAAATACAAACTAAAAACAGAAAATGCTGGAAACACTCAGCAGGTCAGTCAGCATATGTGGAGAGAGGAAGGTAGGGTTAACAATTCAGGTCACTGCACATTAAAGGACAGAAACTCATGGGCTGTGGGCAGCATTTCTTTCGACCTGGGAGTGGGTAACCCTCTCTTTCTCTGTACTGAGGGGTTGAAAGTAACAAAATTAAAAGAAAAAAAAGAAAAAGACATTTATTGAAAATTTCTCAGGAAGATGGATTGCATCACTAATTGAAAATGCAGTAAGCAGTGATTCTTGAGCTAAATAGAGCAGTTTGCTTTTTAATGTCAGTGAAATCTTCTGACCCAGAATACATTGCAGAAAGAAACGATGGGGATAAGTTGCAACAGGACATGGTTCAGAATATTTGGCAGAGGATTTTATTGTTATTCAAACTATGTAAAGTTATCACTTTTTAAATAGGATAGTAGTCCTTGTAATGAAAAAAACCTACGGGGTTTTAACAGGGGAATGCAAGGGCCGAATAGGGAATCCATGCGGCAACACCCACCCCCGGAGAAAGGTCCAGGAGATTTGAACTCCCGGACCTCAGTTGCACACTCCGACACTGATTCCTGCCTGAAGCCGGCTGGAATGACGTGAATGTCGGCAGGCGGGAGTGGAAAGTCACAGGAGAGGTTCAGGCCACTGCCATGGACCATCAGAAAATCGGCAAAAGTCGCGATTGGGGTAGGTGGGGAAGGGAAGGCCCAAGGTATCCATGTGCGGGCAGGAGAAGCACTCCTAATCCTCGTGGCTCACAGGGAATCTTTTAAAAGTAAAAACATATAAACATACCCAGGCCTCCAGTAGCCACGGTGCTGCCAGGTATTGCCAGTGGGTATGAGATTGTGCGGCTCTTAGTCAGCCCACAGTTAAAATGGCGTGCGCGTCTGTATGATGTCATCAGACCATGACTTTGCCATTTAAATAAGCCCCCGCTTCTCTGAGACCTCCCATGCCTGAATTAAAGTAAGTTAAGATGGCGGGGGTTGAGAACAGGTCAGGAATGCTGCCAGACACACCCCGCTCCCCGCCACCCGCACCATTTCTGCCAGGCGGGGGGAGGGGTTTTAAAATCAGGACTTTATATTTTGAATCAGAAAAATTTGTTTCGATCCCATCTTTAGTGTCCTTATTTTTATGTTTTCACAGATCAGTTAAGGAACTGTGGAAGCACCACACTGCTGCAATGGTAAGATCAAACATTGCCACCAGCACCATTAAGATTCATTGGCCGTGAAATTGGCTTTGTTTGCGCTGGCCCGTAAGGCTGGTTTGGATGACAAAATGTCGGCCGCCTTGTTTACGCCCACTTCCGTTGGGTCCTGCGGTGGCCGCCATTTTGGGCAGTTTGGCAGCGCTGCCGTTGCCTGCGCTTGTTGCAGATATGGAAATGAGGCAGAGCACGACGTCAATCAGCATGCAATGCTGACTTGACACATGACCTCCCATTTTGGACGTTGCCGCTCCTTTTAACACCCTCTCCAAATCACAACCATGCATTCAGCAGCAAGAAGGACCCCCCCCCCCCGCCCCCCACCAGTGCTATTTAAAGGGATCATCAACAACTTGCAGTTAACTTACCTTTTCATTTCTACTGGCTCTGTGTAAGTTTATGCACCTGTTTGGAGCTTTCTACAGCTATTTAAAGTTGGTGAGGTGACAGGGAGTGTTGTTTCTCAATTAAATCACACCACTTACTCCCAGTCATGGGGGCTCTACTTGCAGACCCCCTCGCGCTCGAGTATGATAGTGAGATGGGACGGCGGCAGCGAAGAAGAAGACAAGCTGCTTGCAGAGGGAGGAGGAGGAGGGGCAGGGGGGCTCTCAACAGGAGGCCTTACCTACCGAGGGTCTTCCGAGAGCACGTCTCCTACCTGAACTTAAGGCAGAAGCAGTGTATTAGGAGGTTCCGCTTCACCAAGGAGGTGGTCACAGAACTCTGCCACCTCCGGCAACCAAACCTGCAGCCTCGGAGCAGGGCGATGATGGTGCTGCCAGTGCCCCTCAAGGTCACCGTGACCCTCAATTTTTTCTCCAGCAGATCCTTCCCGCCTGGAGCAGGCGGCATAGCGAACATCTCCGAGTTCGCCATCCATCGCTGCACCCTGAGGTCACAGAGGCTCTGTACTCCAGGAGAAGGGATTTCATTGTCTTCTCTCTGAACAGGGAGAAGCAGAAGAAGGGCGCATATGGCTTTGCCAGGAAAGCGGGCTTCCCCATGGTGCAGGGTGCCATCGACTACACACACGTGGCTTTGCAGGCACTGCATACAATTCTTGAGATCTTCCATAACCGCAAAGGCTACCACTCACTTAATGTGCAGTTGATGTGCGACCACGCCCAGCACATCATGATGGTGAATGCCCGATCTCCCGGCAGCAGTCATGATGCTTTCATCCTGTGCCAGTCTGGTGTGCCAGCAATGTTCCAGCCACCACGTCAAATCTGAGGGTGGCTGCTCAGAGAAAAGGACTATCCGCTCAGCACCTGGCTGATCACGCCCCTCCGCAACCCCGCCACTCGTGGCCAGCAATCATATAATGAGAGCCATGCTGCCACGAGGAGCCTTATCGAGCAGACCATCAGGGTACTCAATCAATGGTTCAGCTGCCTTGACTGCTCGGGAGGAGCCCTCCAGCACAGGCTGGAGCGGGTGTCCCATTTCGTGGTTGTTTGTTGCATGCTCCACAACTTGACCACCACGAGAGCGCAGCCCTTGCCACCACAGGTTCAAGAACCACCTCAGGAGGAGGAGGAAGAGGAGGAGGAGGAGGAGCAAGGGAGGAGACAGGCAGCACATCCCCATTCTAAATGGCTGTCGGTGAGCGCAACATCAGACTCCGGTTCCAATGATTTTTTTTTTTTATTTGTTCATGGAATGTGGGCATCGCTGGCAATGCCACCATTTATTGCCCATCCCTAATTGCCCTTGAGAAGGTGGTGGTGAGCCGCCTTCTTGAACCGCTGCAGTCCATGTGGTGAAGGTAATTCCACAGTGCTGTTACGGAGGGAGTTCCAGGATTTTGAGGCAGCAACGATGAAGGAACGGTGATACATTTCCAAGTCAGGATGGTGTGTGACTTGGAGGGGAACTTGGAGGTGGTGGTGTTCCCATGCGTCTGCTGCCCTTGCCCTTCTAGGTGGTAGAGGTCGCGGGTTTGGGAGGTGCTGCCGAAGAAGCCTTGGCGAGTTGCTGCAGTGCATCTTGTAGATGGTACACACTGCAGCCACGGTACGCCGGTGGTGGAGGGAGCGAATGTTTAAGGTGGTGGATGGGGTGCCAATCAAGTGGGCTGCTTTGTCCTGGATGGTGTCGAGCTTCTTGAGTGTTGTTGGAGCTGCACTCATCCAGGCAAGTGGAGAGTATTCCATCACACTCCTTACTTGTGCCTTGTAGATGGTGGAAAGGCTTTAGGAAATCAGGAGGTGAGACACTCGCCACAGAATACCTAGCCTCTGACCTGCTCTTGTTGTCACAGTATTTATGTGGCTGGTCCATTTAAGTTTCTGGTCAATGGTGACCCCCAGGATGTTGATGGTGAGGGATTCAGCAATGGTAATGCCGTTGAATGTCAAGGGGCGGTGGTTAGACTCTCACTTGTTGGAGATAGTCATTGCCTGCCACTTGTGTGGCACGAATGTTACCTGCTACCTATCAGCCCAAGCCTGAACGTCATCCAGGTCTTGTTGCATGCGGGCAAAGACTGGGATATGGCATTTGAAGATGCATTCACTCACTCACCACTCATGTGAGGTCATTAAACTTCTTGCGGCAATGAATCCAGGTGCTGGGGACAACACGCGTCGCACTGACAGCTTCAGCTATCGCCTCCCATACTATGACCATCCAGTACTGATTAGCCTTCTGCTGTTCTGACTGGAAGGCCTTCTGTTCCCCTGTGGGTAGAGGACCTGATGGCTTTGATGTTATTGAATGGTGGAGCAGGCTCGTGACCATATGGCCTACTCCTGCTCCTAAATCTTATGTTCTTTGAACCCCCAAGACCAAGGTCTCCAATGCTGCATCGGAAAATCTCCTCGTCCTCTTTCTTGGCTGTTGGGCCATGGCTTTCTCCACACTGACAATGAGGTGCTGCTGCAACACAGCATCTCCCCTTTAAGTAGTGCAGAGAGCCTCGGCCAAACTTTATTGGCCAGTAGACTGCACCCGATATTGGCCCCCTGTTCACTGCTAAGCCAATCAGCAGTGCGTTTAGCGTGGAGATCAGCGCTGTAATCATTATAATGGGGCAGGCAGCATGAATTTTGTGTGCTGCCTGCACCACTTTGAACAGGCGTGGGTGTGAAGGAATAAGCCATATAACCTATTCAGAAAAATATACTATCTTATGAAAAAATTCTGGCCTTATTAAAACATGACAAACTGGGTTTGGAAATTTAGAAACCTATCTATGAAATAGCTGTGAAAGCATTCTGGCTATTGAGATAAGACAGTTGTTGACCCTGAATAAATAACCTTATTGAAACAGAAGGTGAAGGGCTCCGACAAGCTGAACTTTTGGGAATGAAACAATGGTTCACCCTGGATAAGGTGTTCAAATTTACACTTCGTAAAGAAGCACTTAAGATAAGGAACATCTGCCCTCGTAAAGATGCCGTGAAGTAAGGAACACCTGCCGTCACACCATTTTTATATGGTAAACTTAGAACACCTAGAGATGAGACATGATTCTGGCTGAGGCGGCAGTAAGAGTTGCAGAGGTAGGCAGAAAAATGACGAGAGATAATTAGCTTGCATCAGCAGAAAACCTTAAAAGGAAATACCACTGGAAAAGGGTATAAATATTGAACTCTCAAATGGGATAACAGACTCGCTTTAATCGGGCAAAGCGATTCTCGGCTTCAGAGGCGGCTCTGTAGTCTACCACTCTTTGGGGTAGAAATTAGGTCGCGCCCCATTTGGGGCGCAAATATCGTCCGGACGCAAATATTAGCGCCTGGCGCTAATTATCGGCACTGACGGGAAACTTCACTTTTACCGCCCCGGGAGGTGAGTGGAGCGCTAAAGCAGGCGCTGCACACCTCTCTTAAGGTGCAAAGGCCGAGCAGTGAGGCGCTAACTCGGAGCGCTGGCGAAGCTCATGTAATGTCACTCAGCAATGGAACACACACACAATGGCACGGGCCAGTTCTTAAAGGGGATGGTTAATCTTGCTTTCCATCCACATCCTGTTCATTGCTGCCTTGAATCTCGGCCTGGAGAGACTTGCACATCAAATGTGCTGGAAAGAACAATGGAGAGCACCAGGCAAAGAGCTCAGAATGCAGCTCCCACGGTCTCTGCTAAATCGATACAAGGAATGGCAAATCAAAATGAACCTGCAAAGTGCTGCTCAGTACCCAAAACTCCTTCACACAACGTTGAATCTCTCCAGAAGTCTCTCCCTCTCTCTCTCAGAATGCGTAGTTCAAAAATGCCACCAACAATAAAAGACAGGAAGAGGCCCCCTTTAAATAGCGCCCCCCCCCAGCCCCACAGCGATTGATAGCGTTCCAGTCTTCTGGTCATTGGAAGCGCCAGGCAGTAAGGCAGGGGGCGCCACTCAATTTCCGCTACGGGGCGCCCCAAGGGCGTTGCACCATGGAATGACGTCACAATCTGCGCGCGCAGGTGGTCGCAGCGGTAAGTTTTAGCGCCGCCGCACAATCTCAAGTTAAGTTCTCGAGCGGCGCAAACATCGCTGCGCCCGGGCGTTAGCGGCTTTGCGCCCCATTAGCGCCCTCTTAAGGCGTTAACGGGTGGCGCAACCAAGTGAATTTTTACCCCTTTGTACCTCAGGGATCAAAGGTATTTGATATTGGTGGATATCCTGTATAAGAACTTTAAGAACTGTAATACTGTAGTGAAGTTAAGATTTAAAAGTAAGATTCTCTGTTAATAATAAGATAGCATTTTTTCTCTTTTTAGGATGGTTAATATTGCGATTGACTCATCAACTGTAAATTGCATGTCGGTTCTTTAATAAATCTATATATTTTTAGAATTGTCTCACAAGACTTCTGTATCAAAAACTCGCAAACTCAATCTCTGTACACTCTTTGGTGAGGAGTTGCAGAATTCTGAGGGAGTTTTCTGGACCCTCATAATATCCGGAACATAGCAGTCTAGATAAACTTATTAAAAGCGCTATCTGGAGGACGGTAACATTCTCGGGTTGTTCCTTTCCTTTACGGAGAGATAGCCCGGACCTTTAGACCCAATTAAGCATCTTTAGGATTTGGCTACCTCAAACTTTAGTTGAAAGTGAACGCCTGATCCGGGGTAGCCCTAAAGGGGCTAGGACTAGTACATCGTACCTCGCACTGCCCGCGCCAGTTTTCAAGACTAATCCAATTTCTAGGCCATTGATTCTTAAATAAACTACAATATTATTTTAATATTCCAGTATTGCTCATTGCTCAGATATAATAGAATCTACTTGAAGTGAACTCGAATACAATAAAACTCACTCAATAATAGGCATATTCCAATCTCTCAGGTTAATTTTTAAACCAAATGAATGTTCCTCGTGCTCAAAATAGCAAGTTTTAGCATAGTTCCTGATATGTAACTACTTCTGGTTTATAAAATACAGAATTGGCACTGAACTTACAGCATACAGAGTTAGTCAGCAATTTGTAGATTACAGAGGCAGCCAAAAATATATAGAATGGTGAGTTTGTCAGAAGTCCACAGAGCCAAGGGAGCTGTGACTCTGATGGTAAGTGGGGATAGTGCTATATTTGTTGAGAAGTACCAGACTAGAATTTAGCTGCTGTCTTCCAGTTCTCAAACAGTTGCCTCTTGTTTCTTGAGCAGTTAATTTCAGAATAAACTGCCACCATTATTGAGGCCGAGTTCTTGTATTTTGTGCAGGCCTACCGTGAGGAGTATATGAATGCATGGAGACAGCAGAACATTGAAGTCCTACTCTGCCCATCATTAGGTCCTGCTTTTAATATTGGATATGCTGGAAAACTGACAGGTAGGTAACAGATCAGGATTAACTCCTTCATAAGCACGTACAAGGTAGAATTATACCAGAGAAAAAACAATAGTTTCACATTCATCGATAGTATTAATTCACACGGAGGAAAATGGGTCACACACATCAGTACTGGATGGTCATAGGTGCACTTAAGATGTGGGTAAAATTCTGAGTTGGTGTTTTATTCACCACGTGTATGAACTGACAGCCAATGACAGTCCACCAAAGAAACATCTGTTATCCTCCCCAATTAGATCTATCATTCTTATTTCTGTTTGAAAATAAATGGGAAAAGTCACATTAGGATGAGATGCACTTTGTAAATTAGGAGGCAGAAGTTAACAATGAATAAGCATACATTGAAGATGCAGAATTATAGAAAAATAATGGAATCTGATTCCAGAACATGCAGTTTATTAGCATATACATTTTAGAAAAAAGAATACAAATCGATAATATGTAATATTTTAGACATTACTATAATATCCTGTGTATATACCATATAGTGCAGGCGTTGAGATGGGATTCTATGGAGCTGAATGGATCCTAAGGGGTCCACAAGGTCATTAGATTTCTGTCTATGGCCAGTTTTTTAAAATTTGTTTATGGGATGTGGGCGTCGCTGGCAAGGCCAGCATTTATTGCCTTTGAAGGTGGTGGTGAGCCGTCTTCTTGAACTTCTGCAGTCCGTGTGGTGAAGGTACTCCCACAGTGCTGTTAGGTAGGGAGTTCCAGATTTTGACCCAGCAACACTCAAGAAGCTCAACATCATCCAAGACAAAGCAGCCCGCTTGATTGGCACCCCATCCACCACCTTAAACATTCACTCCCTCCACCACCGGCGTACCGTGGCTGCAGTGTGTACCATCTACAAGATGCACTGCAGCAACTCGCCAAGGCTTCTTCGGCATCACCTCCCAAACCCGCAACCTCTTCCACCTAGAAGGACAAGGGCAGCAGGCACATGGGAACACCACCACCTCCAAGTTCCCCTCCAAGTCACACAACATCCTGACTTGGAAGTATATCGCCGTTCCTTCATCATCGCTGGGTCAAAATCCTGGAACTTCCTACCTAACAGCACTGTGGGAGTACCTTCACCACACAGACTGCAGCAATTCAAGAAGGCGGCTCACCACCACCTTCTCAAGAGCAATTAGGGATGGGCAGTAAATGCTTGCCCTGCCAGCAACGCCCACATCCCATAAATGAATAAAACAAAAGGAAGGAAGTGGCAGAGGCAGCTGATCAGATGGTCTCTACCTTAGGGACAAAGAAGTCCATGAGCTCCTCGCACTTGTTGTTGGAGGTGAGTGTGGAGGAGACAGAAAGAAAGGTTTGAAAACCACTGGTGTACAGCGATGGACTGTACCTTACGTACAGAGATTTATGTTTTATGATTGAATAAGTCAAATTCAGTTTTTATTGTATGGATTGTTACCCATGTTTTGGGAATTCTGTGATTCTGTCCATTTTTCCTTGAAATCTGTAAATCAGTTGTCTTGCTTATGCATATTATCCAAAATTACAGAGAATATAGTACTGTATTTTTTTTATTATACAGGGGATATAAGAAAGACAGAATAATAACATTACAAATAAATAATTTAAAAATACTTTTCCCAACAGCTGCATCTAGCTACACAATTATTTTCAATTTGTTAAATTTTCCTGCGGGTGTTGTGCCAGTTACCAAAGTAACGGAGGAGGATGAGAAAGAGCTGATGAATTATACAGGTTACCTCAATGATTTATGGGACAAATCCTTTAAGCAGGTCAGTGTGATAAAAATGAAGCAATTTTGTCTATGTTGCATTATAGTCTTGATTTCTGTTATTTCTGTCACAGTACATGTGGGATTAAAAACCTGGTTTACTCATAGTAAATGGCACAACTTCTTTGATGCACGAAACCTCACAATATTGATGTTAGCCTTGAAATTCCAAGGATGCAGTTGCACTACTGGAAACTAACAGGGAGGGACTTTTATCTGCCATTTTACTATGGCATTGACCGCACCAGAAATATTCAGAGTTAGGCAGGCAGTGCAAATCTAGCCATCTGCAATGTCACAGTTGTGCTGGGGTGGGCTATCTAGTGCTGAGGTAAGAACCTGGTCCAAGAAGCACCCTGACTGGAAGCTATCATAGGGGAGGAGGGGGCAGGGAGAGGGAAACAGCAACAGACAAGCAGAGTTCTGATGTAGCAGCAGGATATAAACATAAAGGAGCAGTGGTATCACTGAAAGAAGCACACCTGGCAGACTGAATGAAAATGAGAACATTCAACTTCAGAAGGGAAAAATATTGTGTTCGCCAGCAAAGTTGCCACTGAAAATGGCAGGCAACACTAACGGATCAAAATTGTTCTGGGGGGGATGGAGATTGTTGGCATAGCGCTTACCTTCCATGCAACGCTGTCCTGGTGCCGTTGCTGGAGGCATCCGAGAGGAAGTTCCTGTCCAGGTGCAGCGTTGCAGCTTCCCACAGCCTCTGGAATCGAGGCTGTGGAGCTCGCAAGGAATTGTGGGTAATGAAGAGGTCTGAGAATTAAAGGGGCCATGCACACTGAAGCAAGACAAAATAAAACGAAGTGCAACAATGCAGTTTTCAGCCCTTTCTGCCTTTCAAAAAATGATTTAACATTAAAAGTCCCAAATGTGAATATTCAGCTCTTAAACCTTCTGAATCTCAACAAATGGGAAAACTGCCTCAGCACTAACACAAATGGCTCAGCAAGCCAGGGAAGGGGCATCCAGGGTCTCGCATGCAGCACTCCAGCTTTGTGCAGGGGGTCAACACTGCAAGACAGGCCCTCTACCCACAAGGGCCAAGAGGCCCTCCAGAAAGAAGGATGTGGGAGTACATCACCGAGGCTGTCGCTGCCAGCAGTGTCGCCCCCACCATCTGGCTCCAGGGCCCAAAGAAGCTTCATGAGCTCAGACCACTGGTCAAGGTCAGTGAATGCATCTTCAAAAGCCGTCTCCTACCAACTACACCACTAGCCTCACACACTGCTCCACGCACGACCTCCAATCACTTACCTAACAACAATCTGTACCAATCACGAGGCACAGCTCCCATTCCTAGCCTCACTTCACCCCCTTGGAGGACATGGTGCAGGCCATTCTTGGCAGGGGCATGGCTGAGCCCTTGGCCAGTGGCAGGACTGAAAGGATACAAGATGCTGGTATCCTCATACGTTATCCTCCTTCTGGCATACACCTCATGCTTTCCCGCCCTCCCTCCCGTCACCACAACTCCACCCTTGTGCCTTCCTCATTTCACACACCCAAGAAATGTGGGTGACCAAGAAGAGGGAGAGGACAGTGAAGAAGAACAAGAACAGAAGATTGATTCGACACTCCCAGCCACCAGCTCCTCAAGGTCAACCAGCAAGGACATTTGCAGTGTCCCCCCACTGAAAGTCAGCAGCCTTCCACCAGCCATGCTGCAGCCACTGGGGTAGCACTGCGTGACATCAGTAGGTTAGGCAAAGGCACACACAAGACAGTCACTAAGAGAATGCATACAGGTGCTGAGTTGATTTCTTGATGTCATATTGGATGGATAGGCATATATAGGTGGATTGGAAAGTTTGCTTTGTGGTGGCTATTATTTCAGTATTGTGGTCAAGAGGATGTTGTGTTGGTCAGTAACAGATGGAAGGTAAAGTGTGGGACTAATGTTGAAAGGGAAATTGGGGGTTGTGGTCATTGGGACCGCAGGCAGATGATTCCACCCTGGATATCCCGGCCACAAAGGGACTGTCTGGGATGCATCCTTCCATCTGATTCCTCCTCTTCAGCTTCCTCCTCTTCTGTGTCTTCCTCTTCCCTCTGCAAGCAAATGTTGTAAATGTGAAATGACAGCATAGAATGCTGGAAATATTCAGCTGGTCAGACAGCATGTTGACCTGAGATGTGAACTCTGTTTTTCTCTCCATGGATGTTGCGTGACCTTCTGAGTATTCGCAGCATGTTCTGTCTTCTCAAAGGCTTTCATTTACCATCCGAGCCCTGGCAAACACCCAGCAGCACTCCCTGCACACTTAAAAAACTTTTCACATCTATTGCAGCAAGCCACCACTTCAATAAATTTTAAAAAAAGTCCAAAACCTTACATTCAAACTTACCTAACGATGTGTCTGTCACTTTAAGAGATCCAGACATTTCCACTGTCAGCCTGCTTGGACCCAGCGCTGAATTCTGCGCTAGGGTCGAAGTTTGTATTGGTGAAGTTAAGTGGGCGTTGCATGCCAATTGACATCACCAAGCTGCCAATTTTTTTCCAGGGCGCTGCCAGTTACCAGCAGCGCAAAGGGGGAAAGGAATATGGCAGCCGCAGTGGGACCCGCCACCAGCTGCCGAAAGAGTGGTGGCCGCCATTTTATCACCATTTCATGGCTCTACGGAGTGGCGGTAAGTAGATGAATTTCTAACCCAGGGAGTTTGAAGTGGATATTTTGCTGGAAGAAATTTGAATCTGCAGAGACCAACTACTTGAGGCTGGGAGTGTAATAGAGCCACCTGGTGGACTACTGATGTATATATTAATAAAGCCATGTGCAGTACAGTTCTTACCAGAAGCCATGTTGTGCTGTTGTATATATATGCTATGTCTCAAGATATCACAGAATTGGTGATGAGGATGCGATTGCGGATTCCCTAGCTGAAATTTTTGTTGGAAGATAATCCTGCCAACCGACGGAGAGAGGGACTGTTAGAGGTTCTTCGTTTTGCAGAAAAACTTTAAAATCCAAGGTAAATTTCAAGCACACGTGGCTGAACTGTCGACGTTGCCAGAGTCCAGATGGCCAAGTCTATGGGAATAATAGGGCGCTTGGGTGAGTTCCAGCGTGACAGAGAAACTTTCGGAGTGTATGTGGAGTGGCTAGAAATGTTTTTCACTGCAAATAGTATTGTCGAAGCCCCTGATGATGTAAACCGTAACCGGGCAGTTTTAGAAATGAAACAGGCTATTCTTTTGACTGAAGCAGGCCCAGAAGTGTATGAAACCCGAAAAAATTTGCTTGTTCTCGCCAAGCTGAAGGACATGCCACTGAAGGAGATCCTAACCAAGTTAGAACAGCACTACAGTCCTGAGCCCCTGGAAATTGCTGAAAGTTATCGTTTTGGAACATATGGTCAATTAAATGATGAGCGTATCAGTGAGTACATTGTAGCTTTAAAAAAACTATCCATTCACTGTTATTTCGGAAACTTTCAGGACCGAGCTCTGCGTGACCGCTTTGCTTGTGGGCTGAAAAATGAACGTATCAGAAGTAAATTGTTGACAACCCCTAACTTGACTTTTGACTTAGCTTGTCAGACAGCTATGTCGATGGATATGGCCGACCGATACTCCCGAGAGTTCCGCGCCATTTCCAGTCGTCAGACAACCGAGGTGAATCGGCTTCAGGCTAAAAGTAAAAGGCAGTTGGGCCCAAGGCCTCAGCAACTGGCCAAGGTGCATTGAAGTCGTGCTATCGGTGCCTGGGACAACACATTGCTCAAAGCTGTCCATATGTGAAGGCAGAGTGTTTCTACTGCAAGAAAACTGGGCATCTTACGAAGGTTTGCTGACAAAAGAGTAAACCGACTGGCAATGCTAGAAGTAGAAATCACCAGACACTACATACCGTTGAAGAGAAGCAGCAGGACAAGGAGTATCTGGAGATTCACGTCATCAGGAGCACAAAGGTATCGAACAGCGATTCGCAAGGTATCGTCATCCAAGTAGATGTCGCAGGAACCAGGATACCCATGGAAATCGACACTGGTGCATCCGTGAGCCTAGTACCGGAATCACTCTATCACGACCAGTTGCATGATTATCGACTAGAGAAATCGAAGGTAGAGCTGCGAGGCTACTCAGGAGAGCAAATCCCTGTAGTAGGAAGTGTCACCATACCAGTGAAATACAAGGATCAGTGTCGGAGCTTGCTGTAAGGGTTTTTTGTCTCTCAGCCTGTGAGATTCGTGTGGCTCTGTGCAGCCCGGGTGCTTGTGCGGGTTTAGGTCTTGTTGCCTGTTCTGGTCTCCAGCCAGTCTGGGAGCACTAGACACACCTGTGAGTGGTTCGACCCACTCGCCCTTACGGTTCTAGACACTGGACTTAGATGCGAGAGCAGTAATGGAGATGAAACTCAGGTAGACTCGGTTGAATGGTACGAAATGGAAAATCTTTATTGCATAGTACTTAAGATTACGAAATACATGTCATAAGCACAGATTAATGACAGTAAAATCTTACACGCAGTTATGTAACTAATTTCAGGGAAACGAGGAACGAACGACACATCGTAAATGGGGGCACACATTACAATTATCCTTAATACTTAAAACCCTCCCCTATCAATATCTGTCCTAAGCTAGATTCGTAGGATTCGAGACTCATGCTCACCACTCATGATAACTCGGAGAATTCCGAAAACTCTGATCGGGTGTTTTTCACCGCAGTGCCCACGTGTCGATCAGGGGGTCTCCTGGCCCCACTTGTTTACTCGTTTCTGCTCCGGCTAGCAGGCTGGAACGTCTGCTGTCATGAAGATCTGTGTTGTCCTCGGAGTTCCGACTCTACTCAAAAAAGAGTCTTCCTGTGCCCTCACACCGGTTCGATAAAACTCGAAGAAGAGTCTTCCTGTGTCAGTTCTGTAGAACTCAAAGAAGTCTTCCTGGCAAGGAAAATGTCTATTCGACCTACAGGCGCGGTCGGGGCTTACTGACCGTGGCGATAAGTATGGTCTTCTTCTCTTCTCATCTCATCTCATCTCATCTCATCTCATCTCGGGCCTTCGGTTTCAACACCGTTTACCGACTTATCGGAATGGTGCGCCCGCTTCAAGGCTGCAGAGCCCAGTTCTACACAGGTCTTCGCGACACGACACGAGGTAGATCCGAGCGGATCATAAAGTTCAACAGTCTTTTGAAAAGAGACACGAGGCAAGCAGGAACAAGACGGCGAGTCAAGAGCACAGGAGCAGCCACGAGGATAAGAGTCAACCGAATAAGAGCCAAGAGTCAAGAGTCAAGAGTCAAGAGAAAGATGGACGGTTTGGAGCTTGCAATTACGGTGCAAAATCTTCCGTTTCCCGCCCAACCTTAATGTCTTTTCTTTTGTTAGGGTTTGGCGCTCAAATGTCTTGTATAGGGTGATCTTCGTTTTAATGGGTTTCGGGGCTACTCGTAAATGTCTGAGTACCTGTTAATATTTCTCCCATTGTTTAATCGGTCGGTATTCTCCCCGGAGGGGTTTTGGGGCTTCCAAGTGTTTTCTGTAACTACCCGCTAACGGCTCTCTCATCGTAGAGTCGTTGGGATTCTACATATTAATGTCTTTGGATGGGTTCTTGATTACTTGGTACAATAGCTTTTATTCGTACCTGGGAGACCGATTTCAGTATTTATGTGTATACTGTAAACCCATGATGTCTCGTGTATTATCTTCAATGTGCTGAGTCTTAATCGATCTTGCACAAATGTTTATTGGAACGCCATCTTGTCTGCCTGTTGAAAAGTCTAGAATGTTCTACCACGAGGTGCGGCGGCCATTTTACAAGCTGCTTGTGTCCACTTTGAAAACCTGACAGCATTCTGCTGAAATAAAAGCTGTTTGAACGAAACTCTGTGTTTTTCTCCTTAAAATTAATAAAATCGCGATATATTGCGAATTCTACAGTCCCTCCTGTTGATGCGAATAACTCCGCTTATCGTATCAAAAATAATGTGGTGAGCAATATTATCTCGATTTCTCCAGATCCAGAAAATTAATCCCATAACTTAAACTATCTAGGGTCTTTGCGTCGTCCTTATTTCCCAAGGAAATTACATTTTATAGCACCGTAGGCATTATTTGCCTTCAAACTTACACCACTTGTTTTCCTTCCCGGCGTAACCAGGCTGATGCCTCTCGTATCACCTGTATATTCATCTTTTTATTTAGGGAAAGGGAAAACAAAACCAAAAAATCAAACAATCATTTTTAACGACAACACCATCACCAAAATAATCAACACCAACTCTTAAAACATGTCGAGTTCCAAACGTATTTACAGTCTTTGAAAATCATGATCGAGTACAAACTTCCGCGGCGCACGTGGCGAGCGGGAGTGACGCCATTTTCCGATTACACGGTGCTTTCATCGTGCACGCGCACGTAACGTTCTCGCCACTCTCCCGTGTTTTCGTGCTTGGTGAGGCGTTTGCCTCTCTTACAATATACGATCAATAGGTACACTACAATAAAAACTTGGCATACGACTAAAATGTGGGAGGCTATTCTGATCCATGAAGGTACTTCAATATTGGTGAACAGATTCCACCACGGTGGAATTACTATATCCAGAATGTCGGTCCCTATCTCGACAGTTTTCTGCTCTAGTGTGTAAAAATGTTTTTGTGACACCGTGACGGCTTTTAAAAGCTTGGTGAGGTGTTCAGGGAGAGGGGGAATGAGGTATCCGAAATGCGCGACGAATCGCTGCAAGTCGGTGAAATTCTCTTTTACTGTTAGATGAACAGTGGATGGTTCAGGGATTGGGACAATTCGCTGTTGTGCTACTTGAACTTCCGCCCTGGGTTTGAAACAGAAACTGCTGTCACTCACCGGACACCGGCTACGGTTTCCATGCTGGTAGTGTTGCGCTGCAGTGGTAACACAATATGTTCCACCCCCGATGTATGCTACCTGCGGAGGCACATGATCTTGTGCCATTGCCTCCATGGTGCAATTCATGGACTTGGCGCCAGCCGTTCTGAACCCGCACTGTGGTGTTAAAAAGGCATTCAAGTGCTGGGGACACAGTATTATGTGTGCTCCCCTGCCACGACAACCAGAGAGATCTGTACCTGTCATCGTTTGCTCCCAGCGGATGACGTAAGGTGGAACCGCTGCATAGCGAATGTGGGCTCCCCCCTGAATGACACCAATGTTCTCTACCCGATACACCGGGGCGGGCTTTGCTGTGTCGCCCAAAACCGGCATACGTAAAACTATGCCCATAATGGTATGGTTTGATCGTCCACAGTCCACGGGGACTGGGTATGCTTCTGAAGCTAGCCTGAGCTGGCACGGGCTTAATGCGTTCTGTAAAGGGTGGAGCGCCCGCAGGTGTTTGTTACTTATCCAGGACGGGACCAAACCTTGTTTTAAATCCTCCAAATTACTGCGGCCCTCGCCCAGTTACCACGCCCCGTAAAGCACGCACACCTCGTTCTGCGCAGCTTGATCGGATGCATTCCAATCTTCCCTAATCAGGGCATTTACCGTCTTTGCATGTTTCTCTAACTCTGCTATAATTTCTTTTAAATGGAGAGTCATGGCTTGGTCCTCGTGTAAACCCGACCCAACCACTTTATTCTCATCTGTTAGAATGTCTTTTAATTGCGTCTTTAAACCATTAATCTGGGTCTGCAGCTCCACACTGTCTAGAGCGTTGACCACAGATGTACCCGTGTTAAAAGCAGTGAACACGTCGTTCACTACACCCCTTCTTTGCCTCCCTACTTGATCCAAAACTTCATGTGGTGCGGTGTACAGACTTGTTTTATCAATTTCCGCGAAATCGAATTCGTAAAATTGTCTGAACATCTTGGTCAACAGGACCTGATACAACTGTTCCGTCTTTTTGGGGCACCACTCTGGTAACCGCACCTCGGTGAGATTTAAAATCACCGAGGCCACCGCGTAATGTACCCCCTGAAATAGTATCTGGTCTGTGGGGACCAGTACCAAACCATTCCCGGGTCCCTTACTAGTTTTAGGGCACCCTTCCTCTTCAGCTAGAACCACCGGAATCGTGGGCGGGGCTTTGCGTGGGCGCGTAATGAGCTCAGTGGCATTTACCGGGATCGAAGAGTATGGGGCTCCGCACCCCCTGGTGCTCGCATCCCACCTCATCCCCTGTCCGTTATCCTGCCATTGGTTAATGAAAAATATGGAGATGCCTTTGGGGCAAGCGTACTTTGACCCCCACATGCATACATAAATTCCCTCATCCGGTTCCCACCATTTGTCCCAACAGACTCTCACTTGTCCGTTTGTCCCCGTAATTGTCCGATGGGTATTATTACCCAGTCGTTCCCACTCGACCGAAGAGTTCCTCATGTTTTTGCTCAGCTTTCGCAGCCACCACCATCGGCTCAATGGGACATTCCCATTACAAGTCAAACAAATCCGTTTGCCGACGGTGACGCTGATTCTGGGTGCGATGATCCTTACTTTGGGGCACATTAAAGAAGTCTCTTGGTAGGCAAACCCCGATGTGCTAGAATACTCCGTTGAGTTTGTTCCCAGCCATCCTGGCCACCTTCCCTTGTGGAAATAGGTGGTGGTCTCCTCAGCCTCCCATCTTCCGGTCCCATCCACCGCGATGGGGGCCGTGTCCCCGGAGCATCCAAACACCACGACATCCTTGGTGCGGCCTCGATAGGCCAATCCACATCCGATTGCCGCGAGCAATACTAGAATTCGTTCCATCCTTCCTTGGTTCCTGTGATCAGATAGAATGAGGTAGCCAGCCTCGCAAGAGTCTCTGGCTTTTGTGAAGGGTGAGCGGGTCCCCTGACCTCGCCTCACGTAAACTTCAATGTTCACTAAATAAACTTTAACTAAACCTATCTCTAACTCCCATCATTTTACCATTTTCTGTTAAAATTAAACTACAAACTTAAACCGATTTTAAAACTATAAACTTATTCTTAACCTTAAACTATAAACTCAGAAACTTATCCTAAACTTATTACTGTACAGCGCCGCCCGTTCTCAGGGCGGCCCCTTTAAATTCTGAGAAGGCTGCTGCGAGCTCTTCCCGACGGTGGGAGGGCACTGACCCCTTCCTTTGATCTGCCGCAGCCTGTTGCTGCTGCGATGGGACTGGGCCCTACCTGGGCTGCCTTAACCTTAAGCCTGCGCCTTGGGGCAGTCTGGGGACATGACCACATCTTCCTGGGCTGGGGTGCTCGACCTGACCTACGAGGAGTTGTCGGGGGCAGGAATCCCAGGACCGACGGACCGGGTTTCGAGACTTTCGCCGGGACGACCTGTGGTCCCACCACAGTCGCTGGCTCCGCCTCCCCTGACTCCGCCTCCCTGACCTCGGAACTTGCAGCTTGTGCGACCGCCCTGCTCGGCCCAGCAGGCGGCCCTTCACTCGCAATCCCTACCTCCCCCGAGGGCAGGACGTTCAAGGTGGGCGGCTCGGGCTCTGAGGTTTTCACCGTCATGCCCTGTGGTCTCACAGCGGCTGGCTCCGCCTCCCCTAGCTCCTCCCTCCTGTGTTCGGGACCTGCAGCCTCGGTGTCCACCCTGTGTGGATCTCTATCTGCAGCCCCTGTCCTCCCTATACCTGAATCGGGGGCGACCCTTGCGTTCCCCGATTCCCACTCGTCCTCATCACTATCCTCATCTGACTCGAGTTCCGGGAACTCTCCCTCATCTGACTCCCAACCCCACAAAAATGTTTCACAATTTTCCAGGATGTCTCCTCCCCTGATGCAAGCTGCTTTGCCTGCCTGTGTGCCTTGTGGTCCTACCTGGGGCTGCGAGTCCCCACTCGCAGGTTTTGCCCCTGTGGTTTTCCCTTGTGCACCTGGCTTGTACAGTTTGCACTGGTTTACGTGGAACCACTTAGTGCGCCGAGGTACCTTTACGGCGTAAACCATGGGACTCGCCTTATCTACAATGTTGTAGGGTCCCATATACAGTGGTTCCAGACTCCCTACTCTTGCGTAGTTTCTGACCATAACCTGGTCTCCTACTTCCCACTCCCGCGTTTTGCGGGGTTCCAGCAACAGGCGATTGCCCTGATGCTGCCTTCCCATGTTCCCAGCCGCCTGCTCATAAACCTGCTTCAGGCGCTCCAAGAGGGTCTGGGCGAACTTGTCCCTGCTTATCTCTTGGAGCTGACCCTCAGTGAGCACCGGCGCTAGCACATGGGTGGGGGTTCGCATGAGCCTCCCAGTCATCACCTCGTGCGGGGAGTACCCCGTACTTTTTGACTGACTGGCCCGGACCCCCATGAGGACTAAAGGCAGAACTTCCGCCCATTTTTGGGGCGAGTTCCTAGTCTCTTTCCTCAATTTCTCCTTCAGGGTCCGGTTCATGCGTTCAACAATCCCGGATGACTGGGGATTGTGTGCTACGTGCCACTTCCCTTCAATGCCCAAAAGCATGAGGGTGTTCTGCATCACCTGGCCGGTGAAATGACTCCCTTGGTCTGACTCCACAAAACGGGGGAGTCCCCACCGCGAGAACACTTCCCTGACCAAGATTTTTGCAGTACCCAGTGCCGTAGCTGTTCGACAGGGGAAGGCTTCCACCCATTTGGAAAACACATCCACCAAGACGAGGCAGTATTTATAGCCTCCCTGGGTGGTGGGCAGGGGCCCTATATAGTCGATCTGTATCGACTGCCATGGTCCCTCTACCCTTCTTACGTGCCCCATGGGCACTTTCCTTTTCTGGGGGTCTGGGTTGTTTGCAGCGCACACGAGACAGTTTGCACAGAACTCGCGGACCTGTTCCCTGAGCCCTGGCCACCATCCCGCTTGCTCTACCCGTCGCCAGGTAACCTCGGGCCTGGGGTGCCCTGCCCCTGGTCCCTCGTGAGCCAACTGGAGGAATTCCCTCCTGTGCTGCTGCGGCACAACCCACTGCTCCTCGCGGAACAGCATGCCTTCCTTAACTGAGAGGGTTGCCGTACTGTACGGACCCTCTACCTGCTTCCCCTCTGCAATGGTTTGTAGGACTGCTTTTAGGGCGGGATCCTGGTTCTGGACGGTCTTAAGGTCTAGGGGCAATGCTACCCTGGTGTTCCCGGGATTCCCGTCCCTGCCTTGGATCGCTGCCATGGGTCTGGTCCCATAGGGGTCCCAGAAAATGCCGTTGCGGGCACCTTCCCTGGCTAGCGCATCCGCCTGTTGGTTGCCCTCCCCACGGGGCTCTGTGGAGGAGTGAGCCTTCACCTTATGGATGAAAATCTCCCCTTCCTCCCCTACTGCTGCTAGGATCTTTTCCAGCAAGGGCTTCACCGTTAAAGGTCGCCCGTCCGCGGAGGTGTATCCACGGCGGGACCAAATGGCCAGGTATTCCGTACACGAATTGCATGTGAACATACTGTCCGAGCAAATCGTGTATGGGGTTGGGAAAATGTCTGGGTGGGTGACAACGTACACCACGGCAGACAGCTCAGCCTGCTGCGCGCTCATGGTGCTTGGGAACTTGATCGCCAGGGCAAGGTTTGCCGCAGGGTCATAAACTCCACATCCTGTGAGTCGTTCGCCAGCAGATACTGTGCTAGAACCATCAACATAAATCTCGCGCCCAGTGGGATGTATCCCGGCCCGCAAACCTATGTTGACGTCCCACACCCCTTCCACCGAACACCGGTGGGCTGTACCGGGGTATACCAAATTGGCCGCAAGCCTGGGCTCGCAAAGACCTTTTACTCTAAGATCCATCTGGGAAAGAAGAAGGGTCCAGCGCGCAATACGCACGCTGCTTACGGTCCCATCTTTGATCCTCCCATCTAAAAGCATCTTAGTTGGTGTATGATGGGTGAGGAGAGTGATGGGAGAGAGCCCTGTGAAGATCGCTGATCTTTTCACAGCCCAATGCGTGGCTAAAAGGTGCCTTTCGCAATTGGAGAAACTTCTCTCCACATCCGTTAACACCCTGGAAGAATAGACAACCGGCCTCAGCTTGCCGTGACGCTCTTGGAGCAGCACAGCGCTCAAGCTGTCCCCGCTGGCAGCTACCTCCAGGAAAAACTCCTTCCCCCCATCTATGGCCCCTAAGGCTGGCGCGGTCTGCAGATCCCCTTTTAACTTCTCGAAGGCTGCTTGGCAGCCCTCGTCCCAAGACCACTCCACTCCCTTATGGAGGAGTCGGAGGAGCGGCGCCGCTGTGGCCGCATAGTCTTCGATAAAATCCCTGCAGTAACCGGTCAGTCCCAAGAAGGACCTCACACCCCTTATGTTGTTAGGAATCGGTAACTCTTGCACCGACTCCCTCCTAGCCTTATCTATGGCTCTTTCCCCAGCGCGAATGGTCAGCCCCAGGAATTTTACTTCCTGCTGACCGATACGTGCTTTCTTAGGGTTTACTTTAAAACCCTTTCTCGCTAGCAGCTCCAATAACTCGGCCAGCAGTGGTCCATGCTCCTCCCTTGAATCCGTAAATAGGAGCAAATCATCCACGTACTGCACTATCTGATTGGGCTGACTGAACTCCTTTAAACTTCCTGCCATACACTGATGGAAAATACTGGGGCTATTGTGGAAACCCTGTGGCAGACAGTTCCACGTGTACTGTTGTCCTTTGAAAGTAAAGGCAAACTTGTACTGGTCCTCTCGCCGCAGCGGGATGGACCAAAGACCGTTCGAGATATCCAGCACCGTGAACGTGGTCGCGGACGCTGGGATACTCCCTATTAGGTCAGCAACTGCTGCTACCGTGGGCGCGCAGGCGGGAATGTTACTGTTAAGGACTCTGTAGTCCACCGTGGCCCTCCACGAATTGTCCGGCTTCCTAACCGGCCATAATGGGGAGTTCACGTGCGTGGCTATCGGCCTCAACACGCCCTGCTGCACCAAGGAGGACATTGCTGTCTCCATATCGGGTTCTGCTTCTTTGGGGAAGTTATACTGTTTTTGGGGCCGGGTCATGGGGTCCCCATCTATGCTGACCTCAAACCCGGTAACCCTCCCACAATCGTGCTTGTGGGTTGCAAACGCGTGCATATTATCTGACACGTACGTTTGCATGTCCGTTGGGACATCTGCGACCATGAGCCCAAGGTCGTAGCCTCCGGATGGCTGCATGGTACACAGGACCCCTGTTTCTTCCTCCCCCGGAATTACCACTACCTCGCCTTTTTCACTCTTAGCCCCCCAGAGACAATGATTTCTGAGGTCCACGAGGATCCCGTGTCCTGATAGGAGATCGGACCCGAGGATACCTCTTCCACCTCCCTCCTGCCATTCCATCAGTATGCACTTCCACTTGATGTGGAGTGCTCCCAAACGAATGGATAGCGGAAGGGAGAACGCGCCAGCCTGTTCTTTTCCCGTGAACCCCGCTAATGTGAATGGGACCTTGGTAGATAGCGGTGAGTCAAAAGGGCTATCTGTATGAATCACGGTGCAAGAAGCTCCCGTGTCCAACAAATAACTACCCTTCTGTTTCTCTACCTCCATTTCCACCAGGGGTCGCTTCCACGCATCATAGCTGAGCGGACACAGGTAGACGGGCTGTGCGGGCTCTAGTCATTGGGTATGGTTAGACGGGCCTGCGGCACCTACGGGGCCGGTAGCAACCGCCACTTTTCCATGTGCACTCATGAAGTTGCGCATGGCTCCCAACACTGTTTCGAGGTCGTCGGGAGGGGTGGGTGCACTAGCTTCCCTAACAGAGGCAGGCATCTGGGCTCGGGCTGCGGGATTTTTATCCCTGGAATCCTTCCAAGGGTTCCTGCAGTTCTTGCGCCAGTGCCCTGTCCTCCCACACCCGTAACAAGCATTACTGGCCTGCGGGGCGCGGTTACCCTCCTGATGCCACTCCCTTTGAGCCGGGGCTGCGGGTCGTACCTCATGTACTTTTCCCTTAAGGGGACGTGTTCCCATACCCCTGATATTACGGTATCCTACCGTGAGTCGATTTAAGACCGACTCCTCCGTAATGTTGGGGTCAGTGGGATCAAACCACGCTTTTGCCTGCTCTCTGACGGCTGGCAAACTGTTGGCTACTATACACCTGAGCCAATGAGTTAAACCGACGCCGTCCACAGCGTCGCGCTCTGGCGCACCTGGACAGCTGCGCTGATATACTGGCCACAGCCTGTCGGCAAAAACCTTCGGGGGTTCTCCCTCCATCTGCACTGTCTGTCCCACTCTAGCAAACGGACCTTCATCGTCCGTCCCCAACACTTCTAGGACCTCATTTTTTAATGCCTCATATGTCTTGGTTCCCCTCTTGCTCTCGTCCAAGAGACACTGAAGGATCGAACTGCCTAACGAAAATAACAGCATTTTTGCTGTTTCCCCATCATCGCAGCCGTTAATGGCTGCGGTTTGCTCAACTTCTCTGAAATGTACGGAAGGGTCGTCTGACTCGGTCAGCTTCCGTACGTGATTTATCATAACTCTCAGCTGGTGTGAGCTGTGAGGCAACACAAGCTGGTTGAGGAGATCCCCTGGTTCCTCCCCACCGTTTCTGTTTGGGCCCCTTTTTATACCCGTAACTGGACACAACGGTCCCTTTTCCACTTCTCCCTCAGTGGGCTCTTTCGTTTTTTCTACTACTTCCTCCCTTACCCAGGTTTCCGAATAGCTGGGTGGCGCGGAGGGCGTAGTGGCTAATACTTCCTTTGCTTTATTGGGTGGGGATTTCTGAAACTCCTCATTTACTAGCGGCTGGTGTGCTGACGGACTGATAAGGCACACCATGCCGTGCGCTTTGTTCACGGCCCTTTTAAGGTGTTCTATCTCCTTTTGGCAGACGCTATGATCGGCCCCCTGAAATTTATCCTCAAGGGCCATCTTATATGCCGCCCTGACCCCCGTTAAGCTCTCTTCCTGGGCTCTTATTTGGGCAGCTTGGCGGGCACATCGTTCCTTTAGTCTGCCCTCACTTAACTTTGCCTCAGTGACCTGACACTCGAGGTAATCTATTTTTGCTTTGTGGTGACTGGTGATTTCCTGGCGTTCTCGGTGCAGCGCACTTAAATTCCTAATGAGCAACTCCCCTCCAGAGACTTTCTCATCCATTTCCTCCTCTAAATGCCTGATCCGAGCTGTTTGCGCTGTAATGACCTGGCTTGAAATCTGGACCTGCCTTTTGTAACACATTAACCAGACTGCTTTCTCGACTGTCTTTTTATGTTCCTTACTATCTGTCCACCTCTCGGCTGCCTCTAGTGGACTCTTATCCGCTAACAGGTCACTTATCCATTTCTTAGTTAGATTTACCTTTCCGAACACATAATCTGCTATCTTTTCCTGCATAACATTTCGTACATTCACACCAAAGTCTAACACACTACCCTCTCGCAGCCAGTGTCCTGCCGCGGTCGCCATTTTCTGTAAGGGTTTTTTGTCTCTCAGCCTGTGAGATTCGTGTGGCTCTGTGCAGCCTGGGTGCTAGTGCGGGTTTAGGCCTTGTTGCCTGTTCTGGTCTCCAGCCAGTCTGGGAGCACTAGACACACCTGTGAGTGGTTCGACCCACTCGCCCTTACGGTTCTAGACACTGGACTTAGATGCGAGAGCAGTAATGGAGATGAAACTCAGGTAGACTCGGTTGAATGGTACGAAATGGAAAATCTTTATTGCATAGTACTTAAGATTACAAAATACATGTCATAAGCACAGATTAATGACAGTACAATCTTACACGCAGTTATGTAACTAATTTCAGGGAAACGAGGAACGAACGACACATCGTAAATGGGGGCACACATTACAATTATCCTTAATACTTAAAACCCTCCCCTATCAATATCTGTCCTAAGCTAGATTCGTAGGATTCGAGACTCATGCTCACCACTCGTGATAACTCGGAGAATTCCGAAAACTCTGATCGGATGTTTTTCACCGCAGTGCCCACGTGTCGATCAGGGGGTCTCCTGACCCCACTTGTTTACTCGTTTCTGCTCCGGCTAGCAGGCTGGAACGTCTGCTGTCATGAAGATCTGTGTTGTCCTCGGAGTTCCGACTCTACTCAAAAAAGAGTCTTCCTGTGCCCTCACACCGGTTCGATAAAACTCGAAGAAGAGTCTTCCTGTGTCAGTTCTGTAGAACTCAAAGAAGTCTTCCTGGCAAGGAAAATGTCTATTCGACCTACAGGCGCGGTCAGGGCTTACTGACCGTGGCGATAAGTATGGTCTTCTTCTCTTCTCATCTCATCTCATCTCATCTCATCTCATCTCGGGCCTTCGGTTTCAACACCGTTTACCGACTTATCGGAATGGTGCGCCCGCTTCAAGGCTGCAGAGCCCAGTTCTACACAGGTCTTCGCGACATGACACGAGGTAGATCCGAGCGGATCATAAAGTTCAACAGTCTTTTGAAAAGAGACACGAGGCAAGCAGGAACAAGACGGCGAGTCAAGAGCACAGGAGCAGCCACGAGGATAAGAGTCAACCGAATAAGAGCCAAGAGTCAAGAGTCAAGAGTCAAGAGAAAGATGGACGGTTTGGAGCTTGCAATTACGGTGCAAAATCTTCCGTTTCCCGCCCAACCTTAATGTCTTTTCTTTTGTTAGGGTTTGGCGCTCAAATGTCTTGTATAGGGTGATCTTCGTTTTAATGGGTTTCGGGGCTACTCGTAAATGTCTGAGTACCTGTTAATATTTCTCCCATTGTTTAATCGGTCGGTATTCTCCCCGGAGGGGTTTTGGGGCTTCCAAGTGTTTTCTGTAACTACCCGCTAACGGCTCTCTCATCGTAGAGTCGTTGGGATTCTACATATTAATGTCTTTGGATGGGTTCTTGATTACTTGGTACAATAGCTTTTATTCGTACCTGGGAGACCGATTTCAGTATTTATGTGTATACTGTAAACCCATGATGTCTCGTGTATTATCTTCAATGTGCTGAGTCTTAATCGATCTTGCACAAATGTTTATTGGAACGCCATCTTGTCTGCCTGTTGAAAAGTCTAGAATGTTCTGCCACGAGGTGCGGCGGCCATTTTACAAGCTGCTTGTGTCCACTTTGAAAACCTGACAGCATTCTGCTGAAATAAAAGCTGTTTGAACGAAACTCTGTGTTTTTCTCCTTATTAATAAAATCGCGATATATTGCGAATTCTACATTGCCTCTCATAGTAGTGGCAGGAGACAAGCCTGCCTTGATAGGTAGAAATTGGTTGGGATCACTGAAGCTGGATTGGAATGAGATTTTTCATGTGGAAGTGAAATTTGCATAGACAGATGATGTCATCAAGCAGTATCTGAAGGTGTTCAGTGAAACGGGCAGTCTGATCCAAGACTTCAAGGCGAGTGTCAGAGTGCAGAAGGACACAAGACCAGTTTTCTGCAAGCCATGTCCCTTACCATATGCACTCAAGGAGAAAATTGAGCAAGAACTCAAAAGACTAGAAACTGAGAACATTATCTCTAAGGTAGACCTGAGTAATTGGGCTATACCCATTGTTGTTGTACCCAAGTCAGATGGTAAGGTAAGGTTGTGTGGTGATTATAAGGTAACCGTAAACCTGATTCTAGAGTGTAATCTACCTAATACTTTGCCAAATGTGGAAGATTTGTTCACAACGCTGACAAGTGGCCAGATTTTTTTGAAGTTAGATCTAACAAATGCCTACCTACAACTTGAGTTAGCTGAAGAGTCCAAGTCATGCTTGACTATAAATACTCACCGAGGCCTATATCAGTTCAATAGGCTACCATTTGGAGTGTCTTCTGCCCCCGACATATTCCAGAGGGTGATGAACCAAATTTTGCAAGGGATTGAAGTGGTAGTGTGTTATTTGGATGACATACTCATTTCAGCACCAAGCAGCAAATCCATGATGAGGTGTTGAATGAAGTGCTCAAACGGCTATAGAAGCACAGAGTTCAAGTGAAAGCTCACAAGTGTGAGTTGTTTCAAAACTCAGTGGAGTAATTAGGACACAGAGTAGACAATGATGGTTTACATCCAACCAAAGGAAAGCTGGATGCAATCAGAAATGCATCCACTCCCAAGAATGTCTCTGAACTTCAATCATTGTTGGGTCTTTTGAATTATTGCAGAAAGTTCCTCCCAAACTTGGCTACATTGTTACATCCATTGAATGAGCTGTTGAGAGCACAGGTCCCTTGGAAGTGGTAAAAGAGTACGACACAGCATTCAAAGAGTGTAAAAGCCAATTAGTAGAGTACCATGTACCTGTTGTAGGGGCTAATCGGAGCCTTAAGCGGACCAACCGTGAAGGAGAGTCGACGCGTTACCCGACTTAGCCCGACTGAGCAATAAAACTCAAACACCAATTCACACAGTTAAATGCGGGAGTACACTTTATTGCAGAGCGCTCTGGGAGAGAAGTGATGCACCCGCGTGCAGTCACCGACCTCTCAGATAAGTCACTCCGGGGCACAGTATTTTATGTATCCATCATTGATCACATCGTGCTCACATGAGCGCGTGATAGTTATTAGAATCCAATCAATTTTATGTATACAATTGTTAAGCATGGTAAATAAATTCAATTAACGTCAGGGTACAGTTGATGTGATCAGCCTCGTCTATGTGACAGTGTTATCTCGAGCCCTGTATGTTGCAATCCAACCACTAACGTTGTCTGACAAGGCAGACTGCCAACCCATTGCAGCATGTTAAAGTCCTGTGTCAGCGAATTTAAAGTTCATTAACTGGATGAGTTTTTCTTCTCCGACATTTCTTTAATAATTTTCTTCTCCAACACTTTAATAATTTTCTTCTCCAACACTCCCTTCTGATGGTCGGGGGCACGACCTTCTTTCCCCCAGGAAACCACTGCTCCGTGCCTCTTCACGGGGTTGACGCTACAGCCACTGGCTCATCTCTTGAGGGCTGGCTACCCCGGCGGCGGTGTCATGCGTTTCCTCCCTGGGCTGGAGATCGGTGTATCCTTCCTTTTCTTTGTCTTCGAGCAACGGCTCCTCTTCCCGTACGACGCTGACTGACATTAGCTGGGTTGTGGCAATCTTACAACATGTCTTTAACAAGGTTATCAAGCAACATACAGCGACACATATCATCACTATCACAACCATTACGTGCATAATCCAGGGGCCCCAATCTGTTAGCCCCAACCATTCTAGCCATGACTGTGTCGGTTCCCGGTGTAATTTCTTAATTTCTTCCTTCATGTGGTTTACCAAGTTGGTGATGTTTTCCGAACTATCAGGGATGTAAGTACAACACTCTTGCCCGATCACCGCGCAAGTGCCTCCTTCCTTTGCAAGCAGGTAGTCCAGTGCCATCCTGTTTTGCATGGCCACTGTCCTGAGGGCTACCATTTCTGCGCTTATTTCTGCAAGGGCTTCTGTGGTGTCGTTGGCTACCTTCTCGAGAATTTGGGCATTGTTAATGATTTCCCGTGCTAATTTACCCACCCCCCAGTGGGGGAAGGCGACGGCGAAGAATTGCTCAGTCTCCGTAATTCCTCGCCTGGTTCAATAACAATGGTGCTCCGTGAGGGATTTGAGATGGTATACATAAGGCATGACGTATCCCAGGTAACATGACCCGGTCCAATCTCTGGGCAGCCATGGGTACGCCTTGTGCCCGCATATAAAATATGTTCCATTGTAGGCCGTCATATCCATGTTTGCCCGAAAGATAGTGAAACCCATCTGACTATCTGTGGCCCGTCGGGTCCCATTCCACGGTTGGTTACTCGTTAAGTTTAGCAGACCAGTGGTATTAAACCACCAGCTTTCAAATGCCGTGTTCCCCTCCTCATATGTCACCAAGGTTTGGGTGCAATTACTATTTCCTGCCTCTAGGTTCACCTTCACCCCTCTACTTACACTCCTTGTCCAACATATTTCCCCGACGGGTCTTCCGACCCCGGTTGTGTTTGTTAGGGCGAAGAAGGGTGGATCTTTACTAGAGTTGTACTTGGGTTTGTAACATCCCTTAAATCGTTCCAATGGGTACCCTCCACCTCGGAACTCCTCCCTTGTGACGTCATGATAGCTGTTCTGGTCATTAAGCGCAAATTCTGCTAGTTCCGTGAGATTCAGGGGTATGGGCCGCAGTGGTATCCCACCCTTACTATGGATCGGAATATGGCTACACACCCAACAGCTACTTTGCCCTGTCTCCTTTACATATTCATACGACATATATACAAAGGTATTCACCTGGAGCTCTCTTCGCTTACGGGAGCCCCTTTCCATTCCCGAAACAATGCATGTTAACGCTATTAAACACAGTGGTATCCCCATTTTTACTTGGAAGCAGGCACTGTCTATCACTGCGTCGTTGCCGCTTCTGGTAGCACTCTTGTATTAACATACAAACATAAAAACACAGTAGTACACCAAATGCAATAAGCCAAAGCACGAATGCAAACAGGTAAGGTAATTGGGCATTTACGGGTCGCTTGATCTGTAGGTAAAAGAAACACAAAGAAGCGCCCATTAGTTCATCTTTTCTCCATACATTTTTAATTGTGTCCAATGTTTCCAGACTCCCTTCCCCCTTATGTCCAGACAGGCACAGGTATCACCACTAATTATAATTTTGTAGAGTCCACTCCATTTTGGGGCGAAGCCTGGCTCGTCAGGCAGGACCTTCAGCATCACTTTGCTGCCCGCTGACGGCACGGAGGGTGTCATGACCCCCTCCTGTGCCTGATCCTGAAGTTCCTGATTGTCTCGTACGGCTTGGCGCATCCCCTTCAGTTGGGTGCTAAGCTCTAAGACATAATGCCGTAGTCTGTCCTTTAAGGGGCCCACATCAGCCCCACCTGTTATGATGCCTTCTGGTAATTGCATCGCCCTTCCTGTCATTAGTTCATAAGGGGTCAGGCCTGTCGTACGATTCGTGGTGGCTCGTAACTTCATTAGGATAAGGGGTAAAACCTCAACCCATGTTTTCCCAGATTCCTGTATTGCTTTTGCTAAAGCGTTTTTGAGTGTTCGATTCATTCTTTCAACCATTCCCGAGCTCTGGGGGTGGTAAGGGATATGGAACTTCTGTTTAATCCCCATCAGCTGACAAATATTCTTTACTACACTCCCTGTAAAGTGCGTTCCTTGGTCAGAGTCGATTTGCAAGGGCACTCCCCACCGCAGGATTACTTCCTCGGCCAGGATTCTGGCTACCGTTAAGGCCGTGCAATTCCACGTTGGGAAAGCTTCTACCCACCTCGTGAACTGGTCAATTATCACAAGGCAGTATATTTTTCCGTGGGACTGGGGAAGTGGTCCCATAAAATCAATCTGTATGTGCTCCCAAGGACCTCGGTGTCTTGGCTGGTGGCCCATTCTAATTTTAATAGGCCGGCCAGGATTCTGCTGAGCACAAGTGATACATCGCTGACAGTGCCTCGCGATGTCTCTTCCCATCCCCTTCCACCACCAATCCTTACTTATTAAGGAGCTCATTGCCTCTCTCCCTGTATGTGAAATACCGTGATGTATCTCTAGCAGAGTCTGTTGTATACACTCCGGTGCTACTACTTTACCTTCTTTTCGCCAGACTCGATCGGATCCTACTCCAGCTCCATTTCTTACCCATGTTTCCTTTTCCGTGTCCGATGCTTCATCTTGGACTTCCCAGATTTTTATTTCGTTCTCCGGGCTGTCTACGCTGCCCACCGGTACTTCGTTTATCTCCTCCTGTTCTAGAGCTGCCTGTGCTGCCCAATCAGCCGCCTGGTTCCCCTGGTGGCTGTCCCAGTCTGGGCTTGTCTTGTCTGGTTCTTTCTGATGGGCCTTAATTTTGATAACTGCCACCTGTTTAGGTCTTTTGCTTGCTTCTAGCAAGGCCTCTATTCGTCCCTGATGTTTGATGGGGTTACCTCCTGTGGTTATATACCCTCTACGTCCCCATGCTGTCATGTAGTCATGCACTACCCCGAAGGCATACTGGCTATCTGTGTATATATTGACTACCTGGTTCTTTGCTTCATTCAATGCTTGAGTCAACACGACCAACTCTGCTACTTGGGCTGATAAGCTACCGTCTAACCGTTCAGATTTAACTACTTCCATCTTACTATTAACTACTGCCCACCCTGTTCGGGGTTGTCCATTAATATATTTACGGGATCCATCTACATAGAATGTTTCCTCCACTTCCTCTAGAGGGGTGTCTTTGATAATCTCTTCTCCAATGTCCTCGTCTACTTTTTCACAACTGTGTGGGGCTCCTGTTCCCAGGATCCCCTCAGCTGGGTTCTCCCCTATGTCTCGGACTATGATGATAGACTCGTTAGGGGGTAATAGAACTGCTTCCCACTTAGCTCTTCTCATGTTTGAGACAGATCTTAATTTTCCAGTATTTAGCATTTCCACCAAGGTATGCTTGGTGTGCAAAACTATGTTCCCGGTCATTACTATAGGTTCGCTCACCTTTACTGCCCATGCCGCGCAGTCCAGTGCCGCTATACATCACGAGAGTCCGGAGACTACCGGTCCTTCTGCGGTCGAGTAGTATGCCACTGGTCTGCGCTTATCGCCATGGTCCTGGGTTATCACAGCGGTGTAGAACCCGCCCTCATTGTCACAGTGAATATGGAAAGGTTTGTTCATATCTGGCAGCCCTAGTCCCGGGGCTGACAGTAACTCCTTCTTCAAATGTCCGTAAGCTTTTTCCTGTTCTGGGCCCCACTCTATGGACTCAAGGGCAGGCCTTCCTCCCTTTACTAACCTTTGGATAGGTTCAGCTATCTTAGTGAACCCGGGGACGAAGTTCCTGCTGTAGTTAAAAAGTCCTAAGACCTTCCTAACTCCCCTTATTGTCACTGGTCTGGGCATATCCCGGACCGCAGCCTTCCTATCCGTTGGTATCTCCTTTGTCCCTTGGGAAATGAGATGCCCTAGATACGTGACTTTGAGCTTTCCAATCTGGGCCTTCCTAGGGCTAGCCTTCAGTCCTGCATCCCTTAGTGCTGTCAGTACTATCTTCAGGGCCTTATTATGACCTGGACCTTTGTCCGAGGCTATCAGGAGATCGTCAACGTACTGGAGGACCGTGCTCCCTGGTGGGAGCTCTACACCCTTTAAAATATTACTCATTACCCGATGGAAGATCGCGGGGCTATTATGGAATCCTTGTGACAGGCGGGTCCAGGTGTACTGTCTGTCTCCTACTGTGAACGCAAATTTCTCCTGAGACTCTGGATCCAATGGGAGAGCCCAGAATCCGTTGGCTATGTCCAACACTGTGAACATCTTGTGTTCGGGAGCCAGTCCGTTCAAAATTGTGGACGGGCTGGCGACTATGGGGTGAAGCTTGGGCGTCACTTTATTCAAGGCCGTATAGTCAATTGTCAGCCTGTAACTCCCATCTGGCTTTTTAACTGGCCACGTAGGGGAATTAGTTGTGCTCGTGGTTTCCCGAAGGACACCTCTTTCTACTAATCCCTTTACTATGTCTTCTACAGCTTTCTTTGCTTCTGGTTTAATGGGATATTGTCGGTGGGGTTTGTGTTCGGGTCCTGGGACGACAATGGGGTCAATCTTAACCATTCCTGTGTCTAACTTATCTTTTGCCCACACTCCTTGTACCGAGGCACACGTGTCCCCATACCCATTGGTTTCCACTTGCCAGTCCCGGCTTACCACTGTAGCCACTCCCACTTTGGTGGTATTATTGGTCAGACAGTGCATACTAGTTTTATGCCCGTCCAAGTTTGGCCAAGTTATTTTCTTCTTACCACAATCAATTAATACCTGGTATTCTTTCATTAAGTCATTTCCCATTATTGTTCCCTCATTATTCTTACACACGTAAAATCGCATAGGGATGAAAAAGTTATCTATTTCTACCAATTGGGTTGTGCTCAGAAAGGCAGGTGTTTTATCACCGCCAATCCCTGTGATGTAGACCTTTCTGTCCGTTATCGGGAGGGGAAGGTTGGTCACGGATACTGAGGCACCGGTGTCCACTAGCATCTCACACGGTCGGCCCCCTACTAGTGCAGGCACATACATCCTTCCCTTGTCTCCTTTTACGGGGGCCGCTGACTGTCACTGTGTCTCTTTCCACTGTTGATATTGTCTCTTTTCTTCGGAGGTCATGGTGACGTGGGTCGTCTCAGGTCTGCCATGTTTACTGAAACAAGTGGCCTCAGTATAGCCCTTCTTATTACAGTAAGTACATGTCTTCTTAGCCTTACAATCTCTAATAAAATGTCCAGGCTTCCCGCAACCATGACATGCCCCCTTGGGTCCTGCTGCCTGTTTTACCGCACTTACACTTTCCTGTTTAACCTTGACCGTACCTTCCTCTTTGGCTTTTAACCCGTCTACCCCACAAGCTCACTCTACCAGGTCGTCGTAATTTCTGGCTGTTACTACGCCCATCTTGATGATAGCCTGGTGTGCGGGAGACAAGCCATCTTTAAAGGCCTGAATGAAAGCGGGGTCAGTTCTTTATTTACCATGCTTAACAATTGTATACATAAAATTGATTGGATTCTAATAACTATCACGCGCTCATGTGAGCACGATGTGATCAATGATGGATGCATAAAATACTGTGCACCGGAGTGACTTATCTGAGAGGTCAGTGACTGGACGCGGGTGCATCACTTCTCTCCCAGAGCGCTCTGCAATAAAGTGTACTCCCGCATTTAACCGTGTGAATTGGTGTTTGAGTTTTATTGCTCAGTCGGGCTAAGTCGGGTAACGCATCGACTCTCCTTCAAGGTTGGTCCGCTTAAGGCTCCGATTAGCCCCTACAACAATTGGCGCTGCGAGCAGGGTACAGTTGATGTGATCAGCCTCGTCTATGTGACAGTGTTATCTCGAGCCCTGTATGTTGCAATCCAACCACTAACGTTGTCTGACAAGGCAGACTGCCAACCCATTGCAGCATGTTAAAGTCCTGTGTCAGCGAATTTAAAGTTCACTAACTGGATGAGTTTTTCTTCTCCGACATTTCTTTAATAATTTTCTTCTCCAACACTTTAATAATTTTCTTCTCCAACACTCCCATCTGGTTCACTAATGTCCTTTAAGAAAGGAAATCTGCCGTCCTTACCTGGTCTGGCCTATATGTGACTCCAGACCCACAGCAATGTGGTTGACTCTTAACTGCCCTCTGAAATGGCCTAGCAAGTCACTCAGTTGTAACAAACCACTATGAAACACAATAATAAGAATAAAACTGGACAGACCATCTTGCATCGGCCTCGGCACCGGCTACGGACACGGCAACGGCACACCCAGCCCAGACCCTGCAAAGTCCTCCTAATGTGCCAAAATTGGGAGAGCTGTCCCACAGACTAGTCAAGCAACAGTCTGACATAGTCATACTCACAAAATCATACCTTTCAACCAATATCCCAAACTCCTCCATCCCTGGGTATGTCCTGTCCCACCGCCAGAACAGACCCACCAGGGGTGGCGGCACAGTGGTATACAGTCGGGAAGGAGTGGCCCTGGGAGTCCTCAACGTTGACTCCGGACCCCATGACGTCTCATGGCTTCAGGTCAAGCATGGGCAAGGAAACCTCCTGCTGATTATCACCAACCACCCTCCCTCAGCTGATGAATCAGTACTCCTCCATATCGAACACCACTTGGAAGATGCACTGAGAGTAGCAAGGGAACAGAATGTACTCTGGGTGGGGGACTTCAATGTCCATCACAAAGAGTGGCTAGGTAGCACCACTACTGGCCGAGTCCTGAAGGACATAACTGCCAGTCTGGGCCTGCAACAGGTGGTGAGAGAACCAACACGAGGGAAAAACCTACTTGACTTCTACCAATCTACCTGTCACAGATGTATCTGTCCATGACAGTATTGGTAGCAGTGACCACCGCACAGTCATTGTGGAGACGAAGTCCTGTCTTCACACTGAGGACACCCTCCATCGTGTTGTGTGGCACTACCACCAGGCTAAATGGGATAGATTCAGACAGATCTAACAGCTCAAAACTGGGCACCCATGAGGCGCTGTGGGCCATCAGCAGCAGCAAAATTGTATTCCACCACAATCTGTAACCTCATGGCCCAGCATATCCCTCACTCTACCATTGCCATCAAGCCAGGGAACCAACCCTGGTTCAATAAGGAGTGTAGATGAGCATGCCAGGAGCAGCACCAGGCGTACCTAAAAATGAGGTGCCAACCTGGAGAAGCTGCAACACAGGACTACATGCATGCTAAAAAGCGGAAGCAGCATGCTATAGACAGGACTGAGCAATCCCACAATCAACGGATCAGATCAAAGCTCTGCAGTCCTGCCACACCCAGTCGTGAATGGTGGTGGACCATTAAACAACTAATGGGAGGAGGAGGCTCCATGAATATCCCCATCCTCAATGATGGTGGAGCCCAGCACGTGAGTGCAAAAGACAAGGCTGAAGCGTTTGCAACCATCTTCAGCCAGAAGTGTCGAGTGGATGATCCATATCGGCCTATTCCTGAGGTCCCCACCATCACAGAAGCCAGTCTTCAGCCAATTTGATTCACTCCACGTGATATCAAGAAACGGCTGAGTGCACGGGATACAGCAAAGGCTATGGGCCCCGACACAACATCTCATCTGTCGTGCTGAAGACATGTGTTCCAGAACTAGCCGCGCCTCTAGCCAAGCTGTTCTAGTACAGCTACAACACTGGCAACTATCCGACAAGGTGGAAAACTGCCCAGGTATGTCCTGTCCACAAAAAGCAGGACAAATCCAACCCGGCCAATTACCGCCCCATCAGTCGACTCTCAATCATCAGCAAAGTGATGGAAGGTGTCATCGACAGTGCTATCAAGTGGCACTTACTCACTAATAACCTGCTCACTGATGCCCAGATTGGGTTCCGCCAAGACCACTTGGCTCCCGACTTCATTACAGCCTTGGTCCAAACATGGACAAAGGAGCTGAATTCCAGAGGTGAGGTGAGAGTGACTGCCTTTGACATCAAAGCAGCATTTGACCAAGTGTGGCATCAAGGAGCCCTAGTAAAACTGAAGTCAATGGGAATTGGGGGGAAAACTGTCCACTGGCTGAAGTCATACCTAGCACAAAGGAAGATGGTTGTGGTGATTGAAGGTCAATCATCACAGCCCCAGGACATCGCTGCAGGAGTTCCTCAGGGCAGTGTCCTAGGCCCAACCCTCTTCAGTTGCTTCATCAATGACCTTCCCTCCAACATAAGGTCAGAAATGGGAATGTTCGCTGATGACTGCACAGTGTTCAGCGCCATTCACGACTCCTCAGATAATGAAGCAGTCCATGCCCGCATGCAACAAGACCTGGACGACGTTCAGGCTTGGGCTGATAAGTGGCAGGTAACATTCGCGCCACACACGTGCCAGGCAATGACTATCTCCAACAAGCGAGAGTCTAACCACCTCCCCTTGACATTCAACGGAATTACCATCGCTGAATCCCCCACCATCAACATCCTGGGGGTCACCATTGACCAGAAACCTAACTAGACCAGCCACATAAACAGTGTGGCAACAAGAGCAGGTCAGAGGCTGGGTATTCTGCTGAGAGTGTCTCACCTCCTGACTCCCCAAAGCCTTTCCACTATCTTCAAGGCACAAGTAAGGAATGTGGTGGAATACTCTCCACTTGCCTGGATGAGTGCAGCTCCAACAACACTCAAGAAGCTCGACACCATCCAGGACAAAGCAGCCCGCTTGATTCGCACCCCATTGACCACCTTAAACATTCACTCCCTACACCACTGGCGTACCGTGGCTGCAGTGTGTACCATCTACAAGATGCACTGCAGCAACTCGCTAAGGCTTCTTTGGCAGCACCTCCCAAACCCGTTACCTCTTCCACCTAGAAGAACAAGGGCAGCAGCCGCATGGGAACACCACCACCTCCAAGTTCCCCTCCAAGTCACGGACCATCCTGAGTTAGAAATATATCGGCGATCCTTCATCGTCACTGGGTCAAATTCCTGGAACTCCCTACCTAACAGCACTGTGGGAGTACCTTCACCACATGGACTGCAGCGGTTCAAGAAGGCGGCTCACCACCACCTTCTCAAGGGCAGTTAGGGATGGGCAATAAATGCTGGCTTTGTCAGTGACGCCCACATCCTATAAATGAATTTTAAAAAAGTTTACCATAGTTGCTGACCATAAGCCCCTGACAGCAATCCTCCATCCAGAGTCCCCAGTTCCAACCTTAGCTGCAGCCCGAATGTAGAGATGGGCTCTGATTTTGTCAGCATATATGTATGACATTGAGTACAGACAATCAGCTGATCACAGTAATGTTGATGCTCTGTCCATGTTGCCATCCCCCTCACAAGTTACACCCAATAGGGAAGAAGTGTTCTATTTCTCATACATTGATGAGCTGCCAGTCACAGCTGAAGAGATTGGTAGGGCAACCAAACGTGACCCAATTATGTCAAAGGTGTATGATTACACAGCAAATGGATGGCCAAACCAGGTATCAGAGGCAGGTATCCATCCATACTTCGTTCGTAGGAATGAATTGTCAATGGATAAAGATTGTATCGTGTGGGGAGCAAGAATGGTTATCCCAAATAGGTTCAGGTCTAAATTGTTAGGAGATCTTCATGACCAGTACCTGGGAATGTGCTTGACCAAGAACTTTGCACGCAGTTACTTATGCTGGTCAGGTTTAGATAAAGTGATAGAATACATAGTCCGTCAGTGTACAACATTTCAATCGATGAGCAAGAAACCACCATCAGTACCATTACAACCATGGAAATGGCCTCCCAGAGTGTGGCAAATTACATGTAGATTTTGCTGAGCTAGAAGGACAGAAATTATTCATAGTGATAGCTAGTCACTCGAAGTGGGTAGAGGTGTTTCCGATGCGGATAATAACAAACAAAACACTAGACAATTTGCGAAGATTGTTTTCTTCATACGGCCTCCCAGAAGAAATTGTGTCCGATAATGGGCAGCAGTTTTGTTCAGAAGAGTTCACACAGTTCATGAGCAGAAACGGTGTGAAACATACCAAAGTTCCACTGAACCACCCTGCTTCAAATGGTGCAGCAGAGCACACAGTACAAATTGTCAAACATGCCCTCATCAAGCAAATGTTGGATCCAAATCCAAAGAAACATCACGCTACATGTAACCCCACCTGACGTAGAGTCATCCAGACTCGAGTCGTTGTTGGCTTGTTCTCTCTACACAGATGCGGCCGGACCTGCTGTGATTTTCAGCAAAGAAAGTTTTTTGTTTTCCAAACAGACCCTAGCATCTGCCACATTTGACCCCTTGTGACCCCACCTCAATGTCTTTGATGTAATGTTTTCCTGACTGACCTTTTTGGACACCATCCACACCTTTGATTGCCGTGATTATCTCTCTGCCAAGGTGTGATAAAGGGCAGTTAGAAAGATTAACTGTAATCATCTGGCAGTGTTCTCTGACTATATATGCTGTGCCTATATGCATCTCTTCACTTCACCTGACGAAGGAGCAGCGCTCCGAAAGCTTGTGATTTCAAATAAAGCTGTTGGACTATAACCTGGTGTTGAGCGACTTCTCACATTTGTCCACCCCAGTCCAACACCGGCATCTCCACATCATGGCTACTATCAACACCACAAACTGTCGGCTCAAAGTGGAGAGGATCTCCAAGAAGATCGCGCATATCGACACAGACATCAAGTTTCTACAGAGATGCAAGAAAGCAGACAAGATCCCGAAAGGACTACAGATCATGAACCCACTCAAGTCAACATACAACACAGACTACGCTGAGAGACTCTGCTGTCGTAGCTCTCGCACACTCCTCAACCATCTCGTACACCAGCTCTACAGCAGACGCCGCAACCTCGAAACCAAGATAGAGTCCATGGGGTAGAAATTAGGTCACGCCCCATTTGGGGCGCAAATATCGTCTGGACACAAATATTAGCGCCTGGCGCTAATTATCGGCACTGACAGGAAACTTCACTTTTACCGCCCCGGGAGGTGAGTGGAGCGCTAAAGCAGGCGCTGCACACCTGTCTTAAGGCGCAAAGGCCGAGCAGTGAGGCGCTAACTCAGAGCGCTGGCGAAGCTCATGTAATGTCAGTCAGCAATGAAACACACACACAATGGCACGGGCCAGTTCTTAAAGGGGATGGTTAATCTTATTTTTCCATCCACATCCTGTTCATTGCAGCCTTGAATCTCGGCCTGGAGAGACTTGCACATCAAATGTGCTGGAAAGAACAATGGAGAGTACCAGGCAAAGAGCTCAGAGTGCAGCTCCCACAGTCTCTGCTAAATCGATACAAGGAATGGCAAATCAAAATGAACCTGCAAAGTGCTGCTCAGTACCCAAAACTCCTTCACACAGCGTTGAATCTCTCCAGAAGTCTCTCCCTCTCTCTCTCAGAATGCGTAGTTCAAAAATGCCACCAACAATAAAAGGCAGGAAGAGGCCCCCTTTAAATAGCGCCCCCCCCAGCCCCACAGCGATTGATAGCGTTCCAGTCTTCTGGTCGTTGGAAGCGCCAGGTGGTAAGGCAGGGGGCGCCACTCAATTTCCGCTCCGGGGCGCCACAAAGGCGTTGCACCATGGAATGACGTCACAATCTGCGTGCGCAGGTGGTCGCAGCGGTAAGTTTTAGCGCCGCCGCACAATCTCAAGTTAAGTTCTCGAGCGGCGCAAACATCGCTGCGCACGGGCGTTAGCGGCTTTGCGCCCCATTAGCGCCCTCTTAAGGAGCTAACGGGAGGCGCAACCAAGTGAATTTTTACCCCCATGTTCTCAGCCTGTGCTCAGGACACAGCAGACCAGCTACGAGACACCGTCAAACAGACGAGGCAACGGAACTACGCTGCCTACATGCACACCAAGAACAGGAAGCTTGAGAAACTTGGCATCACCACCAGCAGCAACCAAGCCTTCCCCGGTACCACGGTTGCAACCACAGGGAAGTCCATCGTCAACTTGTCCGACCACACCCTTCAACCAGACGAAATCGAAGTTCTCAGCCAAGGGCTCAATTTCTGCTCCACCACCAAAATGGACCCCATCGGTCTCACGGCAGACACAGAGGAATTCATCAGGAGAATGAGGCTCCTGGAATTCTTCCACGAATCCCAAGATGTCAGCAGCGAACTCAATGAGACAATCAATGATCTGGAACAGCAGACAGAGGGACCCGCAGTGCAGCAACCGAAGAAGAAAGATTCAAATTGGACCCCTCCGGAGGGTCGCTGCCCTAAGCTTGACATGTATGCTCAAGCTGTCAGGAGATGCATCAATGCCAGATTCATCAGCCGCACTCACAAGACAGTCTAGAATGTCACCCGAGCACAACGCAATGCCATCCACGCTCTCAAGACCAACCGCAACATCGTCATCAAACCAGCGGACAAAGGAGGAGCCATCGTCATACAGAACAGAATGGACTATTGCAAAGAAGCATACCGACAACTGGACAACCAGGAACACTACAGACAATTACCCGCAGATCCGACCAAAGAACACACCGGCCAACTCAATAGACTGATCAAGACCTTCGATCCAGACCTTCAAAGCATCCTACGCGCTCTCATCCCACGTACTCCCCGCGTGGGAGACTTCTACTGCCTCCCAAAGATACACAAAGCCAACACACCCGGACGTCCTATCGTATCAGGCAATGGAACCCTGCGTGAGAACCTCTCTGGATACGTTGAGGGCATCCTGAAACCCATCATACAGGGAACCCCCAGCTTCTGTCGCGACACTACAGACTTCTTACAGAAACTCAGCACCCACGGACCAGTTGAACCAGGAACACTCCTCGCCACGATGGACGTCTCGGCACTCTACACCAGTATCCCCTACGATGACGGCATCGCTGCGACAGCCTCAGTACTCAACACCAACAACAGCCAATCTCCAGACGCCATCCTACAACTCATCCGCTTCATCCTTGACCACAATGTCTTCACCTTCGACAACCAGTTTTTTACCCAAACACACGGAACAGCCATGGGGACCAAATTCGCACCCCAATACGCCAACATCTTCATGCACAAGTTCGAGCAAGACTTCTTCGCTGCACAGGACCTCCAACCAACGCTATACACCAGATACATCGACGACATTTTCTTCCTATGGACCCACGGCGAAGAATCACTGAAAAGACTGCACGATAACATCAACAAGTTCCATCCCACCATCAAACTCACCATGGACTACTCCTCAGAATCGGTTTCATTCTTGGACACACGAATCTCCATCAAAGACGGACACCTCAGCACTTCACTCTACCGCAAGCCCGCGGACAACCTCACGATGCTCCACTTCTCCAGCTTCCACCCTAACCACGTTAAAGAAGCCATCCCCTATGGACAAGCCCTGCGAATACACAGGATCTGCTCAGACGAGGAGGAACGCGATAGACACCTACAGACGCTGAAAGACGCCCTCGTAAGAACGGGGTATGACACTCGCTTCGTCGATCGACAGTTCCGACGGGCCACAGTGAAAAATCGCATAGACCTCCTCAGAAGACAAACACGGGACACAACCAACAGAGTACCCTACATCGTCCAGTACTTCCCCGCTCACCCCAGTCCAACACCGGCATCTCGACATCAAAGAAACATCAGTTGTCTTTGGACCACAAACTGGCAAATTTTCTGATTACCTATCAGAATACTCCTCATACCACTACTGGTAGAAAACCAGCAGAGTTGTTCCTCAAACAACAGCCACGAATCAGGTTCTCATTGTTAAAGCCAAACTTGGTACAGTCCATAGAAGAGAAACAATTAAGGCAGAAAGAGAGTCATGATAAAGGTAGAGTTAGAGAGAGAAGTGTGAAGTTGAACCAGAAGGTTAGAGTGAAGAACCATCACCATAAATAGTTAAAGTGGTTACCAGGAAGAGTAGTGAAGATATGTGGCCCTCACACATATTTGGCCAAGATGTTTGATCATGGAAAGATTAGGTTTGTTCATGTTGATCATATCTTACCTACAGATGTGGAAGGAGTTGAAAGCTGGGATGATTTCTGATGATATTCTGATGAGTCAGATAGTCTTGTTACAAATAGAGTACCAGTAGCAAATCCTACATCAGACATACCAGAAACAAGTCCAAGAGAAAGTCAGAATTTATGTCCGAGCCGGAGTCAGGCAGACAAACTGTCTGAAAGTGTAAAGAGTCCAAATGTAGATCAAGGTCAGCCCTTGGAGAAAAATTCTCCGCAGGCCCAGCCTAGAATGAGTCAAAGTCCTACAACAAGATCTGAAAGTTCTGTTCAAGAAAGAAGGTATCCTCTTCGAAACAGAAAACCAGTGGTTAAGTTTAATCTGTAAATATGGAAAATAAGTTCATATCTTTTGTTTGTGTTGCAGAATTCGAGAGTAGAATTTGGAAACATAAAATGGGTTCCATTTGAGAAATGTATACCAAGAGTTGGCTTTACCATGCAAGTCCTGTACAATGATTATTTGCTGTGATTAACTTCTTCCATAAGGAGGGAGAAGCATAATAGAGCCACCTGGTGGACTACTGATGTACATAATAATAAAGCCATGTGCAGTACAGTTCTTACCGGAAGCCATGTTGTGCATATATATATATATATATATATATATGCTGTGTCTCAAGATATCACAGGGAGCAGGAGACCTCTGGAACAGGAATCCAAGGAAATGTGGAAGGAGATTGCAGTGGCACTCAATGGCTCAGTGGTCACATCCCAGACCTCCTCTGCAGTCTCAAAAAATAATTTAATAACCTCACCAGAACAGCAAAGCCAAGATACCCGTGACCAATGTTTCCTCTAAGATGCGCGGCCGTGCAGTAATGGGAAAGGTCCCGTGCAGGCCGCTCACTGACTTCCCCATTGTGAATACCACGCATGTGTGGAAATTTAAAGGGACCACGCACTAAAATAAACAGGCCACGCAGAATAAAGCTCAGCTTTCAGGGAACATTCCCTGTGACCTATATGTGTGTTAAGTGAACTGTATTTAAATGTCAGTGACAATCACTGCATTGACCCTCATGGTGATATATGGATCATATATCACACATCTATCATCATCAGTAAGCAGTTGAGATTAAGGGGGAGAAATTCAGTATCGCCCCATTTGGGGCGCAATTATCAGCCGGGCGCAAAGATTAGCGCCTGGCGCTAATTATCCCCACCGACTGCAAACTTCACTTTTATCGCCCCTGGAGGTGATTGCAGTGCTATATCAGGCGCTTCACACCTGTCTTAAGGCGCAAAGGCCGAGGAGCGAGGCGCTACCTCAGAGCGCTGGCGAAGCTCATGTAATGTCAGTCAGCAATGGAACACACACACAATGGCACGGGCCAGTTCTTAAAGGGGATGGTTAATCTTGCTTTCCATCCACATCCTGCTCATTGCAGCCTTGAACCTCGGCCTGGAGAGACCTGCACATCAAATGTGCTGGAAAGAACAATGGAGAGTACCAGGCCAAGAGCTCAGAGTGTAGCCCCCACAGTCTCTGCTAAATCGATACAAGGAATGGCAAATCAAAATGAACCTGCAAAGTGCTGCTCAGTACCCAAAACTCCTTCACACAACGTTGAATCTCTCCAGAAGTCTCTGCCTCTCTCTCTCAGAATGCATAGTTCAAAAATGGCACCAACAATAAAAGGCAGGAAGCGGTCACCTTTAAATAGCGCTCCCCCTTTCCCTTCATGACTGCAGAACGCTCCCCTCAACCTGTCATTGCTAGCGTCAGGCAGTAAGGCAGGGGGCGCCACTCAATATCCGCTCCGGGGCGATCCCGGGGCGTTGCGCACTCGAGTGATGTCATGATCTGCTGGCGCAGGAGATCGTGGCGGTAGTGTTTAGCGCCGCCGCAAAAAGTCTTGTTAATTTCGCGATCGGCGCAAACTTCGCCGCGCCTGGGCGCTAGATGCTTTTCGCCCCATTAGCGCCCTCTTAAGGCGCTAACGGGAGGCGCAACCAACTGAATTTTCCCCCCTAACTCTCCTTGGAAAGAGGTCGACCAGCATATGTCCCCAAATGCCCCGTCCTAAGGTGAATAATATTACAAATAAATTATTAAAAATATTTTTTTCCTACACAATCACAGCAAGGTGATGAAGAGGAGGAGAAAGTTGAAGGTGGGCAGCACCTTGCCATCTTTGCCCTATCAACCTCCTCATTACCCATACCATCATTCACCCATTCTCTCTCTGTCAGCAGTCTAGAGAAAACCATCTGGGAGATCTAGATAGTTACTATAAGGGCTTGTTACTGGGTGAGTCACAGAACATGAGCATGCCAGGGGAGTCACAGGTGCCCGTGGGTTCTCCTAGTGGGGAATGGAGATACCTCAGAAATCAGCCCCTAGCTCAGGAGTGTCAGGAATCAGATCTCAGTGGTCCTGCATTAATGAGAAATATGCTGAATGAGCATCACGCTTTTATGGAGGCACTGAGGATCATTTCTGAAAATGTGAGACAGATAATAGGGGTCAAAGTGGCATCTTCTGTGCCAATATCCAAGATGGATTTGAATCGATGCAGTGCTACTTGGATCAAGTGGCAATTCCAGGAATCTCTGCATCCAATCCGCCCACCTCCTGCACCGCTGAACTGAGAGGCTTCAGGTCAGTTAGTGACTCCTATGTGGAGGTGTTGATCACTGGCTTTCAGATCTTGGGGGACTGTAGCAAGTTGATAACTGCAGCAAAAGCAAAGTACTGCAGATGCTGGAAATCTGAAATAAAAACAGAAAGTGCTGGAAATACTCAGCAGGTAACTGTGGGGAGAGAAACAGAGTTAATGTTTCATATTGATTACTATTCGGTGAATGTTGATAATCAGCTTCCGAGAGCTTCAGGACGCCATCTTTCAGGATGTGCAGATTCTAAATGCCGCCATCAGCTCTGCCCTCATGCTGATCAATCGGCAGATAACACAGGTGGCGTGGCAAGAATCCACCCTCGTGATGCTGTCCTCGATCCCGAATGACAGCTCACGCCAACTTACCAGGCAACCCCCTCAGACGTCTGTTCATGAAAGTAGCAGAGTGCAGGACCACACTGCCGATGCACCTGCAATGATGACATAGCCTGCGGAGGAGTTCTCCCGTAATTTAATGAGCCACCTTGGTCCCAAGAGGCTTCTGATATCACAGCACAGCGAAGTACCTCTGGCATCCTTGGCCCTCAGGTTGCACCTAGACGGAGCTTAGGATAGATTTAAGAACAGCACAAAGAGGCACTGGGGAATATGCAGTGAGAAAAGGCAATTTCTGTCCTAAATATTAATGCGCACATTTAAAAATGAATCATTTGTTGAAAATATTAATGTAAACATTAAACAATGAAGCAATTGTAACTATTAATGTCCAGAGTAAAAACACTTTGGGAAGTCTAGTGTTGAGAAGTATGCTTGTTCTTTGTTTGGGTTTTGTGTTTCAGTGTTCTTGGAGTATTTTTTTTTAGAGATCATGGATGAAAATGGATTTTATTTGCTTAGCAGATAGTTTAAGGGAAAAGGGCAAGGTACTGGGTTGACATTAAGGACAAGGGTGTTTGTTTCAATGTAAGGGCAGCAAAAGAGAGCCACATCTTCATTGGTTGGAGAAGGCAGAGTTTAAGAACATAAGAACATAAGAAATAGGAGCAGGAGTAGGCCATACGGCCCCATGAGCCTGCTCCGCCTTTCAATAAGATCATGGCTGATCTTCTACCTCATTTCCACTTTCCTGCACTATCCCCATATCCCTTGATTCCCTTACTACTCAAAAATCTATTGATCTCTGTCTTGAATATACTAAACGACTGAGCCTCCAAGGCCCTCTGGGGTAGAGAATTCCAAAGATTCACCACCCTCTGAGTGAAGAAATTTCCTCTCATCTCAGTCCTAAATGGCTGACCCCTTATTTTGAGACTGTGACCCTGTGTTCTAGACTCCCCGGCAAGGGGAAACATCCTCCCTGCATCTACCCTGTCAAGCCCAGTAAGAATTTTGTATGTTTCAATGAGATCACCTCTCATTCTTCTAAACTCTAGAGAATATAGGCCTAGTCTACTCAATCTCTCCTCATAGGACAATCCCCCCATCCCAGGAACCAGTCTGGTGAACCGTCGTTGCACTCCCTCTATGGCAAGTATATCCTCCCTTAGGTAAGGAGACCAAAACTGTACATAATACTCCAGGTGTGGTCTCACCAGGGCCCTATATAATTGCAGATTAGTAGATTTAAGATCCTAGTTTCGGATTTAACTAAATCACTTTGAAACTCAATATAAAATTCTATCATATTATGGTCACTCTTCCCTAAAGGCCCCTTTACTACAAGGTTATTAATTAACCCTTTCTCATTGCACAATACTAGATCTAAAATAATCTGTTCTCTAGTTGGTTCCTCAACATACTGATCTAGAAAACTATCTTTCATACATTCCATGAATACATCCTCCACACTATTACTGCAAATTTGGTTTGCCCAGTCTATATGTAGATTAAAGTCCCCCTTGATTAATGTATTACCCTTGCTACATGCACCTCTAATTTCCTGATTTATACTCTGCCCTACATTACAACTACTGTTTGGGGGCCTATAAACAACTCCCACCAATGTTTTCTGCCCCTTGCTGTTTCTTAGCTCCACCCAAACTGATTCTACTTCTTGATTTTTGGAGCTAAGATCCTTTCTCTCTACTGTCTTTATCCCATCCTTTATTATCAGGGCTACTCCTCCTCCTTTTCCATTTTGCCTATCTCTTCTAAAAGTTAAGTATCCTGGAATATTTAGTTCCAACCATGGCCACTTTGTAACCACGTCTCCGTTATGGCTATTAGATCAAACCTGTTAATTTCTATCTGTGCTATTAATTCATCTATTTTGTTGCGAATGCTTCACTCATTCAGTGCCTTTAGCTTTGACTTATTTCTATTTTTCCCTGATGTCAACTTAGTCACTGATGCCTTATTAGTCATTGCAAGAATCCTCCTCAGTCGCCTTCTCCCAGTGGCTGAAGAGCTCCTCCCAGAGTCGCAATGCGGATTCCGCCCACTAAGGGGCACAATGGACATGATCTTCATCGCATGCCAATTACAAGAGAAATGCAGGGAACAGCACCAACCGCTGTACATGGCCTTCTTTGACCTCACAAAGGCCTTCGACGCTGTCAACCGTGAGGGAATATGGAGTGCCCTCCTCAAATTCGGCTGCCCTCAAAAGTTTGTCACCATCCCCCGCCTGCTTCATGACGACATGCAAGCCGTGATCCTGACCAACAGTTCCACCACAGATCCAATTCACTTACGGACTGGGGTCAAGCAAGGCTGTGTTATCGCACCAACGCTCTTCTCGATCTTCCTTGCTGCAATGCTCCATCTCACCCTCAGTAAGCTCCCCGCTGGAGTGGAGCTAATTTACAGAACAAACGAGAAACTGTTCAACCTCCGTCGCCTCCAGTCCAGATCCAAGGTCGTCCCATCCACTGTCGTCGAATTACAGTATGCAGACGACGTTTGCATCTGTGCACACTCGGAGGTCGAACTCCAAACCATCGTTAGCACCTTCACTGAAGCGTACGAGAGCATGGGCCTTACACTAAACATCCATAAGACAAAGGTCCTCTACCAACCTGCCCCCACCACACAGTACTGCCCCCTGATTATCAAAATCCACGACAAGGCCTTGGACAACGTGGACCACTTTCCATACCTCGGGAGCCTACTGTCAACAAGAGCAGACGTCGATGACAAAGTCCAACACCGCCTTCAGTGTGCCAATGCAGCCTTCAGTCGCCTGAGGAAGAGAGTGTTTGAAGACCAGGACCTCAAACCCGGCACCAAGCTCATGGTCTACAGAGCAGCAGTGATACCCGCCCTCCTGTATGCCTCAGAGACATGGACCATGTACAGCAGGCATCTCAAAGCACTGGAGAGGTACCACCAATGCTGCCTCTGCAAGATCCTGCAAATCCATTGGCAGGATAGGCGCACCAACGTCAGTGTTCTCGTTCTGGCCAACATCCCCAGCATCGAAGCTTTGACCATGCTCGATCAGCTCCGATGGACGGGTCACATCGTCCGCATGCCCGATATGAGACTCCCAAAACAAGCACTCTAGTCGGAGCTCCGACATGGCAAGAGAGCCCCAGGTGGGCAGAGGAAATGCTTCAAGGACACCCTCAAAGCCTCCTTGAAAATGTGCAACATCCCCATCAACACCTGGGAATCCTTGGCCCAAGACTGCACAAAGTGGAGGAGAAGCATCCAGGAAGGCGCCGAATACCTCGAGTCTCTTCGCTGGGAGCAAGTGGAAGCCAAGTGCAAGGAGCACACGTCAACACAAGCACCCCACCCACCCGCCCTTTCAACCACCGTCTGCCCCACCTGTGACAGAGACTGTAGGTCCCGCATTGGACTCATCAGTCACCTGAGAACTCATTTTTAATGTGTAAGCAAGTCATCCTCGGTTCCGAGGGTCTGCCTAAGAAGAGAAGATTACCTTTGTTATTCTCTCTGTCCCTTCCTGACCCACTCTGCTTATTTTTACCCAAAACTCTACTCTGCTCTAGAGCCTTGACACTTCCTCGCTGCTTTTAAATTTACTCTTTCCTGAATCCTCCCACCCCCCCTTCATTAGTTTGTAAGACGTTGTCTTATCTATCTCCATCCAGAACCTAGGGTCTCCTCTTCACCTTTCTCCTCCTGCTGCTGCTGGTAAAGGGTTGGAGTAGGCAATAGGGTAGAGATCTTGAGGACTTTAGAGTTGAGGGGAGCACTTCTGCTCCTCCTGGCTCCATAGAGATTGAAAAAAGAATTATTGGTAAACTGACCTTTAGTAAGCGGCCACTGAAGAATTATTGGTGACTAATTTTGTAAAGTGGTCCTTCAACATGTATTAGGTCACTAATTAACATATTCGAGAGGTCTAATGCCTGTTTTAGGTGTCCACCCAGGAACCTAAAAAATCAGCTCCATGAATTTAATAGCGGGAGCAATGCCATGGCGAGGCCATGGAGGGATTTGAAAACAAGGATGAGAATTTTGAAATCAAGGAATTGCTTAACAGGGAGCGAATGTAGGTCAGCGAGCACAGGGATGATGGGTGAACGGGACTTGGTGCAAGTTAGGACACGGGCAGCCAAGTTTTGGATGACCTCAAGTTTACGTAGGGTAGAATGTGGGAGGCCAGCTAGGAGTGCATTGGAATAGTCAAGTCTAGAGGTAACAAAGGCATAGATGAGGGCTTCAGGAGCAGATAAGCTGATGCAGGGGCGGAGACGGGCAATGTTACGGAGGTGGAAATGGGCGGTCTTAGTTATGCCAAGGATTTGTGGTTGGAAGCTCATTTCAGGGTCCTATATGACACCAAGGTTGTGAACAGTCTGGTTCAACCTCAGACAGGATGTCAGTTGTGACTTTGATGAGAGCCATTTTGGTACTGTGGCAGGGGCGGAAATTGGATTGGAGGGATTCAAACATGGAGTTCCAGGAAAGATAGGTACGGATTTGGGAGACGACAACACGTTCAAGGACTTGAGAGGAAATGGAGGTTGGAGATGGGGCAGTAGTTTGCAAGGACGGAGGGGTCAAGGATTGGTTATTTGAGGAGAGGGGTGATGGCGGCAGATTTGAAGGAAAGGGGGGACAGTGTCTGAGGAAAGCGAGCCATTAACAATGTCAGCTAACATGGGAGCCCAAAAAGGAAGTTGGGTGGTCAGCAGTTTAGTGGGAATAGGGTTGAGGGAGCAGGAAGTGGGTCTCATGGACAGGATGAGTGTGGAGAAGTCAAGAGGGGAGATCGGAGAGAAACTGGAGAAAGATGCAAGTTCAGGGCTAGAGCAGGGGTGAAACTTAGAGGAAATTTGGCCCAGTGGGCTAGGGGAAGGAAGGGAAGTGGCAGAGGCAGCTGATCGGAAGGTCTCAATCTTAGAGACAAAGAAATCCACGAGCTCCTCACACTTATTGTTGGAGGAGAGTGTGGAGGAGACAGGGGAGAGAGGTTTAAGAAGACGGTTAGCAGTAGAAAATAGTAGCCGGGGGTTATCTTTGCATTCCAGAGGGAAGTTATAGGCTTAGCTAAGAGGGGGTCAAGCCAGGGATGGAGGCAAGAGAGTAGAAAGGTCGAAGAGTAATGAAAGGTTGGGGTAGGGATTTGGGAGGGCAGAGTATCTGAGAGAGGAGAGATGAAAGGTGGCATGACGACAGGAGAGAGCGGTCAGGGAGGGATCAAGAGAAAAGAAAAAAGGGGAGAAAAAAATGGAAATAGAAGTGAACGGCTCGGGTCCGGCGTGGCAGCCAAAATAGACCGGAAAAACTCAAGTTACATCGGCCTGGTTATGTAGCAATTATAGGGATGCATATTTCCTGGTAGTAGCAGGGAATAAGTTGGTGACAATAATACGGAGTCCAGCGTTAAAATCGGAGGTCATGTGGAGGGAAAAAGTTGACCTAGGTAGGATGGAGCATCGCCGAACTGTTGTCCGAGTTTGAAGATGATGTAGCAGACGAGTGAAGTCCAGAAGCTATTTGAAGAGTAGTGAATTGAAGGATGGAGGTTATTGCCGTGGTAATGAGAATTGCGGTGCAGGAAGATGATGGTGAAGTTGACGCGAAGTTGACGGTCACCGTAGATCAGAAGCAACAGAGAAAATGTAAAACCACAAGCCAGTGACCAACAAAGCAGAAAAACCAGTAGAACGATAATGTGGTTGATAATGAAGAAGAAAGCTGCAGACTGCAGGAAGATATCAATGGACTGGTCAGGTGGGCAGAACAGTGGCAAATGGAATTCAATCTGGAGAAGTGTGAGGTAGATAATGTGGTTAAGAAGGCATACGGGATACTTGCCCTTATTAGCTGGGGCATAGTATATAAGAGCAGGGAGGTTATACTTGAACTGTATGAAACACTAGTTAGACCGCAGCTAGAATACTGCGTGCAGTTCTGGTCACCACATTACAGGAAGGATGTGATTGCACTAGAGGGGGTGCAGAGGGGATTGACGAGGATGTTGCCTGGGCTGGGGAATTTTAGCTATGAGGAAAGATTGGATAGGCTGGGGTTGTTTTCTTTGGAACAGAGGAGGCTGAGGGGAGACCTAATTAAGGTGTATAAAATTATGAGGGGCCTAGATAGAGTGGATAGGAAGGACCTATTTCCCTTAGCAGAAGGGTCAATAACCAGGGGGCATAGATTTAAAGTAATTGGTCTGAGGTTTAGAGGGGATTTCAGGAGAATTTTTTTCACCCAGAGGGTGGTGGGGGTCTGGAACTCACTGCCTAAAAGGGTGGTAGAGGCAGAGACCCTCATCACATTTAAAAAGTACTTGGATATGCACTTGAAGTGCCATAAACTACAAGGCTACGGACCAAGTGCTGGAAAGTGGGATTAGGGTGGATAGCTCTTTGTCGGCCAGCATGGAGAAGATGGGCTGAATGGCCTCCTTCTGTGCTGTAACTTTCTATGATTCTATGAACGAGCCAACCAGCTCATCAGAGAAAAAGCAACTAGCAGAAACCAACAGTGGCAAATGGAATTCAATCTGGAGAAGTGTGAGGTAATGCATTTGGGGAGGGCTAACAAGGCAAGGGAATACACTATAAATGGTAGGACACTTAGAAGTGCAGAAGATCAGAGGGACCTTGAAGTGCATGTAAAAAACCTTAATTACTTTTTTCAAAAAATTAAAGTTGTTTAAAATATTTAATTTAATGTAATTTTAACTAATTTTAAATAAGCGATTAAAAAAAATTATTTAATGTTTAACTGTTTTTTAAGTGATCCCCATTCATACTTTTGACAGATCTATGCATAGAGACCTGTCAAAAGTGTGAAGGGGATTCCCTTCTTTGATTGGTTCCCCATGGCCCACGTGATCCCAGGGACGCTTGCGAACCGCATGTGCCCCTGAGATACCTGGGCCTCTGCGCGCGCACACCAGGGGAGGCCCAGGATCGCAAGTCTCGGGACCTACGGAGCCAGCAGGTAAGTGCGTAGATTTTTTCCGATCGGAGGCATCCGCACGCAGGAAGCCTCCGATCAGAAATTCAGGGCCAATAAGACTAGTCCAGTGCAGAAGTGTAGTGGTGTAATCCAGTGTAGTCCAATGCAGAAACATAGTCCTGATGTCCTGAGAAGTCCAAGAATTCAGAAACCAAATTTGAGAAGCAGAGAGCAGGGATGGGGGATGGGTTTTGACGGTTTAAAGCAGGTAACTTGTAGATAACTTGTAGTTAGGGCTAAAATGCACCAACTGATGGAGCCTGGGGAACTGGAATAGTGGAAACAAGGAGATTTGGGAGAGAGGGCAAAGGATGGCTGGAGATTCCCATGGATAGAAGTGAAGAGCTCCTTATGGAACTGCCAGCCTAGCAGCAGCATACCAATTTCTACCTCCTTTAGTCTGCCCCATTTCATGTTATAATTTAGCTCAGCAAGCAAAACTACTTACTTTCTATCTTCCAAGGAGGGATAGTTAAAAGAAAGAAAGAAAGAAAGACAGACAAAGACTTACACAACCTCAGGACATCCCAAAGCGCTTTACAGCCAATGAAATACTTAAAAAAAAAATTGTAGTCATTGTTTTAATGTAGGAAATGCGGCAGCCAATTTGTGCACAACAAGGTCCTATAAACGGCAAAGAGATAATGACCAGACAATCTGCTTTATTGATGTTAGTTGAGGGATAATATTGGCCCGGATACCGAGGAAAACTCCCCAGCTCTTCTTCAAAATAGTGCCACGGGATATTTTACGTCCATCTGAGAGGGCAGACGGAGCCTCGGTTTAACGTCTCATCCGAAAGACGACACTTCCGACAGTGCAGCACTCCACTCCCTCAGCACTGCACCGGAGTGTCAGCCTAGATTTTGTGCTCAAGGCTCTGGAGCGGTGAGTGCTACCAACTGCGGCTGACACCATTAAATTTACAATTGTTAAATCATTAACTATTGTAAATCTACAGTATATCATTGCTTCTTTTCGTGTATCAATTTACTCGTTAATAATCATGTTTGGCAGTTATAATTTAAACAGTGGTCTAGTGAAGTGTTTAGTTCATAAACTGTCCACAGCAAGGAAGATATATGATGTAAGCAGTAAACCGAAATACAGCAACAGCGATTTTTTGGCGACTCGCTACAAATTGCCTTGATATTGGTTATGTAACGGCACCCTTCGGGTAATAGGAAGTGAGAGCGTGTCTCTGGGAGTTTTCTGAAATACTGAGCCGAAGGAAAATATCTAGAAGAAAAACCCAAATCTGAGAGAGTGCGGCATAGTTGGAGGTGCCGTCTTTCAGATGAGGCATTAAACTGAAGCCCCATCGGCCTGCTCAGGTAGGCATAAAAAATCCCATGGCATTATTCAGAGAAGAGCAGGGGAGTTCTCCCAGTGTCTTGGCCAGTATTTATCCCTCGACCAGTAATACTACAAAAAAAATTATCATTCATTTCATTGCTGTTTTAGGACCTTGCTGTCCTCAAATTGGCTCCTGCAGTTCAATACATTGCAAGAGAGTGACTGCATTTCAAAAGTTCTTAATTGGCTGTGAAGCCCTTTGGGGTGACCTGAGGACACGAAAGGCACTATATAAATGCAAATCATTTCTTTCTTTATTTCAGCTTAACATTAAGTTAACCAGGTTCAAAAGGTCACACTTCTTTGAAGGCCCAATAATGGTGCAAGCAGTCGATTACTCATCCTAAACTAGAAAATCACAGCTACAAGCCCTCAGCTACCTGTCATCACAGTAGCATCAGCAATTGGTCTGTCATCTCACAATCCAAAGTCATATCTGTTGTACAACGTATTTAGAGATTCATTGACAGATGTGGTTGAACCACATCAAGCTTTAATCAACCTCACTTCCCTGCCAAAACAGCTCAGTGCTCATGCTAGATGGCTTCTTTTCTCTACTGCTTTCTTAAACCCCTATATCCTGCCTGCTCTGTCTTCACTTCTAACAACAAATGGAGGAGCTACTGGATTTCTTTATCATCAAGATAGAGATTATCCAAAAGCAAAATACTGCGGATGCTGGAAATCTGAAATAAAAACAGATAATGCTGGAAATACTCAGCAGGTCAGGCAGCATCTGTGGAGAGAGAAACAGAGTTAACGTTTCAGGTTCATGACCCTTCGGCTTTGGTAATGTAGGGCAAGGATTGTCCAACATGTTGTGCCACAGAGTGATAGGATGTAGATTATCACCCTGCTTTTCTCTTGCAGTGCCCAAATGAGACCTTATAAGGGAAATGCTAAATGGCGTTGAATTGCCTTCTTCATGAAGAAAGGTGGAAACTGGAGGACAAATGAAATGAAGCAGCCCTCGTGTTTGATCCTCTGTCCATAAAGCACCCGTGGGCAGAACCCTTGGGAGCGAGCTACCTCTCTGCCCTACCCGTGGGCAGAACCCTTGGGAGCGAGCTACCTCTCTGCCCTACCAGTGTGATGGAACAATAGGGGAAAAAACAAGGACTGCGTAGGTTTAAAAAAAACTGAAATTATGAAAGAATTTGAGACCAAAACTAGTGGCCATAAATATTAGGTCACCAATAAAGCCAATAAGGAAATCAGGAGAAACTTCTTTACCCAGAGAGTGGTGAGAATGTGGAACTTGCTACCACAAGGAATAGTTGAGGCGAACAGTATAGATGCATTTCAGGGGAAGATGGATAAACACATGAAGGAGCAAGGAATAGCAGGTTATGCTGATAGGGTTAGATGAAAAGGGGTGGGAGGAGGCCCGTGTGAAGCATAAACACCGGCATGGACCAGTTGGGCTGAATGGCCTGTTTCTGTGCTGTATATTCTATGTAAGTCTATGTAAATACACAGATTAGCATACAAAGCATAAAGTCACATGATAAAGGTATAGTGTGCAACATTTTGATGATAAGCAGGTTGACCTTTAGCAGTATTGTAATAAATGGATTTTGCTGTATTTGTTTGTCATGGAAGTTGCACATGTTGACCTAAATTAAAACAAATGTGAATTTGAGCAGAGAATCTTAAATCCTAATTCAGTAAACTACTTCTCCTAATACTAATATCTGTGGTTTCCTCGTATTTCAGGCTGTGTCAGGAGGCGTTGGTCTTCCTTTAGCTGTGCAGTGTGTGGCGTTACCCTGGCATGATGAACTCTGTCTTTGTTTCATGAGAGAGGTGGAAAGACTGGTCGGTATGAAGAATTAAACAGAGTGATAATTTGTATAATAAAGTGCCCAGTAGTCACCCATGCCTGATGCTCAGTTACTTAAGGAGCAAGCCTTGCTCTAAGGACAATGTTAAAGAATAATATTACAGTGTCAATGAGCTAGATTAGCACTTACAATTACAATTACACAACAGTTCTGCTTTTATGACTATTTCACGAATGATGGTGGGGTAATTATCTCCCGCCATTGGTCTCAGCAACTCTTCGCAGTCAGTTTTCTGGATGATAATGTAGCACTCAATGTTTAAGCAAATTATTCCCAAAAACTGAATAGAAATATACAGAATAAAAGTAGATATTCAAGTTGATTGTTAGTCTTTGTGACTGTTTACTTCTTCAAAGTATTAGTGATAGAGCTACTAAATAATTCAAAGAGTGTTGCAGGCAGATTTCGTTGCTGCACTTGCACCAATGTGAAAGGTAAGTTTAAACAAAAAGCCTGTCTAAGGTTACCGAGGTGAAGAGAGGCTCTTAGTTTGTTAAAGAAAGAAAGAACAAACTTGCATTTATATAGTGACTTTCTTGCTCTCAGGACATTCCAAAGTGCTTTACAGCCAACTAAATACTTTTTTGAAGTGTTGTATTGCAACTATTGTAAAGCAGGAACCGCAGCAGCCAATTTGCACACAGCGCGGCTCCTACAAACGGCAATGAGATAAATGATCAGATGTTGGTCATTGTGTGATGTTGGTTGAGGGATAGATATTGGCAGGACACCAGAGAGAACTCCTCTGCTCTTCTTCCAATGCCATGGGATCTGTTACGGCCACCTTAGAGGGCAGACAGGGCCTCAGTTTAACTTCTCATCTTAAAGATGGCATCTCCAACAGTGCAGTACTTCCTCAGCACTGCACTAGAGGGTCAGCCTAGATTATGTGCTCCAAGTCTCTGGAGTAAGACTTGAACCCACAACCTTATGACTCAGAGGATAGAGTGCCACCTCTGAGCCAAGGCTGACACCTAAGGCACTTAAAGAGTTAACACTCTATACTTGCATAGTACAATCGCTAAGTGCATAATTCGCTCCATGGTGAAACTTGTTCTGCCAAAACCGAGATGAAAATTAAGTGAAAAAAAACCCAAAAACCTGTTTAAAATTATGGAAGTAAAATACACTCTTGCTAAAGCACTTTGAGTCAATGTTTTATATTTGTATAGTATAATCACTTAGTAATCCATTTGTTATAAATGCAAGTTTTTTTTTAAGTACTTGTAAACAGTTTGGGAGTCAGCGTTACAACAGGACATTTGGAGGTGAACTTAGTGGGAAAGGAAGGGTACGGGAAAGTTAGATCAGGGGTCATATTGTGAAAGGGGCATTAGACTTGAAGTAGTAGGCTCGCTGCTAATGAGGATATGAAACTGGCGTATGGTTGGAGTAGGTGGGAGACATACGAACATTTGAATTAGGAGCAGGAGTAGGCCACTCGGCCCTTCGAGCCTACGCCGCCATTCAATAAGATCATGGCTGATCTGATTACTCCACATTCCCGCCTACCCCCGATAACTTTTCACCCCCTTGCTTACCAAGAATCTATCTACCTCTGCCTTAAAAATATTCATGATGTGGAGATGCCGGCGTTGGACTGGGGTGGACAAAAATGAGAAGTCGCACAACACCAGGTTATAGTCCAACAGATTTATTTAAAATTACAAGCTTTCGGAGCTATCCTGCCCCTTCTTCAGGTAGAGTTACTGTGAGACAATCTACCAGAATTCACAGAATATAAACACAGAGAAAATTTTCTCTGTGTTTATATTCTGTGAATTCTGGTAGATTGTCTCACAGTAACTCTACCTGAAGAAGGGGCAGGATAGCTCCGAAAGCTTGTAATTTTAAATAAATCTGTTGGACTATAACCTGGTGTTGTGCGACTTCTCATTTTTAAAAATATTCAAAGACTCTGCTTCCACCGCCCTCTGAGGAAGAGAGTTCCAAAGACTCACGACCCTCTGTGAGAAAACATTTCTCCTCATCTCTGTCTTAAATGGGCGACCCCTTATTTTTAACCAGCGGATGTGGTGTATGTGGACTTTCAGAAGGCTTTCGACAAGGTCCCGCATAAGAGATTAGCATGCAAAGTTAAAGCACATGGGATTGGGGGTAAGGTACTGACTTGGATAGAGAACTGGTTAGCAGACAGGAAGCAAAGAGTTGGAATAAACGGTCTTTTTCCGAGTGGCAAGCAGTGACTAGTGGGGTACCGCAGGGATCGGTGCTAGGACCCCAGCTATTCACAATGGCCCAGAAATTGATCTCGCTCTGTTCCCGCGGGGGTAAGCCTTCCCCGCGATGTCTCACCTCGCTTATGCTTTTTCTGATCCAGCTCGCACGAACTTGATGTTCCAGACATCAGCTGTGCTGGGCTTGCGTATCCCAGCGGCGTAGTTAATTCGTGCGAGCTGTGGGATCACGTGACTCAGTTAGAGCCAATGGCAGCACACCATCTTCCATTCATAAGTCTCACAGCATGGCTGTGAGACTTATGAATCTTACACCCCCCCAAAATAACAGCTAAACCTCAATTAAATTTTTTAAAAAAACCATCACATTAATAAAATAAGTATAGTTAATTAAATTAACCATTTTAAATAAAAAATTAAATTTTTGAAAAAATTTAAAATCTTTTAAAAAGTTATAAAAATAAACTTACCTGTCTTTAAAGTCTATAAAAAAGATATACCTGTAAAAAAAAATTCAAAAAAATACTTAATTCACTACTTACCTTCTTAAAAGCGGGTCTTACTCCTCCTTTTTACATTTCCAAAATCTTCCCTACTTACCTGCGCGTCCAAAGCATGAAGTGCACAGCGTGCGCGCAGCCTGTAGCGCGCACGCGATGCACCCAGGCCCCGCCCCCTTTTCGGAAGAGCAATTGCCGGTTTTCAGCGCATGCGCAGGGCATGCAGAAAACCGGCAATTGGAGTGGGAATACGCGAGAGTATGCAGTGCGTACTCTCGCGCACCGGGATCAATTTTCAGCCCAATATATATTAATGATTTAGACGAGGGAACTAGATGTAATATCTCCAAGTTTGCAGATGACACAAAGCTGGGTGGGCGAGTGTGCTGTGAGGAGGATGCAGAGAAACTCCAGTATGATTTGGACAGGTTGGGTGAGTGGGCAAATGCATGGCAGATGCAGTATAATGTGGATAAATGTGAGGTTATCCACTTTGGTGGCAAAAACAGAAAGGCAGATTATTATCTGAACGGCAATAGATTGGGAAAAGGGGAGGTGCAACGAGACCTGGGTGTCCTTGTGCACCAGTCGCTGAAGGTAAGCATGCAGGTGCAGGAGGCGGTTAAGAAGGCAAATGGTATGTTGGCCTTCATAGCGAGAGGATTCGAGTACAGGAGCAGGGATGTCTTGCTGCAGTTGTACAGGGCCTTGGTGAGACCACACCTTGAGTATTGTGTGCAGTTTTGGTCGCCTTATCTGAGGAAGGATGTTCTTGCCATGGAGGGAGTGCAGCGAAGATTCACGAGATTGATACCTGGGATGGCAGGGATGATGTATGAAGAGAGATTGGTTCGATTAGGCTTATACTCGCTAGAGTTTAGAAGAATGAGAGGGGATCTCATTGAAACTTATAAAATTCTAACAGGACTAGGCAGACTAGATGCAGGAAGGATGTTCCCGATGGCGGGTGAGTCCAGAATCAGGGGTCACAGTCTAAGGATAAGGGGTAAACCATTTAGGACTGAGATGAGGAGGAATTTCTTCACCCAGAGAGTGGTGAACCTGTGGAATTCTCTACCACAGAAGACAGTTGAGGCCAAATCATTAAATATATTCAAGAAGGAGTTAGATATAGTTCTTAAGGCTAAAGGGATCAAGGATATGGGGAGAAAGCAGGGACAGGGTACTGAATTTGGATGATCAGCCATGATCTCATTGAATGGCGGAGCAGGCTTGAAGGGCTGAATGGCCTACTCCTGCTCCTATCTTCTATGTTTCTATGACCCCTAGTTCAAGATTCTCCCACAAGAGGAAACATCCTCTCCACATCCACCCTGTCCAGACCCCTCAGGATCTTATATGTTTCAATCAAATCACCTCTTATTCTTCTAAACTCCAGCGGATACAAGCCTAGCCTGTCCAACCTTTCCTCATAAGACAACCCGCCCATTCCAGGTATTAGTCTAGTAAACCTTCTCTGAACTGCTTCCAATGCATTTACATCCTTCCTTAAATAAGGAGACCAATACTGTACACAGTACTCCAGATGTGGTCTCACCAATGCCCTGTATAACTGAAGCATAACCTCCCTACTTTTGTATTCAATTTCCCTCGCAATAAACGATAACATTCTATTAGCTTTCCTAATTACTTGCTGTACCTGCATAGTAACCTTTTGTGATTCATGCACTAGGACACCCAGATCCCTCTGCATCTCAGAGCTCTGCAATCTCTCACCATTTAGATAATATGCTTCTTTTTTATTCTTCCTGCCAAAATGGACAACTTCACATTTTCCCACATTATACTCCATTTGCCAGATCTTTGCCCACTCATTTAACTTATCTATATCCCTTTGAAGCCTCCTTATGTCCTCTTCACAATTTACTTTCCTACCTATCTTTGTGTCATCAGCAAATTTAGCAACCATACCTTCGGTCCCTTCATCCAAGTCATTTATATAAATTGTAAAAAGTTGAGGCCCCAGCACTGATCCCTGTGGCACACCACTCGTTACATCTTGCCAATCAGAAAATGACCCATTTATGCCTACTCTCTGTTTCCTGTTAGCTAGCCAATCTGCTATCCATGCCAATATGTTACCTCCTACACCATGAGCTTTTATTTTCCGCAATAACCTTTGATGTGGCACCTTATCAAATGCCTTCTGGAAATCTAAGTACAGTACATCCACCGGTTCCCCTTTATCCACAGCACATGTTACTTCCTCAAAGAACTCCAATAAATTGATTAAACATGATTTCCCTTGCACAAAACCATGTTGACTCTGCCTGATTACTTTGAACTTTTCTAAATGCCCTGCTATAACATCTTTAATAATAGCTTCTAACATCTTCCCTATGACAGATGTTAAGCTAACTGGCCTGTAGTTTCCTGCTTTCTGTCTCCCTCCCTTTTTGAATAAAGGAGTTACATTCGCTATTTTCCAATCTAATGGAACCTTCCCCGAATCTAGGGAATTTTGGAAAATTAAAACCAACGCATCAACTATCTCACTAGCCACTTCTTTTAAGACCCTAGGATGAAGTCCATCAGGACCCGGGGACTTGTCAGCCCGCAGCTCCAACAATTTGCTCAGTACCACTTCCCTTGTGATTATAATTTTCTTGAGTTCCTCCCTCCCTTCCATTTCCTGATTTACAGCTATTTCTGGGACATTACTTGTATCCTCTATAGTGAAGACCAATGCAAAATACCTGTTCAATTCAACTGCCATCTCCTTATTTTCCATTATTAATTCCCCAGGCTCACTTTTTATAGGACTAACGCTCACTTTGTTAACTCGTTTCTTTTTTAAATATCTATAGAAACTCTTACTATCTGTTTTTATATTTCTAGCTAGCTTTCTCTCATACTCTAATGTTTCTCTCCTTATTAATCTTTTAGTCATTCTTTGCTGTTTTTTATATTCTGTCCAATCTTCTGACCTGCCACCCATCTTTGCGCAATTATATGCTTTTTCTTTAAGTTTAATACTATCTTTAACTTTTTTAGTTAACCACGGATGGTGGGTCCTCTCCTTGGAATTTTTCTTTCTTGTTGGAATGTATGTATTCTGTGTATTTTGAAATATCCCCTTAAATGTCTGCCACTGCAACTCTATTGACCTATCCTTTAACCTAATTTGCCAGTTCACTTTAGCTAGCTCTGCTTTCATGCCCTCATAATTGCCCTTATTTAAGTTTAAAATACTAGACAGCTCCAAAACTTCTCCAGTGACTAGAAATGGATTAGGTGGGTAGAACATAAGAACATAAGAATTTGGAGCAGGAGTATGCCATACGGCATTTGAGCCTGCTCCGCCATTCAATAAGATCATGGGTGATCTTCTACATAAACTCCACTTTCCCACCCAATCTCCATATCCCCTGATTCCCTTAGAGTCCAAAAATCTATCTATCTCAGCCTTGAATATACTCAATGACTCAGCATCCACAGCCCTTTGGGGCAGAGAATACCAAAGATTCACAACCCTCTGAGTGAAGAAATTCCTCCTCATCTCAGTCTTAAAAGGCCGACCCCTTATCCTGAGACTATGCCCCCTAGTTCTAGACTCTCCAGCCAGGGGAAACAATCTCTCAGCATCTACCCTGTCAATCCCCCTCAGAACCTTATATGTTTCAATGAGATCACCTCTCATTCTTCTAAACTCCATAGAGTATAGGCCCAATCTATTCAATCTGTTCTCATAGGATAACCCTCTCATCCTAGGGATCAATCTAGTGAACCTTTGTTGCCCCACCTTGAAGGCATTTATGTCCTTTCTCAGATAAGGAGACCAAAACTGTACATGGTACTCCTGGTGTGGTCTCACCAAAGCCCTGTACAATTGTAGTAAGACTTCCTTACTCTTGTACTCCAACTCCCTTTGCAATAAAGGCCAACATGCCATTTGCCTTCCTAATGGTACCTGTATGCTAACTTTGTGTTTCCTGAATGAGGACACCTAAATCTCTCTGAATAGCAACATTTAATAGTTTCTCACCATTTAAAAAATATTCTGTTTTCTATTCTTCCTACCAAAGTGAATAACCTCACATTTCCTCATAATATATCTGCCACCATATTGCCTACTCATTTAACCTGTCTCTATCCCTTTGCAGGCTCTTTGTATCCTCCTCACAGCTTACTGGGAGTGATCTGGCTGGTGCTGAAGTACTTTTTTGTTCCTTTAAAAGCTTGTGCTGAAACAAAGTTGCTTCCAGACATGGGTAGCCTGGTAAGGCTTCCTCTGGCAATTGAACATGACTGGGAGAATGAAGAGAGGCCACATAGAAAATGACACACTCACTGCTAGAAGAGGGAAGAAGAGGAGAGGGAGGATGGCTTTAGGGAGCAATTCTCTTACCTCAAATTCAGCGAGAATCAATGCGTGAGACATTTTCGCTTCACAAAGAGATTGTGACTGAAATCTGCCAACTGCTGCAGCCACAACTGCAGCCTCAAAGCAGGGCATACTGATCAAGAAAGTTCTCCTGAACACACTTCAGAAATTCTTCTCCCTTTCTGCCCTTTACACTATTACTATCCCAGTTTATATTAGGATAGTTGAAGTCCCCCATTATCACTGCTCTATAGTTCTTGCACCTCTCTGTAATTTTCCTGCAAATTTGCTCCTCCATATCTTTCCCACTATTTAGTGGCCTATAGAATACACCTAGTAGTGTAATGGCACCTCTATTATTTCTTAACTCTAGCCATATAGATTCTGTCCTTGATGCCTCCAGGACATCCTCTCTCTCCAGCACTGTAACATTCTCCTTAACCAATACTGGCACACCACCTCCTATCTTTCCTTCCCTACCCTTCCTGAACACCCTGGGCTCGATTTTGCCATTGGGGGCGGGCTGGGGGCGTGTCAGGTGGTCGTCGTGTCAGGATCCTGACTCCGATGTGAAGTGGGACAAAAGTGCGATTTTGCCCTAATTGGGCACTTGATTTCCAGCGTGTGGAAACCCCTGGCCCAATGAGCCTTTTCATACAGAAAGTCGCCTCCGATGACGTCATCAATGCTGCTGGATTTAAGGCCTGCAAGCAGCCTTGCTTCTTCTGGAGACTTTAAACTTTATGCCCATTGTTGTGATCGCTTCATTCACCAATTATGCCCACCAGTAGACCAAAGTGTGCTCCAAGATTCGATGAGGCCTCCCTCCAAGCTCTGGTGGAGGGAGCAAGAGCAAATAAGGAGGTGCTCTTCCCTTCCTTAGGGAGGAAAAAGCCTCCCCAGCAGACTAAAGCGGTGTGGCTGCAAGTAGCCCAAGAGATAAACGCAATTTCTATGTGCAGCAGAACCTGGCTGCAGTGCAGGAAGAGGTTTCATGACCTTCTCCGCACAGGAAAAGTGAGTATGGCATTCCCATCAGCCTCAATCTGATCCCCATCGCCTCTCATCACCAGCACTCTGCTTTGCCAACCTCTTCCTCCACATCCCACTTGATCCTTACATCCCTGCACCTTACCCATTCCCTCTCTCTATGGTCACATTCACTTAACTATTCGACCATGCAGCCCTCACACTCCCTATCACTGTGATGCAATGACAACAACTTACAACACACAGGGAGGGCCCTTTGTCTCCTTTTAAGCGTCTATGCTATAGATTCTCTACACTCACTCCTTCATTCTCACTCAAACTCCACTTGTGTCCCTCATTGCAGGAAAAGAGAGCTCACAATAAGAGGGAAAGAGCTAGGACAGGAGGAGGGCCACCCTCAGTAGCCCAGCTCACCATTTCGGAGGAGGTGGCCCTGGAAATCGCCGGTGTCGAGGACGATTCGCAAGTGGGGGATGAACAGACGGGCGCATCACAGCAAGCTGGTGACAGAATAGTTTGGCATCGGTCTCATTGACATTGCATGAGTGACTGATAATGATTCTGCAAGTAGCACTGAGTGCAAGTCAGCAGAGAGTGCTGAGTTTGGGTAAGTGTGAGTAGTTCTTTAATTGTTAGTTCTCTTTAAATCATTCTTGATAAGAGTACTTAAGCAGTTTAAGTGAAGGGGAAAAGTTAAATATTTGGGATTCTGTTGGTTTAAGAAGAGTAAAACAAGGTTACACTGCAGTAGGAGTAAATTGGCACAGCAGGCAGTGGAAACCAGTTTTCTAATCAATCAGCAGGGGTGACTCATTTGGCTGTAAACAAACAAACAGTATAAAAAGACCAGTGCTAGTGCAAGTCAGCAGAGAGTGCTGAGTTTGGGTAAGTGGGAGTGGAGTGGAGTGGAGTGGAGTGGAGTGGAGTGGAGTGGAGTGGAGTGGAGTGGAGTGGAGTGGAGTGGAGTGGAGTGGAGTGGAGTGGGCTCTTTTCAAACTTTAACTCTGGGTTGTAGTTAATAAGGCCTTTCTGGTGCAGAGTGACTGTTGGTAAGCCATTTAACTGGTGTAATTTAGAGGGATTGATTTAATTTAAATCCAATTAATTAGAGGGGATACTAGCAGCTATAATCGGGCAGAGAGTGTCCATAACTAACAATAAAAAATTTAATTAATTACATAGAATGGAGCAGGTGATGTGTTACTGTTGCAAGATGTGGGAGCCGGTGGACCCCATTGAGGCTCACGGTGATTACATCTGTGACAAGTGTCTGCTGCTACAGGAACTCCAGCTCCGAGTTGATGAGCTGGAGTCTGAGCTTCAGACACTGCAACACATCAGGGAGGGGGAGAAGTACCTGGACTTTGTGTTTCAGGAGGTGGTCACACCTATGAAGTTAATTAATTCAGATGTAGCCCATGGTCAGGGACAGGATGGTGTGACTACGAGTGAGGCAGGTACAGGGATCCAGGAGGTAGTGTTGGAGGAGCTGCAGCCCTTGCTCTTGTCCAACAAGTTCGAGGTTCTTACTCCCTGTGGGGACGGGAGCAGGGACTGCAGGGAGGATGAGCAACCTGGCCACAGCACCGTGGAATGGGGGGCCATTCAAGAGGGGGGAGTAAATAGAAATGTTGTAGTGGTAGGGGATAGTATTATTAGGGGGATAGATAGAGTTCTCTGCAGCCGAGAGCAAGAGTCCCGTAGGCTGTGTTGCCTGCCAGGGTTAAGGACATCTCCTCTGGGCTGGAAAGAAACTTGCAGTGGGAGGGGGTGGATCCAGTTGTCGTGGTCCATGTTGGTACAAACGACATAGATAGGACAAGGAAGCCGATTCTGTTAAAGGAATATGAGCAGCTAGGGGTCAAATTAAAAAACAGAACCTCAAGGGTAATAATCTCTGGATTATTAGCTGAGCCACAAGCGAATTTGGCTAGGACAAATAAAATTAGAGAGTTAAATGAGTGGCTCAAAGACTGGTGTGGGAGAAATGGGTTTTGCTTCCTGGGACACTGGCACCAGTACTGGGGCAGGAGGGAGCTGTTCCGTTGGGACGGGCTTCACTTGGCCAGTGCTGGGACTAGAGTCCTGGCGGATCATATAACTAGGGCTGTAGAGAGGGCTTTAAACTAACTAGCGGGGGGGGAGGTTCCTAGAGAGCAAATAATAAAAATGACAACAGAGAAGGTCATAGACTTAGGTAGCAGTGGGGAAATTAAAAACCAGAGTGTGTCAGGAAGGGGCAGAAGGTATGGAGTAAAAGGTAAAGTAATAAAAAGGGCAAAAGCAGGAACTAAGTGTCACAAAACATATTTGAAAGTTCTCTATCTGAATGCACGTAGCATTCGTAACAAAATAGACGAGTTAATGGCACAAACAACTACATATGGGTATGATCTTGTGGCCATTACAGAAACATGGCTGCAGGGTGACAATGCCTGGGAATTAAACATACCAGGTTATTTAACAATCAGGAAGGTCAGGCAGGAAGGAAGGGGAGGTGGGGTGGCTATGTTAATAAAGGAAGGAATCACTGTAATACAGAGAAATGATATTGGGTCAAAAGATCAGGATAATGAAACAGTTTGGGTGGAGATAAGGAATAATAAGGGGAAAAAAACACTAGTGGGCGTAGTCTATAGGCCTCCGAATAGTTGCAACTCTGTTGGACGGAGTATCAATCAGGAAATAGTTGAGGCTTGTAATAAGGGAACATCTATAATTATGGGGGATTTTAACTATCATATTAATTGGACAAATCAAATTGGGCAGGGCTGCCTTGAGGATGAGTTCATTGAGTGTATTACGGATGGGTTTCTTGAGCAGTATGTAACTGAACCGACCAGGGGGCAAGCAACCTTAGATCTGGTCCTGTGTAACGAGACAGGATTAATTAAAAATGTCCTAGTAAAGGATCCCCTTGGAATGAGTGACCATAACATGGTTGAATTCCATATTCAATTAGAGGGTGAGAAGGTTGGATCTCAAACAAGCGTGCTAAGCTTGAATAAAGGAAACTATGAAGGTATGCGAGCGGAATTTAGTAGAGTGGATTGGGAAAATAGATTAAAGGGTAAGACGATACATGATCAGTGGTGTACATTTAAGGAGTTATTTTACAACTTCCAAAAAAAATATATTCCACTGAGAAGAAAAGGGTGTAAAAGAAAAGACAGTCATCCGTGGCTAAGTAAAGAAATTAAGGATAGTATTCGACTAAAAACAAGGGCTTATAAGGTAGCAAAATCTAGTGGGAGGATAGAGGATTGGGAAAACTTTAAAAGACAGCAAAAAATAACAAAAAGATTAATTAAGAAAGGGAAGATAGATTATGAAAGTAAATTAGCAAAAAATATAAAAACAGATAGTAAGAGTTTTTATAGTTATATAAAAAGAAAAAGGGTGGCTAAAGTAAATGTTGGTCCCTTAGAGGATGAGACCGGGAAATTAATGGTGGGAAATATGGAGATGGCAAATACACAATGAATATTTTGTAGCAGTCTTTACAGTAGAGGACACTAAGAATATCCCAACACTGGACAAACAGGGGGCTATAGGGGGGAGGAGCTAAACACGATCATAATCACTAAGGAAGTGGTACTCGGTAAAATAATGGGACTCAAGGCGGATAAATCACCTGGACCTGATGGTTACATCCTAGGGTCTTGAGGGAAGTGACGGTAGGGATTGTGGATGCATTGGTAATAATTTTCCAAAGCTCCCTGGACTCAGCAAAGATCCCGGCAGACTGGAAAACTGCTAATTTAACACCCTTATTTAAAAAGGGCAGTAGACAGAAGGCTGGAAACTATAGACCGGTTAGCCTAACATCTGTGGTAGGTAAAATTTTGGAGTCCATTATTAAGGAGACAGTAACGGGACATTTGGATAATCATAATTTAATAGGACAAAGTCAGCATGGTTTTATGAAGGGGAAGTCATGTTTGACAAATTTGCTGGAGTTCTTTGAGGAAGTAACACACAGGGTGGATAAAGGGGAACCAGTGGATGTGGTGTATTTAGACTTCCAAAAGGCATTTGACAAGGTGCCACACAAAAAATTATTGCTTAAGATAAAAAATCACGGGATTGGGGGTAATATTCTGGCATGGATAGAGGATTGGCTATCTAACAGAAGGCAGAGAGTTGGGATAAATGGTTCATTCTCAGACTGGCAATCAGTAACTAGTGGTGTTCCGCAGGGGTCAGTGCTGGGTCCCCAACTCTTTACAATCTATATTAACGATTTGGAGGAGGGGACCGAGTGTAACATATCAAAGTTTGCAGATGATACTAAGATGGGAGGGAAAGTAGTGAGTGAGGAGGACATAAAAAATCTGCAAGGGGACATAGACAGGCTAAGTAAGTGGGCAGAGATTTGGCAGATGGAATACAATACTGGAAAGTGTGAGGTTATGCACTTTGGCAGGAAAAATAGTAGAGCAAGTTATTATCTAAATGGCAAGAAACTGGAAAGTACTGAAGTACAAAGGGATCTGGGGGTCCTGGTGCACAAAACTCAAAAGGTTAGTATGCAGGTGCAGCAAGTGATTAAGAAGGCCAATGGAATGTTGGCTTTCATTGCTAGGGAGATAGAATATAAAAATAGGGAGGTATTGCTTCAGTTGTACAAGGTATTGGTGAGACCGCACCTGGAATACTGCATACAGTTTTGGTGTCCATACTTAAGAAAAGACATACTTGCTCTCGAGTCAGTACAAAGAAGGTTCACTCAGTTAATCCCGGGGATGAGGGGATGGACATATGAGGAGAGGTTGGGTAGGTTGGGACTCTACTCATTGGAGTTCAGAAGAATGAGGCGATCTTATTGAAACATATAAGATTGTGAAGGGGTTGGATCGGGTGGATGCGGGGAGGATGTTCCCGATGATGGGTGAAACTAGAACTAGGGGGCATAGTCTTAGAATAAGGGGCTGCTCTTTCAAAACTGAGATGAGAAGGAACTACTTCACTCAGAGGGTGGTAGGTCCATGGAATATGCTGCCCCAAAAAGCTGTAGAAGCTACATCATTACATAAATTTAAAACAGAAATAGACAGTTACCTAGAAGTAAAGGGAATTAAGGGTTCCGGGGAGCGGGCAGGAATTTGGACATGAGTCTAGGTTCGGATCGGTCATGGCCCTGTGGGTAGCGTAGCGGGCCCAGGGGCCGTGTAGCCTGATCCTGCTCCTATTTCGTGTGTCCAATTCTGTTAGGTTCAGGAGATGGTTCTGTGATAGTAGATTGGCGGTTAGGATCAGATCAGCCATGATCTTATTGAATGGCGGAGCAGGCTCGAGGGGCCAATTGGCCTACTCCTGCTCCTATTTCTTATGTTCTTATGTTCTTATTATGATTCTGATGCTCTAACAGATTGACTTATGATCATCTGCACAATTCAATGTGCATGCAACCTTTACCTCACATCTCTAACTCTTTCCTTTACTCCCCCACAGGACCATCAAGAGCCCCCGTCCCCACTGTCCAGGAGGAACAGCCTGAGCCTCAAGACTCCTCAGAGGAAGCAGCAACCTCTGAGGGCGCAGCGTCAGCAGAATTCAGCACACCCAGCACCAGCGCAGAACTCACACCTCGGTGGGACCTTCGCAAGATATAGTGTTGTCACCTGGTGTATCACAGATCACAAGCGAGCATCAGCAGATGGTGGAGACAGGGACAGCAGTGGAGAGTCCTCGTCAGAGGGCGTAGGACTCTGCCAGCTCGGCTCAGCTGCATGTCGACCCTATGCCTCTGGGTCCATCCAGGAGAGCGGTGCTGGAACTCCAGGAAGAGGTGCAGGAGTCTCTGGCAGGTTTTGTCTCCAGGGTCGCTGCAAGTGTGGAGCAAATGGAGGAGTCCATCGCGAACATGAGCAGAGCCTTTGTGGAGGCATTGGCGCATGAACGCATCACCACGGAAAGGATGGCAACCTCCGTGGAAAGGATGGCTAACTCAGTGGTAAGGCTGGCTACTGTAGAGGAGAGGATGGCTACGGTAGAGGAGAGGATGGCTACAGTAGAGGAGAGGATGGCTATGGCCATGGAGGAGCTTAGTCGCCAGGGTATAGAAAACATGGTCATTGTTCAGAATAGACTGACATCTCTTGAGGAGCGATGGTCAGCTATTGGGCATATTAACCAGACCTTCATGGAAGTCCTCTGGAGTAGGACTTCCAGTGCAGAAACGGATCCTCATGGCCCCCCTGAAGTGCAGCAAGGTGCTGTCAAGCCACTTGCTAGCTCTGATGTGGGGCTGACCCATGAGAGGGATGTTGGTGGCAGACAACAAGGAAGTGGGGGCTCCTCTCCAAGTGCTCACACGACCATGCCACTGCAAAGCCCTTGGTCAGAGCCTCACCAGAGTCCTCACCCAACTGAGATGGGCGTCTCAGCCCCTGCACAGCCGCAGGAGCAGCAGACTGTTGCCGAGCCCTCACAGGTTCGCAACCCCAGAGAACGGCCGCCAAAGGTGTCGAGACAGGAGCAGCAAGAAAGTGAGCAAGGGGCCTCCACATCTGCTGAAGCCACAGGGGAAGCACCATGTAGGAGCACGCGTAAGAGGAAGATAAAGCACAAGTAGTCGCAAGGGTAGTCACTTGGGTGTTCTGTTGTATTGATTTTTGACAAGCCATCCTTAAATTGTTATGATAAACAGATTTGATGGCAAACTGTTGAAGTTGTGGCCTGTGTCATTTCGCAAATGGGACTTCCACATTGAGGGCTTAGAGCGACTTGCAATTGTTAGTATGGTGGTCAGAGTGATAGGAATCCGCAGGTTCTTGTCCATTGTCGATGCTCTGGTAAGAAGGGTTGAGGCAAAAGTGTTTGATTGTGCAGGCTAAGCAAATCTGGCCAACATGAGTGCGTCCCTTGCATCCCGGGCAGCAATGTGGTCGCGCTCTGGCGCCTTCTGGCCTGTGCAACTTCAGGTGGGTGAGCAGCAGCTTGGCGCTCCTGTTGTTGCTCCTGCTGTTGGTGGTGCTGTTGTTCAGGGTTCTGCTGCTGCCGCGGCTGGTCTTCGTCCGAATCTGATGTCCAGGAGGAAAGGAAATAAATGGTTCCCATGCTTCTGGTATATACCTCAGTTGAGGAAGCGCTCAGTCAAGGTGGGGAGAGGAGTTTCCCAGGAGGTCACACTGGAGATGGGTGTCAGGCTCCAAACTTCCACAACAATGAGTAGGCCTGCTAAAAGTTCCCCCAGATCTGAGACAACAAAGTTCTGCCACCTGCAAATGATCAGTGGTGAAAACTCCTTTTTAATGGTGGAGCTGCAGCTGTTAGTAAGCAATCCACTTGTGAGGCCGCCAGGATTAACTGGCGTGTTCCAGAGGAGACGTGCAGGACGGGGGAAATGTGTTAAAATCAGAAAGGCCTCTCAAAATGGGACTATAGAGGCATTAACTGGTTGTTAAGGGCCTTAAGGGCCTATCCCACCTCTTGGAGGCGGGATGGAAATGGGGTCTGAAACCACGAATGTGGGAAACTTGCTCAGAGGCGGGATTAGGCGGGATCGGACCCACCCGCCATTTTTTGCAATTTTGACAACTCACACGCCTGCAAACCCGTCTCCTCGGGTCTGGTAAAATTGAGCCCCCTATATCCAGGAATATTTAATACTCAATCCTGCCCTTTTTTGACCAGGTTTCTGTTATTGCCACGACATCATATTCCCATGTGGCTATTTGGGCCTGCAGCTCACCAACCTTGTCTACTACGCTTCGTGCGTTCACATACATACACTGTAAACCTATCTTAGACCATCCTGCGTTCTCTCTTAGTTTGACCCCACCTTACTATTTCTTACTTTAGTGCTCTCTGTCTCTCCCAATCCTTTGAGCACTTTATTTCCCCTTTCTAATGCTACATCCTGGTGCCCATCCCCCTGCCAAATTAATTTAAACCCTTCGCAACAGCAAATTATGCAAACAAAATTGTGACATGAATAATGCTGTGTTTTCATGATGGTATTAGAACTGGAGACAAAAAGTCTCTTCAGACTAGTATTAGAATAACTGGATAGATGCTTAGCATCTGCTTGTTTTTTGGTTCCCTGCGGATGTTATAGCATTCTGCAGTGTGACAGTCATTTTTAATCTTATTTCCAAGCTAACTATCTGCTGTTTTCAAGTTAGGATTTCAACTTTAATAATGTATCTCTAATTGGACCAACTAAGGCTCAATGCCTATGTTTCTTCTATTATTGCTAATAACCATGATATAATGCTAAGGTAGGAATTGGAGTTAGCTTAACAAAACTGCTTGTGAAGATAATTAAAAGTTAATTAGCATAAAAAGACTTAGAATAAATGGAATTTAGGGGAGTTAGGTAGCCATCTCAGGATGGAGCAGTTTGTTACATGAATGTGAGATAACGACCGACTGAAGTGGGACAGCTCTGGCTTGGGCCTCATGATTGAAAGGGGACAAGGCCAGGCCTAGTACCAATTGTATTCAGGAGGATAGGGACCAGGGAGATCAGGCACAAATTCCAAAGGAAGAACCTTCAGAAAAATTAAACAATAAGACAAATTGGCTGAGATCATGAGACCCCTGTAGGGGAGGGCTTTCATCCAAAAATTGAAACAAGGAACTCGACGCCACATTGGGCACTGAGGTTTTAGGTGAACCTCTATAGGTTAAATGGTCTGGTCAATAATTTGGCCCCAGGCCCACCCCTAAAAAGAGAATAAAAGTAACACCTTGAGGGCTTGCCCACACAGACGGTGGAGGGGAGAGCCAAGCAGAAGTTGGGCTGGTGGAACGCTCTTGCGAGAGTGATCACATGCTCACCAACTTGGAGGTTCTAGATGAGAGGAAGAGATGCCGCAAGTCAGAGAACTGTTCACGCACGCCAGCCATCTGTCCGATCGGGACCGGTACCAGCTGCTTGTCACGGACGTATGTTTTTGCTGTATAACTAGCATGCTATATTCCGTCTTAAACTCTGATTAAACACAATGTACCCACCATATTGATTTGCAGTCAATCCTGATTATTTGAAAGACTAGAGATGAGCTACTAATTGGCCTAATCTCTACAGGCCTCCCGCCTCTTGGTCGACTCCTTTGCATACTCATGACAGAAGAGATGGATGTGAGCCTTGCCCATGTCCCACCATAGCCTCAAGGAGGCGAAGCCGCCCTGCTTTCTTCTCCAGTCGGCCCAGAACTGACGGAACGGATCCCGGAACTGCTCGTCCTCCAGCAGCAGGTTGTTAAAATGCCAGCATGCGGACACCCACCCCCCCGCATGCAGAGTGAGCTCCAGCCACACCAGGCATGGAAGCTGCCGGAACGCAGGAGATGTACGCCCGGGAAATGTAAAGGCGGTCGATTCTGAACCTTCCTCCTCCAGACCTCGCGCTAGTGAAGGCGCTGGAGTCGGGATGGAGATTTCGCCAGATGTCCACCAAGTCAAAGAACCTGACTAGGCTCCCTCCTCTCCCCTCCTCCTCTCTTCCCCATCCTCCTCTCCCCCTCATCCTCCCCTCCCCCTCTCACACACCCCTTTTCCCCTCTCACACACCCCTTTTCCCCTCCCCCTCTCGCTTCCCCCTCCCCACCCCCTTCACTTCTGTCCTGAAGCACTCCGTTTAAAATCACTCTGTGCAGCCCCTTGGTGCCTGTCTCCCGTGTATATTTCTATACTGCACTAATAATGAAGCAAATCATATCACAACATACTATGGGTTAAACTAATACAGTAGTAAAATACTGCGGATGCTGGAAATCCGAAATAACAACAGAAAATGCTGGAAAAACTCAGCAGGCCAGGCAGCATCCGTGGAGAGAGAAACAGAGTTAACATTTCAGGTCGAAGACCTTTTGTCAGAACTGGAAAAAAGCAGGAAATGGAATAGATTTTAGAGTAGGTTTAGGGGCTGGGAAATGGGGGAGGGGATGAAAGAACAAAAGGGAAGGTCAGTGATAGGATAGAAAGACATGATGTGGAGATGCCGGTGTTGGACTGGGGTGGACAAATGTGAGAAGTCGCACAACACCAGGTTATAGTCCAACAGCTTGATTTGAAATCACAAGCTTTCGGAGCTGCTGACTGAGGAGCAGCAGCAGCAGAGTGGTGGTCTCTGTGACCAGGAAGAGGAGAAGGAGACCAGACAGCAGGCCACCACCAACAAACAACCACAACAACTGGGGTGCCTGGAGGGAGAGGACAGGAGAGGAGAGAGAAAAGAAGGGAAGGCCAAGGCCATTAACAACAGAGGAGAGGCCTTTCCACACTGCCTCCTCAATTGGCCTCCATTTTAGGAGAGGGAGAGAGGGGAGAAAACAACACAACATCATCTGTTTGGAAGGAGGAAGGAAGAAAAGAACATCTACAGGTGGGTGTTATTTCTGGGGCACTCTCCCAGAGACTTTGTTTTGTAGGTGGGGGGAGGAAAGAAGAAAAGAAGAAGGCCGGAACATCTAAGGGGTGAATCTTTTATTCAAACCAATAATACAAATTACATAGTAAAACCATTACATTCATCCATCAAAATACAGTACAAATACCCCCAAACAATACCACACTTTTTTTTTATATTAAAATAATACATCTCACTTAACTCCACATAAAACAACCCATTTCAACACCACAGTGTACAAACACATAGCACCATCACAATCCAACTAAATGCCACATATAACATCCACTCCAATAACCCAAGAAACCTGTTCCGCGCCAGTCCCACTGGCACCACCCACCCGACCATCCACTCAATTGTTCTCCGTGCTGGGCCTCCCGCCCAGGCCACTCTCCTCCGGGTCTTCCACCTTGGGCCTTCTGCACCGGACCCTCCGCACCGGCATTCCCCGCGAGCAGCCGGGGTGAATCAACCGCATCTCCCGACTCCACCTCTGCCGACCAGCCGCCCCGCCCTGGGCCCCCCGCCTGGGGTTCTCCGTGCTGGGCCTCCCGCCCAGGCCACTCTCCTCCGGGTCTTCCACCTTGGGCCTTCTGCGAAGCGGACAACTTGGAGTGCATTAAATTAAAATAACATTTCCCGGGGAAACGATGCACTCCAGTCCCTGCGGCGCCCACCGGTCTCGGAAGGCTTCAAGTGTGCCGGCGGACACCGCATGCTCCATCTCCAGGGCCACCCGGGCGCGAACATAGCCGCGGAAGAGAGGCAGGCAATTGGGCCGAACGACCCCCTCGACCGCCCGCTGCCTGGACCTGTTAATGGCCACTTTGGCCAGGCCCAGGAGCAGTCCTACGAGGAGGTCCTCCGACTTGCTCTCTCCCCTCCGCACCGGGTGACCGTAGATCAGGAGCGTGGGACTGAAGTGCAACCAAAAAGCGAGGAGCAGCCCCTTCAAATATTCAAAGAGGGGCTGCAACCTCTCACATTCCACATAAACGTGGAACACGGACTCCTCGAGGCCGCAAAAAAGACAGGCGGCCTGGGAGTCCGTGAACCTACTTAAAAACCGATTGCACGGGACTGCTCCGTGCAACACCCTCCAGGCCATGTCCCCAATAGAAAAGGGGAGTACTCCCGCATAGAGAGCCCTCCATTGGGGACCTTCGCCTCCGCCGGACGGCAAGATGACACGCCAAGGCGTGTCCGGACGGCAGGCGAAGATGACAAAGTGGAAAGTGTGCAGGAGCAGCCCGTACAGGAAACCCCTCCGTGCAGAACTGAAGGGCACGGAGGGCATTTCCCCGAGACGGCTCAAGTTGTGAGGCGCCGGTTCCCGAGAGGGGTTTCGGGGCCGTGCGCCGATGAGGAATTCCGTCCGAACGGAGGTCAGTTCGGACGGGATCGCCCCACGTACTTGAGCCTCCTCGATACACCTAGTGGAGTCCGGGCCCAGTGCCACTTTCAGCAACTCGATGGCTTTGGCCGCGCGCCAGACGTCTGCCCAGGAGAGGCGCCGCGCCAACTCCTCTGGCGCCATCCAGCCCGCTCCTCCGCCATCGAGCAGGTCCCTGACTCTGGTCACCTTGCCTGGCACAGCCCTGCCCTCCGCCAGCCAGCCGATCCGTCGGACGTGGAGGTGCGGATTCCTGAACAGCGGCTCCCGAAGGAGAGCCGCCACTCCTGACGGGGGAGAACTCCGCCTGGAGGCGACCTGGTTCCAGACCCATAGCAGTTCCTGGTAAAAGACAGGCAGCTCCCACAGGTAGGCTCGCGTGCGGCCCAATTCCACAAACAGGAGCTGCGTGTCGTAGTTGAGGCCGTGCATCTGGCGGAAGAAATACGTCGCCAGCGCACACCATCTGGGAGGATTCTCGACGTAAAGGTACCTCTGCAGCGTCTGAAGACGGAAAGTCGCCGCCTGGGTGCGAAGGCACACCAGCGCCTGACCGCCCTCCCTAAGCGGGAGACACAGAACCGCGGCAGAGACCCAGTGCTTCCTTTTGTCCCAGAAGAAGTCGATGAGCATCTTCTGTATCTTGGCGACAAACGCAGGGGGAGGGATCAAAGTGACCAACCGGTACCACAACATGGCGGCCACCAGCTGGTTTATGACCAGCGCTCGACCCCTGTAGGACAACACTCGGAGCAACCCCGTCCAGCGTCCTAGGCGAGCGGTGACCTTGGCCTCCAGCTCTTGCCAGTTCGCCGGCCAGGTGTCCTCGGCAGGGCTGAGGTAGACTCCCAGGTAGAGGAGGTGTGTTGTGCTCCAGGCGAAGGGCCTGAACTCCTCCGGCAGGGAGTCCACCTGCCACTGGCCCACCAGGAGTCCAGAACATTTCTCCCAGTTGATCCTGGCGGAGGATGCGTCCGAGTAAATCTGCTGGCATTCTCGCATCCTCCGCAGGTCGACGGGATCCGTGACCGCGAGGAGCACGTCATCGGCGTAAGCCGAGAGGACGACCTCCACGCCCGGCCCTTGCAGAGCCAGTCCCGTCAACCTCTTCCGCAAGAGGCGCAGGAAAGGCTCCACGCAAACGGCATATAACTGACCGGACATGGGGCATCCCTGACGCACCCCCCTCCCGAAGCGAAGGGGCGCCGTCAAAGACCCGTTAACTTTAATCAGACACTCCGCGGCGGCGTACAGAAGTCGGATCCGGGCGACGAAATGCGTCCCGAACCCGAATGCGCGCAGAGTCCCGAAGAGATACTCGTGATCCACCCTGTCGAACGCCTTTTCCTGATCCAGGGAAAGGAAGGCGACCGACAGACCAGTCCTCTGGGAAAGGTGGACCAGGTCCCGGACCAGATGGATGTTGTCGTGGATTGTCCGGCCCGGGACCGTGTAGGACTGGTCGGGGTGGATCATGTGGGCCAGCACGGTGCCGAGGCGGGCAGACATGGCCCTGGCAAAAATTTTATAGTCCGTGCTGAGGAGGGAGACCGGGCGCCAGTTTTTTAAAAGGCGGAGATCACCCCTCTTGGGCAGCAGGACGATAACCGCCCTGCGCCAAGAGAGGGGCATCTCCCCGGTCGCCAGACTTTCCCCCAGGACCCGCGCGTAGTCGCCCCCCAAGACGTCCCAGAACGCCCTGTGGAACTCCACGGTCAGCCCGTCCAGCCCCGGGGACTTTCCCCTCGAGAGCTGGCGCAGGGCGCCGGTCAGCTCCGCCAAACTTAGCGGAGCGTCCAATTCTTCGGCGCCCTCCGGGCCGACCTTCGGCAGGTCCTCCCACAAAACTCTGCGCGCATCCTCGCTGGACGGATCCGGAGAGAACAGAGCCCCGTAATAGGCCCGGGTCCCCGCGCTGATCCCCTCCGGATCCGAGACCAGAGATCCGTCGTCGGCCAGCAGCCCCAAGAGCTGCTTACGGACCCCTCGTCTTTTTTCCAGCGAGTAGAAGAAGGGGGAGCCGCGGTCCAGGTCCCGCAGGAACTGGATTCGCGACCTCACGTACGCGCCTCGGGACCCGACCAGCTGCAGGTCCTTCAGCGCGCCCTTCTTCTCTTCGTACACCTTCCGCAGGGCCGGGTCTTCGACGACTTGACCGAGACGGGACTCCAGGTCGAGCACTTCTTTCTCCAATCGCCCGACCCGGGCCTCCCGCCTCTTGGTCGACCCCTTCGCGTACTCCTGACAGAAGAGACGGACGTGAGCCTTGCCCACGTCCCACCATAGCCTCAAGGAGGGGAAGCCCCCCTGCTTCCTTCTCCAGTCGGCCCAGAACCGGCGAAACGAATCCCGGAACCGCACGTCCTCCAGCAGCAGGTTGTTAAAATGCCAGTACGCGGACCCCCCCGGCGCCTGCAACGGAGCGAGCTCCGCCCACACCAGGTGGTGGTCCGTGCACGGCACCGGCCGCATGGAAGCCGCCGGAACGCAGGAGACGTACGCCCGGGAAATATAAAGGCGGTCGATTCTGGACCTTCCTCCTCCAGACCCCACCCAAGTGAAGGCGCTGGAGTCGGGATGGAGATTTCGCCAGACGTCCACCAAGTCGAAGGACCCGACCAGGTCCCTCAACTTCACCGTCGCCGTCAGGCTTCGCGGAGGGCCCGAACGGTCCCTCGCCTCGAGGGTACAATTAAAATCCCCCCCGAGGATGACGCACTCGCCGACGTCGACGGTGCCCAGAAGAGCGGACACTTCATCGAAGAAGCGCACTTGCTGCGCACCGGGCTGGGGGGCGTACACGTTCACTAAATGGAGCGGCACGCCCCCCAGATGAACAGTGACCTGGAGCAAGCGGCCCGGCACATGCTCCTTGACCCCCAAGATCTCCGGCTGAAAATGCGGGGCCAGCAAGATAGCCACCCCACCGGAAACGTTGGAGAGGTGACTCATGCTGACCCCTCCTCGCCACTCCAGGAGCCACGTGGCCTCGTCTCCCGGAACGGTGTGAGTTTCCTGCAGGAAGCACACCGCATGCCTCCCTTCCCGAAGGACCGAGAAGTTATTAAATCTACGGCGTGCCTCTCTGCTGCCGTTGATGTTGAGGCTGGCTATGGTTATCTTCATGACAAGAGCATAGTGCAACCTCTACCTTACTCTAACGGGAGGAGGGAGCGCGGCCGCTAGTCGACCGCCACTCCCTTCCAAGCCCAGCGAGGAAATTCTGGATCCGACGCCGCTCGGCCAGGCCCACGCCCCCGTCCGCGCCCATGGTTTTGACTGCGGTGCGGACGGAGCAAACGAGCAGCGCCAGATCCGACCATTTATCGATGGCCAGCCGGATTATATCCTGGTGACCCTGGCCCATGGCCACAAAGTCCCGGAGTTCCACAACGGGGATGAGGGGGGACCCGGAGGAGGGCACGAGGGCATCCGCCGCCTCACTGGCGACGGATTCCATATCATCCTCAGTGTCCTCCGCCGGGTCCCCGTCCTCCTCCGGGGGGTCGCCATCGGCCAGCCCTACCTCTGCCCCGATCCCACCCCCAGGATCGGCAGCAGAGGAGTCCTCCCTGGGCTCCTCCAGAGGCGCCGGGTCAGGAAGCGGCGGCGGCTCGGGGCCCCCCTCCGCCCCCGGCACCGGGGTGCACAGGGAAACCGGGGAGCACATTAGTGCCAGTTCCCTCAACAACCCCGGCGCCAGCGTCGCAGACGTAGTCAGGGGGCCTTCCCCTTCACCGCCACCATCCTCCGACCCAGCGGACCAGGTACCCTGGTTATATTGCTCAACCAGGTCGAGCAGTGCCTGGGAGTGGTCCTGACCGTACACGGCGGGCTCTGCCTCATCGGCCTCGCCCGCCCCGGTCCCCAGGATGACCGACCTGGCGAGAAACAACGGATCAGCGTAACTCCCCACCGCGGGTAGTTCCGCGGCCCCCCCCATGAGCAGGGCCTCTCCCCCATCCCCGGGAGGCACAGGCTGGACAGACTCATCTGTCATGCCCTCCCGGGGGACAGGCGGCCCCTGCCGGATCTCGGTGATGGTGTCGGTGGGGGGGGGCGCAGCACCCGCGGCGGGCAACGACTCCCCTTGCGAGGGGGGACCCCGTTCCTCACGGTCCTCCCCCTCATCCAGGATGTCGCGCCTCCTTTTCGAAGAGGAGGGACACGAAGGTTGGGAGACCTCCATGCATACCGAGGCCTCCACCTCCGCTCCCCCCTGTCGATCGGTCTGCTCGGGGGTCCCGGGCCCGGTCACGGCCGCAGGTCTCGATTTTGCCGCCTTGGCGGATGCGGCCGCAGGCCCGGGCACAAGGTCCCTCGCATTCTCGAACTCCGCCGCCACCCGCGCAAGGTGTAGGGGCGTAAGCTCGGGTAAGTCATCATATATGTGAAGGGGGCCCGCCTGAAGGTGTTTGCTTTTCCTCCGCGCCTTCCTTCCAGTCGGACGCTCCCCCTCCCCTTCGCCGGAGGCCGCGACGGCGTTGACCTCCGGCGTCGACCGCGCATCGGGTGTCGCAGACGTGCGGACAGAAACAGGGGGAGGAGCGGCGGCGGCGCCAGCCTTGGCCGCCTCAGATGCTTTGGCGGCCTTGGAGGCGGGGCAGTTCTTTCTTATGTGCCCCACCTCCTTACAGGCATGGCACCGCACACCGTCCGACGTCCAGAAGACGCGGTAGGCGGTCCCCTCGTGTGTTATGCTAAATGCGCCTTCCGTGTCTTCCTCCCGCGCCAGCTGGATAAACAGCTGGCGCCGGAAGGAGAAGACGTGCCGGAGGCTGGCCTCCCTGCAGCCGAGCGGGATCGGATTAATCCCCGACCTCACCTCCCCCAGTTGACGTAGGTGGGGGAGGAGGAGCTCAACCGGAACAAATGGCGGGACATTCGATAGTATGAGTCGCTGCTCGGTGGCCTCGAGCGGATCCACCGGCAGGAAGGTCCCGCCCACGGTGAGCCCCTCGGTGACGGCCAGGGACACCGCCCGCTCCGACCGCAGGAAGAACACAGCCTTACCGTACATTTTAGAGGCCGCAACGATGGCTGAGGGGCCGACTACCCCAGCCATGGCTTTGACGCAAGCCTCTATGGTCATGTTGGGGTGAGTGTAGCTCTTCACCCCCAGCTTTTTTGTCAATAGCCTGAAAGGCGACGGGGCAGCAGAAGCAGCGGGACCAGCTGTGGCCGTGGCTGCCACACCCGCGTACGACCTTGCTTGCCCCGCCGCCGGCGAAGATGTGCTCGCCATACTGAGGTGGTATAAAGGGCTACACCCACCCCAAGTCACAGGCCGGGTGATGTTTAAGTGGCCTTGGGTTTTTTTTGTCTTTTCCCCCGAGCAGAGGGGGTTGTTTTGAGAAAAAGAAGGCACACCTCTCCCTTTTATGATTGGAATTGGGAGTGGCCTTCTCCCCTCTGCTCAATTGGGTAATAAATAAGGTTTGAGGTGCCTCATTAGAGAGAGGCAGAGAGAGAGAGAGAGAGAGAGGGGGTGGGAAGGAGGAAAGGGGGAAGGCCGCACGGGCCTATTCGCCACTCAGGATAGTGGGTGGGTGCCTCCTGGGGGGGGGGCACTCTTCGATGATAAATAAAGTCTTTGTTGATGTTCTTCTGGTGGGGGGAGAAGATGTCTTCACCTGGGAAAAAATAAAGCTGGAGATGCCCAGGCTCAGTCTACAACCAGGTCTTAACAATGTTCTAAAATGTGAAGCAATAGGCAAGGGGTGCTTGTTGATAGTGTGTGTGGCCGAGTTGTTAGCAAGAGCCACACACACTCACACACACCCCTTGCTATCCCGGTCCTCTCCTTCTTCTTTCCTCCCCCCACCTCAAATACAAAGTCTTTGAGAGTGCCCTTTTTAACACCCACCTCTCGATGTTGTTTTCCTTCTCGATGGCTCGCTCTCCCTCCTTCCAAGCAGATGTTGGTCTTGTTCTCCCCTCTCTCCCTCTCTCGTAATGGAGACCAGTTGGGGAGGCAGTGATGGAAAGGCTTCCCTCTGTTGCTGTTGCTGGTCTCCTCTCTCTCCTCTCCTCTCCTCTCTCACCTCAGCAGCAGTCGTGGTTGTAGCTGTAGCTGCAGGCGTGGTGGAGGTGGAAAGGTCTCCACTCTGTCCTTCGTGGCTCCTTCTCCTTCTAGGCACAGAGAAAAGAGACCTCTCCTTTCCCCTCCTCTTCTCAGCAAACGGCGCTCACCCGTTCACGCAGCACCGTGTTGAGCTGAGTCCCTCGCAGCCTCAGCCTCAGCCTCTGCCTCCGTCTGTCCTCACCTGGGACCGCACTCGGTGTGTGTGTGTGTGGCTTCTGTAAAAGCTAGGCCGCACACACCATATTAAACACCCCTTTCCCATTGCCTGACCTGGGCCAGCTGGAGCTGCCTAGGTGAAGTCCCCAATTAATTTAATCTTATTGGGCATCGTTAAGACCTGGTGCAGGACTGAGCCTGGGCATCTCCAGCTATCCCAGGTGAAGACATCTTCTCCCCCCACCAGAAGACCACCACCAAAGACTTTTATTACATCGGAGAGTGCACCCCCCTGCCAACACCCACCCACCCACCATCCTGAGTGGCGACCCTGCCCTTGCGGCTTCCCTCCTTCCCACCCCCTCTCTCTCTCTCTTTGTCTCTTGTCTCTCTCTGCCTCTCTCTCTAAGAGGCACCTCAATTTGCTTATAATTAAGTACCCATTGAGCAGAGGGGAGAAGGCCCCTCTCCCAACTCAATCAACTAAAGGGAGAGGTGTGCCTTCAATTTAAGAGCTCCCTCTGCTCAGGGGAAAACAAAAACAAAAAAAACCGAGGCCATTAACACCTTCAGGCCTGTGACTTGGGGTGAGTGTAGCCCTTAAAGAACCCTCCATTATGGCGAGTACATCTTCGTCGGTGGCGGGGGCAGCGAGGACGTATGCGAGCGTGGCAGCCGCGGCCACGGCCGCAGCCACGAGTCCTCCTGTTACCCCGTCACCTTTTACCCTCCTTACGAGGAAGAATGGGGTCAAGAGCTACACTCACCCCAATATGACAATAGAGGCGTGCGTAAAAGCCATGGCTGGGGTTGTCGGCCCTTCAGCCATCGTCGCCGCCTCTAAAATGTACGGCAAGGCTGTGTTCTTCCTGGGGTCGGAGCGGGCGGTGTCCCTGGCCATCGAGAAGGGGCTCACCGTGGGCGGGACCTTCCTGCCGGTGGACCCCCTTGAGGCCACCGCGCAAAGGATTGTGGTTTCCAACGTCCCGCCCTTTGTTCCGGGTGAGCTCCTCCTCCCCCACCTACGTCAACTGGGGGAGGTGAGGTCGGGGATCACACCCATCCCGCTCGGCTTCCGGGAAGCCAGCCTTCGGCACGTCTTCTCCTTCCGGCGCCAGCTTTTCGTCCGGCTGGCGCGGGAGGAGGACGCGGATGGCGCGTTCACGGTGCTCCACGGGGGGACCGCCCACCGCGTCTTCTGGACCTCGGACGGCGTGCGGTGCTACGCCTGTAAGGAGGTGGGGCACGTCCGCAAAAACTGCCCCGCCTCCAAGGCCGCCACGACACCTGGCGCGGCCAGGGTTGGCGCCGCCGCCCCCCCTCCCCCTGATACTGTCCGCGCGTCGACGGCGACGGATGCGCGGTCGAAATCGGAGGCCAACACCACCACGGCCTCCGGCGGGGGGGAGGGAGAGCGTCCGGGGGGAAGGAAGGCGCGTAGGAAAAATAAACACCTAGGGGCGGATCCCCTCGTGGAGGAAACATCGGAGTTGACCGAACTCACGCCGAGTACATCGCGGAGTTGGTCGGGACGCATGAGACTGGGGGGGTCCTCGTGCCCGGGCCCGTGACCGTGACCGCAACTGCTGAGGCAGCTAAATCAAGACCTGCGGCCGGGCTCGGGCCCGAGGGGCCCAAGAAACCCAGTCGTCGGAAGGGGGCAGAGAGGGAGGCCCCAGCAGACATGGAGGCCTCCCCCTCTCCGGGCCCCAACTTGTTAAAAAGAAAGCTCCGCCCCCAGCAGGAGGACTGCGAGGAGGAAGGTCCCTCCGCAAAAGGGGGGCAGTCGCCCGCCGCGGGTGCTGCGCCCCACCCCACCACCGTCATCGTCGCGCGCGATCGGCAGGGGGTCGTCTGTCCCTCGGGAGGGTGAGACAGCCGAGTCTGTCCGACCTGTGCCTCCCGGGGATGGGGAAGAGACCCTGCCCGTGGGGGGGGGGCACGGAACAACCCGCGGAGGGAAATGTAGAACCTGAACCGTTGCTCCTCGCCGGGTCGGGCGTCCTGGGGACTGGGGCGGGCGAGGCCAAAGAGGCTGAAGCCGAGCCCGCCTTTTATAACCCAGACATCTCCCAGGGACTGCTCGACCTGGTGGAGGAGTTTAGCAGTCCCCGGCCCGCTGGGTCGGAGGTTGGTGGCGGGGAGACGGAAAGCCCCCTGACTCCGTCTCTGTTGTTGGCGCCGGACGTGCTGGAGGAATTTGAGATTATTTTCTCCCCGGTTTCTCCGGTCGCTCCGGCGCCTGAGGCGGGGGGGGGCCCCGAACCGCCGCCGCCGCCTCCCGGCCCGGCGCCCCTGAAGGAGCCCAGGGTGGACTCCTCTGCCACCGATCCTGGGGGTGGGATCGTGACGGAGGCGGGGCCGGCTGGTGCGGCCGAGCCGTTCGCTGCACCCTGTGTGACGGACGGGTTGGCCGCCGGTGACGACCTCCCGGAGGAGGACGGGGACTCGGTGGTGGGCATCGAGGACGATTTGGAGTCCATCGGCAGCGAGGTGATGGACGCCCTCGTGCCCTTCACCGACTCTCCCCTCATCCCCATAGGGGAACTCCGGGATTTTATGGCCGTGAGCCAGGGTCGTCACAAGAAGATCCGGCTGGCCCTCGACAAGTGGTCGGAGCTGGCGCTGCTCGTCGTGTCCGTCCGCGCCGCCGTTAAAATCATGGGCGCGGACAAGGACGTTGGCCGGCTCGAGCTGCGTCGGCTCAAGAGTTTCCACACTGGGCTGCTGAGGGATAGCGGTCGTCAGTGACCGCGCTCCCTCCCCTCCGTTAGGTAGAGGTTGCACTATGCTTCTGAGATGAAGATAACCATAGCCAGCCTCAACATCAACGGCAGCAGGGAGGCGCGCCGTAGATTCAATAACTTCTCGGTCCTTCGGGACGGGAAATATGCGGTGTGCTTCCTGCAAGAAACCCACACCGTTCCGGGAGACGAGGCCACGTGGCTCCTGGAGTGGCAAGGAGGGGTCAGCATGAGTCACCTCTCCAACAATTCCTGCGGGGTGGCTGTCTTGCTGGCCCCGCATTTTCAGCCGGAGATCTTGAGGGTCAAGGAGCACGTGCCGGGCCGCTTGCTCCAGGTCACTGTTCGCCTGGGAGGCGTGCCGCTCCATTTAGTGAACGTGTACGCCCCCCGGACCGGTGCGCAGCAAGTGCGCTTCTTCGGAGAAGTGTCCGCTCTTCTGGGCTCCATCGACGTGGGCGAGTGCGTCATCCTCGGGGGGGATTTCAATTGTACCCTCGAGGCGCGGGACCGGTCGGGTCCCCCGCGAAGCCCGGCGGCGATGGAGAAGTTGCGGGACCTGGTCGGGTCCTTCGACTTGGTGGACGTCTGGCGAAATCTCCATCCCGACTCCAGCGCCTTCACGAGCGTGAGGTCTGGAGGAGGAAGGTCCAGAATCGACCGCCTTTACATTTCCCGGGCGTACGTCTCCTGCGTTCCGGCGGCTTCCATGCGGCCGGTGCTGTGCACAGACCACCACCTGGTGTGGGCGGAGCTCGCTCCGCTGCGCGCGCGGGGGGGTTCCGCGTACTGGCATTTTAACAACCTGCTGCTGGAGGACGCGCGGTTCCGGGATTCGTTTCGCCGGTTCTGGGCCGACTGGAGAAGGAAGCGGGGAGGCTTCCCCTCCTTGAGGCTATGGTGGGACGTGGGCAAGGCTCACGTCCGCGTCTTCTGTCAGGAGTACGCGAAGGGGTCGACCAAGAGGCGGGAGGCCCGGGTCGGGCGATTGGAGAAAGAAGTGCTCGACCTGGAGTCCCGTCTCGGTCAGGTCGTCGAGGACCCGGCCCTGCGGAAGGTGTACGAAGAGAAGAAGGGCGCGCTGAAGGACCTGCAGCTGGTCGGGTCCCGAGGCGCGTACGTGAGGTCGCGGATCCAGTTCCTGCGGGACCTGGACCGCGGCTCCCCCTTCTTCTACTCGCTGGAAAAAAGACGGGGGGTCCGTAAGCAGCTCTTGGGGCTGCTGGCCGACGACGGATCTCTGGTCTCGGATCCGGAGGGCATCAGCGCGGAGGCCCGGGCCTATTACGGGGCTCTGTTCTCTTCGGATCCGTCCAGCGAGGATGCGCGCAGAGTTTTGTGGGAGGACCTGCCGAAGGTCGGCCCGGAGGGCGCCGAGAATTTAGAAGCTCCGCTAAGCCTGGCGGAGCTGACCGGCGCCCTGCGCCAGCTCTCGAGGGGCAAGTCCCCGGGGCTGGACGGGCTGACCGTGGAGTTCCACAGGGCGTTCTGGGACGTCTTGGGGGACGACTACGCGCGGGTCCTGGGGGAAAGTCTGGCGACCGGGGAGATGCCCCTCTCTTGGCGCAGGGCGGTCATCGTCCTGCTGCCCAAGAGGGGCGATCTCCGCCTACTTAAGAACTGGCGCCCGGTCTCCCTCCTCAGCACGGACTACAAAATTTTCGCCAGGGCTATGTCTGCTCGCCTTGGCACTGTGCTGGCCCGCATGATCCACCCCGACCAGTCCTACACGGTCCCGGGCCGGAGTATCCACGATAACATCCATCTGGTCCGGGACCTGGTCCACCATTCCCAGAGGGCTGGTCTGTCGGTCGCCTTCCTTTCCCTGGATCAGGAGAAGGCGTTCGACAGGGTGGATCACGAGTATCTTTTCGGGACTCTGCGCGCATTCGGGTTCGGGACGCATTTCGTCGCCCGGATCCGACTTCTGTACGCCGCCGCGGAGTGTCTGATTAAAGTTAACGGGTCTTTGACGGCGCCCCTTCGCTTCGGGAGGGGGGTGCGTCAGGGATGCCCCATGTCCGGTCAGTTATACGCCGTTTGCGTGGAGCCTTTCCTGCGCCTCTTGCGGAAGAGGTTGACGGGACTGGCTCTGCAAGGGCCGGGCGTGGAGGTGGTCCTCTCAGCTTACGCCGATGACGTGCTCCTCGCGGTCACGGATCCCGTCGACTTGCGGAGGATGCGAGAATGCCAGCAGATTTACTCGGACGCATCCTCCGCCAAGATCAACTGGGAGAAATGTTCTGGACTCCTGGTGGGCCCATGGCAGGTGGACTCCCTGCCGGAGGAGTTCGGGCCTTTCGCCTGGAGCACCACGCACCTCCTCTACCTGGGAGTCTACCTCAGCCCGGCCGAGGACGCCTGGCCGGCGAACTGGCAAGAGCTGGAGGCCAAAGTCACCGCTCGCCTAGGGCGCTGGACAGGATTGCTCCGAGTGTTGTCCTACAGGGGTCGAGCGCTGGTCATAAACCAGCTGGTGGCCGCCATGTTGTGGTACCGGTTGGTCACTTTGATCCCTCCCCCTGCGTTTGTCGCCAAGATGCAGAAGAAGCTCGTCGACTTCTTCTGGGACAAATGGAAGCACTGGGTCTCTGCCGCGGTTTTGAGTCTCCCGCTTAGGGAGGGCGGTCAGGCGCTGGTGTGCCTTCGCACCCAGGCGGCGACTTTCCGTCTTCAGACGCTGCAGAGATACCTGTACGTGGAGAATCCTCCTAGGTGGCGTGCGCTGGCGACGTATTTCTTCCGCCAGCTGCTCGGCCTCAATTACGACACGCAGCTCCTGTTTGTGAGAGTGGGTGGCACGCGTGCCAGCCTGCGGGAGCTGCCTGTCTTCTACCAGGAACTGCTATGGGTTTGGAACAGCGTCACCTCCGAGCGCAGTTCTCCCCCGTCAGGAGCGGTGGCCGTCCTTCGGGAGCCACTGTTCAGGAATCCGCACCTCCACGACCGCGGGTTCGGCTGGCTGGCGGAGGGCAGGGCTGTGCCCGGTAAGGTGACCAGAGTCGGGGACCTGCTCGATGGCGGAGGAGCGGGCTGGATGGCGCCGGAGGAGTTGGCGAGGCGCATGTCCTGGGTCAACGTCCGGCTCGCGGTCAAAGCCATCGAGTCGCTAAAAGTGGCACTGGGCCCCGTCTCCACTAGGTGTGTCGAGGAGGCTCAGGCACGTGGGGCGATCCCGTCCGAACTGACCCCCGTTCGGACGGAATTCCTTATCGGCGCCCGGCCCCGAATCCTCCCTCGGGAGCCGCCGCCTCACCACTTGAGCCTTCTCGGAGAAATGCCCTCCGTGCCCTTTCAATCCGCACGGAGGCGTTTCCTGTACGGGCTGCTCCTGCACACTCTCCACTTTGCCATCTTCGTCTGCCGTCCGGACACGCCTTGGCGTACCATCCTGCCGTCCGGCGGAGGCGAAGGTCCCCATTGGAAGGCTCTCTACGCGGGAGTCTTCCCTTGTTCTATTGGGGACTTGGCCTGGAGGGTGTTGCACGGAGCAGTCCCGTGCAATAGGATTTTAAGTAGGTTTACGGACTCCCAGGATGCTTGCCATTTCTGCGGCCTGGAGGAGTCCGTCTATCACATTTATATTGAGTGTGAGAGGTTGCAGCCCCTCTTTCATTATTTGAAGGGGCTGCTCCTCAATTTCTGGTTGCACTTCAGCCCCACGCTCCTGATCTACGGTCACCCGGTGCGGAGGGGAGCGGGTAGGTCGGAGGACCTCCTCGTAGGACTGCTCCTGGGCCTGGCCAAGAAAGCCATTAATTGGTCCAGGCAGCGGGCGGTCGAGGGGGTCGTTCGGCCCGATTGCCTGCCTCTCTTCCGCGGCCATGTTCGCGCCCGGGTGGCCCTGGAGATGGAGCACGCGGTGTCCGCCGGCACACTTGAGTTTTTCCGCGACCGGTGGGCGCCGCGGGGACTGGAGTGCATCGTCACCCCGGACTTCCAAATTTTGATTTGATTTATTAAGTTTCATTTAAAGTTTTAATTGATTTACAGTAAATTTGATTTGTTCAACCAAAAAGAGCAACACCAGGTTATAGTCCAACAGCTTTATTTGAAATAACAACAGAAAACGCTGGAAAAACTCAGCAGGCCAGGCAGCATCCGTGGAGAGAGAAAGAGAGTTAACGTTTCAGGTCGATGACCTTTCATCAGAACTGGGAAGAGCCGGAAATCAAATAGATTTAAGGCCAGGGTAAAGCTGGGAAAAGGGGGAGGGGATAAAGGAACAAAGGGGGAGATGAAGAGACATTAAGAGACATTAAGAGATATGCAAGGCTAGAGGTGGTGTTAATGTGACAGATTAAGGCTGAATGAAGTGTGAAATCCACTGGCAGAATGAAGGACAGCTGCCAGCTTCTAGGAGGAAAAAAAAGGTGGGGGAGGGACAAATAAAAGGGTGGATAAAATAAAATATAAATGTGATTGGAGCTGAGGTTATGATCTAAAATTGTTGAACTCGATATTGAGTCCAGAGGGCTGTAGCGTGTCTAAACGAAAGATGAGGTGCTGTTCCTCGAGCTTATGCTGAGCTTTCGTGGTACAGTGTAATAGGCCGAGGACGGTGAGGTCAGAGTGGGAGTGAAGCGGTGAATTAAAGTGACAGGCCACCGCAAGCTTTCGGATAGAAAGCAGGAGAGATCTTTCATCCCCTCCCCCATTTCCTGTGTTAGTCTGCCCCTGATTACAGGGTCTGTGTGGTGCATTGGGTTGCCTTTCACTGTAATTCTCAAAGGATTAGAAGATTTGCATTCCAGTGGAGCCCACAATCCATCTGTTGTATAAATCCATGTCTGGATTTAAGAGTGGTCCTGCGCAACCAGCAATTAACAGCTGCCGGGGAGTTGTTTTGTTTCATGAGCGACTGTGCCTTTATTTGTGACTTCAGCAGATTAAGGAAAGCTGTGCTGACGATGTCTTCCTGGCTGCGGGATGAGTTTGTTCTCATGCCCCACATTTATTCAACAATCCCTGGCTTAATCTGCGGCACTGCTTTATTGTTTAAACTGTTGAGATGGATGGAAAGAAGAGGCTGCCGCGCGGAGATGGAAAAAGCTCGCACAAACAGGAAGAACGCCTTGAGCGAAATGGAAAGAACGTTGTTGCGGTTTAAAGAGTCGGTGAGCGCTGAAGTGATCTGCTGAGATGGGTGACCAAGCTATTAAATGAAGTGTTGGTGGGGCTCGAGTGAGGGGTGCTGAATGGGTGAGCGGACGGAGCTGTCACAGAGGTGCCTCCACAGCCGGTTACATCAGATTTCTGTGATTCCGGTCCCACATTCTGAGCCCGTTCGTTTTGCTGACTGCTGCCATCTGCGGATGGCTGTAGGTTTCTGGAGTCGATCTTGATTCTAGGGGAATCAAGGGATATGGAGGTCGGGCGGGAAAGGGGAGTTGAGGTCGATGATCAGCCATGATCTTATTGAATGGTGGAGCGGACTCGAGGGGCCGGATGGTCTGCTCCTGCTCTTACTACTTCTGTTCTTATGTTGACTTGGTGCCATAGTGCCACTCGGCAGCCCGTTGAACTCAATGGAAATAAAAACCGGGAGAGGGAGGTTTAAAACGGACTTGCTGTCAACCGTTTTACACTATTGTGCACAGATCAACGCACTGTTCCCAATACTGCTATTGACTGCTCAAGGCTTCTGCTCCAGCCTGTGCTCCAGATCACTGCCCCTGCCACTTCAGTCTCCGCCTCACACTTTAAGGATGATCTACTATAACTGGCGAGTTCATTCCCTGCTGGCCCGCGGCAGAATGAGACCCAGCCGAGTTTTATCGGGCGACCCTGGTTAAAATCCCGCTGCGGCAGATGACCCGCCTGGAAAATCAGACGGCCCGGAGCCGGAGACCACCCGCCGACACCTGGTGGGATTGGCTTGGGGGTGTCTGTGGCAGGGGTCTAGAGTTTGGGATCTCCGGTGGTGGGGTGAGTCCACAGCAGGGAAGGCCGAAGCTTTCACTGTGGGACCCAGAGGAATGTAAAATAACACAGCTGTTTGGGATTCGCCTGGCTCTGGCTCGTGTTGCCCACTGTCTTCCCACTCAGGCCGTCGGGTCCCAATGATGTCATCTGGAGTAGATCTTGACTTGGTGCGATCGTGTGAAACAGGTGCTAGCGACTCGGCATATGAAAAGGACCCCATCAGCTTTGGCCAAGTGTCCTTGCCGCCTGCTTGGTAGAGTATGTCCAGTGGCTCCAGGGTGGGAGGCTGACCTGGTGATTTTTTTAACTGCCTGCCCACCCAGGCGGGTAGGTTTAAAGTTGCCCCGTGGACTTTGGAGAGGAAAGGTTGGTTAGAGATGGGGCAGTAGTTTATAAGGACAGAGGAGTCAAGGGTGTTTTTTTTTTGAGGAGGGAGATGATGATGCTTTTGAAATCAAGAGAGACTACACCTGAGGAGAAGACATCTTCCTGGGCATCAGCGTCCTTAGAGTGTTAGGTGTGAGCAGGCTATTCTCTCATGAAGAGTATCACAGACAAGCCCAATCTTGCCCTCAACAGCTGCACATGCATGTTGTTTTCAGCTTGGATAGCAATCAGGAGTAAGAAACATAGTGATTTTATTCCTGTTCCTAGTTCAGGGGCTCTCAGAACAACTAACATCTGAGTTGAGATGAGATAACTCAGCACAGACCAGGAATTGAACCTGGGAACTGCTCACATTTTTCAAGCAAGTTCTATACTTAATAATAATAACTTGCATTACAGGGACAGCGAGATGAATACAGTTTTGCTTTTATTCAATATGTAACCAAAATCTTCTCTTTAGGGCAAGTGTGGAGATGCTGAATCTATTCTGTCTCTATCCCTTCTGGAGCTCTGCGAGCAATTGCAGGAAGACTCTCTTTCTCCCGATGGCGTGCTGCAGGCTTACATGGAGAAGGTATGGAAATGATTTGCATTGCAGCCATATTGTAGTAGATCACATTTTGATGTTCAAAACATATTAGGGGAAAAATTGGCTTGCGTCCCCGTTTGGGGCCCTAACTTCGTCGGGGTGCGACTTTTAGCGCCCCGATAAAGTTAGCGCCCCCCCGTGCCTGAAATTGAATGGTAGCGCCCCAAGCAGGAGATGGGGCACTACTGGAAGCGCTCCCCCTCCCCCTTGGGGCGCTCCCATTCAATATCACGCCGCTACGTGCAGCAGCGCCACGCACGTTGGCACGCAGTGCTGTGGTGCTACAGGCCTCCCTCATCTGATTATGAGAGGGGCCTAGCACAACATGCCCTGCTGGACCACCAGAGAGCGGGGTGCTGGCAAAAGAGCCCGGCTCTCGAGGAGTGGCCGATCGTGGCCGGCACCCCGCAGCAGGAGGCGAGAGGGGGCAGGTGCTGGCAGGCGGCCCCCCAAAAAAATGGGCACCAGCCCTTTAATTTGCGTCGCCCTGGCTGCAAACACGGCACCCTGACCTTGTCGGACATAGCGTACGGCAGTGGGCCAGGGGGTGTGAGCCAAGTTTGCAGCTCTGGCACTGCGCACAGCGATGATGTCATTGCCGGAGGCGTGGCGCTACCGGCTACTGCCGCCGTTAACCTCCCGCTGAATTTCGCAGGAGGCATTAGCGGCGCCAGGCGCAAAGCAACCGAATTTTTCCCCCATTGAGCTTGAGATTCTGGAGCCCCCCCTCTGCTGGTGGACAGGTTGGTGAGGTGTGTTAATATATTTTTTTTTAAAAATGTGCTTGTTGGGCGTAATCGTCATTTGTTTTTTCCAAGTTTGTTCCATTTTCTTATCAGCATCTAATGCTATTGCTGCAATGTCTGTGACTGGTTTTATTTCGGAGACCGCCTCGCATATTTTGTTGGCTCAAAAATGTGGTTGGGTGCGGTCCTGAGCCAAGAGATCAGCAAGCTTCCAGCTTCATTCTTTAATTTGCTCTGAGTTAGCTGATCTCGGGTGGGGCAGTAGTGTGTTGTGTAGGGAGAGGGAGGATGCTTTACAATTGTCCTCTTTGAGCCTTTGGGTTTGGGAGGGCAAAAATGAGTCAAGATTACTGTCCAGTGAACCCTTGTGGACAGAAAGTATCATATCACCTGAGCTGTAGTTTCACATTTAGCCTGGTGGCAAGTGGATGGGAGAAAATTGGAGGTGGAGAGAGTGAAAATGATTACAAAGTAAGAGCACAGCCCCCACCCCCCACCCAAAAATGGGATTTCAGTTTGCCCCTGGTCTTTAAAAGAAATGTTCAAGCTAGAAGGCAACTTTACATAATAGGTTAACCCTTGGGAACAACAATAGCTTGTATTTATATAGTGCCTTTAATGTAGTAAAATGTCCCAAGGCACTTCACAGGAGTGTTATAAGAAAACAATTTGACACTGAGCCACATAAGGAGGAATTAGGGCAGATGACCAAAAGCCTGGTCAAAGAGGTAGGTTTTAAGGAGCGTCTTAAAGGAGGAAAGAGAGGCGGAGAGGTTCAGGCAGGGAATTCCAGAGTTTAGGGCCTAGGCAGCTGAAGACATGGCCGCCAATGGTTGAGTGATTATAATTGGGGATGCTCAAGAGGGCAGAATTAGAGGAGCGCAGATATCTCAGGTGAGGGCGGGGGGGGGGTTGCTGTTGTGGGGCTGGAGGAGATTACAGAGATAGGGAGGAGTGAGGCCATGGAAAACAAGGATGAGAATTTTTAAAATCGAGGTGTTACTTAACTGGGAGCCAACGTAGGTCAGCGAGCACAGGGGTGATGGGTGAACGGGACTTGGTGCGAGTTAGGACATGGGCAGCCGAGTTTTGGATGACCTCAAGTTTACGTAGGCTGGAATGTGGGAGGCCAGCCAGCAGTGCGTTGGAATAGTCAAGTCTGGAGGTAACAAAGGCATGGATGAGGGTTTCAGCAGCAGATGAGCTGAGGCAAGGGCGGAGACGGGCAAAGGATGTCATTGGTGACGTTGAGAGCCATTTCGGTACTGTGGCAGGGGTGGAAACTGGATTGGAGAGATTTAAACATGGAGTTCCGGGAAAGATGGGCATGGATTTGGGACGCGACAACACGTTCAAGGACTTTGGAGAGGAAAGGGAGGTTGGAGATGGGGTGATAGTTTGTTGGTTTTTTGAGGAGAGGGGTGATGACAGCAGATTTGAAGGAGAGGGGGACAGGAGAGCGAACCATTAACCATGTCAGCTAACATGGGAGCCAGAAAAGGAAGTTGGATGGTCAGCAGTTTAGTGGGAATAGGGTCGAGGGAGCAGGAAGTAGGTCTCATGGACAAGATTACATAGGATATACAGCACAGAAACAGGCCATTCGGCCCAACCAGTCCATGCCAGCGTTTATGCTCCACTCGAGTCTTCCCTCATCTAACCCTATCAGCATAACCCTCTATTCCCTTCTCCCTCATATGCTTATCTAATCGCCCCTTAAATGCATCTACACTATTCACTTCAACCACTCCCTGTGGTAGCGAATTCCACATTCTCGCCACTCTCTGGGTAAAGAAGTTTCTTCCGAATTCCCTATTTGATTTTTTGGTGACTATCTTGTATTGATGGCCTCTAGTTTTGCTCTTCCCCACAAGTGGAAACACACTCTCTGTGTCTACTCTATCAAAACCTTTCATGATTTTAAAGACCTCTATTAGGTCACCCCTCCGCCTTCTCATTTCAAGAGAAAAGAGACCCAGCCTGTTCATCCTTTCCTGACATGTATACCCTCGCATTTCTGGTATCCTCCTTGTAAATCTTCCCTGCACCCTCTCCAGTGCCTCTATATCCTTTTTATAATATAGTGACCAGAATGCACACAGTACTCCAAGTGTGGTCTAGCCAAGGTTCGATACAAGTTTAGCATAACTTCACTACTTTTCAATTCTATCCCTCTAGAAATAATACAGGTGTAGCAGGCGAGTGAATTGCAGAAGCTATTTGAAGGGTAGAGAATTGGAGGATGGAAGTTATTGCAGTGGGAATGAGAATCAGTTGCGGTGCAGAAAGATGATGGCGACATTGACTTGAAGTTGGGAGGTCACCGTAGATCAGAAGCGGGGTAGAAAATGTTAAACCACTAGCCAGCGACCAACAAAGCTGAAAAAACAGTAGAACGAGTCACGCAGCTCCGCAGAGGTACAGTCACAGTGGGGGAAAATAATTTTTTAGCAGCAGAATCAGAGACACAGCATATGAGTCTTACGGTGTAATGCAGAAACGTAATCTTGATGTCCAGAGAAGTCCAGGAATTCAGAAACCAAATTTGAGAAGAGAATTCAGCAACTCGGTGACAAGCAGAGAGCAGGTGTGGGGGATGGGTAATGGCGGTTTAAACAGTTAACTTGTAGTTAGGGCTAAAATGCACCAACTGATGGAGCCAGGGGAACTTGAACAGTGGAAGTGAGGAGATTTGGGAGAGAAAGGGCAAAGGATGGGAAGACCTAAATACCATCTATTTTGCTTTATTTATATTTTATTTGATGATCTAACAGTTTTGCTAATCCTAGTTACAGGGTTCCTCCACAGATTGTGATATTCAATTATTTTAAAGCAGTGAACATGCTGTGATATAGTGTGCGGAACCGCTTGCAATGCTTGTAAACCATATATGACATATATTTATCCCATCGTTTGATTCTCAAGGTAAAATCTGCACCCTTGGCTTATTTAAAGCACCCACTATTTTATAGTTGCTCTGTCCTGCTAGATTTGTACATTTCTTGTTTTGAAGGCCTTGGAAGTTACTACGCAGCTGAACTGCCTCACGGATTTTCTTCCTGAATGTCAAACACAGCTTCAGGATCTCAACAGGAAGAGGAAAGGACTGCTTTATGGGATCCCCATCAGCATTAAGGACAACATTGGCTACAAGGTATAGGGTCACCGGATAGCAGAGATAACTTGGTCTGAATGTGTGTTGGGAGAATAGTTGAGAGACGCGATGGTGATTGAGCAGGCCGCTGAGAGTGCTGAAATTGAGTGGAGGGAGAAGGGAGCAGAAAAAGGTTAACTTTGGCCTAGTTGAGAGCATAAGGCATTGTAGGGAATGGTAAGTTTGTCCATTTGCCACAGTAATGGTTGAGTAGAGTGGGGATGGTTTTCTACCGTCTGTGGTGACAACCACTTTGAAACGTGCTGTATTTTTATACAACAAATATACCCAGCTTTCTGCCATAATATTAAATGGAAAGGCAAATTCTGCTGCTTTGGTTGTTCTGCTGTGTGATTTGCATCTCTGCAGTTACTGATCTCATCTCTCTTTGGCTCAACCCTTTTTAGTCCTACATTTAAATCATGCATCGTAAACAGACTAATTTATGCACTTTGAATGTTTCTGATAACAAACAATACTCTGGTCTCTTCTGACTTTAATCTGATAGGCCCTCATTATGCAACTTGATATAAAATATGAGGCTCCAATGAGCTGGAGAATGGGGTGGCACGATGATAGGTTGGGCCTGTCATGCCGCACACGATAATGTGAACTGTGATAGTTTGCCAAAGACCTGAATGGAGTTCACGGAATGAAAAATCACCTTGGGAGATGAGAACTTGTCAGATCCTCATGCATAGAAACATAATGGCCTAGAAATCCGTGGAGGCTGCACCTGTTTTATAGGCATTTAAGTGTCTAATATGGTGGGTGAGTCTACATGCGGTCTAACCAGTGGTCCTTAAAGGTACCACTGCAGGCCGTCACCATAAAGGTAAGTTTGTTAAAAATACTTACTTGAATGTGAGACTACGAGGACCAGGAGTGCTTCTCCCACATTAAAACTGCGGGCCACCGCTTCTCCCTCCGATGGCGACATCGACATCGCCCCCCGGCCCCCCCGATGGAAACCCCGACCTAGATGTGCCCCCCCCCCCCACCCCCAACATGGAAACCTCGACCTCGACTCCCCTCCCCCACCCAAATCACGACCTCAAACCACCGCCCCCGATCCTGGCCACCGCTCCCTCCACTCTCGATCGTCCTCCTTTCCCGATCCCCTTTAAGGTCTTAGCTGAGGGCGGCTGCCAGCAATACAATGGCCCGATCATCGAGGCCACGTCTCTGGTGAGCTGCCTAGGGATGCCCATTAGGTGTCCACAGTGCGGCGGTTCGATGACAATGAGGCCCAAGGCCCAATATTAAGTGTGCTGCGGGCCTAGCCATTCAGGTGCATAGAATTGCTCCCTGCACCCCTGCATGCCCGTTTTTGGGTGGGAACACATTTTTACCCCACCCCACCCCATCCCCGTCCCTATCAGTTGTTGGAAGTTTGATGTCTCTGATCGGAATGGTCTTATGGCTCCACGTCACTTGATGGACGGCATGCCTGTAGACAGGTGAGAAGAGTTGTTTGTTCCTTCCCATGAGACGGACCACTGCTGTTTTGGAAGTGATTTGCATCCTAGGTGGAGTTCAGAGACAATACCAATGATTAAATGACTGAAGCATTAGATCATCATGGCCCCGATATTCCTTTCCTATGTTCCTGGAAACGTACAGTTCCTGGGTGCAAAGAAGAGAATGGGCAACACGGTGGCATAGTGGTTAGCACTGGTGCCTCACAGCGCCAGAGACCCGGGTTCGAATCTGACCTCAGGTGACTGTCTGTGTGGAGTTTGCACATTCTCCCCGTGTCTGCGTGGGTTTCCTCCGGGTGCTCCGGTTTCCTCCCACAGTCCAAAGATGTGCGGGTTAGGTTGATTTGGCTATGATAAATTGACCCTTAGTGTTAGGGGGGGATTAAATATGTGGGGTTATGGGGATAGGATGGGATATGTTAGGGGGAATTAAATACGTGGGGTTACGGGGGTCGGGTGGGATATGTGTACTGTGGGGATTAAAGCAGGGACAGGGTACTGGATTTGGATGATCAGCCATGATCGTATTGAATGGTGGAGCAGGCTCGACGGGCCAAATGGCCTACTCCTGCTCCTAGATTCTATGTTTCTATGTTTCTAAGAGGAAAAGGGGCAGAGATCCACATGACTGGGTCCCTTCCCCTTTATGTTGCTCAGGGATTTTCTGGGGATCCTCCAAGGTGGGGGAGCAGAGTGTTTGTGCCTGGTCCAGATGCAAGCTTGAGGCAGCTATAGAAGTGAGGTCATTTTCCTCTGGGTTCACTGTGCGGGTGCCCAAATGCAGTGGGGCCCGAAGAAGCTGCTGGCAGCTCTTGTGCCTGGTCCATCAGATCATTGGATTGAGAGTGGCTGGCAGCAAGACCAAGGAAGCCTTAAACAACAACTTACATTTATATAACGCCTTTAATGTAGTAAAACGTCCCAAGGCACTTCACCAGAGTGTTTATAAAGCAAAATTTGACACTGAGCCACATAAGGAGATATTAGGACAAGTGAGCGGTAGGCTTTAAGGAGTGTCTTAAAGGAGGAAAGGTAGAGAGGCAGAGAAGTTTAGGGTGGGAATTCTAGGGCCCAAACTGCAGAGGGCACGGCCGTCAATGATGGAGCGATTAAAGTTGGGGATGCGCAAAAAAGGCAAGTTGTACCTTTTTTTGCAAGTCCCAATGGATGCTCAGGGTGTAGGCCTTCTGGCTGCTATTATTGGACAGAAGCCAGTAGGCTCCGAAGCATCCAGGCTTCTCAGGCCTGCAGCAGTTGGTAGATTTTTGCCCCCAGTTCTGCACGTGGACCCCTGATAAGGGGCAATACTGCGCCCAGGAACGTTGGGCCAATGCTAATGACCTGAACCTGAAAATCCAGACAGGTTCACGTTTTCTTGGGCAGAGCGCATTTCAAATGTGGTTTACTAAACCTACGCTCAGGTGAAGGGGGTAGGGGAAGAAAAATCATCCATATATTCAGTCACGATTTTTAGCAGTTTTCTACTATTGTATAAGTAAAACAGGAAAAAATATTTTTGTTAAGCATTTTTTTTAAATGCAGGGTCATGATTCAACTTGTGGACTTAGGAAATTCTTAAACCGGCCTGCAACTGAGGACAGCGTCTTAGTCCAAGTGCTGAAGAAACAAGGGGCTGTTCCTTTTGTGAAAACTAATGTCCCTCAGACCATGCTAAGGTAATATACTGTTGAGCTGCATTTAAAGGCTGCTGACACTTTAACAACTGGAGGATCTCTCGACAGCGAGAGGAAATCCATATTTTTAATACAGTTCAAAGTATGTTGTGACTGAAGTGGAGTAGTCCAAATCCTTTCTTGTGCATGTCAATATATCATATTTGTAATATAGCAAATTAATGGCTAGAAACTAGACAACAAAGGGGTCTGGCAGTGCTTAATGGTGTATATACTTCAAAGCAAGGAGTCTAGTGAATAAGACAGATGAGCTGAGGGCACAGATAGACATGTGGAAGTATGATATCATAGCTATTATTGAAACATAGCTGAAAGAAGGGCAGGAATGGCAGCTCAACATTCCTGGTTACAGGGTTTTCAGACGAGATAGGGAGGGGAATAAAAAAGGAGGGGGTCGCAATATTGGTTAAAGAAACAATTTCAGCTGTGAGGAGGGATGATCTGTTAGAAGGATCATCAAATGAGGCCATATGGGTTGAACTGAAGAACAAAAAAGGGGCAATCACACTGTTGGGACTGTACTATAGACCATCAAAGAGGGAGATAGAGCAGCAAATATGTAGGCAAATTTCGAGAAGTGCAAAAACAATAGGGCAGTAATAGTAGAGGATTTCAACTACCCTAACATTAACTGGGATAGAATCAGTATAAAAGGTATAGACGGCGCAGAATTCTTACAATACATTCAAGAGAACATTTTTAGCCAGTATGTAGCAAACCCAACGAGAGGGGGCGGTTCTGCACTTAGTTTTAGGGAATGAAGCTGGGCAAGTGGAAGGGGTATCAGTGGGAGAGCGTTTTGGTGGTAGTGATCATAATTCAGTTAGATTTAGCGTAGTTATGGGAAAGGACAAAGATAGATCAGGCGTAAAAGTTCTCGATTGGGGAAAGGCCAATTTTACCAAGTTGTGATGTAATTTAACAAAAGTGGACTGGAAACAGCTACTTGAATGTAAATCAGTGTCAGAGCAGTGGGAGGCTTTCAAGGAGGAGATAGTGAGGGTTCAGAGCAAATATGTTCCCACAAAGAAAAAGGGTGGGACTCCCAAATCTAGAGACCCCTGGATGTCAAGGGGCATCCAAGGTAGGATAAGGCAAAAAAGGGAAGCTTATGTCAGATCCAGGACAAAGCAGCCCACTTGATTGGCACCCATCCACCACCTTAAACGTTCACGCCCTCCACCACTGGCATACCGTGGCTGCAGTGTGTACCATTTACAAGATGCCCTGCAGCAACTCGCCAAGACTTCTCCGGCAGCACCTCCCAAACCCGCAACCTCTACCACCTAGAAGGACAAGGGCAGCAGACGCATGGGAACACCACCAACTCCAAGTTCCCCTCCAAGTCACACACCATCCTGACTTGAAAGTATATTGCCGATCCTTCATCGTTACTGGGTCAAAATCCTGGAACTCCCTCCCTAACAGCACTGTGGGAGTACCTTCACCACACTGACTGCAGCAGTTCAAGGCGGCGGCTCACCACCGCCTTCTCAAGGACAATTAAGGATGGGCAATAAATGCTGGCCTTGCCAGCGACGCCCACGTCCCATGAACGAAAAAAAAGTGTAGAGGAACACGGTGGCCTTGGCGTGCATGTCCACAGATCCCTGAATGTAGCAAGACAGGTAGATAAGGTGGTTAAGAAGGCATACGAGATACTTTCCTTTTATTAGCCGAGGCATAGAGTATAAGAGCAGGGAGGTTATGCTTGAACTGTATAAAGCACTAGTTAGGCCACAGCTAGAGTACTGCGTACCGTTCTGGTCACCACATTACAGGAAAGATGTGATTGCATTAGAGAGGGTACAGAGGAGATTTACGAGGATGTTGCCAGGACTGGAGAATTTTAGCTATGAGGAAAGATTGGATAGGCTGGGGTTGTTTTCTTTGGAGCAGAGGATGCTGAGGGGACACTTGATTGAGGTGTATAAAATTATGAGGGGTCTAGATAGAGAGTGGATAGGAAGGACCTATTTCCCTGAGCAGAGAGGTCAATAACCAGGGGGCATAGATTTAAAGTAATTGGTAGAAGGATTAGAGGGGAGTTGAGGAGAATTTTTTTCACCCAGAGGGTGTGGGGGTCTGGAACTCACTGCCTGAAAGGGTGGTAGAGGCAGAGACACTAATCACATTTAAAAAGTACTTAGATATGCACTTGAAGTGCTGTAACCTACAGGGCTACGGACCAAGAGCTGGAAAGTGCGATTAGGCTGGAGAGCTCTATTTTGGCCGGCACAGACACGATGGGTCGAATGGCCTCACTCTGTGCTGCAGATTTATGATTCTATGAAAGATGATAATGGCCATCAGGCAACTTGGCTGCAAAAAGTAAAAAATTTTGTCTTGTAGGGGGCTGGGCAATGTAGTTTTATATGACTGAATTTTTTATGGTCAGTTGTGGATCTGTCTGCAGAACCAAATCTGGCTATAAGGTGGCCTGTGCTTCACTGACTCTGATCTGACAGACATACATACCAACCTACAAAACTTTGAAAAGCTGATTAATTTCTTTGAAGCTGTTAAAACTCAAAAAACAAAGTGCAACTTAAAAACAGCCCTAATTCAAGGCCTATGACCAAAGCCACTACTTCAAGGTGACTGAATAAGTTAAATTCCTTTTTATTACCCTGAATTTCAGAATTTTCTTTAGTGTTTTGAGATTACATTTTGCAATTCAGTTTTTGTGAAAACTGGAACCCAATAGCTTCATGTATGACAATGGGAGTAAAGTGAGACATGAATTTGTCATGACTTACGCTATGACTGTAGCTATACCTAATATTCCATCAGTAGTATTTCCTCTTTCCTCAGAGTTCATGATGGCATTCTCCTATCCTACTGCTCCTATTTCCCCTCCCCTTCATTGGTACTGACCGAGGGAAATAGATGGCAATCAGTGCACGCGCACACACACACGTCTGCATGCTGCTTTGTGCATCCACGAAAGTCCACACATATGCATGAACAAACAACTTTTGGGGGATTCTGCGTGATGAACTGCTGCAATGGGTTGCCAGGAAGAGTGGGTGTGGTCAAGATACTGGATTAATTTAATAAACAGCTAGATGCTGTAATGGGAAATATTCTGGATGGATGAGATTAAATGGGTTGAAGGGTGTTCTTCATCCAAACCTATCTTATGATTTTGTGTTTTAATGTTGGGTTAGAACACAGGGGCTAGAAAATCATCTGATAGTGCTATGAAATGGCGATAAAATGGCAGCTGCCACTCTTTTGCCAGCTGGTGGTGGGTCCCATGGCGGCTGCCATATTCGTGTCCCCCCCCCACCCCCCCCCTTTGCGTGGCTGGTAACTGGTAGCGCCCTGAAAGGAAACAAATAGCGGCATGGTGACGTCAATTGGCGTGCAACGCCGACTTAACGTTGCCACATGAACTTCGACCCTAGTGCTGAATTCAGCTCTGGGTCCTAAGCATGCCAAGGGCTCAGCCATGCCCCTGCCAAGAATGGCCAGCATTGTCTCCTCCAAGGGGGTGAAGTGAGGCTAGGAATGGGAGATATGCCTCGTGATTGGTGCAGATTGTTGGTAGGTGAGTGATTGGGGGTTGTGCATTGAGCAGTGTGTGAGGCTAGTGGTTCAGTTGGTAGGAGACGGCTTTTGAAGATGCATTCACTGACCTTGACCAGTGGTCTGAGCTCATGAAGCTTCTTTGGGTAGTGGAGCCAGGTGGTGGGGGTGACACTGCTGGCAGTGATGGCCTTAGTGATGTAGTTCCACATCCTTCTTTCTGGAGGGCCTCCTGGCCCTTGTGGGTAGAGGGCCTGTCTTGCAGTGCTGACCCCCTGCACAAAGCTGCAGTGCTGCGTGCGAGACCCTGGGTGCCCCTTCCTTGGCTTACTGAGCCATTTGTGTTGGTGCTGAGGCAGTTTCCTCATGTTTTGAGGTTAGGAAGGGAAGTCCGCTTTAAGAGCTGTATATTCACATTTGGGATTTCTTTTTAATGTTAAATATTTTTTTAAGGCAGAAAGGGCTGAAAACTGCATTGTTTTACCTCATTTTAATTTGTATTGCTTCAGTGTGCATGGCCCCTTTAATTCTCAGACCTCTTCATTACCCATAATTCCTTGCAAGCTCCACAGCCTCGATTCCAGAGGCTGTGGGAAGCTGTAGCGCTGCACCTGCACAGGAACTTCCTCTCGGATGCCTCCAGCAACACCACCAGGACAACGTTGCATGGAAGGTGAGCGCTGCGCCAGGAATCTCCATGCTCCCCAGACCAATTTTGCCCTGTTAGCGTTGCGGCTATTTTCAGCGGCAACATGAATTTCTCCCCCCACCAGGGAACTTTTCTCTGCATCTAACTTGTGCTTTACCTGGCCTGGAATGTCTTGATTGGGACAGTGTGGAAGAACTGTGCCCTTGATTCCTATGTTATTCCTGATCTGAGAATTCTTGATGCTGACATCATCTGCCAAAAATGGATAAATCTTTCATTTCTCCGTGCTGAGATCACTCAACTTGATGAGCATAAATATTCATCCCAATCATTTATTTAATGCAAATTATTTTTTACTCTTATTATTCTCACCTATGCTGTTAGGGTATGAGTCTACCAGCGGCTCACTGCTTCCTGGGAGGGAGCACAATCTGTGGGGGAATCCCCTCCATTCCCTGGTTATTGATTTAAAATTGGCTCAATCTAGGATGGGCCACTTGCCCATCTTCTCAGCTGTGGTGCGCTGACTGTGTTGTAAGAGACCAAAATAGGGGAAAGGCAGGAAAATATAAAACAATTTGTGATTTAAAAAAAAAATAATGATTTGTTCTTTGCCAAAGCTACGAGTGCTGTAACCCCATATTTGGGCAAACTCTCAACCCACACGATAACAAGCGGACGCCGGGCGGTTCATCTGGTGGAGAGGCTGCCCTGATCGCAGCTGGCGGCTCCATCCTTGGCATTGGAAGTGATATCGGTGGCAGCCTCAGGGTGCCAGCTGCATTTTGTGGAATCTGTGGCTTCAAACCAACTGGAAAACGACTAAGGTAAAAAAAAAAAATCATCAATTATTTTTGCTTTTGACGAACCGAAATTTCACTCGCATTAATATGGGTGATTTTTCTAATAATCCTCCTCACCAGGAGCTTGAAATGTCTCGTGGTTTGCAATACAATGAGTGGGGCCTCAAGAGTCTTGGAAAATGTTGTCCTTTGACTTACTGGTCTTTGCAACATTTGTGGAAAATTCAAAACCAACATTTTTCTGTACACAAACTATAACTCTTATATTTCTGCTCCTTTTGCTGTAATGAATTGTAGTTTTGTATCCTCCTTCCTTTCCTATCAGAGTTCTAATTCGGAAAACTGGGTTCTGCTTAATCATATAATGTAAGTCATAAAAATGTGACTACTATTCTGACTTACTTTTAACTGTTTACAGTATGAGGAAGATTTTCTGGGTGATTAATCTTCTTGCAGTGAAGACATCAAAATGCTTTTAAAATGAAACATCATGGCATGCTGTGATGGTGTTGTGGTACAAATAGTGTTACAGTTACTTGTTTGAAAATAAAGGTGAACACAAAGCTTGTCAAATATTTTCCCAAGGTCCCTTTAAATTTAATAGTGGTATTTTCTCCCTTTGCTCCTGGCCCTCGTGTACCATCCCAGCTCGAGAGTGGGGTTGACCTACTCCTCGGCCTCTATCGGTTCTGCCCTGAAGGTGACCACAGATGTGCAAGAACAGCCTGCGTTGATGTTTGCCTTTGATTTTCCCTCCCCAGAGGAAGTGCCTGGTATCTACTTAGTACTTCTTTGTGGCTGGAAACAGGAACAGAGCTTGTGGAAAATGGTGCATACAAGTCCACATTTCAGCACTTCAAGATAGAATGTGCCGGGGCCCCAAAGTGCATTACCACTGGGCTGCTTTCTGCCTCTTGTGCACGGCAGTGGGTGGAGAGAGGTCCTTCTCTGTTGATGTGTCTGTTTTCATATTTGTTGAACCCACAATCGACCTGCGTTTATAAAAAAAAAAGTTGTGATTTCTTTAGGTTTAGCAATTGAAAAGATCTTTGGCGACAGTGTAGGCATTGTTTTTCCAATCTATAGGGATAACCGAGGATGTAATATTTTACAAGACAGTAATAGTACATTTGGGATGGGGAAAGTCACCTGACAATTTTCACAGTTTCTCTCTGAATAATTACATTCTTGAAACACAGCTAGCCAAATTATTCTTCACAATACAAGTGGAGTTTATAGGATATCTTTAATCTGCTACAGGGGAACAGAATGGTCTACCTGTGATTCTGTAGATTTACTGGAGGTGCGGTGGGGAGGGGCTGCTTTGTGTTCGGGAAGAGCATGTTTCCTGAACGTCCTGCAGTTGAAAACTGCGGGCAACTTTATGTTCCTTTCTCTTGGTTTCCCGCCCACAGCCAGCCTGATTGACAGGCTGGAGGCCTGTCCGGCGCGGAAGCCTATAGCACAAGGCCGTAGCTGAGCTGGGCTGGGAGCAGGTAGGTCTAGTGTGGGGGGGGGTGGGGTGGGCAGAATTGTGGGGGGTGGGTTCCGATGGGGTGGGGGGTAGATCGTGGTCAGGGGGAGCATCTTGATTGCAGGGGGAGGAGGGGAGGGTTTACTGGGTAGCTTGTTGGACCTGGAGGAAGCACTTCTGCTCCTCCTGGCCCACAAACAGTGCTGCTAAGGCACTTACCTCATGGATTCAGCCTTTCTCGCCTCCTTTCACCTGCCGGGTTTTCTGAGGTCCGGGAAACCTGCCTGACATGAGTTAAAAATAGAATGACAGTTAAAATGAAGTCAGGCAGCTTCATTATAATATTTAAATGACCAACCCACCTCCTGCGACCAGATTGGTCGCCCGCTTCTGTTCCCGCCTCCGTTGAAACTGGAAGTGGACGGGTTCGAGGTGGGTTGGGTTGCTGTTTCAGATTTTTTGAACTTTAATCTCTGACCTGACACCAACCCACCCATTTCTGGGGGTTAAGATTCAGTCCAGTCGTTCAGTTAGTGGAGGATGCTTCAGGATTCTGTTTGTAAGTTTTTGCGCGCATTTGCTTTGAAATTAATTTCTACCCCCTGCTATGAACCATTATGTAATAGTAATGTTTATGAAGAGGAATCTGGTTCTTTTAATAGCAGTTTTGGTAATATGTTTTACAGCAATAGAGGAATCCGATCATCTATTCCTGGACAGAGAGCTGGTGAGTTTTGGCAATGTTTTTTTCCCTAAGCAAGAACGTTATTTTAAGAAAAGAAAATGGTCATTGGGCCTAACAAGCCCATTTTTTTTGATTGATCTCAAATGCACCTACAACGTGGTAGGGCTTACCATGTCACGCAATTCTTCGCTCTGCAGTAACACATCTAATTGCTTCTTGAATATTTTTATACTGTTTATGTTCATGGCTTTCCCTGGTAACTTATTGATTGCACATTGTACCAAAATTCCAACTGACCTTCAATTTGTTTCCTTATATTGCCTGATCTTTGAATCTTTCATTGTGAACAATTTGCCTGAAACAACTTTAATTCCAGTTCAACATTTCTACTAAATCATTTCAAAGTTTGGTGTGACTGCAACTCCGGCAGGTAAAGGAACCCCCCAGTGCAATGCTGGAGGAGTCTCTGCCTTTGCCCTTATTCAACAGGCATGAGGTTCTTGCTGCCTGTGTGGATGAGGGAAAAGCCTGCAGGATGGATGAGCAAGCTGACCATGCCACCATGGTGCAGGAGGCCATTCAAGTGGGGGGGAGTGAAAGGGAATGTAGTTGTGGTAGGGGACAGTATAGTCAGAGGGATAGATACTGTTCTCTGCAGCCACGACCGGGAGTTCAGAGGGTTGTGTTGCCTTCCCGGTGCCAGGGTTAAAGACATCTCCTTGAGACTCGATAAGAACTTGAAGTGGGAAGGGGAGGATCCAGTTGTCGTGGTCCACATAGGAACCAACAACATAGGTAGAACTAGGAATGAGGTTCTGCTGAGAGAGTTTGAGGAGTTGGGGTCCAAATTAAAAAGCAGAACCTCAAAGGTAATAATCTCTGGATTGTTACCTGAGCCATGCGCCAATTGGCATAGGGATAAGCAGATTAGAAGGTTAAATGCATGGCTCAAAGATGTGGGAGGCAGGGGTTTCGCTTCATGGGACACTGGCACCAGTACTGGGGAAAGTGGGAGCTGTTCCGTTGGGACGGGCTCCACTTAAACTGAGTTGGAACCAGTGTCCTGGCGAATCGAATAACTAGGGCAATGGACAGGGCTTTAAACTAATGAAGTGGGGGGGGGTTGGTAGGATTCAGGAAAGAGTAAATTTAAAAGCAGCAAGAGAAATGTCAAGACTCTAGAGCAGAGTTTGGGGTAAAAATAAGCAGAGTGGGTCAGGAAGGGACAGAGAGTAACAGGTAATAGGGCATCAGTGACTAAGGTGACATCAGGGAAAAATAGAAAAAAGTCAAAGCTAAAGGCACTATATCGGAATGCGAGAAGCATTAGCAACAAAATAGATTAATTAATCGCGCAGATAGAAATGAATAGGTTTGATCTAATAGCCATTACGGAGATGTGGTTGCAAAGTGACCAAGGTTGGGAACTAAATAGTCCAGGATACTTAACTTTTAGAAGAGATAGGCAAAATGGAAAAGGAGGAGGGGTAGCCCTGAAATTAAAGAATGGGATAAAGACAGTAGAGAGAAATGATCTTGGCTCCGACAATCAAGAAGTAGAATCCGTTTGGGTGGAGCTAAGAAACAGCAAAGGGCAAAAAACATTGGTGGGAGTTGTTTATAGGCCCCTAAACAGTAGTTGTAATGTAGGGCAGAGTATAAATCAGGAACTTAGAGGCGCATGTAACAAGGGTAATACAGTAATCATGGGGGACTTTAATCTACATATAGACTGGGCAAACCAAATTTGCAGTAATAGTGTGGAGGACGAATTCATGGAATGTATGCACGATAGTTTTTTTTCTAGATCAGTATGTTGAGGAACCAACTAGGGAACAGGCTATTTTAGATCTAGTATTGTGCAATGAGAAAGGGTTAATTAATAACCTTGTAGTAAAGGGGCCTTTAGGGAAGAGTGACCATAATATGATAGAATTTTATATTGAGTTTGAAAGTGATTTAGTTAAGTCTGAAACTAGGGTCTTAAATCTAAACAAAGCAAACTGGGTAGGTATGAGTTGGCTAAGGTAGATTGGGAAAACTACGTTAAAAGGTATACCGGTAGACAAGCAATGGCTAGCATTTAAAGCATTAATACATAATTTACAAAAAATACACATTCCTTTAAAGCACAAAAACCCCACATGAAAAGTGGTCCAACCGCAGCTAACAAGAGAAGTTAAAGATAGTATTAGATCAAAGGAAGAGGCTTATAATGTTGCCAAAAAGAGTAGTAAGCCTGAGGATTGGGAGGAATTTAGAATTCAGCAAAGGAGGGCCAAGGAATTGATTAAGAAAGGGAAAATAGAATATGAGAGTAACTTAGCAAGAGACATAAAAACAGACTGTAAATGTTTCTATAGGTATGTAAATAGGAAGAGATTAGTGAAAGTAAACGTGGACCCATTAGAGGTAGAGACAGGAGAAATTATAATGGGCAATAAGGAAATGGTAGAGACATTAAACAAATACTTTGGCTGCAATTTTGTCATTGGATGTGGCTTGGGAGTGGGTCAGCTGGTTTCCGGGTTCCAGTCCTGCCCCCAACTGCATCCGGGCCACGAATGTGATTTTACGTCAATTGACCTTGTTAAGCTTGCCCTGCGGGCTTGCTGGCCAATTAAGAGGAAGCCGGTCAGATGATGTCATTTGATGACGTGTCATCTGCCGGTTTTCTTAAAGGGGCCATGCACAATTTTTTTTTGACGGGTCATTTCTCAGTGTTTGACAGCATTGAGATGCTGCAAACACTGACAATCACTGTACAAAGGTGAGCTCTTGCACCCAGGCTCTCCAGTGACTCCCTCCTTAGGCTAGAACAGATGGCAGCTGCAGGTGAGGTTACAGAAGCGATCTATCACTGGTGAGAGAGGTTCTCCCAATGAGTTGGGACTAGACATCCAATTCAAAACTTGTTACCTACAGAAAAGTGTAAATGCATTAAAATGATTTCCCCAACATTTTCTTACCTCTGAAACTCACCAGTGCACCATTGGATCCTTCACACCACTTCTGCAGCTGTCATCAATGCAGAAACATTACAGCAGACTCACAACACGCCACACTTAACTGGCGTGGTGTCTGGATGTCGGGAAACCCCAGCCAGAAGTGGCAAAATTGAAAAAGAGCCTGTTAACAACTATCAAGTACCTGTTAACAGGCAGTTAAGTGGCTATAATCCTCTTCCCATCACTAGATGTCGGGTCCATGCGCAAAGATTGATTGGAGGCGGGTTGACAGCGGGTTTCCTACCTGCTGTCAATCTTTGTGATTTTGACAGTGGTCCCACCTCCAAACCCGCAATCTGAGCGCCGGCAAAATTCTGGCCTTTGTATCTGTCTTCATGGTAGAAGACACAAGAAACATTCTGGAAATAATGGGGAACCGAGGGTCTAGAGAGAATGAGGAACTTAAAGAAATCAGTATAAGTAAAGACATAGTACTGGTGAAATTAATGGAATTAAGTGGCGACAAATCCCCTAAACCTGACGACTTGCATCCTAGGGTTTTAAAAGAGGTAGCTGCAGAGATAGTGGTTGCACTGGTATTAATCTTCCAGAATTCCCTAGATTCTAGAACAGTCCCCAAGGATTAGAAGGTAGCAAACATAACTCTGCTATTTAAGAAAGGAGGAAGAGGAAAAAATGGGGAACTAGAGGCCAGTTAGCCTGACATCAGTCGTAGGCAAAATGCTAGAATCTATTATTAGGGACCTGGTAACAGGGCACTTAGAAAATCATAATATTATTAGGCAGAGTCAACATGGTTTTGGGAAAGGGAAATCAGGTTTGACAAATCTGTTGAGTTTTTTGAAGATGTAACTAACAGGATGGATAAAGGGGAACCAGTGGATGTAGTGTATTTGGATAAGGGGCACAATGGACATGATCTTCACCGCACGTCAATTACAAGAGAAATGCAGGGAACAGCACCAACTGCTGTACATGGCCACCTTTGATCTTACAAAGGCCTTCGACACTGTTAACCATGACGGATTATGGAGTGTCCTCCTCAAATTCGGCTGCTCTCAAAAGTTTGTCACCATCCTCCGCCTGCTTCACGACGACATGCAAGCCATGATCCTGACCAACGGTTCCACCACAGACCCAATTCACGTACGAGTCACGGGTCAAGCAAGGCTGTGTCATCGCACCAACGCTCTTCTCGATCTTCTTTGCTGCAATGCTCCATCTCGCCCTCAGTAAGCTCCCCGCTGAAGTGGAGCTAATCAACAGAACAAACGGGGAAACTGTTCAACCTCCGTCGCCTCCAGTCCAGATCCAAGGTCGTCCTATCCTCTGTCGTCGAATTACAGTATGCAGACGATGCTGGCGTGTGCGCTCACCTTGGAGGTCCAACTCCAAACCATCGTCAGCACCTTCACCGAAGCGTACGAGAGCATAGGCCTTACACTAAACATCCGTAAGACAAAGGTCCTCTACCAACCTGCCCCCGCCACACAGTACTCCCCTCCCACCCCGATTATCAAAATCCACGACAAGGCCTTGGACAACGTGGACCACTTTCCATACCTCGGGAGCCTACTGTCAACAAGGGCAGACGTCGATGACGAAGTCCAACACCGCCTTCAGTGTGCCAGTGCAGCCTTCGGTCGCCTGAGGAAGAGAGTGTTTGAAGACCAGGACCTCAAACCCGGCACTAAGCTCATGGTCTACAGAGCAGCAGTGATACCCATCCTCCTGTATGCCTCAGAGACATGGACCATGTACAGCAGGCACCTCAAAGCACTGGAGAGGTACCACCAATGCTGCCTCCGCAAGATCCTGCAAATTCATTGGCAGGATAGGCGCACCAACGTGAGTGTTCTCGCTCAGGCCAACATCCCCAGCATCGAAGCTTTGACCACACTCGATCAGCTCCGATGGACGGGTCACATCGTCTGCATGCCTGATACGAGACTCCCAAAACAAGCGCACTACTCGGAGCTCCGGCACGGCAAGAGAGCCCCAGGTGGGCAGAGGAAACTCTCCAAGGACACCCTCAAAGCCTCCTTGAAAAAGTGCAACATCCCCACTGACCTGGGAATCCCTGGCCCAAGACTGCACAAAGTGGAGAAGAAGCATCCGAGAAGGCGGCCGAACACCTCGAGTCTCTTCGCCGGGAGCAAGCGGAAGCCAAGCGCAAGGAGTGCACGTCAACCCAAGCACCCCACCCACCCGCCCCTTCAACCACCGTCTGCCCCACCTGTGACAGAGACTATAGGTCCCGCATTGGACTCATCAGTCACCTGAGAACTCATTTTTAATGTGTAAGCAAGTCATCCTCGGTTCCGAGGGACTGCCGAAGAAGAGCTTTTTGAAGATGTAACTAATAGGATGGATAAAGGGGAACCAGTGGATGTAGTGTATTTGGATTTTTAAAAAGTGTTCGATAAGGTGCCACACGAGGTTATTGCACAAAATTAGGACTCATGGGATTAGGGATAATATATTAGCAAGAATTGAAGATTGTTTTCTGTCCATTAACCAGAGAGTAGGAATAAACGGGACTTTTTCGGCTTGGCAGGCTGTAACTAGTGGGGTACCACAAGGATCAGTGCTTGGGCCTCAGCTATTTACAATCTATTAATGACTTGGATGAAGGGACTGAGTGGAACATATCCAAGTTTGCTGATATAAAATTAGGTGGGAAAGTAAGCTGTGAGGAGGCTGCAGAGAAATATAGACAGGTTGACTGAGTGGGCAAGAACATGGCAAGTGGAATACAATGTGGAAAGTTATTCACTTTGGTAGGAAAAACAAAAAAGCAGGATTTTTTTTTGAATGGTGAGAGACTGAGAAATGTTTGCAGTCAGAGGGACCTGGGTGTCCTTGTACATGAATCACAGAAAGTTAACATGCAGGTACAGCAAGCAAATAGGAAAGCAAATGGTATGTTAGCTTTTGTTACAAAGGGAGTAGAGTACAAGAGTAAAGAAATCTTACTACAATTATACTGGGCATTGGTGAGGCCACACCTGGAGCACTGTGCACAGTTCTGATTTCCTTACCTAAGGAAAGACATGCTTGCCTTAGAGGGAGTGCAGCAAAGGTTCACTTGACTGATTCCTGGGATGAGGGGATTGCCCTCTGAGAGAGATTGAGTAGACTAGGCCTATATTCCTTGAGTTCAGAAGAAATTCTTACAGGGCTTGACAGGGTAGATGCAGGGAGGATGTTTCCCCTGGCTGGGGAGTCTAGAACCAGGGGTCACAATCTCAGAATAAGGGGTCGGCCATTTAGGACTGAGATGAGGAACAATTTCTTCACTCAGAGGGTGGTGAATCTTTGGGATTCTCTACCCCCAGAGGGCTGTGGAGGCTCAGTCGTTGAGTATATTCAAGACAGATCTCGATAAATCTTTGGGAATTAAGGGATATGGGGATAGTGCAGGAAGGTGGAGTTGAGGTAGAAGATCAGCCATGATCTTGTTGAATGGCAGAGCAGGCTCAAATGGCCTACTCCTGTTCCTATTTCTTATGTTCTTATTAATTCTTTCCAAAAAGAACAAGGCCAACCTCCTTAACCTTTCATCATAATTTTGATTCAAGATACCTGAAATCATCTCAGTTACTTGTCGCCTCTGTACTCACTCAAAGATTCTAATATCCTTCCCATGATTAGTTAACCAGAACTGCAAACAGTATTCTGAGCATTTTATACAGCTGTAACATAGCATCTTTTTATTTGTACGTTATCCCTCTACTAATAAATGCCAGTACTTTACTTGCCTTTTACTTTAACATTGAAGCATGGCCACACATGTCTGCTAAGAGAAGATGCTGAGTAAAGCTTCCTCTACCTTGGACATTAACCAGATTCTTAGACAAGCATCACCTATTAAACCAGCATCTATTTCTCTCACTCTGCATCCTTGAGTGAGGTGGACAACTTCATGCCAAATTTTGGACAGTGTTTTGCAGCTCCATGCATTTTTCCTAGTTTCCTCTCCAGACCACCATCTGAACATAAGAACATAAGAACTAGGAGCAGGCCATACGGCCCCTTGCGCCTCCTCCACCATTCAATAGGATCATGGCTGATCTTCAACCTCAACTCCACTTTCCTACCCTATCCCTATATCCCTTAATTCCTCGAGTCCAAAAATCTATCTATCTCAGCCTTGAATATACTCAACGACTGCGCATCCACAACACTTTGGGGCAGAGAATTCCAAAGATTCTGAGTGAAGAAATTCCTCCTCATCTCAGTCTTAAAAGGCCCCTTATCCTGAGACTATGTCCCCTAGTTCTAGACTCTCCAGCCAGGGGAAACAATCTCTCAGCATCTACCCTGTCAAACCCCTCAGAATCTTATGTTTCAATGCGATCACCTCTCATTCTTCTAAACGCCAGAGAGTATAGGCCCAATCTACTCAATCTCTCCTCATAGGACAACCTTCTCATCCCAGGGATCAATCTAGTGAACCTTTGTTGCACCGCCTCTAAGGCAAGTATATCCTTCCTTAAATAAGGAGACCAAAACTATGCACAGTACTCCAGGTGTGGTCTCACCAGAGCCCTGTACACTTTGACTTTGTGTATCCCCTAGTGTGCATCCAAATCTTCTGGGCTGTGCTGCTTTTGGTCTCACAATGAAAAAGACTCCGGAAGCAGAGCAATCCCAATGTGCATTGCACTCTGAAACCAATTTATTCTCACTGCAGGGAACCGAGTGATTTCAGAGTAATTGGGAGGAATGGGTAGCCTTGCTGTGACTGCATTCCCTAGGTCTCACTTGCTGATACAGCAACGTACTTAGGCAAATGTTGGGAGGCCAGCTGAGGCATTGTAGAAGCACAGCAGGTAAGAGAAGAAAATGATCTTTCATACAAATCGATGAAGCACTTCAGGTGCCCAAGAATAGCATCTGGGTGCCTGGAACTAAATGTTTATATCAAGAATTGCTTTTCAGAGTAAGCCCATTTTCCATGTTTGTTAACTGACTCTAGAACTGATTAATAAAAGGGACAAATTGTTCCAAATCACCTGGAGGATGGAAATTTCCTCTGTAGATTATGTAACAAAATCATAGAACTGTTATTTATAAGTGGGATTCCAATTTTGTTACAGGTTATTTTATGTAAAACTGAGCGCAACACAGTGAAAGAAGCTATTTTTTAGAAAATGAATGTCAGCAATTAGACATAGAATAGTACAGCACAGATATTTGAGCTTCCTCACTATCACAGTCTGTGCACTAGAAACGGTTATGATAAGGGAAATGCCTGTTTATTATGAATGGGTTCAAAACCTAGTATATAGTCCCAGTGAAATTGTTAGCAGTAAGGGACAATCTGCATAGAATCATAGCATAGAATCATGCAGGTGTTCCTCGGGGCAGTGTCCTAGGCCCAACCATCTTCAGCTGCTTCATCAATGACCTTCCCTCCAACATAAGGTCAGAAATGGGGATGTTCGCTGATGACTGCACAGTGTTCAGCGCCATTCACAACTCCTCAGATAATGAAGCAGTCTATGCCCACATGCAACAAGACCTGGACAACGTTCAGGCTTGGGCTGATAAGTGGCAGGTAACATTCACGCCACACAAGTGCCAGGCAATGACTATCGCCAACAAGCGAGAGTCTGACCACCTCCCCTTGATATTCAACGATATTACCATCACTGAATCCCACACCATCAACATCCTGGGGGTCACCATTGACCAGAAACTTAACTGGACCAGCCACATAAATACTGTGGTAACAAGAGCAGGTCAGAGGCTAGGTATTCTATGGTGAGTGTCTCTCCTCCTGACTCCCCAAAGCCTTTCCACCATCTACAAGGCACAAGTAGGGAGTGTGATGGAATATTCTCCACTTGCCTGGATGAGTGCAGCTCCAACAACATTCAAGAAGCTCGACTCCATCTAGGACAAAGCAGCTCGCTTGATTGGCACCCCATCCACCACCTTAAACATTCACTCCCTCCACCACCGGCGTACCGTGGCTGCAGTGTGTACCATCTACAACGTGCACTGCAGCAACTCGCCAAGGCTTCTTCGGCAGCACCTCCCAAACCTGCGACCTCTTCCACCTAGAAGGACAAGGGCAGCAGGCGCATGGGAACACCACCACCTCCAAGTTCCCCTCCAAGTCACACACCATCCTGACTTAGAAGTATATCGCCAATCCTTCATCGTCGCTGGGTCAAAATCCTGGAACTCCCTCCCTAACAACACTGGGAGTACGTTCACCACACGGACTGCAGCGGTTCAAGAAGGCAGCTCACCACCACCTTCTCAAAGGCAATTAGGGATGGGCAATAAATGCTAGCCTTGCCAGTGACGCCCACATCCCATATACGAATAAAAAAAATACAGCACAGAAGGAGGCCATTCAGCCCAGTGTGCCTGTGCCGGCTTGTACCTGTACATGTGCAGCATATGCTCCTATTATTTCTCTTGAATGGAGTCACAAATTGCTGACTCGACTGAATGTTTATTGATTCCCAATTGCTCCTCCTCTAAGTCAGCTCTGGGAAAGTCACTTCTCTTCTAACATTTCAGCCAATGAAAACGCAGTATTTGGAAAATTGCTCCCATGCCCAAAATGGCGAGTAGGCACCAGAAGGAAGAGGAAAGAAGGCAAATAAAATGTTCGAAAGGATAGATTAGTTAGGAAAAATGGAAAACTAATAAAGAAATAGAAGAGATGGCGAGTGGGAAAGAAAGGAAGAGAAAAAAGGCTCGTGTAGCCACCCAGAGGAAGCATGGTGTTAGGAAAGAGTAGGTTGGTTCCTGTTCACTCTAGACTTTATTTTAATAAAATAGAATGTTTCCAATGCTATAAAACTTTCATTTTTATTTTCTAAGTTGGAGGACAAAACATGTCTTGAAACGCATGTCCTATAATGTTGTTCAGTCTCCCTCTAGAACTGATCAGTTACCTGTGCACTCCAGACCTAGCTATAAACAAACTGTGTCATGGCACAACTCCAGATGTTTTTGAGTAATGCAGTCTTCAATGTCTTCTAGTTCAGGCGGCAGTTGGTCCACTGGCCAGAGATGTGGATAGCTTGGCATTGTGCATGAAAGCTCTGTTATGTGAAGACATGTTCCAGTTGGATCCCACGGTGCCACCTGTTCCCTTCAATGATGAGGTAATGTGTGAAGTGAACTATATTTTTATCTTGTACTTTTTGTCTCCCCCGCCCGCCCCCCCCCCACCCCTAACAACCCATCAGAAGGGATTTTCATAGCTGATTCCTGCAGGGTAGGAGGAGGTTTATTGTGGTGGGCTTGTGCCTGCTTTCCTCTTCCCAACAATTATATGGAACCGTATTTTGCGGTAGGAATAATGGCGAGGCTATCTGCACTCACTATTATTAAGGAGTAAATTGGACAGTAACTCCCAGCATCTGCATATGTGCAGTTAAACGCAGAAATCAGGAAGTTGCTGTTCGATTTGCCCTGCTCCTCCAGAAGCTTCGCTATACTGCTATCTAGTCGAAAGACTCGGCATTCAAACACATGAAGGGCGTGAGGTTGCACTACTGACCCACTAGATGCCAATAAGCACACTAGAAACAGTTGGGGCTTGTCCATTAAATTGTAAGTGAATTTTTAACGTCATGATGAGCAATGTTCCCCCTAATTTTTATTTATACTGAGCGGGCCACGAACTCCTGAGCGTGACTTTTATTTGTCCATGGGCAAATTTTACAACAACAGCAACAACCACCACTTAAAGCATATATACAGTAACGCCAATGCCACGCCACCGTCTCAAATCATGAGACAATCAGACAAACTCTTAAAAAATCAATCAGTTGATATTTTTCAGTTTCTAAACCTCATTAGTGGCTTTATTTCATCTCTAACAGGTCACAGCTCTTACAAAAACTATATTACTGCATCTGAAGCGCTTTACAAAAATCTTTTAGAGAATCCTACCAGTTATTCACCATGCTGCCATGCAACTTGGTTTAAGGTTACGAAGACATCTGCTGGAGTGCTGCGCGTTTAGCAATTTCCAACAGCTGTTGGGAAGGTTTCAGTTCCTAGCAGGCCCGACCGTTTGGCATTCAATTAACTAATCAACATAGGAGTGCTGCAGTTTGGTCCTGTATTTAATTTTTTGTTTGCCAAGTGTGTGTGTCAATCAATCTCACTGAACACTTTTTTTCATTTAGACTCTAAACTTAAAAAAAAACAAAGAATTTTTTTAGAGCAGGTAATTTCTTTGATAGTCTGCTACTCTCCTTCCAGGCCCAGAGATTGCGACGAAAGTCTCTTTCTCCCCCCTCCCTGCCCCAAGTAGGGGACAGCAGATTCCCGACTGAGGCCAGACCACCTTTTGAGTGCCTGCGTGTAGAAGCCCATTCCTTCGGGCCTGAAGACGTAATGTACGAGCGCCTGCGCATAGAACGCCACTCCTGCAAGCCTGACCACCTGCCCCGTTTAGTGCACGGCACCTCCAAGCTTGCTGTGTGGCCGTGCAGCTTAACGGAAACATAAGTCTTAATTACTGCCAAACAACCGCTCTGGCACTGAATTTACATTTACGAGCGTGGAGTCTCATTCCATCAAATTTTTATTATTGTTGGAGATTTAAAAAAATGTAAAAATTAAAATTTGTTTTTACTCTTTTTCCCTTTCTCTCTCAATCTGATTTTTTTCCCCCTCTTTATTTCACTTTCTACACAATTTTACATTGAATTAAATATTCTAACTTGCACTTCCTGGTTTAGGTTCTGCGGCCATGAAATTCAACCCTGTAGCGCCTGTAGTTTTGGTCGTTTTTTGTTTAAAAAAAAAAAAAAAAAAAATTGCATCCACCTCGCTTCTGCCCACTTCCGGCATGGTCTGTGGTGAATGCCATCTTAGTGAGGGCGATAGCGTGGGCAGTACGTGCATGTGACGGCAGTATGCAGAGTAGGCAGATTGTGACGTGAAGTCGGTGTGTAACGCCGGTTTGACGCACGACCTGCCATTTTCGACGTCACCGCTCCATTCAATGCCCTCTCTTAAACACGCACAGGGACCCCTTCAAAGCCAGCGCTACTTAAAGGGATACATCCAACTTGCAGGTAAGTTGCTCATTGCTTTTGTACTGGCTCTTGCAGAATTTGTAGAAGTACTGCATTGCTGGAAGAGATTTCGAAAGTTGTTAAAGTGTGCAGGGAGTGCTGCTGGACATTGGGAAGGCGTTGGCTGCTACTGGAAGGCCTCTGAGTACACCACTTGCTTCCAGTCATGAGGGCTCTAGTTGGAGTCCCCCTTGCGCTGCAGCATGACGGAGATGGAGCAGAGGTAGCAAAGAAGACAAGCTGCTCACAGAGGGAGGAGGAGGAGGGCTCGCAGCAGGAGGCCTTACCCACCTAGGGTCTTCAGGGAGCACTACTCCTACCTGCACCTAAGCCAGGAGCAGTGTGTTCGCTTGCTCTGCTTCACTAAGGAGGTTCCAAGAGGTGCTCTGCCACCTCTTGGAACCAGACCTGCAGCCTCTGAGCAGGATGACCACAGCGCTGTCAGAGGCCCTCAAGGTGACCCCCCTGAATTTTTTTCACCAGCGGATCCTTCCAGGCTGGAACAGGAGACATAACAAACATCTCAGTTTGCCATCCAATGCTGCATCCGGGAGGTCACAAATGCTCTGTACTCCCAGGAGAAAAGGCTTTATTGTCTTCTCTCTAAACAGAGAGAAGCAGGAGGATCACGCATGTGGCTTTGCCCAGCTATCGGGCTTCCCCATGGTGCATGTTGCCATCGACTGCATACGTGGCTTTGCAGGCACCGCATCTCAATGGTGAGATGTTCCGTAACTGCAAAGGGTACCACTTAATGTGCAGTTGGTGTGCGACCACGCCCAGCACATCATAGAGTCATAGACATAACGGCACAGAGGTACCTGCTGTACATGGTCCATGTCTCTGAGGCATACAGCAGGGCGGGTATCACTACTGCTCTGCAGACCATGAGCTTAGTGCCGGGTTTGAGGTCCTGGTCTTCAAACACTCTCTTCCTCAGGCAACCAAAGGCTGCACTGGCACACTGAAGGCGGTGTTGGACTTCATCATCGACGTCTGCCCTTGTTGACAGTAGGCTCCCGAGGTATGGAAAGTGGTCCACGTTGTCCAAGGCCTCGTCGTGGATTTTGATAATCTGGGAGCAGTACTGTGTGGCGGGGGCAGGTTGGTAGAGGACCTTTGTCTTATGGATGTTTAGTGTAAGGCCCATGCTCTCGTATGCTTTGGTGAAGGTGGTGTTGATGGTTTGCAGTTCGACCTCAGTGTGTGCAGACGCAAGCATCGTCTGCATACTGTAATTCGATGACAGAGGATGGGACGACCTTGGATCTGGACTGGAGGCAACGGAGTGAGAACAGTTTCCCAGTTGTTCTGTAGATCAGTGCCTCAGTGATGGCCCCTCCAAATAATGTCAAGCATGGTCTCCTCCATCTGGGTCAGGATATGCAGGCTTGCCCACCCCCCGCCAGTTAGCTGCCATTGATTGCGGTTGTGAGCCACCTTGGCCTGCAAGAGAAAGGGAAGTGTGTCAGTGAGTGTGGTGCAATGTGTTTGGATGATGTGCCTGTCATGGTTGAATAGCTGGCAGTGTGTGCAAGGTGAGTTTTTGGTGTGAGGCGTGCTACAGTGATAAGTGTGTGAGGGTGAGGTGAAGTTATGAACGTGAGGTATGAGTCGTGATTGATAGAGATTGTTTGTAGGTGAGTGATGGGGTGTGGTGCATTGAGCAGTGTGTGAGGCTAGGGGTGCAGTTGGTGGGAAACGGCTTTTGAAGATGCATTCGCTCACCTTGACCACTCGTATGAAGTTATTAAACTTCTTTCAGCACTGGATTCAGGTCTTCAGAGCAAGACTGCTGGCAGTGACCGCTTCAGCTATCTGCTCCCACTGCCTTCTGACTGTGGGTCTGGAGGGCTTCCTGGCCCCCTGTGTGTAGAGGACCGGTATCCTCCATTCTATCCCCTGCACTAAGGCCTCGAGTGCTGCGTCGGAGAACCTGGATGCCCTTTCTCTAACCTGTTGAGCCTTAACTGAGTGACAGTTGCCTTGACAACCTGTTCAATGAGCTGCTGAATACAATTGCACCTCCTCGTTAAGGTGCAGACTGCATTTAAAAGTGGAGGCTAGCTTTAAAAGAGCTAACCTCGCATGAACTTGGGTCCCCTGCTGAGCGCTCAGTTAATCTTTTATCACACCTGACTGCCTTTTATCACACCTGATTGTTTCTCTGCCGAGGTGTGATAAAATCAGGTGTGATAAAAGGCAGTCAGAAAGATTAACTGTAGTCGTCTGCCATTGTACGCTTCACATGCATTGTTCTCTGTCTATATATGCTTTGCCGATTTGTATTCCTTCACTTCACCTGATGAAGGAGCAGCGCTCCGAAAGCTTGTGATTTCAAATAAAACTGTTGGACTATAACCTGGTGTTGTGCGACTTCTCACTTTTGTCCACCCCAGTCCAACACCGGCATCTCCACATCATGATGATTAGCAGGTAGCACAAATTTTGCGTGCTGCCTGCATTACTTTAAATGGGCGCAGGCTGATCGTGCACCACGATCCTTGAACCTGTTTTCAGGCCTAATTGAATTTTTAGCCCTGCGTGCCTCAGTAAGGATGACTGAAGAGGCACAGTTGCTTGCTCTGCTGACACAAGTCCCAGAACCCCTGCACTGCTTTTACTGCAGATAACCGCAAATCGCAGTGTGAAAACCAACAGAAATTTTGTGGGCATGTGTAAGCGTAAGGAATGGCGAGTGCCGTTCGTTTGCCACTGACCGCAAATTCCAGGCAAATATGTTGTTCAAGGTGAGTTATGTCAGTGTTAAGAATTGAACATCTTTTGACTTTTTTCTCAGCATCAAACATTTCTAGATTAGGTAAATTACCTGTTAGATGTAAGGGGAATTTTCTGAATTTGAGGTCTCAACATGGAGCTTCATGCACTCGGGAACGTTTATTCGGAATTCAGGCATGTGCTCCCCATGATTTTATGTAAATTTATTTTAATGGGCAGAAAATCATGGAGTGCACACCTGAATTCCTGATACATGCTCCCAGTGTAAAATTACTCTTGTAGAGTGAACTTTCCTTTCTACTGCTCCAGTGAAATCATCTTCGTCACCACCTTACAAAAGCATTCTTTAGTGTATCGCTAGACATTTCCATTTCCCTGATGGCTGTTCTTGTGCATTCACTGAGTGGGTTTACTAATTAGAGCTGAATTATGGGTGGTTTTGTGCTGACATGTAATTGCGTTCATTAGAGACTGGCTTGAGTCTACTCCAGACTCATTTCAATTTCTTTGCCAGTATATGCAGGAAGCTTATTTGCAAACACAAAAAACTACATTCCATTGATTTAGTTTGGATTTCAGAGTTGAAAGGAGTTTTCTGGTATTTCACGCAATGTCTGGGCTTGTGCTCTAAGTTTGTGCTGAATCCTAGCTCCAGTATTTTTTGTTCTAGAAAGTTGATTTTTAGATGACTGCCTCAGTGATGTAATCAGACCAGATTGCATTTCAAAAAATAAACCATTGTGATCTCTCTTCCCTCCTTCCTCCCAACCTCTGGAATAAGTGTTGGAACTGGTTTTATTTAACATGTCTGCTTCAGAACATGGGCCTTTTTTACATTCCTCTATGGATGGAGTTCCTTTCAGTCAGGAAGTGACTGAAAGGAACTCCATGTAAAGGGATACGGAGTGGAGCTATAGTAGGGGGTGATGCACAGCCAAATATAGAGGGGAAAAAAACAAGTCTGTCTGGAAGGCAGAGCAAATATGTAACGGCACAAGGGAGTATGGCAAGGCTGGATGGCATTTATTTTAATGCAAGGAGTCTTGCAAGTAAGGCAGATGAATTGAAGGTGTTGATGAACACATGGGAGTATAATATTGTTGCTATCACAGAGACATGGTTGAGGGAGGGGCAGGACTGGCAGCTCAATATTCCGGGGTATAGAATCTTCAGGCGAGACAGAGGGGGGTGTAAAAGAGAAGGGGGTGTTGCAATATTAATCAAGGAGTCAATTACTGCTGTAAGGAGGGATGATATCTTAGCAGGTTCCTCTAATGAGGCCATATGGGTAGAACTTAAAAACAAAAAGGGGGCAAGCACTTTGCTGGGAGTGTACTATAGGCCCCCAAACAGTCAGGGGGAGATAGAGGAACAGATATGTTGGCAAATCTCAGAAGTGTAGAAATAATAGGGTAATAATAGTAGGGGATTTCAACTTCCCCAATATTAACTGGGATAGTCAGAGTGTGAAAGGCTTAGAGGGTGCGGAATTCTTAAAGTGCATCCAGGAGAGTTTTTGAGCCAGCATGTAGAAAGTCCTACAAGAGAGGGGGCGGTACTGGACCTAATTCTAGGGAATGTAGCCGGGCAAGCGGTAGAAGTGTCAGTAGGAGAGCATTTTGGTGACCGTGACCATAATTCGGTGAGATTTAAGGTAGTCATGGAAAAGGACAAAGATGGATTGGAAATAAAGATTCTGAATTGGGGGAAGGCCGATTTTAATATGATAAGGCAGGATCTGACCAAAGTGGACTGGGATCAGCTACTTGTAGGAAAATCCACATCAGAGCAGTGGGAGTCTTTCAGAAAGGAAATAGAGAGAGTACAGCGCCAACATGTTCCCGTAAAGGTCAAGGGTGGGACCAACAAGCCCAGGGAACCCTGGATGACCAGGGATATACAAGAATGGATTAGGGAAAAAAAAGGAGGCTTTTGGCAGATACAAAGGACTAAAAACAGTGGAAGCCCTAGAGGAGTATAGAAAGTGCAGGGGGGTACTTAAAAAAAAAAAAAAAAGAAATTAGGAGAGCAAAGAGGGGGCATGAAAAAACACTGGCGGGCAAAATAAAGGAAAATCCCAAGGTGTTTTATAAGTATATTAAGGGCAAGAGGATAACCATAGAAAGAATAGGGCCCATTAGGGACCAAACTGGCAATCTGTGTGTAGAGCCGGAAGATGTAGGTGAGGTTTTAAATGAATATTTTGCATCTGTGTTCACTGTGGAGAAGGACGATGTAGGCATAGAAATCAGGCAGGGGGATTGCGATATACTTGAACAAATTAGTATTGAGAGGGAGGAGGTACTAGCGGTTTTAGCGGGCTTAAAAGTGGATAAATCCCCAGGCCTGGATGAGATGTATCCCAGCCTGCTGTGTGAGGCAAGGGGGGAGATTGCAGGGGATCTGACACAAATTTCAGAACCTCTCTGGCCATAGGGGAGATGCCAGAGGACTGGAGAACAGCTAACTTAGTACCATTATTCAAGAAGGGTAGTAGGGATAAACCAGGGAATTACAGGCCAGTGAGCCTAACATCAGTGGTAGGGAAATTATTGGAAAAAATTCTGAGGGATAGAATTAGTCTCCACTTGGAGAGGCAAGGATTAATCCAGGATAATCAGCATAGCTTTGTCCGGGGGAGATCATGTCTAACCAATTTGATTGAATTTTTCGAGGGGGTGACTAGGTGTGTGGATGAGGGTAGTGCAGTTGATGTAGTCTACATGGACTTCAGTAAGGCTTTTGACAAAGTCCCGCATGGGAGACTGGTCAAGAAGGTAAGAGCCCATGGGATCCAGGGCAATTTGGCACATTGGATCCAAAATTGGCTTAGTGGCAGGAGGCAGAGGGTGATGGTCGAAGGTTGTTTTTGTGACTGGAAGCCTGTGTCCAATGGTGTACCGCAGGGATCGGTGTTGGGTCCTTTGCTGTTTGTAGTGTACATTAATGATTTAGATATGAATGTAGGAGGTATGATCAGTAAATTCGCAGATGACACAAAAATTGGTGGAGTGGTAAACAGCGAGGAGGGAAGCCTCAGGCTACAGGACGATATAGACAGGTTGGTTAGATGGGCAGAACAGTGGCAAATGGAATTTAACCCTGAAAAGTGTGAGGTGATGCATTTTGGGAGGACTAACAAGGCAAGGGAATACACAATGAATGGTAGGACCCTAGGAAGGACAGAGGATCAGAGGAACCTTGGTGTGCATGTACATGGATCCCTGAAGGCAGCAGGACAGGTAGATAAGGTGGTTAAAAAGTCATATGGGATACTTGCCTTCATTAGCCGAGGCACAGAATATAACAGCAGAGAGGTTATGATGGAGCTGTACAAAACGCTAGTTAGGCCACAGCTGGAATACTGTGTGCAGTTCTCATTGCCGCACTATAGGAGGGATGTGATTGCATTGTAGAGGGTGCAGAGGAGATTCACCAGGATGTTACCTGGGCTGGAGCGCTTCAGCTATGAAGAGAGACTGGGCAGGCTGGGGTTGTTTTCCTTAGAGCAGAGAAGGCTGAGGGGGGACCTGATTGAGGTGTACAAAATTATGAGGGGCATAGATAGGGTAGATAGAAAGGAACTTTTCCCCTTAGTAGAGGGGTCAATAACCAGGGGGCATAGTTTCAAGGTAAGGGGCAGGAGGTTTAGAGGAGATTTGAGGAAAAACTTTTTCACCCAGAGGGTGGTTGGAATCTGGAACTCACTGCCAGAAAGGGTGGTAGAGGCAGGAACCCTCCACATTCAAGAAGCATTTAGATGAGCACTTGAAACGCCATAGCATACAAGGCTACGGACCAAGTGCTGGAAAATGGGATTAGAATAGACAGGGCTTGATGGCCGGCGCGGACACGATGGGCCGAAGGGCCTCTTTCTGTGCTGTATAACTCTATGACTGTCTAAGTGTGGCAAACTGAGGAGGACTGTAAAGACTTCAGAATGGCATAAACAGGTTAACAGAATCAACATACAGGTAGCAAATGCAATTTAATGTGGATAAGTGTAATTAATAAAAGTAATTAAAAAAACAAGAAATGGGTATATACATTTCATGGAAAGATACTGAAGGATGTGAATTAACACTGAAGCCGAGGAGTTTGAATACACATTTCACTGACAGTGCAGGTAGATAAAGCCATTAAAATTACCAGTAGAATTATAGATTTTGTCAGTAAGGATATAGTTAACAAGAGTAAAGAAGTAATGATGACTTATACAAAACATTGGTTAGGCCACAGTTATACCCAGTACAATTTGGGCAAGCCATTATAGAAAAAGCATTAAAGATGTAGAGACCATATAGCGTGGATTATTTGTTTGATAACGCTCCTGTGAAGCGCCTTGAGATGTTTTACTACATTAAAGGTGCTGTATAAATGCAAGTTGTTGTAGTAAATTCACCAGGTTGATGACGGGGAGGATGAACTATATAGGAGGTCAGTGATGAGGGTTCATGAATTTAAAATGATCACCAAGAGTGAGGTTAGCAGAAGTTTCTTCAGACAGAGTGTTGTTGAAACATGAAATGGTACTGGTTGACGCAGAGACCATTGCATATTTTATTATCCCTCTCTCACTTCTAGGCCTGTCTACACTATTTCTGATAATGGACACTCAACCTATCCCCAGACTTCTGTTGCATGTAAACTGCCAGCGGGAGATGTTTCTTTCATTCTTTCTATCTCTGCCTACTTCAGGATTCAGATTCATCAACCCATTTATGTCAGAAATTATATTGCAACACATAATAACGGGCCTGTCGGAAAGCCTGCCCAGCTCGAAGCTGCTCTGCTCAGTATATAAAGATCACTCTTATCTCATTTGATCTATTTACTTTCATTTTAGGTGTTTTCCAGCTCTAAACCGCTGAGGATAGGTTATTACGAGAGTGATGGGTATTGGATCCCCAGTGACAGCATGAAGCGTGCAGTTATGGAAACCAAACAGCTGCTGGAGGAGGCTGGCCACACGGTGGGTTGACAGATTTATGGCAGAGGATTGGCGATAGTCTAAGTGAACAGTGGCACACAAAATGTTTTTATGGTAAAAGAAAACAAATCTTTGATTCTACCTTACAAGAATTGTATTTTAGAATCATAGAATAGTACAGCACAGAAGGAGGCCAGTCAGCCCACTGAGTCTGTGCTGGCTCTTTCGAAGAGCAATCCAGTTCATAAGAACATAAAAATTGGGAGCAAGGGTAGGCCATACGGCCCCTCGAGCCTGCTCTGCCATTCAATAAGATCATGGCTGATCTTCGACCTCAACTCCACTTTCCCACCCAATCCCCACCTTGACTCCCCTAGAGTCCAAAAATCTATCTATCACAGCCTTGAATATACTCAACGATTCAGCATCAACAGCACTTTGGGGTAGAGAATTACAAAGATTCACAACCCTCTGAGTGAAGAAATTCCTCCTCATCTCAGTCTTAAATGGACGACCCCTTATCCTGAGAATATGCTCCCTAGTTCTAGACTCTCCAGCCAGGGGAAACAACCTCTCAGCATCTACCCTGTCAATCCTCCTCAGAATCTTATGTTTCAATGAGATCACCTCTCATACTCTCTGGAGTTCAGAAGAATGGGCTCAATCTCTTCTCATAGGACAACTCTCTCATTCCAGGATTCAATCTAGTGAACCTTTGTTGCACCGCCTCTAAGGCAAGTATGTCCTTCCTCAGATAAGGAGACCAAAACTGTGCACAGTACTCCAGGTGTGGTCTCACCAGAGCCCTGTACAATTGTAGTACAAGACTTCCTTACTCTTGTACTACAACCCCCTTGCAATAAAGGCCAACATGCCATTTGCCTTCCTAATTGCTTGCTGTACCTGCATGCTAACTTTGTGTTTCCTGTACAAGAACACCTAAATCTCTCTGAACACAAACATTTAATAGTTCGTCCCACTCCCCCGCTCTTTCCCCATATCCCTGTAATTTTTTCTCCAAGTACTTATCCAATTTTGTCCAGTTCTTGACAGTACTTTTTTTATGATTCTAGTTTTTTTTTTAATTGCACGTTTCAGTAGTTTATTTAGATAAAATATTCAGCTTCCTAGCATTCTGAACTAATTGGTGCTGTTCTGTGGAGAAACCCACCTTTTGACACGGATTTTTTTTCACCGAGAGTACCTATTCTTCATGTAATGTTTTCTGGGAAGAATGGTGTGTAACTACTTAAAAAAAAAACTTCCACGGTTCTTCAATGATCTAGTGGATAAAGTTCTATCACTGAGTCATGTATGCTAGAAGGACAATTTCTGGTCTCTGCTGATCTGGGCACCACAATTGGCATCAGTGCTTGTAGACCAGGGAAGGGTAAAAACAAGCTCCTGGGGTTCCCATTCTTTGACTACTATCCAGTGGCCCTGCTGTAAATGTTGTGCTTCTAAATGTCAGGTAAGGACAGGATTGTGCTCCAGTCAGGTAGCTTGCTGACACTTGCTGTCACCACTCATACATGGAAAAATGGCCACTTGGATGTGGTACTCGAAGGCTACCAGTATGTATGGAAACATATCCCAGCAGGAACATAAGAACTAAGAGCAGCAGTAGGCCATTCGGTCCCTCGAGCCTGCTCCGCCATTCAATAAGATCATGGCTGATCTGATCTTGGCCTCAACTCCACTTTCCTGCCCGCTCCCCATAACCCTTGAATACCCTGTTTTTCAAAAATATGTCTATCTCCGCCTTGAATATATTCAATAACACAGCCTCCACAACTCTCTGGGGTAGAGAATTCCTTAAAGAAATAAAGGGAAACAATTGGCAAAAATAATTCCTACGTTTGTCCAGAACACACATCTGTCTTGTTTCAGTCAAATCTCCAGTTTTCCATAACATAGCTACAGAACATCTGTTGACCAATGAGGGAATCTATCCAATAATGCATTCCATGAAGAAGCAATGGTAGCACAAGGTTAAGGATATCAGGTTCAAAATACTCTCAAGTAAACTACTAAAAAGATTACTTATTTCTAAACAGGGTTAGGGTTGGTGTATAAGTGTGTGAGAATCCTGACTGATGATATAAGCTACTTGTTGGTAAAACAAGCTTCAGGCATTACAATACAATCATAGCTGACCCCCCTATCAGATTTCACTTGTCTTTTACTATGAGGAAAAGCAGTAAATAAAAACCAAAATGGGTTCATTAAAGTCAGTTTATAACTTCTTGGAATCCTCTGAGGATGCAACGGAATAGGTGAGAAGATACAATGCAGAACATAAATCTGAGCAACCTAATTTGAGGGAGGGAGTAGCTTGGATAAACTGTGCTTAATCCTTGTCCTTCTTGGAGCCAAAGAGGTCAGTCTTTATTTTGAAATGTTTTACAAGTTTTTTTTTAATGTGACCAACCATGAAGGTGTACCTTTTTGATAAACATTCTGTTTGTGATGTGACCAAGTCCTTGCACAGACGGTGCCGGGTGAATTCATGTGCTGCTCATGTCTGGCTGGAAGTGAAGCAGGAGAGGAGTGGGGAGCATATTCAGTTTTCATTTAGAAGAACCATGTAGCTCAGTTAAGAGAGAGTCCACATCGAATTCGGTCAAGACTAGGTCTTTGGCAGTTTGCCTGAAAATTAGTTCCGTTGATTCTTAATGTTTTAAGGTCTGTAATAATGGATTTTACTCCCTAAGACGTGACTGTATAAATTGGACTAGTTTAAAGAATTCCAAATAACAGACTTCAGCTGTAGTATTAAATAATTTTGGTTGGTGAGAGGAATGACAGCTACTTTCTCACAGATTAAATTGTTACTCTTTGCCAGTTCCTGCATCGGTTGGTCACCTACACACTCTAACTTTTCTCTCTTGTCTCTTCCTTTCAGCTGGTTCCCTTCACTCCTCTGAGAATTCACAGTACAATGAAGGAGTTTATTATAAAGGGTGTTGGGGCAGATGGTGGTGTTACGCTCCTGGAAAAATTGTAAGTCTCATTTTTGTGAAAGGATTGTAAGTAATACTTTTTTCAGTGCAATATTAAACATTTAACTTTGTCAGCAATTATCCTCCCATTTTAAGGAATTAGATGAGTAGATATGAATTCACAGCACCCAACTGACCATCCTAGTTGGCACTCGGACTCAGAAATAACACAAGGACAGGTTGAATGGGAAATGTTGCAGGGGCCAAAGCTCTAGTGAGGTCAAAGGTAAGGAATATGTATGGTCAGAGGCTCTGACGATAAAAAAAATTCCAAAATTCTTTTGGAAAGGAAAATTGTGCCAGAGGATGTGATACTTCTCTTCAATAAAGGAGACCGAGAAAGGCTAGGAAATCACCAGTTGTTGGCATTATTTCAGTTGTTGGTAAACTACCAGAACATGTAGGCCCTGAATTTCCGATCGGAGAAAATCTACGAACTTACCTGCTGGTTCCGTAGATCCCGAGGCTTGCGATCCTGGGCCTCTCCTCTTTGAAATGCGCAGAGGCCCACATATCCCAGGGGTGCATGCGGTTCACAAGCGCCCCTGGGATCACTTGGGCCATGGGGAACCAATCATAGAAGGGAATCCCCCTTCATACGTTTGTCAGGTCCGTACGCACAGAACTGTCAAAAGTATGAATGGGGATCACATTTAAAAACACACTAAAACATACAATTTTTTTTAAAATTACATATTTAAAATGAATTAAAATGCCATTTAATTAAATATTTTAAACAAAAATTAAATTTTTTGAAAAAAAATTAAATGTTTTTACGGGGCTAAAAATAAACTTACCTTTTTGAAGAGTATTTTTAATTTATAAATGAGTTATCAAATTTCAATTTTCTATTTTTTAAAACTCTTAAGCTGGTAAAAGCAAGCCTTAAACCTGCTTTTACCAGGCATAAGAATTTGACAGGCATTCAGCGGGCGGAAGTTGTGCAAAAAGCGCAACTCTCCACCCGCAGAGGCACTTTACTTGGGCAGGCGGGTGATCTGTCAAGAGAATTCTTGACAGATCGCAAGTGCCGGTTTTCAGCGCATGCGCTTCGCATGCCTGAAACCGGTACTTGCGCGGCCCCTACGGGCGCGTACACACCCGTAGGGGTCGCAAAATCCGGCCAGTAATAGGAGATAAAATTACTCAACACTTGGAGAAACATGAGTTAATCATGGCCTGTTAAAATTGAATTCTAAAATGCTTGATTAACCTTATAGAGTTCTTTAGAGAAATAAAACAAAAGACTAGATAAAGGAAATGTAGTGAATGTGATTTAATATGGATTTTCAAAATGCATTTGATAAAGATAAGAGACTTGATTTGATAATAGGCTTATAGCAAAGATAATGGAAGATGGAATTAAGGGGAATATGACTACATGCGTGGAGAGATGGTTGGAGAACAGAAAGCAAAGGGGAAGGGTAAAAGGATGTTTCTTGAACTGGAACGATGTGGTGAGTGGTATTCTACAGGGTTCTGTATTGGAACCAATCATATTTATGATCTAGATTAATGATTCAGACTTAGGATTTCTGGGAACAATGTTGAACTTTGCTGATGACACCAAATTTGGGGTGTGGGGGGGGCGGGGAGGGGGGTATGGCAAATTGTGACAAGGATTATGAAAATCCTTAGGTGGACATAGACTAGCAGGATGGGCATAGAGGTAGCAGATGGAGTTTAGTGTAAAAAATGTGAATACATTTTGGAAATAAGAGAAAGGAAATACAATTGTAATTGTAAGATTTTAAATGTTTTAGAGGAGCTGAGGGTCCTTGTTGTGCAAATATGCAGATAATTGAAAGTGGCAGCGTAAGCAGAAAGTCAATTAAAAGATAAACCAAATCATAGTTTTGTCTAGAGGCATAGAGTAGAAAAGCAAGGAGATAATGTTGAACTTGTACAAGATCTTAGGCCACAGTTGGAGTATTGTATACATTGTTGGGCATCCCTTTACAGAAAGGGTATAAAAGGAATGGTAAAGTACAGCATAGGATTTTACCAGGGAGGAGAGGACACAGTTATGAAGAGAGACTTGAGAGACTAGGGCTTTTTTTACTTGGTCACAGACCTTTATTCAGGGATGTTTTTCAGTTGTAAATTGTATCTTGAGTCGTCAGTTGTTGTTTGACGTGTATGTATAAGGACGGGGTGATTTGGGGCGAACTAGGGAGCTTCACACAATGCCACAGGATATAACTCTGATATGTCAGCACTTGATGGGTTCTAAGGTCTCTTTGTTCTCCTGACCTTTCCCAACAATGTTATCAGATGCTTTGACTGCCCACATGTGAACAAGTGAATTCGACTAACTTCTATTTTACTTTGTATTTTCTAGAAAAGGAGACATGTGTGATCCTAATTTGAAAGATCTGTATATCTTCCATCAGTTGCCTCAAATACTAAAGAAGATCTTGTACTTTCTTCTGAAGCCTTTTGTAAGTAAAACATCCCCCTAAAATATGTGAGCCATTTTTTTAAAAAAATGACTCAATATGATGGGGAAAAACTTACATAAAAATTATAAAAATAGTTAGACACATGAAAAACAGAGGCTTTGAAATTGCATTTTGCGAATACAGGTATTAGGAATGAACACAGTGCCTTCCTATGAAATTCCTATAATAGAAGCATTAACTTATTTTATATACAAGGTTTAATGCCTTCATTAAAACACTGGATAAACGTACTTGCTCACATGCTAATCTTTGCAGAGCATTATTTCAGGGCTAGAGTGTATTGTGCAGTGTACAGGCAAGTACTATACCCAGTAACAAAGTGTGCTAAACGTTCCCTAATGTGTCTCTTGAGGGAAATTGGGTTATTTTTCTGTAAGATTAGCTCCTCCTCCAATGAGAAACTGTCTCCTTATTTTGCAGTAAATCATGGCTAGAAATTGAGGCATCACTGTAGCTCAACGTATTGGAGAGGTATAATTTGGGATCTCGTTGGTCAGTCAGCTAATTTTTTTTGAACCATTGGGACAGAGGCACAAGTTGCCCCTCTTTACAAACACGCTGCCATTTCCTGAGTCTGCTGTAAGTTTTTCCATTTTTAACTCACTTCCATTAGAATGTTGAACTACACAGACAGAACAGTCCGGGGATGTCATGACCGCACCTTGTGTACTGTGTCCACTTCGGGCCACCAAAGGAGCAGTTCAGAGACGATACATGTGGCTGATCCCGAGTGTCAAAGGGCTGAGTTACAAGGGAAGAATGGAGAGATTTAGGCTTGTTTTAGCCTAGAAAGGAGGCATTTGAGAGGTGATTCTCCAGAGGTATACAAGATAGTTATGGGAATGGAAAAGATAAATCCATAATTTGACTTTAAATTAAATTGTGAGAGTAAGACGAGGGGACACCGGTTCAAGATAGTAAAAGGAAAATACAGGACTGATGTCAGGAAATTCTTCACACAAAAAGTAAGCAACATGTGGAATAGACTTCCAGGAAGAGTCATGGAGGCAAAACCGTGGAATATTTTAAGAAACAATTAGAGGGTGAAATCATAGAATGGTTACAGCACAGAAGGAGGCCATTCGGCCCATCGAGCCCGTGCCGGCTCTCTGCAAGAGTACTTCAGCTAGTCCCACTCCCCCACCCTTTCCCCGTAACAATTTTTTTTTTCCTTCAGGTACTTATCCAATTCCCTTTTGAAAGCCACGATTGAATCTGCCTCCATCACCCTTTCAGGCAGTGCATTCCAGATCCTAACCACTCGCTGTGTAAAAAAGTTTTTCCTCATGTCGCCTTTGGTTCTTCTGCCAATCACCTTAAATCTGTGTCCTCTGGTTCTCGACCCTTCCGCCAATGGGAACAGTTTCTCTCTATCTACTCTGTCTAGACCCCTCATGATTTTGAACACCTCTATCAAATCTCCTCTCAATCTTCTCTGCTCTAAGGAGAACAACCCCAGCTTTTCCAGTCTAGGGGAACTTTAGGATCTCTCTGGATAGGTGAATTAAGATGGGCCTTCTGGATCTGTAATTAACTTGTGATCTTGTAACAAAAATGGAATTTGACACATTCAGTCTGATCACTGTACTTCTTTAGAGCTACAATACCACTAACCAGCTGATGGTGGTGCTATTGTCAGTGGTGACGAGTATCAGCTTGGCATTGCTGTCAGTAGATCAGTTAAGTTGCTGTCCCCACAGTAATCCAGTTTCCATAATATATTCAATAATTACTCCACCACCACCACCACCAACTGTTACCTTGGCTGCAAAAATCACTGGGAAAATCATTGCAATTTAATTATCCCATACTTATAAAAGGTATTTGTATATCTTCTGACTCAGCACTCCCTGTTGTGCCAATCACATTGACATTTACTGGATACATGAGTTGCAGTGAATTGTTTAAAATTAGAATTTTCAACAAATATGATGCGGTTGAGCTGCATTCCTAGGAATTTCTGGAAGAGTGGCATTTTTATTCCAATTTTTTAAGAACACACAATATAACGGGACCTGTTCACGAGACCCGCAATATAGTGCGTCACTGATTTTATTGAGCTGTGTGGGCCAAGATTTAGGCACATATGTGAATAACCAGAATATCCAAATGTTGCCATTCAACTTTGTGGGTTCATTTGGGAGGGTGGGCGTGCTGGTGGGATAGAGAGAGCTAGATGGTTAGAGAAAGGTGGAGTGGGTGGGGGGAGATTCTTGAGCCTCCCTTGCAGGCTTTTGGAAAGTCAAACTCAAAATTCTTTTTGGGAACTACACACTTTAAACATTTTTACTTTTTAATGATATACTCCCTCTTTCACCACTCCTGTCTATGTTGTATTTATACCCCCTCCCCTCCCCCATGCCAATCACTTGACTCAAATCTGGGTGCTGTTCAGCTAATCAGCTGTTAGTTTGCAATGAAGTATGTCTGAATAATTATTGTTGGTTTCAGTGCTTAGCTGCTATCCGTACTTTTCTCATAATAACTATAACCTTCCTTTTCCTGTTTTATAGAGTCCTAGACTTGCGGACATGTGCAAGTGCCTGTGTGGAATAGGGTAAGGCATGGAACACTCTTACTTATTCCTTATTTTGATTTTGTATTCTGTCTGAACTTGTTCGGTATGGTATCTTTGAGAATGGTGATACTTCGTCAGGAAACGTCATCTTTTTGGAAAGCACCAGCACTCTGTGCTTGATCCCCGGTGCAATTTTGGTTCTGAGCTTCAGGGGTGCATATTGCTACTCTTGAAAAGGGATGGAAAGAAGATCCAAGTTTTTTTTTAAATCACAAAGAGAATTGATGAGATGGATGTGGAGAAGGTTTGTGTTGAACCAGAAGAGAACAAGGGGACATGGTTGTAAGCAAGGACAACCAAAGGAGTGACGACTTCACACTTAGCGTTATGTTATGAACCAGACCAAGGACATTGAATGGGACTCTGGAATCATTCAAGAAAAGGACAGATTCCTGAATCTGCTAAGAGTAGAGGGTTGCGGGGCTTAGCGATGAGGCAGGAGAGACATTAAGTGGTTTGAATAGGTCCTGTATGTAGACAAAGTAGGTGGATGGCCTTTTCTCATTCCTGGTTTCTTATGCTCCTATTCAAAGAGTCAAATTTAGTGCAGCAATGCTGTTTTGCCTCACATGACTTTTGTCAACCTTGTGTGATTTTAGTATTTATATGCAGCTGCCATCAAGTAATAGTACATCAGTACTGTATAAACACTGGCTCTTTTTCTATACTTTCTTTAATTGAAATGGTAATGATGTAGATCTGCTGTACATTATGGGGCCAATAATACAGCTCTTGCACAGCACTGTTGATACTGGCGTTGTTTGGGCACGGCGTGACCTGTGCAGGAATGAACTGATCTCACTCGATAACACTAGGTCAATTCATTAGAAGGTTGTTCTGCTGCTCCTGGCGCATTGTTCACCGGATGTTTGGGGTCCAGCAGTCAGTTAAGGGCTGGTGGCTGCCCATAAAGTGCCATCAGGATGTTTCCAGTGTGGGGAATCATGGGCAATGGTGGCACAGGTCAGGGGGCACTGGGCACAAGTGGTAGGTGGAGCAAGGATTTAAAAAAAAAAAAATTATTGGGCCTCCTGTTCAGTCTTGGTTCTAAACGGAAGCTGTGTGCCGGGGGAACCACTCCCGCTTTATGTGCCTTGTGTATTGCAAGTCTGAGGCCTCCGTGCCTGATGATACGGGGAGTGCCTGCCATCAGATAATCAGTCCCCTCGTCACAGTAGCTTAAATAAACTAATTTTAGTGCAGCTCTGTGGGATACATAATTGTTTAATTATTAAAGTCAAAGGGGGAAAAATTTGGTTGCTTTGCACCTCCTGTTAGCGCTCTAATGGGGCGCAAAGCAACTAGCGCCCGAGCACGGCGATGTTTGCGCCACTTGCAAAATTGACCAGACATTTTGTGGCGCTGCTAAACACTACTGCCACGATCTCGTGCGCCTGCAGATCATGACGTCAGTCGAGCGTGTAGCGCCCCGGACCAGGATATTGAGTGGCGCCCCTTGCCTTTCCGCCTGCCACTAGCAACGACAGGTTGAGGGGAATGTTTTGCAGTTGGGAAGGGACTGGGGGAGAGCCATTTAAAGGCGGCCGCTTCCTGCCTTTTTTTGTCGGTGACATTTTTGCACCACGCATTCAGAGAGAGAGAGAGAGAGAGACTTCTGGAGAGATTCAATGCTGTGTGAAGGAGTTTTGGGTACTGAGCAGCACTTTGCAGGTTCATTTTGATTTGACCTTCCTTGCATCGATTTAGAAGAGACTCTGGGGGCTGCACTCTGAGCTCTTTCTCTGGGCTTCTCCATTGTTCTTTCCAGCAGATTTGATGTACAGGTCTCTCCAGGCCGAGATTCAAGGCTGCAATGAGCAGGGTGTGGATGGAGAGCAAGATCGACCCTCCCCTTTAAGAACTGGGAACTGGCCGGCGCCAGTGTGTCTGTGTTCCATTGCTGACTGACATCACATGAGCTTCGCCAGCACTCTGAGATAGCGTCTCACTCCTTGGCGTTCGCGCCTTAAGAGAGGTGTGTAGCACCTGATTTAGCGCTCCAACCACTTCCAGGGGCGATAGAAGCCAAGTTTGCAGTCGGAGGCGATAATTAGCGCCAGGCGCTAAACTTTGCGCCCGGCCAATAATTGCGCCCCAAACGGGGCAATACTGAATTTCTCCCCCAAAGGATTATAATGTAGAACATTTGATTCTGAATGTATCTATTGGTTTAAAATTAAGTTCACTGAAATTTGTTTTAATGCATTTTTAGCACTATTGGAGCATTCCAGACTTTAAATGATTACAATACGTCTAAGCCTTTCATTCTCTTTTTTCGTGTCTTTCTCTCCATGTCTTCTTGTTATGTTCTTACAGATCAATCCACGAACTGTGGAAGCTGCATGTTGCAATAGAGGTGAGATCCATTATTGTATCTTTCAGATGCTGATCAAGCTGCTTTCCATTTCCAGCATTTCTTGCTTCTAATTTACATATTTTTAAATCTGAATGAGGTAAGGGGATTGAGGAGGTCACTGAAAGTGCAGCTCTATCAATTCCTCCAAGTCTGGCTTCTTGCGCATCACTGATGTTAATCGCTCCACCATTGGCGGCCATGGCTTCAGCTGCTTAGGCCCGTAGCTCTGGAATTCCCTCCCTAAACCTCTCCACCTCTCTCTCCTTTTTAAGATGCTTCTGAAAACCTACCTTTCATCTGTCATAATATCTCCTTACATGGCTCGATGTCCAATTTTGTTTTATAACGCTTCTGTGAAGCGCCTTTACTACATTAAAGTATATTTTATATAAATATAAGTTGTTGTTCCCTGGCCTGTCTAGCTGCAGTATGTTGTGCTAGCCCTCCTCCTTCATCCAATTCTTCCTTGTCTGGTGATGATGACTCTTGTTGCCGTGCCTCCTCCAACTCCAATCCATTGTGCATTGCCAGGTAGTGCAGAATGCAACCAACTACGATGATACAGCCCGCTTTATCGGGGCCATGTTGTAGGGAGCCCCTAGATTGATCAAGGCACTTGAATCTTTACATCAAAATGTCAATGATATGCTCTGTGACGTTGCTGGCGGTCCCTATGCTCTCATTGTATCTGTGTTATTCAGGCTTGATGGGGTTACGAAAGGGGTGTCATCAACCAGTTGTGGAGGGATATCCCTTGTGCCCTAGTGACCATTCTCTGACATTCCTGGATGGGTGGAAAAGTGGGAGCTGTATGTTTCACAAAATGAAGGTGGCATGGCAGCTGCCAGAGAGATTTGTGCATCCCAGTTGAACATTGATGGAGTGGAAGCCCTTTCTGTTGAACTAAGCTACTGGCTCGTATTCTGGTGCCCTGATAGCTACAGGAGTGCAGACTATTATGCTCTAGACACACGGTAGCTGGCCACTGCCGCAAATCTCAGAGATCTCATTCTGGCTATAGCGTCCATTGCAAAGGTAATGTACTAGTTTGCTCTGGAAAGAAGGACATCGGTGACCTGTTTGATGCAGCTGTGCACTGCAGACTGGGAGATGCAGGTGATGTTCTCTGTCAAATTCACCAAGGTCACTACAGCCACTGGCACAGCATGGCCCCCTGGTCCAGCAGGTCCCACTGCAACAGGCTGCATAGATCAGCGACAGCCTGCCTGGATAAGAGCAGCAGTCTCCTGTGCTGCTCCTCAGAAATATCCTCGAAAGTAGGTCTTGACCTATAAACCCTGTGGGCTGGGTAAGGCCTTTGACGAGCAGCCGCCCTCACCTGCTGTGTTCTGACAGGCCCAGTTGCTGCCTGTCCTTGTTCTTCAGGCTGTTGCTCCTCTTCCTCCAACTGTTCATCCAAATGAGTGAAGCAAAACCAGCGCCCATGATAACCAGTGAGTGCTTAATGAGGGTTGGTAATGGGGGGGGGGAAATCGGAAAGAAGCAAACTGGAAGCTTAGAACTGGCTTGGAAATGCACTGCTCACAATGGCATTGGGATCTTAATGTCCTGAGTGCTTGCAGGTGAGCGCCCCTTTAAATTCGATGTCGAGTCGTGTCAGTCAGTTTGTGAAGCAAATGTCACTATGTTTTACTTAGCGTGTTTGCCGCTGGGCGGGACTTCTAATTGGCCCAGTTAAAATTGCAACAGGATCCAAATGACGTAATCGGACCCTGATTTGAATTCATTCATGTGCCAATCGCCTCTTTCTGGTGGGTACGTTTGTGACCTGAATCAGCTCCACAGTAAAAATGGCTGTCACTGGGGACCGGGCAGGAAGTCCATTTTCGCAATTTTAACCACTTATGTTCCCCTTTCAAGCCGGGCGGGTTGGGTTGGGCTAAAATCAAGGCCACATGTTTGAAGTTTAAAAAAAATTAGTTCCCATGATGTGGGCGTTGCTGGCAAAGCCAGCATTTATTGCCCATCCCTAATTGCCCTTGAGAAGGTGGTGGTGAGCCGCCTCCTTGAACCGCTGCAGTCTGTGTGGTGAAGGTACTCCCACAGTGCTGTTAGGGAGGGATTTCCAGGATTTTGACCCAGTGACAATGAAGGAATGGTGATAAATTTCCAAGTGAGGATGGTGTGTAACTTGGAGGGGAACTTGAAGGTGGTGGTGTTCCCATGCGCCTGCTGCCCTTGTCCTTCTAGGTGGTAGAGGTCACGGGTTTGGGAGGTGCTGCCAAAGAAGCCTTGGCGAGTTGCTGCAGTGCATCTTGTAGATGGTACACACAGCAGCCACGGTATGCCGGCGGTGGAGGGAGTGAATGTTTAAGGTGGTGGATGGGGTGCCAATCAAGGGGGCTGCTTTGTCCTGAATGGTGTCGAGCTTCTTGAGTGTTGTTGGAGCTGCACTCATCCAGGCAAGTGGAGATTATTCCATCACACTGCTGACTTGTGTCTTGTAGATGGTGGAAAGGCTTTGGGGAGTCAGGAGGTGAGACACTCACCACAGAATACCTAGCCTTTGACCTGCGCTTGTTGCCACAGTATTTATGTGGCTGGTCCAGTTAAGTTTCTGGTCAATGGTGACCCCAAGGATGTTGATGGTGGGGATTCGGCGATGGTTATGCCGTTGAATATCAAGGTTAAATGTGTCTCTTGTTGGAGATCGTTATTGCCTGGCACTTGCCACTTATCAGCCCAAGCCTGAATGTCGTCCAGGTCTTACTGCATGCGGGCATGGACTGCTTCATTGTCTGAGGAGTTGCGAATGGAACTGAACACTGTGCAGTCATCAGCGAACATCCCCACGTCTGACCTTATGATGGGGGAAGGTCATTGATGAAGCAGCTGAAGATGGTTGGGCCTAGGACACTGCCCTGAGGAACTCTTGCAGCGAAGTCCTGGGGCTGTGATGATTGGCCTCCAACAACCACAACCATCTTCCTTTGTGCTAGGTACGTCTCCAGCCAGTGGAGAGTTTTCCCCGATACCCGTTGACTTCAATTTTACTAGGGCTCCTTGATGCCACACTCGGTCAAATGCTGCCTTGATGTCAACGACAGTCACTCTTGCCTCACCTCTGGAATTCAGCTCTTTTTTCCATGTTTGGACCAAGGCTGTAATGAGGTCTGGAGCTGAGTGGTCCTGGCAGAACCCAAACTGAGCATCGGTGAGCAGGTTATTGGTGAGTAAGTGCCACTTAATAGCACTGTCGACGACACCTTCCATCACTTTGCTGATGATTGAGAGTAGACTGATGGGGCGGTAATTGGCCGAATTGGATTTGTCCTGCTTTTGTGGACAGGACATACCTGGGTCGTTTTCCACATTGTTGGGTAGATGCCAATGTTGTAGCTGTATTGGAACATCTTGGCTTAAGGCAAGGCTATTTCTGGAGCACAAATCTTCAGCACGACAGCTGGGATGTTGTCCCTGCTACCAATGCTGTCAAGTAGATTGGTGAGGTTGAGGTCAAGTAGATTTTTCCCCTTGTGTTGGTTCTCTCACCACCTGCCGCAGGCCCAGTCTGGCAGCTATGTCCTTCAGGACTCAGCCAGCTCAGTTAGTAGTGGTGCTACCGAGCCACTCTTGGTGATGGACATTCAAGTCCCCCACCCAGAGTACATTCTGTGCCCTTGCTACTCTGTGCTTCTTCCAGTTGTTTGCATGCTGCAGCGTAAAGCACTTTTAAGGAAACTAAGTTTTGATATTTTGTCTAGGCCTACTGTGCAGAGTACATGAGCATATGGAAAAATGAGAACCTTGATGTCCTGCTCTGCCCAGCACTAGGTCCTGCTTTCAGTCTCGGATATGCTGGAAACCTATCAGGTAGGTAACAATTCGGGAATAAGCCCTTTTACCAGAATAAAGTATTGTTCTTGGGAAACTACAATAATTTCACATTCAGCCAGGCTGGTAGTGCATAAAGATAAAATCTCATTGTAAGTGTCTGTGGCAAAGGCAACTCATTTTCTCTTTGGTATGCAAAGCCAAGCATAAGGGTTCAGTTGTTCTGCCATACTATCTGGAAGCTTGGCGAGGAGTATTACTCTATTGAGGTGTCAAGCCTAGTTTTAAAAATTCCTCAGGGCCCATTGGTCCTTCTGGGCACTTAAACAATGAAGCAGCGCTTACTTCATTTTATAAGAAGGTATGCTCTAAAACCATCTAAAATTTACCAGCCTGGAGCAGAGCTTTGCACATGCATGTAAGCAACATAGAGCTCTCGTTGGACTGCCAGAGTTGGATTTACAGCCAAGCCGTGTAACTGCAACCTGATGTAATTCTGATTAATTTTATTTATCTTTTTTGTTTCTGTTAGTTTACATATTTTTGGTCACTTGCTGAATACTGAGGCCCTCTTTGGGGAAGTGATTGGGAGGCACTGCTTAGTGAAATAAAAGAGCTGAATTAATCTTGACAGAGTTATTAATATTGGGCCATCTCTCAGAAACAGCCCAAAGTGCTTTGAATTGCTTTTTGAAGTGCTGCCTCTGTGTTATTTAGGCAAACAAGGCAGCCACCATTTTACACAAAGCAATGTCGTACATCAATCAGATGAAAGACTAGTTAATCTATTTTTGGTAGTATTGGTGAGAGAAGTATCAGTGGCTGAGGCACTGGGAGAATTTCTTCCTCCTCTTCGAATATTGCAGTAGGATTTTTAACATCCACCTGAATCACTGGAACAGGTAGACTAGGCCTATTCCAGTGATTCAAAGCGATGTTAAAGGATGGTGGGATGGGAGGAGGTAAAAGGGCAGGTGTTGCCCTCTCCACCTTTAAAAACATCTCAAGAACTCATCAAGCGAGCTTTTGGTCACCCCTCTGAATCACTCCTTTCCTGATATCCTTTTCCTTACTTGGGACATTTCTTGATGTTAAAGGCCCTATATAAATTCAAGTTGTCGTATTGTGACCTTTGACATTGAGTGTCAGCAGGTTATTCGATTGTGGTAGGATATCACAGTCGAATCTGATCCTGTCCTCACTCAGTGACAACACACACTCAGTTCCAGCAAAGATTGCGAGATAGTGATCAGGAGTTGCAGCCCTGAGTTTCTTTTTTACTTTTTCCTAATCACTGATGGTCAAGAGACAATAGGTAAGGCAGGTGATTTTTTACAAAGGAACTGACCGATAAATTAATTTCCACAACAAATCACTTGCAGTAATAATGGCTTTTGAATCAGGAGCTTTCATGATACTAGATTATTTTAGATGGCGAAAGCATTCTTATTGGGGGGGTTGCAAATACAGTTGGAAGCTATAATGAAACCTTGGGTACTGGAGGAATGAACTTCAACAGGCTGATGGTCCTTTATATTGTCTTAGCATGCAAGAAAAATAAATAATGATGGCTTCTATTTTAGTCACTGCTGACATCTTCTACCATGCATTTGAGACTAATTAAAATATTGAAGGTAAAGATATCGTACTTTTTTTCTGCAGCTTCATCCAGCTACAAGGCTATTTTCAACCTATTAAATTTCCCAGCTGGTGTTGTGCCAGTTAGTACAGTAACGGAGAAGGATGAAGAGGAGCTGAAGAGCTACGTCGGTTACGGCAATGATTACTGGGACAAGACTTTCAAAAAGGTTAGTGCATCTGATTGGAAAAAGGTAAGGCCTGATTCAAAAATCCCTGCAATGAAAGGCTCATCTCATAACCATAAAGTATGTGCGTTCAGCCGAGGATACTTCATCCACTATTTCATGTTTATGTTTTCCTCTCCCTAAGATTTGGAAGCCATATCCTACTAGTTTGTAGAAGATCCTTAAATCCGCATGTACTTAACAGGCATGCTTTTAAACAGAGCTGGATCTCTGGTGCCAGTTTCTAGTTTGAGCGGACGTATCTGGGGCTGAAATGACATTCCCGTGTGCTGACAGCTCAGGGATAGAAAACCAACATCTTTGGACTTGCACCTATTTTGTGCTGATCTGCAGTAGCCCTGGGTTTTCTGATGGGGTTGTGCTGTCCATGGGCAGCTTGCACTGCTCCACAGTGAAAGTCTCATTCGGCTATTCATTTGGAATCATCTGCTTTCTGCTCCGAGATTTCCTATGTGTTGCCCAGTGGCAGGAGGCCAGCACGATGCCACCTTTTTTAAACACTGGAGCGTTGCACATTGCTGCAGGTGCACAGCCACCGCATTAGTTTTAAAGTTGCCAGCACTGACCGTTTGATGAGAGCTGTCATCTTTTCTTGCTTGGAATTTTATTTGTTCCCTTTTGTCCTGAGATCATGAAAGGCACGATATAAATGCAAGAAGTAAAAACATAGTGCTGGAAATACTCAGCAGGTCAGGCAGCATCTGTAGAGAGAGAAACAGTTAACGTTTCAGGTCGATGACCCTTCGTCAGAACTGGAAAAAGTTGGGGATGTAAAAGGTTTTTAAGCAAGTGTAGGAGAGGGGGGAGGGGTGGAAAGAACAAAAGGGAAGGTCTGTGATAGGATGGAAGGCAGGAGAGATTAAGAGACAAAAGGGATGAAGGTGCAAGGCAAAAGGAAATGGTAATGGGACAAGTTACAAATACATTATATAAATGCAAGTCTTTCTTTTCTTATCTCAGCAAAATACATAGTAGAAAATGTCTGACTTCAACCTTTGCCACCAACAGGATGTGCAGGTGCCACTTTAAGAAGCTGCTCCTGCCCAGGAAATCCCAACATCTGTGCTCCCATTGTGCGATGGGAGGCATGCTGGGAGTGCAACAGTTGCATTTAAATGAGGGGACAGCAGAAAACATGGGAGAGCTCATTCTGTGCACCGCCAGCACAACATGCACTGGGCCAAATACCCTTCTGCTGCTGGTGTGCCCGAAGCAAGTCTGAGCTCCTTCGTGGCTACAATATTGCTGCTAAGTCTGGAACCTTTGGCTGCTGGAATTCTGTGTAGATGAAAGTCAGCTAAATTGGCACAGTTGGCTAGGAACGCTCTCTCTTCGCCTCTGACCCGAGTTCCTCCTCAATAAAATTACTTTTACGGTCCTGGTCTGATTCCTAGTGAGGATGACTTGGGACTAAATTGGCAGTCTCAAATAGAGGTCATAACGATGACTGGTGTGGGAAATTGAAAGATTATTTTGGAACAAGGGGGGGGGGGGGGGGGGGGAACGACAGTGATTTACCTTTTTTGGGGGGGAAAATGTCACTTTCAACATCTAGCAATGCTCATCTGAGTTGAGGCAGGATGGAAGTTGCATATTTCTCATCTCGTGCATATTTCTTATTTCGCTGTTGTTTTTCTTTCTTTCCCATTTCAGGGTATTACAGGAGCTGTTGGTCTCCCATTAGCTGTGCAGTGTGCAGCCTTACCTTGGCACGATGAACTTTGCCTGCGTTTTATGAGGGAGGTGGAAAGAGTTACTCAGAAGAAGAGAGGCATTTAGCTACATCAGTGATTGGAGCAGCCTTTCAAGTATAGCTGCTTCCAGCTGAACCTTCCATGTAGATGTTGCTCTAGTCGAGGACAGAGCAAATTTTTGGAATTGGGTGGCATATATTTAATGAATTTGGCATAAATAATTTAATTTAAGATTAAAAAGCTGAATTCAAGTGGTGATGTGTTTCATGTGTTTGAAAAACATTGTTTATGCTCTTCTCACTTTTCACTTTTAAACAGATTGGATTGTTGAACCAATTTGAAATTTAATTTAATCTTTTACATCCAGTAAATTTTGTGTTGGGGTAATAGGACATGTGAGGAAAAAAATCTCTCAAAATATTGAAGACCGGAATATCATAATGCACTAAACAAACTGACACTTGGTTCTGCAACTATGGTGGTGGACAATTAAACAACTAACGGGAGGAGCCCAGCACATGAGTGCAAAAGACAAAGCTGAAGCGTTTGCAACCATCTTCAGCCAGAAGTGCCAAGTGGATGATCCATATCGGCCTCCTCCTGAGGTCCCCACCATCACAGAAGCCAGTCTTCAGCCAATTCGATTCACTCCACGTGATATCAAGAAACGGCTGAGCGCACTGGATACAGCAAAGGCTATGGGCCCAAAATCATCCCGGCTATCGTGCTGAAGACTTGTGCTCCAGAACTAGCCATGCCTCTAGCCAAGCTGTTCCAGTACAGCTACAACACTGGCATCTACCCACCAATGTGGAAAACTGCCCAGGTATGTCCTGTTTGGGTTCAGCCAGGACCACTCGGCTCCAGACCTCATTGCAGCCTTGATTCAAACATGGACAAAAGAGCTGAATTCGAGGTGAGGTGTGAGTGACTGCCCTTGGCACCAAGGCTGGATTTGACCAAGTATGGCATCAAGGAGCCCTAGTAAAATTGAAGTCAATGGGAATCAGGGAAAACTCTCCACTGGTTGGAGTCATACCTAGCACAAAGAAACATGGTTGTGGTTGTTGGAGGCCAATCATCACAGCCCTAGGACATTGCTGCAGGAGTTCCTCAAGGCAGTGTCCTAGGCCCAACCATTTTCAGCTGCTTCATCAATGACCTTCCCTCCATCATAAGGTCAGACATGGAGATGTTCGCTGCTGATTGCAGTGTGTTCAGTTCCATTCGCAACTCCTCAGATAATGAAGCAGTCCATGCCCGCATGCAGCAAGACCTGGACGACGTTCAGGCTTGGGCTGATAAGTGGCATGTAACATTCGCGCCACAGAAGTGCCAAGCAATGACTATCTCCAACAAGAGAGAATTTAACCACTGCCCCATGACATTCAACAGCATTAACATTGCCGAATCCCCCACCATCAACATCCTGGGGGGTCACCATTGACCAGAAACTTAACTGGACCAGCCACATAAATACTGTGGCTACAAGAGCAGGTCAGAGGCTGGGCATTCTGTGGCAAGTGTCTCACCTCCTGACTCCCCAAAGCATCGACAAGGCACAAGTAAGGAGTGTGATGGAATACTCTCCACTTGCCTGGATGAGTGCAGCTCCAACAATACTCAAGAAGTTCGACACCATCCAGGACAAAGCAGCTGGATTGATTGGCACCCCATCCACCACCTTAAACATTCACTCCCTCCACCACCGGTGTACCGTGGCTGCAGTGTGTACCATCTACAAGATGCACTGCAGCAACTCGCCAAGGCTTCTTCGTCAGCACCTCTCAAACCCACGACCTCTATCACCTAGAAGGAGAAGGGCAGCAGGCGCATGGGAACACCATCACCTGCAAGTTACACCAGCCTGACTTGGAAATATATCGCCGATCCTTCATCGTCACTGGGTCAAAATCCTGGCACTCCCTCCCAAACAGCACTGTGGGAATACCTTCACCACACAGACTGCAGCGGTTCAAGAAGGCAATTCGGGTTGGGTAAAAAATGCTGACCTTGCCAGTGACTTCCACGTCCCAGAAATGAATTAAAAAAAGTTAGGCTTCAGTTCCTTTTTTTAGCATTTTCCTTCAATTGATAATAGGAAGTTTCAGTGCTGAATTACTGATGTGATTTAGTAATTTGCTAACCAACCCATTGGGTATTTGGATATTCTTGTCTCTTGACTAGATATGAATTAGTAGAATAGTCAATTTAGGCTGATTATTAACCTGCGCAAACACTTGGGCCTCGATTTTGCCGGCGCTCAGAGGGCAGGTTCGGAGGCGGGTCAGGTGTTAAAGTCCCAATGATTGACGGCGAGTCGGAAACCCTCAGTGTGAGTTTCAACAGTGTCAGGTCTGCGATTTCACAACAGACCCGACACCAAGCGGCGGGTAAGGGATTTATGGCACTTAACTCCTTTAAGTGCTTGTTAACTGCTATTTTGAGAGCTTTTTCCAATTTTCTAACATTTTAATTGGGTTTCACGACGTTTGGAGATCACACCAGGTAAGTGTGTCGGGACGACCAACGAGCTGGAAACTTCACAGCTGCAACTGCAGTCTAAAAGCTGCACATCACATCTGCTCAATTTCAAATGTCAAAGGATACTGATTTAATGATTTGGGAGACACATTCTGTCTTGAGGCTGTAAATGTCTGGTGTTAACTCTAAATCCACTGTCACCTGAATTGCTGGACATAAAAGGCACACTCACCCTTCACTGTGCCACCTCAAATTGTGAGCACACAAATGGCAACGATGTCAAATGTTCATACAACATAAGTTTCTGTTCTTTTATTATGTTAGAATTCAATGTTTAATTTATTCTATCAGAACACCCAAGTGAGTACCCTTGTGATCATTTATGTGTCAGCTTTCTCTTACATGTGCTTCTACATTGTGCTACCCCTGTGGCTTAGCAGATGTAGAGACGACCTGCTCACTTTCCTGCAGCACCTGCTTAGACGCCTTTGGCGGTCGCCCTCTGGATTTTGGAGCCTTTGAAGGCCCCGCCAAAGTCTGCTACTCTTGCGGCTGCACAGGGGCAGACTCAGCCATCACTGCTCAGGCAGTCATTTGGGGCTCTGACCGAGGGGTTGGCAAGGGAATGGAAGTTGGAGCGCTTGGAGAGGAGCCCCCACTTGCACGTTGTGTTCTACCATCATCCCTCTCATGGGCCACCCGCACTTCTCTGCTAGCAAGTAGCTGGAGAGCACCTTGCTGCACATCAGTGGGGCCATGAGGATCCATCTCTGTACTGACATTCCTCATAACGGGGACGTCCATGGACCTCTGGTTCCACTCCATGATAGATGCCCATCTATCCTCCATAGCTGACCATCTATTTAGAAGAGTCACCATGTTCATTTGAGTCTGGCAATTTATGTCCTCCATGGAGGTTGCCATCCTTTCCATGGTGGGACCTACATTCGCCATTGCGTGCACCACGACATTGCTCATGTTTGATATGGACTCCGCAGTCACCATGGTTGCAAACCCAGTCAGAGCCTCCTGCACTTCTTCCTGAAACTCCAGCACTGCTCTCTTTCTGGATGGCCACCAAGGCTCTGTCAACATGCAGCTGAGCAGAGCTAGGAGCGTTGTGTGGCCTCCGACGAGGACTCTCCACTGCTGTCCCTGTCTCCACCATCTGCTCTTGCTCACTTGTGAGTTGTGATACACCAGGTGACAACACTACTCTATCTCACGAACGACCCACCGAGGTGTGTCTCTCTGCGCTGTTGCAGGGTGCGCTCATTTCTGCTGATGCTGCTCCCTCAGTGGATACAGCATCCTCTGAGGAGTCCTCCTGCTCTTCCTCCTGCACAGTAGGGAGGGGGGCTCGTGATGGTCCTGTGGGAGAGGAAAGACATGAGTTAGACATGTGATATGTAGATTGCAGACACATCCCATTGCGCACATGATGAGCATTCAATTTCTAATGACATCAGATGCCATATGTGTCACTCATGAAAGCCAAATAAGATGGATGGAGAAACATTCTGTCACCAGGTTGTTCAACTGAACCCGTCTCTCTGTCCACCACTTCGAGCTGTTCCCCTGATCCCACAATGTCCAGAGCGGACTCCTCCGCGTTGGTCAGCTGTGATAAGGATGGTGGTCCTCCTCCTGTTCTCCCTCTTCCTCTTATTGTAGCTTCTCTTTTCCTGCAATGAGGGAAAGAAGTGGCGTTTCAGTGAGAGTGATGGCATGCATGTAAAGAATGGATAGGATAGATGTTTAGAGGGAGACTGTGAAGGACTGGGTTCCCATTACAAAGTTCCCTCCTTTTGAGTTGTAAGTTGTTGTCAGTGCATAACCTTGAGGGTGGGTGTGAGGGGTGCATAGTAAGATGGGGAAGTAATTCTGTGCATAGGGAGAGAGGGATGGGTGATGGTGCAGGGGATGTTGGGGTGAGTTAGGATGTGCAGGAGTAGGGTTACCAATGCAGAGTGATGGGGATGTGATGACAGGCACAGCAGAATTAAGGTGAGTGAGCTTTTATACTCACTTTTCCAGAACGCAGGAGATCATTGAACCTTTTCCTGCATTGGACCCAGGTATGTCTATACACAGACCTGGCATTGAGCTCCTCAGCTATTCGCAGTCAGGCTGCCTTTGTCTGCTGAGGAGGTTTTCTTCTTCCATCAGATGGGTACAGGACCTCCCGACATCCTCTGACTCCCTCCACAAGAACACGCAGGGAGTCCTCGTTGAAGCGGGGAGCTGCCTTTTGTTTCTCTGCAGACATTGTGGTGAGAGGCAGCAGTCAGAAGCACCAGAAACCACTTGAGATTCAATGGGGAAATGGTCCCCTTAAATGCACCGGCTGCAAGTGCTTCAGCATATCAGCTGAACAGACCTGCACCTTGTGATCAGGGCGGGCAACCCACATGGCGGGGTTAACTAGCCTAATTAACCAAATATTGCGTCAACAGGCCGGCAGTGGGACGGAACCCGCCAACTACCTTGGTGTCTGTTTATTTCTGTAATATATTAAACTGAAGAACCAGAAACAACTTTCACCTTTTGTACTTCTTTGTTTTTTGTCTTTCCTCCAAACCACTTAAAACTGAAATGCATGCTTGATCAGTTTTGGATAATTATCCATTCTGGTCACTAGGCAGATAATTGGTCATAGACAGCCTACACTCTGCCTTTAAATAGGCACTGCCTTAAATAAAAAGGCTGGAATTTTCCTTACCTGGGCGGGTCAGGTGTGAGCGGTCAGCATAGCGGGTTGGGACCCCGTTCTTTTCATCGCGCTCCTCAAAGCGACTTTCCCTAATGGTGCTTATTAAGGCAGGCCTGCATGTTCCCCAGCCCTATTAAATGGTGTGGGTCTGATGACGTCATCGCTGACTCATTTCCAGCCAGGATATTTAAAGGAGCCATAGCCACATTGCATTTTAAGGTTCATCTAGGAGTGTGCAGGCACTGCATTTTAGCTTTTGGGTCTTGCTCAGCATCGGGGGCCAGCGAGAAAGAGGGCGATCCTGGAGGTGCAGGAAGAAGTGCAGGGGGCTCTAACAGGTTTTGTGACCATGATGTCTGCAAATGTTCAGAGAATGGAGGAGTCCATCTTCAACATGAGCACCACCATGTCGCAGGTGATGGCGACTGTAGGCTCTTCCATGGAAAGGATGGCCACCTGCATGGAGCAGCTAATGCGCCACGCCCATGAGCACATGCTATCAATGGAGAATGGATGGCAGAGGCTCATAGACCTCCTCTCTAGGAGGGATGTCAACGTAGACTTGGTCCTCATGGCCCCACTGCTCTGCAGCAAGGCGCTCTCCAGGAAGTGGCAGGGAAGTGTGGGTGGCCCATGAGAGGGATGATGGTCAGAGGGGACATGGAAGTGGGGGCTCCTCTCAAAGCGCTCACACTTCTCCCCCATTGCCTGCCCCTCAGTCAGAGCCCCAGATGCCTCCTGGGAACGCGATGGCTGAGTCTGCCCCTGCACAGTCGCAGGAGGAGCAGACTTTGGCGGGGCCCTCACAGGCTCCAAAACCCAGGGGACGTCCACCAAAAGTGTCTATGCAGTCGCAGCAGGAAAGTGAGCAGCCTGCAACTACCTCTGCTGAAGCCATAGGGGTTGCACCTCGTAGAAGCACACATATCAGAACGATGACATAGAAGTAGATGCACAAGTGTAAGCACATAGGTGTTTTAAGAACTGTTTCTGTTAAGGTTCTGTTACTCTTATGTCACACATAAAACTATTTTCACCACTTTCCGGTCATGCCCAATTTTGTCAGCTACTTTGGAAGTGGCTTCGTGAGTTGGAGTGAATGATGAGACATAACGTTACCTTCAGCAATGGGGGTCAGTGTGAAATGAATGGCTTCGTCATTGTAGGGATGCTTTATGGTGTTGTTGTGGGGGGTGGGGGCGGAGTGGGGGAACCTGGTGCAGCATGTGGCAGCCATATGGGTGTAATGCATGAAGTTAAGTAAATCTGGCCATGACGAGGCCATCGCTGGCCTCCTGGGCAGCAATATGCTCGGGTGCTGGTGGCATCTGGACCTCAGGTTCCTCCTGCTCCTCCTCATCTTCCAGCTGATGGACCTCCTCCTCCTCTGAAGAGGCTGTGCGCTCAGAGCCTTGCTCCTCATGCAGCGCTAATCCTCGTTGCTGTGCTATGTTGTGCAGGGCGCAGCAGATGACGACGATTCTGGAGACCCTGACTGGTGCATACTGAAGGGCTCCTCCAGATCTGTCAAGGCATCCGAAGCGCATTTTCAGCATGCCTGTTGTCTGCTCTATGATACATCTGGTGGACGTGTGGCTTTCATTATATCTCTCCTTGGCCTCAGTACTTGGTCTCCTCAAGGGTGTCATGAGCCACGTGTTCAGTGGATAGCCCTTGTCTCCAAGCAGCCAGCCGGAAAGTCTGGAGGTGTGAAGAGCTGAGGGAGGAAGGACTGGCGCATGACGAAAGAGTCATGACAGCTGCCAGGGAATCTGGGACACACATGCATGATGATCTTCCTATGGTTGCACACCAGCTGCACATTGAGGGAGTGGCAGCCCTTGTGGTTCACAAAGGCTCCTGGGTGATGTGGGTGTGCCCTGATGGCCACATGTGTGCAGTCGATGATGCCCTGTAACCGTGGGAAGTCAGCCAGAGTGGCAAAGCCAAGCGCCCGCTGAGTAACACTGGCGTCATCAGTGGCAAAGTTGATGTAATTGGCTGAATTGTTAAACAGGGCATCGGTGACCTGTGTGAGACATCTGTGGGCAGCTGACTGCGAGATGCTGCAAATGTCTGCCACAGATCCCTGGAAGGAGCCTAAGGCAAAGAAGTTGAGAGCGCTGGTGACTTTGACAGTCACTGGTAAGGCTTGTCCACCCACTCCTCTGGGCTGCAGGTCTTGCTCCAGCAAGCTGCTAATGTCTGCGACGACCTGGCGCAATAGCCTGAGCCTCCTTTGGCACTGCTGCTCAGTCATGTTGAGGAAGCTCATCCTCTGCCTGTATACCCTGTGCTGGGGATATCGCCTCCGGCGCGGTACAACCCTGCGCTGATGCCCTCTGTTCTGTGGAGAAGGTTGGTGGTGCTGTTGTTGCTGCTGCTGGTGTGTCTGATGCTGCTGGTGTTGGGGTTCATCATGGTCCGATTCTGAGGAACAAGGTGAGACAGTATAAACAGCACCCATGCTGATGTAATAGATGGCAGGTCAAGTAGAGATCAGAGAAGCAATCTGTCAATGGTGTGATAGGTAGTAGCAATGAGGTGACAGTGGTTTCCAAATTTGCAGAAAAGACTTGCAAACTCTAGAGACCTAAATCTGTGCTGAAAATGCACGCAGCAACAGCATTTCCCTTAGGAAAGTAAGCAGGTGTCAGGTGACAGTATTTACTGTGCTTTCCATGCTCTGCAGTAATGACTTTGATCAATGGCCACTGAACTTCCTGCCTCAGCTTGACAGACGTGATTCCCGAGCTGGTGATTCCCATGGTCATGCAGTGAAATTCAAAAGGTATAGTTAAAAAGATGGTTAAGGGTCTGACAACAAGCTGATAATGATCTAACTTAGGTCGCCCGCCTCTGACGTTCGGGTCCCAGCCGCGCTGGCAAACGTGCCTGAGTTAAAGGCGCGAGGAGGCGGGATGACGGCGAGTTCCCGACCCGTTCCGATTTATTTCCACTTCCTCTCCCAAACACGCAAGGACAAAATGAAAATACCGGCCAAAGTGTTTGGCAACCTCTGCTCTATCTTGTTAGAATGTAGTCAGAAGGGTGTTGTGGGATTTTGGCCACAATATCACCCTGAGCATCAATCTAATTTGCATTGTCTTGCTGTGCATTTTGTAAACAAATTTTTTAAAAGTTTGAGGGAGACTTTATTTCATGGATATTTCATCTAATTTATTAGCATCACAGCAAAATTCAGCCAGTTTGATTCAAGAGTAGCTGATCTTACCAGGATCAGGCTCTGGCATCATTTTCACCACTTTTCTGTTGTTGGCGGTTGTCTTGCTTCTTTTCTTGCTGATAACGTAGGAAGCCTGTTTTTCTTTCTGATCCTGTATGCCGGAGAATAATGAAAGAAAATTACTCTTCAAAACATAAAATCGATCCTGTCTTTTTGCTCTTCAACTTTTGCGCTTTTTTCATAAAATCTGGCGAAACTTTATGGTGATGTTTACCTTAATTATATAAACTGTCTCGCCATGTCTCTGATTGTTGACTTCCCTCTCATTCATTCAGTCTTTCTACTGTCTCCACACATCTGCACCTTGATGTGTTGATTAATACTGCGAGAGACACAAGCTTGGAGCTGTTGTCTCTGTGCCAGGAAATAAAGTTCTAGACGCAGAGACTTGCGCACGAGTTCTGCTCACAGGACTTAGATGATGACCTCGATGAGGGTGATGGGCAATGTTAGTGTCAAGGAGCATGGAGGAGTCCGGCTCCAGCATTGCACAGGGTTTTGCACAGAGCTTGGAGCCCATGATTTCCAGGATGGAAATGATGGGCAACTCCATGAGAGAACTTGTGACCCAAACATGATGCTGGGTGTGATGGGTGATCTCGCAGCTTCCATTGCGGCACAGGCGACCCAAAGTCTCAGTGCTGCAGTGGAAGTGCAGACTGCTCTCCTGCACTCTCAGCTTGCTGCCACGTGAGCTCAGACTGCTGCCATCGTGGCTGGGTTTAAGAGTGTCGAAAGGAGCTTGCAGGATGTCACAGCAGTCCAGCGATCTGTGCTCCAACAGATGGCTAGGAATGCTAAGAGGCCGCCCCAGGGAGTGGCAGTGGCTCTGTGGAGCAAGAACCTGCTGTCCTCTCTTAGGGTGACAGCATTCCTACTCCCACCACTGCCACTCCGCCAGTGCCCTCGCTGCTGCTTGTCATCCAGCCAGCCCAGACTGCTGCCGCCCATGCCGAGGTGGTGCAGTCTACAACCGGGCCTTCTAGGCCCAGAGCTGCTCGAGGTCTTCCTGCAAGGCCATCTGTAGTCTCCCACACTGAAAGTCAGCAGCCTTCCACCAGCCCTGCTGCAGCTACTGGGGGAGCACTTCGTAGGAGCACGAGAATAGGAAAAGGCACACGAAAGACAGACACTAAGAGAATGCACAAGGGTGATTAGTTGACTTTGGTCTTTTGATTTGAATTTGATAAATTTATAAATTATGTTTGGAATGTGTGTTTTGTGGTGGCTCTCATTTCAGCTTTGGGCCCAGGAGGACGCTGAGATGTTCCGTGACAGAGGGATGGTAAGATGGGGATGTGGTGAACGGGGCTCTGGGGTTTCATTCATTAGAACCGGAGTCTGATGAGGTGTTCACGGACAGCCTGTCCGGAATGGGGATGTGCTGCCTGCCTCCTCCCTTCCCCCTCTTCCTCCTCCTCCTCCTCCTCCTGAGGTGGTCCCGGAACCCATGATGGCAAGGGCTACGCATTCATGATGGCCAAGTTGTGGAGCATGCAGCAGACCACCACGAAATGGAACACCCGCTCCGGTGTGTACTGGAGGGCTCCTCCTGAGCGGTCAAGGCAGCAGAACCGGTCTGCTCGATGAGGTTCCTCGTGGCAGCATGGCTCTCATTATATGATTGCTAGCCACGAGTGGTGGAGTGGCGGAGGGGACTCATCAGCCAGGTGCAGAGCGGATAGCCCTTGTCTCCGAGCAGCCACCCTCGGCTTTGATGTGGTGGCTGGAAGATTGCTGACGCAGGATGAAGGCATCATGACTGCTGCCAGACTACCGGGCATTGACCATCATGATGTGCTGGGTGTGGTCGCACAACAACTGCACATTAAGTGAGCGGTAGCCTTTGCGGTTATGGAACAGCTCAGGATTGGTATACGCCGCCTGCAAAGCCACGTGTGTGCAGTCGATGGTGCCCTGCACCATGGGGAAGCCCAATATCCTGACAAAGCCACATACGCGCTCGTCCTGCTTCTCTCTGTTCAGAAAGAAAGCAATGAAGACCCTCCTCCTGGAGGAGAGAACCTCTGCGACCTCCTGGATGCAGCGATGGATGGCAAACTGGGAGATGTTAGCTACGTCTCCTGCTCCAAACTGGAAGGATCCAGTGGCGAAAAAATTGAGGGTCTCGGTGACCTTGAGGGCCACTGGGAGAGCCATCGTCGCCCTGCTGTCAGGCTGCAGGTCAGGTTGCAGGCAGGTGGCAAAGTTCTGTGACCATCTCCTTGGTGAAGCGGAGTCTCCTAATACACTGCTCCTCGCTAAAGTGCAGGCAGGAGAAGTGCTCTCGGAAGACTCTAGGTGGGTAAGGCCTCCTGCCGAGAGCCCTCCTGCCCCTCCTCCTCCTCCTCCCTCTGCGAGCACCTTGTCCACTTCTCGCTGCCTCCGCCCCATCTCCCTGTCATACTCGAGCGCGAGGGGGTCTGCAAGCACAGCGCCCATGACTGGGAGCAAATGGTGTGAACAGAACCTTTGAAACAGAACCCTTGCAGCAACACTCCCTGTCACCTCAGCAACTTTAAACAACTCCAGAAAGCTCCACAGTTTAGGGGGTAAATATTACATCAGGATCTGGGAGCCATGCAATGAGATTAGGATTAAACCAATCTTGTAATTCATGAACACAAGTCCCCAGTACAAGAGTGCCAATACTTTCAACAACAACAACAACTTACATTTATATAGCGCATTCAACGTAATAAAAACGTCCCAAAGCACTTAACAAGAGCGATGTCAATAAAAAACATTTTTGACACAGCCACAGAAGGACCTATCAGGACAGATGACCAAAAGCTTGGCCAAAGAGGTAGGTTTAAAGGAGCATTTTAAAAGAGAGGTAGAGAGGCGGAGAGGTTTAGGGAGGAATTCCAGAGCTTAGGGCCTAGGCAGCTAAAAGCACGGCCGCCAATGGTGGAGTGATTAAAATTGGGGATGCGTAAAAGGCCAGAATTGGAGAAGCACAGAGATCTTTACAATCTATATTAACGATTTGGAGGAGGGGACCGAGTGTAACATATCAAAGTTTGCAGATGATACAAAGATGGGAGGGAAAGTAGAAAGTGAGGAGGACAGAAAAAACCTACAAGGGGATATAGACAAGCTGGGTGAGTGGGCAGAGATTTGGCAGATGCAATACAATATTGGAAAATGTGAGGTTATGCACTTTGGCAGGAAAAATCAGAGAGCAAGTTATTATCTTAATGTCGAGAAACTGGAAAGTACTGCAGTACAAAGGGATCTGGGGGTCCTAGTGCAAGAAAATCAAAAAGTTAGTATGCAGGTGCAGCAGGTGATCAAGAAGGCCAACGGAATGTTGGCTTTTATTGCTAGGGGGATAGATTATAAAAACAGGGAGGTATTGCTGCAGTTATATAAGGTATTGGTGAGACCGCATCTGGAATACTGCATACAGTTTTGGTGTCCATACTTAAAAGACATACTTGCTCTCGAGGCAGTACAAAGAAGGTTCACTCGGTTAATCCCCGGGATGAGGGGGTGGACATACGAGGAGAGGTTGAGTAGATTGGGACTCTACTCATTGGAGTTCAGAAGAATGAGAGGCGATCTTATTGAAACATATAAGATTGTGAAGGGGCTTGATCGGGTGGATGCGGTAAGGATGTTCCCAAGGATGGGTGAAACTAGAACTAGGGGGCATAATCTTAGAATAAGGGGCTGCTCTTTCAAAACTGAGATGAGGAGAAACTTCTTCACTCAGAGGGTAGTAGGTCTGTGGAATTTGCTGACCCAGGAAGCTGTGGAAGCTACATCATTAAATAAATTTAAAACAGAAATAGACAGTTTCCTAGAAGTAAAGGGAATTAGGGGTTACGGGGAGCGGGCAGGAAATTGGACATGAGGCTGAGTTCGGATCAGTCGAGGCCCTGTGGGTGGCGTAGCGGGCCCAGGGGCTGAGTGGCCGGGTCCTGCTCCTACTTCTTGTGTTCTTTAGATTTGAGGTGAGGATCAGATCAGCCATGATCTTATTGAATGGCGGAGCAGGCTCGAAGGGCCGATTGGCCTACTCCTGCTCCTATTTCTTATGTTCTTATGTTCTTATATCTCAAAGGCTTGTAGGGCTGGAGGAGCCTACAGATTGATGTAGCCAACTTGTGCTTGTTTTGCACTGGTTTTTTTGCCACCATGAGAGGACAGATATAACACCATAACAGATATTAACGTTGCTTTGCCATTTGGTGGTAGTGGGAGTGAGGTTGGGTAGAGTTGGGCATTATTTCTTACCCTTAAATTTAAACACAATGGCCTGGATTTTGCATTGAGAATAATGGTGAGGCTATCAGCGTTCACCATTATTAGGGAGTAAATTGGACTGCAACTTCCGGAATCTGCACATGCGCAGCTAAACACGGAAATCCGGAAGTTGCTGTCCGATTTGCCCTGCTCCTCCACAAGGCATTGAAATCCATGTAAAGGCATGAAGTTGTGGTACTTGCCCATTATTTACCCACTAAACACGCCAGGAAAAGTTAGTGCTGGTGCACCCAGGTGTAAGTGAATTTTAAACGCTGTGCTATATAAGTCTTAATTACTGTCAAACAACCTCTCTGGCCCTGAAAATTGAATTTTACATGTGTGGAATCTCATTCCTTCAGAATGTAATTATTGTTGGAGTTTTAAAAAATATTGGGGCAGAAATTCGGGTCCCCACGGGTGAGTACGCGCTGTGTACTCACCCGTAGGGCCACCGGAAGTGCCGGTTCCACGCATGCACGGGAAACTGGAACTTCCGGTCTCATGAAGGAAGAGGTTTGCGGGTCAACCTCGTGCGCGGGAGAGGCAGCGCGCACGCAGCGAACTTCGGCTTTTTTTTACAGGTTTCTCCGTGCGGGTAAGTCCCCAGCAGCTGCGCGGGGAAAAAGCAGGCGCAAGGCCTGCTTTGAACAAGATAAGTGGTGAATTAAGTAAAATTAAAACATTTTTTCCACAGGTTTATTATTTTTAAATACTTTAAAGAAAGGTAAGTTTATTTTTAGCCCCGTTAAAAAACTGTCATTAATTTTTTCAAAAATTTAAGTTATTGTTTAAAATAGTTATTTTATGTAATTTATAGTTATTTTAAAAATGTGATTTAAAAAAAAATTATTTGAAGTTTTATTTGGTTTTGGGGCCGATCTCTATTCATAGATTTGACAGGTCTTCCTGTCAAATCTATGAATGGAGATTCCCTGCTCTCCGTGGCCCACGTGATCCCAGGGGACGCTTCGAACTAACTGCGTCGCTGGGATCCGCGAGCACTGCACGCCGGCAGCTGGAGGAGGCCCACGACCCGAATTCCACGCGGGCCCACAGCACAACGGCAGGCGCGCTAGGTAAGTGCACCCGTTATGCTTGCACCCGCGGGAAGCCTCCGACCCGAATTTCTGGCCCCCCAAAAAAATTAAAAATTTACTTTTTCTTTCTGTCTCTTAATCTCATCTTTCTTCCCTCTTTATTTTGCTTTCTGTACATGATTTTTACAATGAACTAAATATTCTAATTCATATTTCCTGGTTTAAACCCTGTGGCCAGAATTTTCAGAGGTAAGAATGGGTGGGTTGGAGACGTGGGGGAAAGTGAAAGTTGAAAAAATGTGAACCCTGACCCCAACCTGCTTCCAACCTGCCCACTTTCACCTTTCACTCCAGTGGGACGGGAGGGGGGTGGGGCGGGCTGCCAACCCACTGCCAGGAGGTGGGTTGGCAATTTACAAATTATAATGAGGCCTGAAGCCTCTACTTTAACCTGCTTTGCAGGTTTTACTGCAGGCAGCCGGGGATCCCGGGGCTCGGGATTCCTGGTGGCTGCAACGAGGCGGCCTCAGCCTCGAAGAGCACTCCTTGTGGGTCGGGAGGAGCAGGAGTGCTTCCTTCTGGCCCTCCATGCTCCCCCACCATCAGCCTGGCCCTCCCTGGGGTCGGGGATCGGACCCCCCGAAATTGGACCCCCCCGAAATTGGACCCCCCCCCCACCTCGGGCCTGGAACACCCCCGCACCCCCTGAGATCGCGATTCGGCCCCGGGGTCAGGGATCGGACACCCCCCCCCTCCTCGGGGCTTGGCCCCCATCATCCTGGACCCAGCACGTACCTGTTACTCCGGCCTCCTTCTCCATGTTCCCCGCCCGACTGGAAGCCAGCTTGTCAATCAGGCTGACTTCCGGGCGGGTAACCTGCCCCTGACGTTGCACGCACGCTGTGAAGTTAAAACTCCACCGTGTGCCGGGGAACCCCACCTACCGAGTTTCCCGTCGTCTGCCGGGTTCCCCGCTCCGTGCAGGTGGGACCCGGCAAAATCCAGACCTGTGTGTCTCAGTAAGGATTCTTCAATCTGATTGGTTGATGAGCCACGCTGTTTCTTGCACTGCTCTCACACACCACAGATCCCCTGTAGAGGGTGTCGCGCTGAAAAGAATCTCTAAATACCGTAAGTTGCCGCTCAGCAGCCCGCGAAAAGTCTGTGGGCAGCTGTAAGCATGATGAACATACGAACATAATAAATAGGAGCAGGAGTAGGCCATTCGGCCATTTTGAGTCTGCTCCAGCATTCAATAAGATCATAGCTGATCGTCTACCTCAACTCCACTTTCCTATCCCCATATCTCCATATTTAGTATCCAAAAATCTATCGATCTCATCCTTGAACATACCCAAAGACTGCATCCACAGCCCTCTGGGGTAGAGAATTCCAAAAATTCACAACCCTTTGAGTGAAGGAATTTCTCGTCATCTCAGTCCTAAATGGCCAAACCCTTATTCTGAGACTGTGACCCCTAGTTGTAGAGTTCCCAGCCAGGGGAAACATCCACCCAGCATCTACTCCTTAAGAATTTTATATGTTTCAATGAGATCACCTCTCATTCTTCTGCACTTTAGGGAATATAGATTAGTCTATCTAATCTCTCCTCATAGGACAATCCCCTCATCCCAGGAATCAGTCTAGTGAACCTTCAAGGCCAGTATATCCTTCCTTAGGTGAAGAGACCAAAACTGTACACAATACTCCAGGTGTGGTCTCACCAAGGCCCTATATATTTGCAGTAAGACTTCTTTATTCTTATACTCCGATACAGCGAGCACCGTTCCTTCGCCGCTGACCGCAAAATGCGGTCCATTACTTCTATATTAAACTCCCTTTTGCTGGGCTGGTGTTCGCGGTTGAGAGGCTTCAATCTGAATTACTTTCTGCATTTTTTGACATCAGCGTACTTCTTGTCTCAGTTTCAGATGAAAATAATTTAATACTGTAAGAAGTGTTTCTTACCGTGCAGACAAAACCAGAGTAGTCTCAATGTTTCACCATCTAATTCTATTACATCCTTATTGTTTTCTCAGACCATACAGTGAATTGATCAGCAGAACCCAACTCTTCCAGCACCAAAGCAATTAAAAAACAGGACTCGCAGACATGATCGTGATAACAATTGCAACATGTCCCCTTAGTTTAGGACAGGTTGTGCACTTGACGACTGAGCTAATAAAACAACTTGTGTAACTTTCTGATGATCATTGTATTTTATTTTTATTTTAGTCACTGTCAGAGAATTAAGGATCATGTCCAATTCAGTGACACCATTCATTCCTTATTTGTAGTTTCCCACTTTGTCAGCACTTGATAAAACATACAATATACAATGTGTAACCTAGCCTTGGTACGGTTTGCTGTGGCTCAGTGAATATAATTATATTAATGTCTGTGAATGATTACTGTACTTATTATAGTAATAGAATGTAGTTTGGACCTCTGAAGAATTAATGACACATGAAACTATTTGGGTTTTTACTACGCTGAGCTGGCTGGATTGAAATGTGTAAATATTCTCTGATTTTTTTCCCCCATTATATGCATTTAACAGTGCTCTCCTTATCACTTTAACCTGTACTTTGGGGGGGGAAAAAATCAACTTCCGGCAATTCAAGAAATTAAATTCGAGTGTCCCTTGCCAATCCCCAATGTGGAGGAGGTGGGAGCTGTAGAGAACAGACAATGGTAAAGGTAGTGGAAATTTCAAAGTTTGAATAGTGGGAACGAATGGGAATGGATAAAAAATCTAGTGTTTCTGAAATACATTTGGGGATCAGGGAGAATTTATACCGACCTTTATCTCAGAATGCTAAATCGAGGGGATACAGTCCATGGTCGGGTAGGTTGCATAGGCTTGATATGCCCACTGCCTTTTCCTGTTCCTTACTGTCTTATGTTATAAATATAAATAGTATGACTACTACATTTCTAGTTTCCTGTTAATATGTGTTAAGCATTCACCCCAATGTGGCAGCAGAAAACAAAGGATTAGCACATTCAAAATGCATTGGTGTAGTTACAGCAAAGAGACACAAGGTCAGACTTTGGTGGAGGAAGGTTCACACATTCCAGTCCATGTTTCGTTAAGGAGCATACAGTTCAAATCAGGAATGCCCTTGGGTTATTATGTGTGTACTGTACAAGGTGCTCAGCTTTTAGTAAAAAGTGACTTCTCCAGATTGAATGTAATTTATTTTCTAGTGATACTTGGTTCAACTTGTGCGTGCACCCAATTATTAATGATAATTGCTCATTCTGTATTATCCTTCTGTTAGCTGGTTTTGGAATGAACGGATTGTAAAAATTCACTCCTAGCAGTTACAAACCAAATGATGGGAAGACTGATGATAAACAAATCACAGGCTTGCTGATGCAGCTGGCACAGCAGACCAAAGGAGTTGACCTTGAGGAGGCCCAGTATGAATGTCATATTGTGCCTATGTTTTCCAACAATCTGGAGAGGTTATTTGCAGCGTTGTTCTTCAATTTTCAAGGAGCGAAACAGGGGGGAAAAATTCAGTATCGCCCCATTTGGGGCGCAATTATCGGCCGGGCGCAAAGATTAGCGCCTGGCGCTAATTATCGCCACTGACTGCAAACTTGACTTTTAACGCCCCGGGAGGTGATTGGAGCGCTAAATGAGGCGCTGCACACCTGTCTTAAGGCGCAAAGGCCGAGGAGTGAGGCGCTAACTCAGAGCGCGGGCGCAGCGCAGGTGATGTCAGTTAGCGATGGAACACAGACACACTGGCGCCGGCCAGTTCTTAAAGGGGAGGGTCGATCTTGCTCTCCAGCCACACCCTGCTCATTGGAGCCTTGAATCTCGACCTGGAGAGACCTGTGATTACATTTTCAAGCCAAGGACTATGGAGAGGGTGAGAGAACAAGCTCAGCGCTTCAGCGAGCGGGCCTTGGATGCTCTGGTTGGCGCGGTGGAGCGCAGAAAATCTATACTCTTCCCTGAGAGTGGCAGGAGGCCTTTGCCGCGCGAGTACAGAAGAGTGTGGAGGGAGGTGGCTCAGAGCGTCTCCTGCAGGAGCATGGTGCCCAGGACCCATGTACAATGCCGAAAAAAGTTCAACGACCTCACTCGGGTCGTCAGGGTGAGTGGCTTTTTTTCAATACCTCTCCATCCCTCCATCTCAACCTCACTCTATGGCCAGAGGGTCTTAAAACCCCAATTAACAACACTCATCCAACACCTATGGCCCTTTCATGAAACACACACACACATTCCACACTTTGCATACAGTAAGGGCTATTCACCTATGGGAGGCACATCAGGCAAGACCATGGCTGCATACAGTAAGGGCTATTCACCTACGGGAGGCACATCAGGCAAGACCATGGCTGTATATTTACTCAGACGCCGTCCTTTTTCTTGCAGGCCAAGCTGTCTCATAATAGGAGACAGCAGCAACGGACGGGTGGAGGGCGGCCTCAGCTGCAACCCCTCAGCGATCTTGAGGAGCGCGTCCACAGGATTGTGGCAAGCCGGGTGATCGGTCCCGTCGCCACTGGAGACGCCGACCCCGTTCTGGACAGCAATGGTAAGGTCATCACCTTTTTGTCCTCTGTCCTTCCACTTGTCTCTCACAACACCAGCCTTTGACACTTTCAATCCAACTTACTAAATCGCTGCACTTATTCCTCCCTTACTGCCACCCTGTCCTCACGCTAAAGCCACTCTTGTACCTCCCTGCTTTCAGATGGTGATTCACCAGCTGAGGAGACGGGCCTTCAAGCTGCCAGTGGAAGTGAAGCTGCAGCCGAGGAGGAAGATGAAGGCGGAGCATCAGTGCCACCCTCTCCCGAGGAAGCCCATGCCCACACTGGGAACACGCCTTCCCTGGAGGGGAGCAGGGGGGAAGGGTCTGATGAGGGTGAAGCTCCAGGACCCAGCGGGTTGCAGCAACGCGATGGGGGTAGGGAAGCTCGGGGGCCTTCTCCCCGGAGGGAGAGTAGGCCAGCGAGTCCTGCTGCACTGGACGCAGAGGAGGAGCGGCTCATCGCTGAAATGAACACCCAGGCGGTAGACATGCACACTGGGCTCATGGGTGCAGTGGGAAGGGTGCCCGAATGCGTTGAATCACTGGCAAGGAGTGTGGAGCACTTCGCTGTAGCACAGGCGGATGCCACGCTAAAGCTTAGTGCTGCAATTCAGTCTCAGACTGCTGTCATGCAGACTCAGATTGAGGCCATGCAAGCACTGACTGCTGCCATCCTCGATGGTTCGGACACATTTCCCCGGGGCTCTCACCGCGCCGCAGCAGGCCAGCAATCTGTGCTCCAGCAGATTGCTCCGGATGCTGAAGTGCTGCCCCGTGGGAGTGCCAGTGTGTCGGTCGAGCAGGGAGTTGCTGTCCTCTCTCAAGATGACAGCATTCCTGCTGCCACCACTGTCACTTCTCCACTGCACTTGCCACCGCCTGTAGGACAGACTGCTGCCGCCCATGCAGAGTTGGTGCAGTCTGCAGCCGGGCCCTCCAGGCCCAGAGCTGGTCGAGGCCGTCCTTCAAGGGCATCTGCAGTCTCAGGTTATGAGAATCAGCAGCCTTCCACCAGCCTTGCTGCAGCCACTGAGGTCCCATTACGGAGGAGCAGTAGGTTGGGAAGGGGGGAAGTGCGCAAGGGAAGGAGATCACCCTCGAAGGGCAAAAAGTAGGAGGTGTGACAAAATGTTTGTCAATTTTTTATTAAAGGCCGAGGTTCGTGTTTAAACTTTTGTTTAGTGTTTTGGACATTATCTCCAGGTTGTGAGAACCAGTTATGTTAATGACTGTTTTTTTGTATTTCTTTCTATTAGTTTGTCATGAAGAAATCACACACACAGAGTTTGTAAAATAAATAAGTTTTTGTATTCAAAATGTACATGTTTGGTCTTTGGAATCATTACTGCCTTGGCCGGCTTAGGGGTTGCGGGTTGGTTTCATTCATGTTGTTCTCAATGGCAGAAGCCATTTCCTCAGCAGGGGCCTAGAAGCGGCTTGCTATCAGCCATTGACGGACGGCCCTTGCAGTTTCAACATTGTGGGCCGCCCTCCCGCCTTGGTGCTGCTGATGATCATCCTCCTCCTCCTCTTCCTTCTCTTCCTCCTCCTCCTCTGGTGGTGCTCCAAGGCCTGATGGCATTGGCTGGGTCCTGAGGATTGCCATGTTATGCAGCATGCAGCACACAACTACGAAGTGGGAAACTCGCTCAGGCGAGTACTGCAGGGCTCCTCCAGAATGGTCCAGACAGCGGAACCGTTGCTTCAGCATGCCGATTGTGTGCTCAACGATGTTCCTGGTAGCTTGATGGCTCTCGTTGTACTGCAGCTCAGCAGGGGTGTTGGGCGTACGGAGCGGTGTCATCAGCCAGGTGCTCAGTGGATACCCCTTGTCCCCGAGAAGCCAACCAACTGGCTGATGCGGTGCCTCGAAAAGTTCTGCCACAGTAGTCTGGCGCAGGATGAAAGCATCGTGGCAGCTGCCAGGATAGTGGGCATTGACAGCGAGTATCAGCTGTCTGTGGTCACAGACCAACTGAACATTCAAGGAATGGAACCCCTTTCTGTTCCGGAAATCCTCGGCATTCTCATGCGGAGCACGCAAAGCCACATGCGTGCAGTCAATGGCGCCCTGCACCATGGGGAAGCCCGCTATCCTCGCAAAGCCCAGAGCGCGTTCATGCTGCTTGTCTGGGGTCATGGGGAAAGAGATGTACTCTCGTCTCCTTTTAAAGAGGGCATTTGTGACGTGACGGATGCAGCAATGCACCGCGAACTGGGAGATATTGGCGAGGTCCCCAGCAGCAGATTGAAATGAGCCAGTAGCATAAAAGTTCAGAGCCACTGTGATCTTCACTGCCACTGACAGAGACGTCCTGGACCTCAGTTGAGGCTGCAGATCTGGCTGCAGCAGGTGGCAGAGCTCAGTGAGCACCTCCTTGCTGAAGCGCAGCCTTCGCAAACACTGCTCATCAGACATATGAATGTAGGAGAGCTGGTCACGATCTACCCTGGGAGGGTAAGCTCTCCTGTACAGACGCCTGTTGGCCCTCCTCCGTCTGGCCATCATTGCCACTCTCTCTCTGCGTCTCTGTGTCCTCCGATTCAGCTGGCGCAGGACGACGCCCCCAATCAGTGCAGCCCCCATAGTCTCTTAGCAAGCAAAGTTATGAAGGGCAAAAACCAAAGTACCAGCGAAGTTATGATCAGTAGCCAAAACTACCTCACACAGCGTTGACTCAATGCAGAAGTCTCTCTTTCTCTCTCTCCGAATCTCTCTCTCTCTCTCAGAACGAGTGGTGCAAAAATGTCAACCACAGAGAAAGACACGAAGAGGCCCCCTTTAAATAGCGCGCCCCCCCAGCCCCACAGCGATTGATAGCGTTCCAGTCTTCCGGTCGTTGGATGCGCCAGGCGGTAAGGATGGAGGCGCCACTCAATTTCTGCTCCGGGGCGCCACAAGGGCGTTGCACCCTCGTATGACGTCAGAATCTGCGTGCGCAGGAGATCGCGGCGATTAAGTTTAGCGCCGCCGCAAAATGTCTAGTTAAGTTCGCGAGTGGCGCAAACTTCGGCGCTGCCTGCGCGCTAGCTGCTTTGCGCCCCATTAGCGCCCTCTTAAGGCGCTAACGGGAGGCGCAACCAACTGAATTTTTAGCCTCAGATTCTAGTGGAAGCTGGCATTTGCCGTGGCTTTTTCAGCAATTCAGTTGCCTGTATGTCGTTCCAACCTTCTTTTGGAACAGTACACTGAAGGTCTCCATGTGCCTTTAACAAAAGGGACTCGTTTTGATCTGTGCAGCTGATCAAATACTCTACAGAGTTCAATAGTTTCATTCCTATTAAGACCAAGGAAATGTCATCGGTGGATTAGCGATAAATGATTAATCAATATTTTGGAGTTTTTACTTGATTTAAAAAATTTATTGCCTGTTCCGAGTTGCCCTGAGAAGGTGGTGATGGGCTGCCTTCTTGAACCACTGCAATTCTTGTGCTGATAGTGTTACTATGCTAGAAATGAAAATCGGGGCTGTTTCCATAACAATTCACGGCAGTGCAAATTGGGAGGTTTGGGCTTGACAGATGAAATGGTCTTTTCTTGTGCGCACATTCTTTACAGTTTAAAAACATATTCAGTCTTTGCTACCCTGTTCCTGAGCGACAGCCCTCAGTTTAGGCTGGGAATGGGGAAAGGCATGGGTACAGCACATAACATCTTGGCTTGGCATTAGGTTCATCTTTGATTGAGGGTCTCTGAATGGTTGGGTGGGAGTCTACATAGAATTACATAAAATATACAGCACAGAAACAGGACATTCGGCCAAACCAGTCCATGCCAGCGCTTATGGACCACTCGAGCCTTCTCCCATCCTTCCTCATCTAAAAGTCTTTTGAAATTGTTACATTATAACTCACACTATGCAATACTGTTAGTGCTTGATGCTGACACTGGATATAAAGGGGAAATATTCCATTCCCCAAAACTGGTATTATTTACTTTAATGAGCACAAAATCTATCTGTTTTAAACTTTTTTTCTATTTTAGACCTTAACAGGAAGCTTTTGATCCTGTAAGATCCTTGAAGATTTTTATTAAGCCATATATCTGCCTCTTAAGTGTCTCTTCAGAGGATATGGACTGTCACATTGAACATTTCCTAAATGATTCTTGGGTATTCCACATTTTTTTATTATTCGTTCATGGGATGTGGGCATCGCTGGCAAGGCCAGCATTTATTGTCCATCCCTAATTGCCCTTGAGAAGGTGGTGGTGAGCCACCCTCTTCAACTGCTGCAGTCCGTGTGGTGAAGGTACTCCCACAGTGCTGTTAGGGAGGGAGTTCCAGGATTTTGACCCGGCGATTATGAAGGAACGGCAATATATTTCCAAGTCAGGTTGGTGTATGACTTAGAGGGGAACTTGGAGGTGATGATGTTCCCATGCATCTGCTGCCCTTTTCTTTCTAGGTGGTAGAGGTCATGGGTATTGAGAGTTGCTGTCGAAGAAGTCTTGGTGAATTGCTGCAGTGCATCTTGTAGACTCCAGCCATGGTGCGCAGGTGGTGGAGGGAGTGAATGTTTAAGGTGGTGGATGGGGTGCCAATCAAGCGAGCTGCTTTGTCCTGGATGGTGTCGAGCTTCTTGAGTGTTGTTGGAGCTGTACTTATCCAGGCAAGAGTAGAGTATTCCATCACACTCCTGACTTGTGCCTTGTAGATGGTGGAAAGGCTTTGGGGAGTCAGGAGCTGAGACACTCGCCGCAGAATACCTAGCCTCTGACTTGCTCTTGTTGCCACAGTATTTATGTGGCTGGTCCAGTTAAATTTCTGGTCAATGGTGACCCCCAGGATGTTGATGGTGGGGGATTTGATGATGGTAATGCCGTTGAATGTCAACAGGCGGTGGTTTGACTCTCACTTGTTGGAGATAGTTGGAGATAGTCATTGCCTGGCACTTGTGTGGCACTAATATTACTTGCCACTTATCTGCCCATGCCTGAATGTCGCATGGTCTTGTTGCAGGCCAACTGTGTTCAAATATGCCCTGATTTATCAGTGACTGTTAACATTTTTGCTTTGTGATGTGTTAGATATAAAAAAATGGAAAAATACACATGCTATGGAGTGGGAATAACACTACAGTTCTGTATCTGTGTACTATTGCTGTAAATATGTGACTGAATTTTAAGCTTTCCTGAAGTACTTCACTAGAAATACAATTGCTGTTACTTTAGATGCTTTAAAGATGTTATAAGGCTGTACCGAGGCTGTTATATCCCTGCACTCCACCACTAGTGGCCTTTCACTCATCTCTAAATTCCTACTTTCTGCAGTTCCCTTCGACTTGCCCCCTCCTTCCCGGCTTTCAAAACCATTCTTCTTTAATTGCGCCTTTGCCACCTCCTTACCTAAATTTTCCACATTCGCTTAGGCTGTGTGTCCACTTTTTCCTTCATCTTGTAACTTTGAGATGTTTAGCTGTATTTGAGGCGCACTATAGAAATGCAAATTGATGCATCAGACAGTGTTTTAAGAACATAAGAAATAGGAGCAGGAGTAGGCCATACGGCCCTTCGAGCCTGCTCCGCCATTCAGTAAAATCATGGCTGATCTTCAACCACAACTCCACTTTCCCACCCGATCCCCGGATCCCTGATTCCCCTAGAGTCCAAAAATCTATCTATCTCAGCCTTGAATATGCTCAATGACTCAGCATCCACAGCCCTTTGCAGTAGAGAATTCCAAAGATTCACAGCCCTCTGAGAGAAGAAATTCCTCCTCATCTCAGTCTTAAATGGCCGACCCCTTATCCTGAGACTATGTTCCCTAGTTCTAGACTCTCCAGCCAGGGGAAACAAACTATCAGCATCTACCCTGTCAATCCCCTTCAGAAACCTTGTATGTTTCAATGAGATCACCTCCCATTCTTCTAAACTCCAAAGAGTTTGACCCAATCTACTCAATTTCTCCTCATAGGACAACTCTCTCATCCCAGGGATCAATCTAGTGAACCTTCGTTGCACCGCCTCTAAGGCAAGTATATCCTTCCTCAGATAAGGAGACCAAAACTGTGCACAGTTCTCCAGGTGTGATCTCACTAAAGCCCTGTACAATTTTAGTAAGACTTCCTTACTCTTGTACTCCAACCCCCTTGCAATAAAGGCCAACATGCCATTTGCCTTACTAATTGCTTGCTGTACCTGCATGCTAACTTTCTGTGTTTCCTGTACAAGAACACTTAAATCTCTCTGAACACCAACATTTAATAGTTTCTCACCATTTAAAAAAATATTCTGTTTTACTATTCTTCCTACCAAAGTGAATAACCTTATATTTCCCCACATTATACTCCATCTGCCACCTTATTGCCCACTCACTTAACCTGTCTATATCCCTTTGCAGGCATTTCGGGTCCTCCTCACAACTATTAATGTGTTATTTTAGTGGGTGATTAAGTTCTGTCAGAGAGTATTACAATGAGTGGTACTAGGTACATCAATGAATATTATACTCAAACCAGTGTTATTTGAGAGACATAGCCAGGGCTGTTACATTAGAGTTTTATAGTGAAGGTATGTTGTAACTGTGGCGTATGAGAGTCCTACAGTAAGCTTGTGATATATCAAAGTATAGTAGTAAAAATCAGATTGTGTTATAGTTCAGGTAGAATATAAAAAGCTTGTTGTAGTGAGTTATTTATTGTATCATATAGCATCTTTCACTCTATCCCAAAGTGCTTCACAGCCATTGAAGTACTTTTTAAATGTAGTCACTGTTGTAACGCAGTCGGGAAACGTGGCAGATGATTTGCACACAGCATGGTCCCACAAACAGCAATGAGATAAATGTTTTGCTTGTGTTGGCTGAAGGATAAATGTTGGCCAGAATACCAAGAGAACTCCCCTGATCTTCAAATATTTCCATAGGATATTTTACATCCACCTGAGAGGGCAGGTGGACCTTGATTTAACGACTTGCTCCAATTGACACCACTTTTAACACTGGAACACTCCCTCAGCACAGCCTAGATTATGTGTTCAAGTCTCTGGACTTGAGCTTGAACCCACAACCTTCTGACTTGAGAGGCAAGAGTGCTACCACTGAGCCAAGGCTAAAACCTTAAGAGCACTATATGCTGGGAGAGTATCAACGTTCCCCCTATGGTATGCGGCCATGCAGCCGTGCTTCAATCCGGAGGTCCCGCGCAGGCCACTCACAAGCTGTTACGGCTGGAAGAGATACCCCACAGCAAAATTAAAGGGACCGCGTACGAAAAAACATGAGGGGGAAAATTGGAGAGTATATTAGTGCGTTCTAGTTTGGGTTGTGGTGCAGTTTTATTGAGAGGTATGGGACATACTACAGAATTTCACACTGATGGGCATGTTGGGGCAGGAAACACGGCAGCCAATTTGCGCACAGCAAGCTCCCACAAACAGCAATGAGATAATTATCAGATAGTCTGTTTATCTGTTACAGTGAGGAGTCCGTTATATCAGACAATAGTGAGAGGTGTGCGATATGTCAGAAACTATTAGTTTGAAAGTATGGAGTACATCACAGGTTGTTACACTGAGGTGTATGAAGTATATCAAAATTCTGTAATGGGTTGTATGGTTTATCAAAATGTTAATTCTACTCTTTGTGCAGCAATGCAGTGATGTCATCAGATGGATGACACTGCTGTACAGTTTGTGGTCCTGGAGGGTGAGGGAGTACGAAGACTACACACTTAATGGGAACAGATCTCTGCTTAAAGTCAGAAAGTTAAAGCTACAACAAGGGGTAACTCCAGCCCGGAAAGGGAACAATCTAAACTGTCGAGTCTCATTCCTGCATGTAGTGAATTGTTGTTAAAGATTTTATAAATTTTAAACATTTTTTCTTACTTTTCCTTTATGTCTCTTTTTCTCTCTCTATTAATCCAATCTTTCTTTCCCTCCCTTTATTTTCTTTCTGTACCTGATTTGACTCTAATTCGCCCATCTAATTTATTCTCCTTCTCCGTCGTTCCTGTTTCGTTCTCTATTCTTAAATCACTGTTGGTCCCGTCGTTCACTAAGGTTCTAGATACCCCATTGCTCCATTATCAGCTTACACTTCCAGCAAGTTACAGCATAAAAATATTCGAGCTGAAGGGTGCAGGAAAAAGTCTAACGGCGAACGCTCCAGCAAGATGTGACTCGGCCTCTTGCCAGTAAATAAACTGAAATGCAGACAGGCAATGGCCACAGGAGGGCGCTGGTCATCTTCCTCTGGTATCAGCCGCTAACCATAATTTGATTGTTATAAGTGGTTAATAAGATGTTTGCTGACATGAACAATTATGTAGTTTGGAGTTTGTACATGTTTAAACACCAGTGTAGCTGGTTGTCCAGGGACTGGATTTACTTCCAGAGAGTGATGATGATACAGGCCTCACGCACAATGCACTTAGGCTGAAATCCAGGAGAGACGTGTGTTTAACTATACTGCCCGCAATTTCCATTTTGTTCAATTCAATTGATTGGGATGCTCGAACCTTTATCAGATAGTCCCAAATTGAGTAAAACCCGTTATTTGTGATCTAAATAAATCAGGAACCAATCAATCAATCTTCTGAAATGTCTGCCATGAAAGAGCAGCATCTGTATAATCTAATTAGTGGAATTACGGTTCTATATTTGTCATGTCATTTCCCAGTAATCAGCTACAAATCAATTTTTGATAAACTTGTAATGACATCCCAGTTGTTTAATTCTAAAATGTGAATATTATCCCGTGTAAATAATACAGAGACTATCAGTCAGCACAAAAAGGGTAACCTAGTGAACAAAAACTAATCCAGCTTCAGAAAGGGAAGATGCAGCTTGATCAACTTCCTTGAGATTGTCAGAAAGTGATATCCCAAGTGGATTGTGGAAAGTCTTATAACTTGGTGTACCCAGACTTCCAAAAAGTCTCTAACAAGGTTCTGCATTGACGCAGAAATTTATGCTTAAATTCGAGGAAAATTCCAGGAATGGATAAGAAGTTGACCGAAGAGTAGGAATCAACAAGTACTTGTTAGAGCAGTGATGTCGGGGTGTGTGAAAGTGCTGAGTGATGTACCCCAGGGCCTGGTACAAGTCTCTGATTGCTGTTTCTAATTTACAGTAATAGTTCTATTCAGAATCTTGATGCATTCTGGTCATTTTTGAAGATGATACTAAACTATAGGGCAGGAGGGAAGGCTGTCGAATTTGAAGAGGTACCCAAAGACAACTTAGATTAAATATGAAAATGGCCATACAATATTGTACACCAAGGTGCAAGGGTGACATTCAGGCCCTGGAGGTGGTGCAAAGAAGAGCCAGCATGCCAATCCTAAGGATTGAGTTATTATCAGGATAAACAGGAAAAGCTTAAACCTCAACACGAGGAACTGCAAAGGATGTGCTAGAAGTATTTAAAATAGTAAATGCGATAGAAGAGGTAAATCCAAAACACAACTACTTTCAAGCTGAACCATGACAGCAGGGCAAAAGACACAGCTTCAAACTGGTGATGTAGTTCTTCATATAAAATACGATCAACATGTAGGATGGGCATCTGGATAGAGAGTGGAAGCAAAAACCCTGGAATGAGGTAACAGTTAGATTCTATGTTGGGAGGACTGTCGGTTCTTTCTGAGTGGATGACCTCCGATGGACTGAATGCCTTCCCCTTCTCTCAATCTTGTGATTTTGAGAACAACTGAATAAATGTGCTGCATAAAATTAACAGTAAATAATTATATGACCACTGTAATTAATTACTATATAAATATATACCTGGTTATATAATATACCATATTATAAAATGACTATATTGTTAAATACTGTAGCCCAGAAATTCTGATCTTAATGGGGTGGAAGTACAATGTTGTGGTAGCGGAGACAAAGGACGTTGGGGAGCAAATGGGAGCCATGTCCTACTTGGTTCCGTGGTTTATTCCAACGTCACCTCTGGTGGATCCTGGGCTTCCCTGGAAATCCTGCTAGTTATGTCACCCATAGGGTCAGTAATTAGTACATATGCATGAAGCATTGTACTTGCTGTATGTGGTCCCCACAATGCTGTGTTGAAATGGCAACGGATCCCACAGAGAATCAATTGAATAAATACTTTCCGTGTTATTGTATAATACTGGCGGATCCCCTGGGGTGTTGCTCACAGTAAATTAGAGGATACCCTGTTTTATAAGGACAGCAGCATTATATCACGTAACACACAATGCATAATTCTGCTGCGGTGAAGCTGTGTGTCTTTAGCACCATAAGGTCTAATTGCTGTAAATAGGCTCTGAAGCTAATTAGAGGTCAATTTCTTTTGCAGACATCCTGAAGTCAATGAGAGCGTGATTGCTTCTATTGAGCTTGGTAACTGGTTGTAAATCTCTGACTCCGCTCCAAGATCAGAAGAACCCATCAGGAAATGATTGGTTTTACAAAGATTATTTTGCATCTGGAATTTGTGTACACCCAAGTTTTATAATATGAATATATGTATACATACTATACATAGAAACAGGAGAAGGCCATTCAGTACCTTGAGCCTGTTGCACCATTTAATCAGAGCCTAGCCGATCTGTATCACAGCTCCATTTACCCACCCTTGCTCCATAGCCCTTGATAACTTTACCTAACAAAAATCTATCAATCTCAGTCTTGAAAATTTCAATTGACCCCCAGCATCCACAGCCTTTTGGAGCAGTGAGCTCCAGATTCCACTACCCTTTATGTGAAAAAGTGATTCCTGATTTCACTCCTAAATGGCCTAGCTCTAATATTTTTGTATATTTATTACTCTGAATATCTACCCAATAACTTGATTTCCCAACATCGGCGAGCTCGATCAGTTCTCAGGCAGGCCTGTGGTGATCAGTATTTTAATGGCGGCGCTCTGGATGCTTCACCACAATTCACAAAATGGAGCAGCATAGTGGGTCCCCCTTCAGGTAATAACTTGCCCATTTAAATAAAAAGGTCAAAGGTCATTTTTCATGCTATATTATGAATAGAAAGTACTCACTCCCACCTAAATTTTCTTCAATTTTAAGTGTATGTTTTTTATTGTACAGGATTAATGTTCCAATAGTAAAGCTACCTGTGTAATTTGATTAAAGTAAATGCCATGGTTTGTTTTATTGCAGTGTGTCACGTGAAAACTTCAAAAAAATAAGAGCTGGCCCAGGAACATTGAAATTTCCCTGGACCTACCCGCAGTCTAAGGGTCAAATGCTTTTGCTGATCATTTGTTCCACATATCCACTACTCCATGGTGACGGACTACTTTTGCCTTGCTTGACTTTGTTAATAAGAACATAAGAACATAAGAAATAGGAGCAGGAGTAGGCCAATCGGCCCTTCGAGCCTGCTCCGCCATTCAATAAGATCATGGCTGATCTGATCCTCACCTCAAATCTAAAGAACACAAGAAGTAGGAGCAGGACCCGGCCACTCAGCCCCTGGGCCCGCTACGCCACCTACAGGGCCTCGACCGATCCGAACTCAGCCTCATGTCCAATTTCCTGCCCGCTCCCCGTAACCCCTAATTCCCTTTACTTCTAGGAAACTGTCTATTTCTGTTTTAAATTTATTTAATGATGTAGCTTCCACAGCTTCCTGGGGCAGCAAATTCCACAGACCTACTACCCTCTGAGTGAAGAAGTTTCTCCTCATCTCAGTTTTGAAAGAGCAGCCCTTTATTCTAAGATTATGCCCCCTAGTTCTAGTTTCACCCATCCTTGGGAACATCCTTACCGCATCCACCCGATCAAGCCCTTTCACAATCTTATATGTTTCAATAAGATCGCCTCTCACTCTTCTGAACTCCAATGAGTAGAGTCCCTATCTACTCAACCTCTCCTCATATGTCAACCCCCTCATCCCGGGGACCAACCGAGTGAACCTTCTTTGCACTGCCTCGAGAGCAAGTATGTCTTTTCTTAAATATGGACACCAAAACTGTATGCAGTATTCCAGATGTGGTCTCACCAATACCTTATATAACTGCAGCAATACCTCCCTGTTTTTATAATCTATCCCCTTAGCAATAAAAGCCAACATTCCGTTGGCCTTCTTGATCACCTGCTGCACCTGCATACTAACTTTTTGATTTTCTTGCACTAGGACCCCCAGATCCCTTTGTACTGCAGTACTTTCCAGTTTCTCGCCATTAAGATAATAACTTGCTCTCTGATTTTTCCTGCCAAAGTGCATAACCTCACATTTTCCAATATTGTATTGCATCTGCCTAATCTTGTCCTTGTATTTCACATTCTAAGCTAACAGTTAAATATGCTGCTTAGGTTTACGTTATCTATGCCTGTTACCGGTTTAAAAGAACTGGACTGTGTTCCTCTTAATTATGTTTTCTTTAATGGAAACAAGTTCACCTATTTGTCTTTTCCCAGAATCTAGTCCCAAGTCCTGGAATCAACCTTGCTGCTCTTCTCGTAGCCACCTGCAAAACATCAATGTCCGTTTAGAGGGAGGGTGTCCAAAATGACACACCGTCTTCCAAATGTTGTCTGACAAATGATCTATATATGGTTACAATAATTTGTCACATTTAAATTTAATTGGCCACAAGAAGCACCATAATACCTGATTATTTCTGGCAATAACAGTTTACATTTACTGAAAACTTTAAGTGAAGGAATCAAGTTCTTTTCCTTTTCCACTTTCCCTGGTAGTCAAAGAAAAGCTTTGCCTGGGTGGAGCGGTTTCTTGGTAGGTTGGTGTACTCTGGGTTAAGTAACTTTTGAAGGTCCGAGGTGTGATTCCCAAGGTATTCGGAATTAGCTTGCTTCAGCTGGACAAGTGAAAATAAGTCGCATTTCCTAGATTGCTGACAGAGTGAATGTGGGTGTAGGTGTAGCTCTTGAGCTCAGTAGATACAGCAGGTCCCAGATTCTATCCCTGGTGAATGTAGAATTATGAGGTTTCCCTGGGTGGCTCAGCAACTGAGTGTGTGGTTTGGTGTGTTCTTGAGGTGAATATGTGAAAAAGGTAGCAGATTCAATTCTTTAGATGTGGTGAACTAGGTTTCCAAGATATTACCTTTTTATCATATATACATGTTACTTGCTTCAATACGAAAAAAAAGAAAGACTTGCATTTATTTAGCGCCTTTCATGACCGCAGGACGTCCCAAAGTGCTTTACAGCCAATGAAGTACTTTTTGAAGCGTAGTCACTGTTGGCGGAGCAGGCTCAAGGGGCTGAATGGCCTACTCCTGCTCCTATCGTCTATGTAATGTAGGAAATGCTGCAGCCAATTTGCGCACAGCAAGCTCCCACAAACAGCAATGTGACAATGACCAGATAATCTGTTTTTTTTTAGTGATGTTGGTTGAGGGATAAATATTGGCCAGGACACCGACGATAACTCCCTGCTCTTCTTTGAAATAGTGCCATGGGATCTTTTATGTCCACCTGAGAGAGGAGATGGGGCCTCGGTTTAACGTCTCATCCGAAAGGCAGCACCTCCGACAGTGCAGCACTCCTTCCCAACTGCACTGGAGTGTCAGCCGACGTATTACTTCTCACTTATCGACATTAAAATCGGTTTGCCATTTCTTAGCCCATGTGCCCCTTTGGTCCAAATCCCTTTGAATGCTATCAATTTCACTTACCTTTATTGCCTAGCCATATAGCTAAGTCCCATCAGCCAATGATACAATATTACAAGAATCAGGCTCTTCCAAATCATGTATGAATAGTGTCAGCAGTAGGGTATCCAGACCAGAACCCGGTGGAACTGTACAAGTCAGTGTCCCCAGCATGCCTCCAGCAGTACCTACAATTGGCCACTTGGTGGTGTACAAGAGTAGCCTTTGGGCTGGTCACCTCACTCCTGTGGTTTATCAGCTCGGACTGCCTTGAAATCTATTCTGGGTGTACATTATTTTCTATATAAACTACTTTTCTACCCATACATGATAATGTTATTTTCACAAAATACTTTTTCATATTCCAAGAAGTACTCAACACCGCATTCCGTTTACTAGAGCTAAATACTGCGGATGCTGGAAATCTGAAATAAAAACAGAAGATGCTGGAAATACTCAGCAGGTCAGGCAGCATCTGTGGAGAGAGAAACAGAGTTAACGTTTCAGGTCCATGACCTTTTGTCAGAACTGGAAAAAGTTAGAGATGTAACAGTTTATACGCAAGTGCAGAGACAGGGAAAGGGGGGGAGGAAAGAACAAAAGGGAAGGTCTGTGATAGGATGAAAGGCAGGAGAGATTAAATGACAAAAGGGATGATGGTGCAAGGCAAAAGTGGATGGTAACGGGACAATGAAGAAATAAAAGATGGGTCCAGAGGAGGTGTAGATGGTTACAGCAAGAACCATTACCAGCACTTGCTATCCGAGAAAAAGGGAGCGGTGGTTATGATCTAAAGTTTTTGAACTCGATGTTGAGGCCAGAAGGCTGTAAAGTGCCTAAATGAAAGATGAGGTGCTGTTCCTCAAGCTTCCGTTGAGCTTCATTGGAACCGTGTAGGAGGCCGAGGACAGAGAGGTCAGAGTGGGAGTGGGGCAGGGAATTAAAATGACAGGAGACCGGAAGCTCAGCATCACACTTGCGGACCGAACGGAGCTGTTCCGCAAAGCGATCGCCCAGTCTGCATTTGGTCTCCCCAGTGTAGAGGATATCGCATCGTGAGCAGTGAATACAGTATACTAAGTTGGGAAAAGTACAAGTAAATCACTGTTTCACCTGGACAGCGGGAAGGGAGGAAGCGAAAATGCAGGCGTTGTATCTCCTGCGCTTGCATAGGAAGGTGCTGGCAGAAGGGTAGTGGGCGTTGGGCATGATGGAACCATTGCTCCAGCTTCATCAGTCCTACTGAAATCTAATATATGCTCACCGGTGGACTCAGAGGTCAGATTGTATAATTTTAAAGAATTATGGCAGAGCGAGGCTTTGGCAGAGTGAGAGAGTCTTTACAAGCACAAGGGACTTTGGCTGAGGGAGAGAGTCTTTACAAGCACAAGGGACTTTGACTGAGGGAGAGAGTCTTTACAAGCACAAGGGACTTTGACTGAGGGAGAGAGTCTTTACAAGCACAAGGGACTTTGACTGAGGGAGAGAGTCTTTACAAGCACAAGGGACTTTGACTGAGGGAGAGAGTCTTTACAAGCACAAGGGACTTTGACTGAGGGAGAGAGTCTTTACAAGCACAAGGGACTTTGACTGAGGGAGAGAGGTCCAAGTATTATCGGTAACTGCCTAGAGTTCCCTTTGGTTTTGTTTTTCTCTTCTTACTTTATTATTTCAGGTACCAGAGTTGAAATTTCACAGAACGGCTATGGCTGCCAGGGAGGTTCCTCTGTGTTTCTTGTGGCATGTAAACCATTTCAGGTGACTCTAGAGTGGCCTTTACTCATAACCTGAATGCATAACCCAACATAACATAAGATATCAACATAACATTTGGCCATGCCACATACAGTATATAGTACACAAAATTATGTATGTCCCCATTACAACAGTGACTGCACTTCAAAAGTACTTAATTGGCTGTAAAGCACTTTAGGATGTCTCAAAGTCATGAAAGGTGCCGTATAAATCCAAGGGGTAAAAATTGAGTCGCGCCCCATTTGGGGCGCTACTTTTAGCGCCCCGAAAAAATTAGCGGCCCCGCGCCGGAACTTCAGTGGTTGCGCCCCAAGAGGGAAGCGGGGCGCCACTGGAAGCACCCCGCATCCCTCTTGGGGCGCTGCGAGGGAATATCCTGGCGCTACGTGCCGCAGCGCCATGCGCTGCGGCACGTCGCGCCGCGGTATTGCAGGCCTTCCTCCCCTTCTTAAAGGGGAGGGACCCTGCGCAGCGCGAACCGGGGCCCAGCTGGGCCCCCAGGGATCGGGAGTGCCGGCAAAAGAGCCCGGCACTCAAGAGAAGTGCCGGGCTCTTGGAGCGCAGCCGGCACTTCACAGTGGGGGGGCTTCACGGGGGCCGGGGACAGCAACGGGGGCAGGTGCTGGCAGGCGGCCAGCAACAAAAATGGCCGCCTGCCACCTCCCCTTTAAATATCGCCGCCCCGGCCGCACGTACGCCTCCCTGAACCCGTCGGACATAGCGTCTGGCGGTAAATCAGGGGGCGCGACTGAAGATCGCGGCTGGAGCGCGAGCGGGGTGCTGCGCACGGCGATGACGTCATCGCCGGCGGCGCAGCGCCACAGGGCGCTACCGGCTGGCGCCGCCGCTAACCTCCCGCTGAATTTTTCGGGAGGCGTGGGCGGCGCTGCGCCCGGGCGTTAGCTGCTTTACGCCCCATTAGCGCCCTCTTAAGGCGCTAACGGGAGGCGCAAGCAGCTGAATTTTTCCCCCCAAGTCTTTAGTTTTTTTTTCTATTTGTTCTGATTAAACTTTAAAGCATTTTGTTCACTTTCTTGGCAGGCTACAGTGACGTTAGTACATTTCTTTTTGTGCAAACTGGCAGAGGGGATTATAGCTGCCAGCAGGTATCCGGCGGGTAAATGCTGGTTACAGAGAGTTTCCTGCCCTCCCACAGCAATATGAGGCCATGATGGTTTTAACTGCTGGGCCTTATTAACATGTTGCTGATCTACTTCCTGCCCAGAACAGGCGGGAAGTGGCTGCCGGCCTCCAGGGGGGTCTTGCAGTAGGGAAGGGGAGAGTTCCAGGGCAGGGAGGCCTAAACTTTTCTTGTTGGGCCCAGAACAGCACTACTGTTCCTATAGGCCCCACAAAGGAAACTGGAGGGACTCTTCAGCTTCCCGATCCTCTTCACATTGGCCTTCACCTGTTGGGAAGCTGTGGCAGGTTCCCTGCTCAGACTGAAGATAAATTCGCTGTCGGGGCCTGGTGACGCCATCGGACCTTAATTAGCATATGTGAATTAAGACCCCGCTAGCTTTCAGTGGGTGGCCTTAGCTGCCTGTTCGGAAGAAACATAGAAGATAGGAGCAGGAGTAGGCCATTCGGCCCCTCGAGCCTGCTCCGCCATTCAATGCGATCATGGCTGATCATCCAAATTCAGTACCCTGTCCCTGCTTTCTCCTCATATCCCTTGATCCCCTTAGCCTTAAGAAGCATTAGTCAACATTGAAAATAATGGAATCCTTTCGGCTTTCCGGTGAGTAAGTATCCCGAGGCATTTTAATTGCTCACCTGCCCAGGTCCAGCCAGGCGAGTAGGGTTAAAATCCCCAGGTTTTTATTTTTCACTGATCTATCTCTTTGTTAAATCATGTGATCAAAATCATGTTATCACTATTGGAATTTTATGGAGATATTGCAGCTGTTATCTTTGTAAATTGCTGTGACAATTTGGGTTCCATTTACAACCAATGTTTGAAGCCCCCCTGAGCTGGCTGTGATGTCCCTAGAATATATGCTTTCAACCAAATGCTAAGCAGTTTCCAAAGTCTTCCTCAATGTTTAGTTTCTATTTTAAAATAGTTTTCTTGCATAATTTATAACAATTTTATAATGCCACACAGACACGCATCCCTCAAGGTTAAAAAGAGCTTGCTCCGAACTTCTTCCTCAGTTTACACCTCACAGTTCAAATGGGAAGGATGGAGAATTTCTGGAGAAGAGCAAATTCCATTTACACACATGACAGAACGACAGCAGAGTAAAAGCTGAGCGAGTGCTTTGAGGGTTAATTCTGCACAAACCTCAGTTTATTCAGGCATTCTGGTCATCATTACTGGCCCTGAGGTGCTCACTGGGGTGTAGGAAACACCTCGGGGCTGGTAATGACCATAATGATTGAACAAAATCATGTTGTCGCTATTAGAATATATGTACTATAGTCAGCATTATATAAACGGAAAAAACATTGCATAAAAAGTGCAGACCCGTGTGCGACATTATCTGTCACATAATGCTGCATTCCTTCAGGTCAGAGGTTAAAATTAACATTCTCTTTCTCCTGTGCTCCTACTACGCAGGCACTGCACTGAATGGTAAATACTATTGATTTATATACTTTCAATTTTAAAAATATGTATTCAGCAAGAAAATCTCCATGCAAAGAGTGAATGGTTTTCTGGGTAGTGCAGTGGAGTCAAAAAACTGATTCATTCAAAATACCGTTAGATAATGTTACAGTGGAATTAAGTTGTTTTTCCCTGGTGGATGAGCTAAGATGGGCTCTAATGGCCTCCCTCATCTGTATTTATCTTGTGTGATTTGTGCCTTGTGATGAGCTCCTTGTTTGAGCTGATCCATCTGAAGTGTATGAGAGGGAGAGAAGAGAGGCTGAGAGGCACCGATGAAGAATCAGAGGATGGAACTGTGTGGTGGTTCCAGTAGTCGAATGAGGGGATCCCATTCAGGTGGCCGAATGTAAAATTTGTAGGCAGGTGGACGGCACACAGTGCATTGTTTCACTCGGTGGGGAGTGGAGGTGAATTGCAGCATTGGGATCTCCAGACTCTCTGGTTTCCCCTGATAGCCCCTCATTGCCCTTAGAAGGTCAGGCAACCAGCCATTGGGAGGGATGGTCGGGAGGTGGGAGGAGCAGCAAAGGAGATAACTACAGAAGGAAAAAAATGAAAAGAATATTTCTGAGGCAAAATTCCAACTGTTTAGACCGTACAAAGATCACAGATAGCCAGTGACACACAGTACAAGACCAAACGAGAGATTCAGACAACATTATAAACTGTGAGAGAAGCTACCGGAGTTTATGAACAGTAACGCAACCTTGGGATAGCATCACAGGTTTCAACTCACTCGCAAACTTTTAATCTTTGTGATGAATAGTTTACTTAATGTTAAACCATTTTTTTATTAACTTTAAGCATTATCAGTTGAAGCACATAGCAGGCATACCGTGATGCAGAGGCAGCTGGATGGTTGTAACAAGGTAAATAAGATGTTAGCCTGCAGGAGTTGTAGGTAAATTGCCTAATGCAGTTAGTAGGAAATATACTGCACTCTTTCTCTAGCTATATCTATCTATCTATCCATCTATCTATCTACCTAGCTCTCTCTCTCCAGCTTTCTCTCTCTAGCCCGCTCTCTATTTATCTCTCCTATCTAATTGTTTTCCTTTTGAAGCCTCATACACAAAACCAATCAGACTGTACGCTCAAAACAAAATTCAGCTCCACTTTCTAATTGGTTGTTTTTAACAGTAGAAACCGTGAGCCAATCAAAAACCGCATTGGAGGAGGTTGGAAGAATCAGTTCTCTGCTAGCTGCCATCACAGATCCCTACTTACAGCCCAGCAAACAGAAAAAGGAAGAAGTTGGTTGTAATTTATGTGGATAATATTTGCCAGGAAGTCCCTAATCCCACAGTTACTGGCACCACTTTGAACCTAACCTGCCCGACACTTCTCCCACATTTTTCCACACAGCCCTCAGGCCTTCCGTGCCGTCTCAATTCTCAGCCTTAGGCTGCCACTTGCTCCCCTCTGTATATTGGAATCTCACTCTAAATCCTCCCGTCCTGTCTCGCACTCTCCCTCCTGCTCATGACTACCCTTTGGTCCTTGTCGAATCTTGGCCCTTGTCTCCTTGCTCTGCCTCCTTCTGACCCACCTGCTCACTTCTAAGCCTTCAGTCTTCTGCCTGCAAGCAATGCTGAGGGAAAATGTATCAGGTTTTTGAGGGAATATTAATTTAATTTGTGAACACTAATTGTGATCATCCATTACAATAAATGGGTCCCAAGGAATAATTCAATCAATATCTGTACAACAGTGAATCTATGAATCACAAAATTCCTTGTGCGTATTGTGTGAGAACATGAGTAGAGGGTGGGTAGATACTGCCTGTGCAATGGTGATGTAAACTGGTTTGTACTAGACTCCTGGTATGCGACAGAATAAGCCAGCTCTCAATATCGAGCTCTTTCTATCACCTCATTTCATCCATTCGCGCCTTATTAAATCCTCATAAACTTGTCAGTGAAGACAGTTAGCATTTGAGCTTAGTCCATTAGCTTGGTAAAATAACAAGACACAAGACATATGTTCTGACGATCAGCGCTTGTGTGACTGGTACACACTCATGAATTAAAAACCAAACTGAATTGTGCTAATTATTTTCAAATGGAAAAATTTCACTTTAAAAAGATACAAAAATCCAAGACAGATTCATATAATAACGATTCATCAATACATATAACATATCTGAGTACAGAAGTAGAAGATTATTATACCACATGTGTGTATAGGATCAACGCGTTATTCTGCTCTATTTGGGAATAGGAGCAAGAGTTAGCATACCACATGTGGGTATAGAAACAGCAGATTATTATGCTGCATCGAGGGATAGGTGCAACGGGTTATTACTATCATACATGGCTGAGAAACTGTGGGTTATTGAACCACAAGTGTGTATAGGAACAGCAGGTAATTATATGAGGAGGGGGAGCTATTCATTCTTGTATATGGAATATGCAAGCAATGGATTACTATAGCCTTAATGGGAACCAATGGGTTACAGTCCATCTGAATGTGCTATTGTAGCACACATAGGGGGTAATTTTAACCCCAAGAAAGGGTGGGTTTGGGTCGGGTGGGATGTTAACATATTTAAACTCTCAAACTTGACCCCAAGCTGCCTCCAAGCTGCCCCCTTCCTGTTTTAACGGAGGTGGGACGGGGGGCGGGCAACCAACCTGCTCCCAGGAGGTGGTTTGGCTATTTAAATATTATAACAAGGCTGTGTGCCTCATATTTAACCTATCTTCCAGGTTTAACCTGGCTGCTAAAGGGAGGCGAGGACTGCTTCGTGGAAGAAGTAAGTGCCTTTACAGCACTGCTGTGGGCCGAGAGGAGCTGGAGTGCTTCCTCCCGGCCCACCAAGTTAACCTTCTTCTCTGCCTGTCATCGGACCTCCCCCTGAGATCCAAAGACCCCCCTCCCCCCCGCGATCGGACCCCTCCCCCGGGATCGGCGACCACCACTGCTCGCAAACAGACTAACCCCTCCCCCCCCCCAAGATCCGGACCCACGCTGCCACTAACCCAGCTGCAGGCTCCCTACCTGCTCCTGGCCTGTGGCCTCCTCGGGAGCGTCTCTGCCGACAGGGAGCTAAGCCTGTCAATCAGGCTGACTTTCGGATGGGGAATCTGCTTGAAGAAAAGGCGCAGGCTGCAGAGTCAAAACTCCACGGCGTGCGGGGAATCCCGATTTCCCAACTAAAACTCCTCCCCTCCCACCCCCGACTCACAAGACTCGCCCCAGTAAATATCGGGGCCATACTTACAGAACCAGTGAGTTAGTGCACCGCATGTGAGTTTAGAAAATAATGGGGATAATTTTGGCTTTACGCGATAGCGTAAAATAGGTGATAGCGAATCGGTAGCCTGCTTTACATTTCTCCCAATTTTTATTTCCATGAGTACAGAAATTGAGGGTTATTATAGTATAAGTAGGTATAACAGCAAGTTATTATACCATAAATGGGTAGAGCAGTAGTAGGCCATTATTAGGGTAGGAAAGCAGTGGGTGATGGAGCAGAGAATTATTAAACTGCAAACAGGGATCAGAGCAGCTGGTTATTGCAAAAGACAATGGTGGAAGAGCAATGGGCCACTGTCCTACGCATGTTATTAGACCATATGAGGTAGAGAATAAAGGGTTACCAGGCCATACAAATTCTAACACAGTACATAAGTTTAGAGGCAGCAGGTTATTATACTGCATGTGAGTACAGGAGTAATGGATTATTATAAGGATAAAGGTTAGGACATTGCATCATAGCTTATAGAAGTCAAGAAAAATGGCACTACTTGTGAATATAGAAGCTGTGAAATATTGCACAGCACTGAATATAGTAGCTGTAGGATATTACACTCCCTGTGAGTACATCAGTCAAGAGCACAGAAGCAATGAACTATCGTACATTCAGCCACATTTAGGGACAGTGCATTGTTACATTTAATAGATATGAAGGATTGCCGTTTAATTCCACGTTGAAAGATGTTGTTTTCTTTGGGATTTGGTGTGTTAGGCAATCCAAAGTTCAGCTATTTGTGCAGTTAACTTTGAAGATGTGATCTTGATTCCATGGACCATGCATGAATCTTCTGAGATGGCTTCTTCCACCTCCAGAGATTGACCACAATTTTTATTTGTTCTCAGGATATGGGCAAAGCTATTGCCGACCCCTCGTTGCCATGAGAAGGTGGTGGTGGGCCTTCTTATTGAACTGCTGCAGTCCTTGTGGTGATGGTGCACCTACAATGTTGATATCAAGGAACAGCTGAGCACACTGGATACAGTAAAGGCTGTGAGCCCTGACAACACCCCAGCTATCGTGCTGAAGACTTGTGCTCCAGAACTAGCCGCGCCTCTAGCCAAGCTGTTCCAGTGCAGCTACAACACTGGCATCCATCCGACAATGTGGCAAACTGCCCAGGTATGTCCTGTCCACAAAAAGCAGGACAAATCCAATCCGGCCAATTACTGCCCCATCAGTCTACTCTCAATTATCAGCAAAGTGATGTAAGGTGCTATCAAGCAGCACTTACTCACCAATAACCTGCTCACTGATGCCCAGTTTGGGTTCCGCCAAGACCACTCAGCTCCCAACCTCATTACAGCCTTGGTCCAAACATGGACAAAGGAGCTGAATTCCAGAGGAGAAGTGAGAGTGACTGCCCTTAACATCAAGGCAGCATTTGACCGAGTGTGGCATGAAGGAGCCCTAGTAAAACTGAAGTCAATGGGAATCGGGGGGAAAACTCTTCACTGGCTGGAGTGAACAAAGGAAGATGGTTGTGGTGATTGAAGGTCAATCATCACAGCCCCAGGACATCGCTGCAGGAGTTTCTCAGGGCAGTGTCCTAGGCCCAACCATCTTCAGCTGCTTCATCAATGACCTTCCCTCCAACATAAGGTCAGAAATGGGGATGTTTGCTGAGGACTGCACAGTGTTCAGTCACTCAACATCCGTAAGACAAAGGTCCTCTACCAACGTGCCCCCGCCTCACAGTACTGCCCCCGGATTATCAAAATCCACGACAAGGCCTTGGACAATGTGGACCACTTTCCACACCTCGGGAACCTACTGTCAACAAGGGCAGACGTCGATGACGAAGTCCAACACTGCCTTCAGTGTGCCAGTGCAGCCTTCGGTCGCCTGAGGAAGAGAGTGTTTGAAGACCAGGACCTCAAACCCGGCACTAAACTCATGGTCTACAGAGCAGTAGTGATACCCGCCCTCCTGTATGCCTCAGAGACATGGACCATGTACAGCAGGCACCTCAAAGCACTGGAGAGGTACCACCAACCTACCTCTGCAAGATCCTGCAAATCCATTTGCAGGATAGGCGCACCAATGTCAGTGTTCTCGCTCAGCCAACATCCCCAGCATCGAAGCTCTGACCACGCTCGATCAGCTCCAATGGACGGGTCACATCGTCCGCATGCCCGATACGAGACTCCCAAAACAAGCGCTCTACTCGGAGCTCCGACACGGCAAGAGAGCCCCGGGTGGGCAGAGGAAGCACTTCAAGGACACCCTCAAAGCCTCCTTGAAAAAGTGCAACATCCCCACTGACACCTGGGAATCCTTGGCCCAAGACCGCACAAAGTGGAAGAGAAGCATCTGGGAAGGCGCTGAACACCTCGAGTCTCTTCGCCGGGAACAAACGGAAGCCAAGCGCAAACAGCGGAAGGAGCGCACATCAACCCAAGCACCCCACCCACCCGCCCCTTCAACCACCATCTGCCCCACCTGTGACAGAGACTGTAGGTCCCGCATTTGACTCATCAGTCATTTTTAAATGAGAACTCATTTTTAATGTGGAAGCAAGTCATCCTCGGTTCCGAGGGACTGCCTAAGAAGAAGAAGTGTTCAGTCCCATTCACAACTCCTCAGATAATGAAGCAGTCCATGCCCGCATGCAACAAGACCTGAACGAAGTGGCAGGTAACATTTGCACCACAGAAGTGCCAGGCAATGACTATCTCCAACAAGCGAGAGTCTAACCACCGCCACTTGACATTCAATGGTATTGCCATCGCCGAGTCCCCCACCATCAACATCCTGGGGGTCACCATTGACCAGAAACTTAACTGGACCAGCCACATAAATACTGTGGCAACAAGAGCTGGTCAGAGGCTAGGTATTCTGTGGCGAGTGTCTCCCCTCCTGATTCCCCAAAGCCTTTCCACCATCTACAAGACACAAGTAAGGAGTGTGATGGAATACTCTCCACTTGCCTGGATGAGTGCAGCTCCAACAACACTCAAGAAGCTCGACACCATCCAGGACAAAGCAGCCCGCTTGATTGGCACCCCATCCACCACCTTAAACATTCACTCCCTCCACCACCGGCGTACCGTGGCCGCAGTGTGTACCATCTACAAGATGCACTGCAGCAACTCGCCAAGGCTTCTTCGGCAGCACCTCCCAAATCCGCGATGTCTACCACCTAAAAGGACAAGGGCAGCAGATGCATGGGAACACCACCACCTCCAAGTTCCCCTCCAAGTCACACACCATCCTGACTTAGAAGTATATCGCCGATCCTTCATCGTCGCTGTGTCAAAATCCTGGAACTCCCTCCCTAGGGAGTACCTTCACCACACGGGCTGCAGCAGTTCAAGAAAGCGGCTCACCTCCACCTTCTCAAGGGCAATTAGGGATGGGCAATAAATGCTGGCCTTGCCAGCGACGCCCACATCCCATAAACGAATTAAAAAAAAGTAGGGAATTCCAGGATTATGACCCAGTGACCATAAATGAATGGTGATTTGGACCAAGTCTTGGAACTTTGAAGTGAAGGTGTTCCCATAATAAAGCTCACCCATCCACTGCTGAAATCTTCAACTCTGCCTGCATCATCTCAATTATTGATTTCTCAAATACTCTCCTTTCCAGTCTTGCCACCTTCACCCTTCACAAACTATCCAGAACTCTGTGGCCCGAGTCCTCTCTTGCGCTCCACCAACTTCGGACACAGCCAGCTCCACTAGCTCCCTATGCTTTAGAGAATTGACCTCAAGTTCCTAATCTTCATTATCAAATCCCTCTTCCCTTGACCCTATTTGGATCTTTTCCAGCCATACATCCCGGTCGGCAGTCTCCATTCCTCTGACTCTGGATTACTGCTTGTCCCTATTCCTCAACTCCGCTCTTGGAGGCTAATCTTACAGTCATTACATCACTATCTTTTGAAACTCTTTTCCAAAACCACATTGTTACACTTCCTCCCTCCCTGCCTTTGAAAGCCTCCTGAAATTTGACCTCTTTGACTGTGCCTTTTGAATTTTCTTTTAAATTTGTTATATTCTGTTTGTTGTCTGCCTTTCCCCTTGTCAAGCACTGTGAGACATTCTTTTAAATGTGGATTTTTAATAAATGCACGCTGACAATTAATTGTGATTAGCCACCATTTTCATATTCATGAACCATTTGCTTTCATGGTGCCCCTTAATATTATCTCTCATGTGTTCACCCTACCTCAAGTGTTGGGCAAATGGTAAAGCAATCTCAGTGCTTCACGTAGTGCCCATTAATAAAAAGGAAAAAAATACATATAGAAAATATATTTTTAAGAGATATATATCTTTGAGACCTCTGGTACAAATGGGAATATTCAATATGTAACTATGGAATGGTATAACTAACCCACTCATGAAGGAGACGGTTATAACTCCCACATGGTGAAGTGCTTCCTTGCTGACGGGATAAAAAGTGGTATTCAGCAGTTACCCACCAAGTGCCCACTTATCTGTCTGTGGGGCTCCGTGACCAATTTAGAGACTGACTATTTGTGGTGTGAGGATTTTGCTTATTCCGCCTAAACCTTTGCTGAAATATTAAAGAGATAATATAATGCATGGAGTCTGCAACGCACGGATAGGTTTAGCTGAATGAAGCATTTTGTTGTATTGCAATCCATTTATTACTGCTAAGGTTACTATTTATCCAAACCCTCGCTTAAAGCGACTCCTAACTGAGCAGAAAATCATGTAGATACATCAATTAACCCTCTCACTGCCGAACTGAGTGCAACATTTTGCATGATGCTTCCTTTCTCTCAAAAGAGCCACTTCTAATTTGCTGCCCTCAAGCTTGTTTGGACTTGGCTGTTGGTCAATAGCAAACACCTTTATGTAGATAAATCCTCTGCTCATCAAGTGAAGTATGTTCTTGGGGAATGGAAATTGTTCCCACTTCCCCCTACGTTTTACTTTTTTAAAGTGTCTGTGAAAATATTTCCTGGTCAATATACGGAGAAAGCTCCCTCTACTCTGTAGCAACAACATGGCTTAATCCCACCCCCACTGTAGCACTTTCACTTCCATCACTAGCTTTCTTAGATGAGATTTTCAATTTACTGTCAACAAGTTCTGAGTTATGGGCAGTTTTGTGCTGCGGACGTGTGCCAACTAGGGACAGCATTCCAGATGTGGAGCTGAGATAGCTGAAGGTTTTACCACTGAAGGTGGAACAGGAGGAGGGGATACAAAGGAACCAAGAATTGGAAGAGCAGAGGGCACATGCTGAAACATAGAACTGAAGGAGGCTGCACAGGTCAAGAGGTCCAAAGCCATGGAGGGACTTGCAGGCAAGGATAAATATTTTGAAATTGATGTGTTGGGGGGTTGGGCAGCGAATGAAGGTTTAACAAGGGCAGGGCAATAGGGGCATGGGAGGTATTGGAGGAGAGAATTCGGGCAGCGGAGTTTTAGATAAATTGCATTCCATGAAGGGTGACTGGCAAGGAGAGCACTGGAGTGATCAAGTCTGGAGGTGACAAAAGTGTGGATAACGGTTTCAGTGGTAGTAGCAGAAAAATTGAAAGACTTCAGTAAACGTAAAGGGACATACGTGTACAACATTAATGCCCTTTGCCTCTAAAGTCAATAAACATGTTATGTTTCATTCTTAAAGCGGAGTCCTACACTGAGAATGGCTCTTTAAAAAGGCCTGAAAATAAGTTCCCCTTTAAAAAGTGGTCTTTTCGTTGAAATGGGTTATGCTGTTAAATCTAGTTCCTATGGACTAGTGACAAATTTGTAGATCCAAGTAAAGCTCAATGTGCAGTTCTGGCGAAAGTCTACTGAAACCGGATTTAACAGCATCAATGCTGGGAGCTGACCTCTGGATCCCTACTTTAAAAAAAAGCCAGTATACAAATAGTTAAAGAACACCTTCTTGACTAATGGTCAAACTATATTTTTTAATATTTAGATAGTTATTATTCCTGTGGCTGATTGTGGGGTTATCCTTCCCTAGGGTTGGTGTAAAACATATCTAATGTGCTTGCACACTCCACTGCTGCAAAGTTGCCTGCACCCCATCCCTTGCTTCTGTCCCATGAGCCCTACTTCATATGTGGCTTCTCTTTGTGTAGTTCTCGAAAAAAATTATAAAAGCTACACGTACGAACATGGTCTTTGTGTGTCTTATCTGCTTACATGCCTCTGTCTGTGTGTGCCCATGGATCATTGTATGTATATCGATTTCTTATTGTTTCAATCTGTGTGTATGTCTCTGTGAGTGTGTGCCTGGGTGTATAGGCTCATTAATTTGAGGAACGACTGTCTGTGGAAATGGGACATTGTCCACTTTATCATTCAAAACACCACTTAGTTCTTAAAGGGGATGAAATTCAGGTTTAATTTTGCTAGAACTTGGTAAACTACCGACTCATCAAATTTGGTAGCACACCCAAAAATGCTCCCAGTGGTAATGATAAGTCTTCCTACCCATCTTACCACCCATCAAGAACAGATTGATTTCTAGTTGCTCCCATAACATTCACTATTTCTAATCTTCCTCATTTAGGCCATTAGTGGAGCTAAGCCCATTTCTCTGAAGACAACAATGGCACAGATTTTTTTTGTTCTAGATAGACATTTTGCAAGTTCTATGGGGGAAAAATTCGGTCGCGCCCCCGAGCGCCCTGAAAAGGTTAGCGCTCCTGCACCGTAAATTGAGTGGTAGCGCCCCCAAGCAGGAGGCGGGGTGTTACTGGAAGCACTCTCCCTTCTTCCTGGGGCGCTACAAGTGAATATCGCGGTGCTACGTGCAACAGCGCCATGCGTGTCGGCACGTAGTGCCGTGATATTACAGGCCTCCCTCCCCTGGTTAAAGGGGAGGGGCCTAGTGCAGCACGCACCGGGGCCCTGCTGGACCACTGGGGAGCGGGGTGCCGGGAAAACAGCCCATCACTCAACAGAAGTGCCGGGCTGACCGATCGCAGCCGGTACCCCGTATGAAGAAGCGGAAGTGGGCAGGTGTTGGCAGGCGGCCCAAAAAAAATGGCCGCCTGGCACCTGCCCTTTAATTTGTGCCGCAACGGCCGCAAAAAACGCCACCCTGACCCTGTCAGACATATCGTCTGGCGGTAGGTCAGTGGGCGCGACCGAAGTTTGCGGCCGGGGTGCTAGCGGGGCGCTGCGCACGGCGATGATGTCATCGCCGGAGGCGCAGCGCGCGGGGCGCTACCGTCTACCACTGCCACTAACCTCCCGCTGAACTTCGCGGGAGGTGTTAGCGGCGCCGTATCCAGGCACTCGGGGCTTTGTGCCCCGTTAGCGCCCCCTGGGGACACTAACGGGAGACGCAAAGTAACCCAATTTTTCCCCCTGCATGTTTTAAACTTAATACAGTGCTGCCTCCGTTATGTGCCTTTCTAATTACCTATAAAAAAGTTTTAACAGGACAAAGCATTGCACAAGACTTTAGCTTAGAAATAGGTTTACGCCGACCTGTTGGCGCAAACTGGGTGCAAGGATTGATTCTTGTACCCAATGCCAACCCGATATTGGGTCTCAAGCCTCATTTACATGAGACCAGCAGGTGTCTGCAGCTTGCTGGCGAAGACCATTTGAATTTCAGGCCGCTGCCTGTGACACAGGTGTGTCTTGCAAGAGTGGGGGGCGACCGAGAGAGGGGGCGAGTGGGAGAGGGGCAATCGTGAGACAGTCTGAACAGGAGTGGGGTGATAGGGAGGGGGCGATATGAAGAGGGGGCCGACCAGGAGAGGGGGGTGACTGGGAAAGGGGGGTGACAGAGAGTGGGTCTCCAGGAGAGGGGGGTGATCGGAAGAGGTGGGTCTCCAGGAGAGGGGGATGATCGGGAGAGGGGGGTGATCAGAAGAGGGGGGTGATCGGAAGAGGTGGGTCTCCAGGAGAGGGGGTGGTCGGGAAAGGAGGGTGATCGGGAGAGGGGGGTGATCGGAAGAGGTGGGTCTCCAGGAGAGGGGGGTGATTGGGAGAGGTGATCACCGGGAGAAGGGGGTCACTGGGAGAAGGGGGTGATTGGGAGAAGGGGGTGATCAGGAGATGAGTGTAACTGGGAGAGGGGTTGATGGGGAGAGGGGTGTAAATAGGAGAGGGGGTGATGGGGAGAAGTGGGTCATCAGTTGTTGCGCATTGCAAGCTCTGACTAATCTAAATGAATTCAGGAGTCTGGGTCTGAAATGGACTCTGAAGCCTTGTTTTAACATTGAAATGAGGCCTGCGCTCATCTAGCGGCTGCCTAAAAAGAGGGCCCTGACCAATTTAACAGTGGCCCAATGCCCGTGCAGATCAGGTGCGGGCCTCTGTCCTACTAAGTTGGTTATTACTGCGCCCGTTTTATGTGTGTATTATGAGCACAACGATGATGAATTTAGGCCCCACAGTGTCTGCTGCTGTGTCGGCATTCCAACCATCTTCCGGGAAACCAATGTGGCCCCATTTGAATGGAGCCTTTCTAGAGGATGATGTTTCTTACTCTTCCAGCAACTGAACTTGTCCAGAAAAGTCCACCATTGGATGATGTTTGGCCTCCTTCCTTTCACTGGGGGACGCATTCATTGTTCGAATGGAGAAAGTTTGCAGCCAACATTTAGCTCAGGGATGTCGCTTTAAAGAGTTAATGAAATAGATAATTTTCATTGCCCTAGGACAGGCACTAGAGAATTATTTGATCCATAAAGGATCACTCTGCTGGAAGCCCTATCAGTCTCTTCAGCGTGAAATTACACAACAGCAGGGGGTTGTTCTCAGTCCTGTAAAATCATTACAGAGTTACATTTTCATGTAATGGTTCCAACTCAATATACCGAACCCCGAGCCTTGCCACTCTAGTTAGTGAAATTACTACAGTACATGTTAAATCGAATTCACACAACTTCCAGAGTGAATTCAGTACAAACCTAAGCTCTGGGCTGAAACTGACAGGCAGTTCCTGTGATATCCATTTTGTCTCATCAATGTATTTATTGCCACAAGTACCACTAAGGTTATTTTGAGGTTGTTTCAATAAATGCTGCAGTAACTGTCATCCTAGTTTAACAATCAGTACTTGACAGAGCGACCTCCAACCATAGACCTTATTACAATCCATTACTTTATTAACACACATTTATTAAATAAAGATTAAAAACACAGGGTTAACACTGATCGGTGCTGAAGCTATTTCTAAAATGAGTAGGACCTATTCAGGAAGAATGCTTAATTTTATTCTATCTAAATTACACATTGGGGGGAATTTTGCCAGCCCTGGGGAGGCGGGTATGGAGGCGGGACTGCCGGGAAAATGGCAGAAACTGGGAGCGGGTACCGATCCCACTCCCAACCCGCCTCCGTGCCATCTTCCCGGGAGGCGGGTCCTCGACTCGCGCTGGGACCCGTCTCCTCGAGGCAGGAAGGGGATTACAGCCAATCAACTGCCTGTTAACAGGTAGCTAACAGGCAGTTTTGAGGCTTTTCCCCATTTTACCCACACAAGTGCGGGCTTCCCGACGGCTGCGAACCTCGCCAGGGTCAGCGAGGTGAGCAGTGAGTCTGCGGAGGTGAGAGGGGTCGAAAAGTGCGCTGTGGAGGTGAGTGATGGGTGCAAGTGTGGAAAGGTATGTATGGGAGGTGAGTGAAAAGTGTTAGAAAAAGTTTACCAACCTTTGCTTCTTCCTTCAGGCTTCAACCCTTGGGATCTGGAGGCTCCTCATCTCCACGGCAGAGATGACAGAATGGCTGCTGCATTCTCCAATGCAACAGCCATCTGATTCCTGCTCAGGAAAGAGGTTTTGGTGAGTCTTCAGTACAAGGACTTACCTTAGAACAGAGATTGTCAGAGATTGTCAGTGTTTGAAAGCTTCTCAAAGCTGTCAAACAATAACAATTCATCTGTCAAAAATTTTTGACAGATGAAACGTCATATGCTGACGTCCTCTGTCACCGGCTTTCCCATAATTGGCCTGCTAAGCCCACAGGACGGGCTTAACAAGGTCAATCAAGAGAAAATAGCGTGGGTTGGCTGGACGTCGTTGGGGCGGGACTGAAACCCGACAAGCAGCAGTCCTGCCCCCAACGCGTCCCCATTGATAAAATCCAGCCCATTGAGTCAATGTTGACAAGTTGTTCATGTGCGGTACTGTAGGGCAAAAATTCCAATGGATTAACAGTGGTGGTGGCACTGATGGTGAGGAGGTGCATTCTGCGATACCAGCACGGGGAGGGAACCTCCCGAGGTTTTCCAAAGTTCCCTCATTAACATAAAGGTGATGCACTCCCAGCCTAGGGTGGACCATGTGCTGGAAGTCTGGAGGCTGAGGCGGGGTGGGGTGGGGGGTTGATGGGGACGGTGGAGGGGTGGGGGGTGCAGAGAGAATTCTGGGGCAGGAGCTTAAACATGCAAATACAGTTCTTTAAAAAGTACTTGCACTTCCTGTGGTGGAGATTACTTTGAGCTCTGACGAAAGGTCACAGACCTGAAATGTTGACCTGCTTCTCTCTCCACAGATGCTGCCTGACCTGCTGAGTATTTCTAGCATTTTCTGTTTTATTCCTTTCAGTGTGTTTGGGAGTTTTGCACTTTTATTAGCATGAACCAGGAGCCAGCAATTGCCCAAGTTGGAGGCAGGCCAGTCTTCTTATCTGACAGAGTCCTCGAAATAATGCCCATGTCAGTTTTACAAAGAAGGTTACCATTTTGGAAGAAGTTGGCTGGAGGGTTTGGTCCAGGCTACCCTTAGATGCTGAGCTCTAGGGCTGGTGCCATTGAGGACCTGCCTACCGAAGAAGGCTGCTGTCTGAACACCATTGATTGATAGAGTCCTTTGAGATTGTAGAAAGACCTCTTCAAAGTATGACAGCTGGTAGTGAGGTGTCCAATACCTGTATCTGTGCAGTGAGTCTTGACTGCTTCTTAATGCTGCTTGCCACCTTGGAGCACATGGCATTAGCACCTCCAGGAGCATCTGCAGTGGAGCCACCTCCTTAACCGAGGACATAAGCACAGCTGTAGGCTCTCGCAGGAGTGGCATGATTGATGTCCTAGCGCCGTTGGACTCTGATAGCTATAAATAGGTTCTGTCTGGATTCACCATGCTAGGGAATCTATATTTTGGTTTGCGGGACTGCAACAGGGAAAACTAAACTGACCTCAAGTGTTGGCACTGAGACATACACCTATAGTGCCAAATGTAAGTGAATTGTTCTTTGTCACACAAAAAATTATATTCATGAAGCCCTTACTTTTTCATCTGGACTCTCTGTATTCACACCTATAATTAGCTGGGTGTCAGCTTTGGCTCTGTGGCAGCACTTTTGGCCTTAAGTCAAAAGGTCATGGATCTAAGCCCCAGTCCAGAGACTTGAACAAATAATCTAGGCTGACACTTCAATGCAGTACTGAGGGAATGCTGCACTGTTCGACGTTAAACCGAGGCCCTCTTAACCCGCTCAGGTGGACATAAAAAATCCATGGCAATATTCAAAGAAGGGCAGGGGAGGTGTCCTGGCCAATCTTTATCCTTCAACCAACAACATTGAAAAACAGATTATCTGGCCATTTATTTCATTTGCTGTTTGCTGGATCTTCCTGTGTGCAATTTGGCTGCCTACATTACAACAGTGTCTACACTTCTAAAGCACTTAAAGTTAAAGTAAAGTGTTTTGAGACAGTTCTTTCTTTAACTAGAACATGCTGGGGGTGAAATAGGACACACCCGATATTCAGTTCTACTCAAGTCAATGGTATTGAATATCGGGCAGGGACTATAACGAGCAACCAGTGCAGTACCGCCTGTTTTGCATCCCGCCCAAGTCCAGTTTCAACCCCCACATAACCAAAGGAAATATCTAACCAACTTTCCCCCAGAACAGCCAGTCAACACTCCCACAGCTAAAGTAAACAGTAAGACACAATTTATTACATGAGCTGATTTTAGAACAGTTACCGTGAATCAGTTCACTGCAATACGTGATGCAATGGATAGCATGATGCAATGGGTTGCTGTACTAACATGTTGTCCTGCGAAGTGATAGAATGTGGGTTTGCAAATTCTGGCTCTCCATGCAACAAGTACATCAGCCAAGCCATTTGTGGAAAAGAGATGAGGAAGGGGATAGTGAAAGTGAAGCACAATTCAAGAGACAGACCATAGAATAAGACTCTCTGGGGTGTTCACGTGATCCTCCTAGTGACTAGTCACAGATTATACTCCCAGCCAAGATTTTCTGTAAAACCTGGTCCACATCTTCTTCTCCAACAAAAAAAGCAAGTGGGGAAGGATAGTGCGTTAAGAATGGAGGAAAAAAATACAAAATGTATTTTTTTTTACATTTTCTTAGATGGAAAATGGTATTGTAACTTAGCGTTGCTTACATCACAAATAAGGCTTGTAGGTTTCTTACCAATAAAACCCCCCACTGTATGTTTCCTGAAAATATTTGGTAAACTGGACATTTTGCCGTTCAGTTCCAATACTGTCACTGCCACAAACATTTACAGTGGACAAAACTTCAGGAACTAGTCTGTTTAAATATTTGAAACAACGACAAAAAAGTCCACATCATTGTGAATGAGAATTGAAAGACTGCCCCTAAAATGTCCTAATTGTGCTCATTGTCTTTGTTCCAAATCCTCCTGAGAGAACATCTTGAGTACCCTAAACATTTATACTAATGAGACAATCTTGCCAGTGGGAATCCTACTGGGAGTCCGCTGTGCATGAGTAATCAAATCCAACCCAGGTTTGGGATTGCGGTGTTGTCGGACGGGAAGGCCTAGTTCCCGCCCCACCAGAACAGTTTTTCTGAGGAAAATCCAAGCCCAAGAATGATAAAAAGGTTGAAATCCTTGGACTAGGGAAACCCCATTCTGGAATGCCAGTGTCGACTGCTGTTTCTAGGTTTTAAGTTCAACCATGTGAGAGAAGTGGGAGGGCGAGGGGTTTCTTCCTGCACACCTCACCGGCCAGTCAAGGAGTAAAATGAATTTGTTTCCGTGGGGCTGTCTGTGGCGGTTTGACCATCCTGGCCGATTGTTACTGAGGAACGTGGTGAAGATGTGGAATGGGATGGGGGGGGGGGGGGGAGGCGGGGTGGTGAAGAGAAATTAGGAACAAAAAAGTAGCAAAATAACTTTTACAAGTTGACTAGTTGACAGTTGGCTCACTAAGCTCAATAATGTAATTAGTGATTAGAGCATGTCTGCTGCGGCACCGTTCTAACGAAGAGAATGTTTATTTATTTTTAAAATTAAATTAACAGTTCGACTATATTGGGTTACAGGCCTGTATCCTGCCATTTGAAGAAAAGAATTTATCTCGGAGCCTGTGGGTCAGTGCAAAACACTTACTTAATTCCTATTTCAGTGCTCCACCAGACACAGGTTCTTTTACTTGACAGGCCTCCTTGTTTTATCTATTGTATGTTTCTAAGCGCTCTTTGATGCTTATCAGTGCCGTAATGCCGTTTGAGGGATTTGGTAAATGACAGGCTGAAGAATGCAGGAGAGAATTGCCACGCTGAATGACAAAAAGGATGTTCGAAACAGGATTAATATCATATTCTTACAGTGCCTGACAGCTGCTGAATAGAGGGAGAATTCTTCAATGGTCCGTAGTGGCCAGGTTCCTTTCTTCTCACTTTTCCTAGCTTAAATCCACCGCAAGTACTTTAGAATTTAACTGTGTGGCGTTATTATAGAATTGAGCATTGAGTACAGTGATTTTTTTTTAAATCTGGGGAAAGCTAGTTTGCGAAATGAATGGGCCATCATTTCTCTGCTGTTGAAATTACTAATTCCTTTGCTGGTTCCAGCCTTATGCTGCAAACTGTTCTATTTTCAACAAAATTCCATCCCAATCATGCTCAAGACCATTCCAGTGATTTGAAGCAAAATAACTTAGTTGGAAATATCAGTAGAGATGCGGTTACCATGGAAAAGGATTCATTTTCAATGCTATTTACTTTTTCAATTTTAAAGCACGGGAACACGCTGCTAAATTGCCATTCATTATTTCTGTACCATGCACCACAACTACTGAAAGTTTAGAAATTTCAACTATATCTAAGATAGAGCAGTTTTTGTTTATGCCTTGTAATTCATTGTGATGCTGTTTCATCCTTTTCTGCTTTTTGAATCTACATCTAACCTAGTAGAGAGTACAGGACTGAAGGTTGGCATCTTGGCCTCTCTCCAATCCAAAACCTTCCTAAAACTGGTCACAGGGAGGTGCATAAGATCAACCCTTGACAGGGTGGATGCTGAGAGGATGTTTCTGGAGGTATCTAGAACTAGGGGGCATAGTTTCGGAATAAGGAGTTGCCCATTTAAGACAGAGATGAGGAGGAATTTCTTCTCTCAGAGGGTCGTGAATCTTTGGAATTCTCTACCCCAGAGAGCTGTGGAGGCGGAGTCATTGAATATATTCAAGGCGGAGATTGACAGACATTTGAACTACAAGGGAGTCAAGGGGTATGGGGAGAGAGCGGGAAAGTGATGTTGAGGCCAAGATTGGATCAGCCATGATCTTATTGAATGGCGGAGCAGGCTCGAGGGGCTGATTGGCCTATTCCTGCTCCTGTTTCTTATGTTCTTATGTTCTTGCTGTGTGCACATTGCTATTCCTGCACTGTGACGTCGAAAAAGTGGACTTTATCTGTTAAAGTGAGGCACGTTTTCAAAGAGTTATTGCATTTGCAGTGCTGTGTGAACATCACTTATTAGCAAGACCCATGGGGACGATATTCCAGATTTCCCATTCCAGGTTTGCTATGCACAATGGAGAATCATACAAGGTATTTCATTTCATCTGAGGGGACCTGTGATGGGTTCTTTGTTTGCATGTGGTTGATATTTGACTCTCGACTGTTGGTAACCTGTACGTAGTCCATGGCGATTTAATGAAGGTTCATGACACAGTGATATTTTTTGAGCACTGCAATCTTTGACAGAACATGCCGATCTTCGCTTAAACATATGTTGTTGTTTCCAAATAGGCACCTGTATGTACAGACAAGACATAAATTTATCCTTTGGCTTCAGCGAGATCTCTTCAATGCCCAATTATTGGGGGAGTTTTGTGGCCTATTTACCTCCTGGACAAGTCAGCATCAGCCCAATCTAAAAAATTCTTGGCAGCTACAATGAGTTTGCCCACTATAGGCTTTGTGTCTGCTGCAAGCATGTTTATCTAATCAAACTAAGATGAAAAGTAATAGATTTGTGCCACCAGGTGTGTTTACTGGCTTGACAATGTCATTGTGTTGCTAACCACATCAATGTGCCCCCTCAATGCTTTGTTGCCATGGCAACAGAGGCCCCTTGAAACATGCCCTTCAGTTAATGCAGATATTCCTTTAAATTCTGACAACCAGTGGGTTACTTATTAAAGGAGAAGTTCAAAAGTCTAAATATGTTTTATTTACCATATGATCTTGCAGATCTCCTACTGAACCAAAGCACTTGCCTGATAAAACAAGCAGCAGTGCTGAGACAGGTGTTCCAAATCTCAGGTGAGTAAACCTGTGGCACTCCTGAGCACCTACTAGTGGCGAGATGAAGAGTAGCATTGGCAGAAGGTTGAAAACAGTTGCCTCAAATGGGGTATGGGGAGCATCTAAAGGATGCAAATAATAGGGGTGATTTTCATCTCTTTACCGGCCCATTTCCTGGGGTGGTAGTGGCCAGAAAATAAATTGGCTGTTCGTTCTACCAACTTACCACTGCTTTTACATCTGGAACCTAAGTGCGGGCCCAGAACAGAGAGAAACAACACTGGAAGTGCAAGTTAGAAAAGTAGTCAGCAAAAGTAGCAGGGAGCAGAAACAAGGGCCAACAGTAAAGAGCGTCAAAGTGTGGAAAAATATTAAACAGGCAAAGTTGAAGGCACTTTATCTAAATGCGCGTAGTATTCACAACAAGGTGGATGAATTAATGGCACTAATAGAAGTAAATGGGTATGATGTAATTGCCATTACAGAGACATGGTTGCAGGGTAACCAAAGCTGGGAACTGAATGTTCCAGGGTACTCAACATTTAGGAAGGACAGACAAAAAGGAAAAGGAGGTGGCGTAGCGCTGTTAATAAGGGATGAGATCGATACGGTAGAGATAAAAGATCTTGGCTTGGCAGATCGTGATGTAGAACTGGAATCAGTTTGGGTGGAGCTAAGAAACAGCAAAGGGCGGAAAACATCGGTGGGAGTTGTGTATAGGCCACCAAACAGTAGTGGTAATGTAGGGCACAGTATCAATCAAGAGATTAGAAGTGCATGTAACAAGGGCAATACGGTAATCATGGGGGACTTTAATCTACATATTGACTGGGCAAATCAAATTACCACTAATGGTGTGGAGGATGAATTCTTGGAATGCATGCAAGATGGTTTCCTGGATCAGTATGTGGAGGAACCAACCAGGGAACAGGCTATTCTGGATCTGGTACTGTGTAATGAGAAAGGGCTAATCAATAATCTTGTGGTAAAGGGGCCTTTAGGGACAAGTGACCATAATATGATTGAATTTTATATTAAGTTTGAGAGTGATATAGTCCAATCTGAAACTAAGGTCTTCAATCTAAACAGAGGAAACTACAAGGGTATGAGGGACAAGTTGGCCATGGTAGATTGGGAGACTACACTAAAAGGTATGAAGGTGGACATACAATGGCTAACATTCAAGGAAATAATGCATAATTTGCAACAAACATATATTCCTCTAGGGCATAAAAACCCAAAAGGAAAAGTGATCCAACCATGGCTAATAAAAGAAATTAAAGCTAGCATTAAGTCAAAGGAGGAAGCTTATAAAGTTGCCAGAAAAAGCGGTCAGCCTGAGGATTGGGATCTTTTTAGAAATCAGCAAAGGGGGACCAAGAAATTGATAAAGAAAGGGAAAATGGAATATGAGCACAAACTAGTGAAAAATATAAAAACGGATTGTAAAAGCTTCTCTAGGTATGTGAAAAGGAAAAGACTGGTGAAGGTAAATGTACGTCCTTTACAGTCAGAGACGGGAGAATTTATAATGGGGAATGAGGAAATGGCAGAGAAATTAAATAAATACTTTGTTTCTGTCTTCACGGAGGAAGACACAAAAAACCTCCCAGAAATCCGAGAAAACCAAGGGTGTGGCGAGAATGAGGAACTTAAAGAAATTATTAGTAAAAAAAACAGTACTAGCAAAATTAATGGGACTAAAAGTCGATAAATCCCAAGGACCGGATGACCTACATCCTAGGGTTTTGAAAGAGGTGGCCATTGGGATAGTGGGCGCATTGGTTGTCATCTTCCAAAATTCTATAGATTCTGGAATGGTTCCTGCTGATTGCAGGATAGCAAATGTAACCCTGCTGTTTAAGAAAGGAGGGAGAGAGAAAATGGGGAACTACAGACCTGTTAGCCTCATATCAGTAGTTGGGAAAATGCTGGAATCTATTATAAAGGATGCAATAACTGGGCACTTAGAAACTAATAGTAAGATTGGGCAGAGTCAACATGGATTTATGAAAGGGAAATCCTGTTTGACAAACCTATTGGAGTTCTTTGAGGATGTAACTAGTGAAGTAGACAAAGGGGAACCGGTAGATGTGGTGTATTTGGATTTTCAGAAGGCCTTCGATAAGGTCCCACACAAGAGGTTGGTGAACAAAATTAGGGTACTACTCACTCTAAACTAGAGACCTTACTTTTACTTTAACGACTGGATTGTAGAAATACTCACCAGGTCCTACTTACCAATCAGCTCCTTCCCTGTTTGTGATGTCACTTTAGCGGTTTTGCAGTTGTTGTTGTTGTTTGACTGCTCCCGCTCTCGGACTCTTTCCTGGGTGTAAAGTAAGAACCAAATCCTAGAGAGTGAAAAGTTAGGGAAAGCAAAGGTGAAGCAAGGGAGCTCCTCCTTCCACTTCTCACCCACCTAACTCCCTCACTCACCCAACTCTCAGCACTCTGTGCAAATCGCACTGCAAAGCCTGTTTTTATAGGCCTAGTTTCCCTACTTAACTGCCTTCAGCTGCTCTGAATTATCCTCTGCCTTCTCCGGGGCTGTCGACTCCTTTCAGGTCCGCTGTCCTCGGCCTCCCGCGCTCTTTATCCTCTGAGATGAGAAGAAATTTCTTCACACAGAGGGTGGTGAACCTTTGGAATTCTCTACCCCAGAGGGCAGTGGAGGCTCAGTCATTGGGTATATTCAAAACAGAAGTCGATAGATTTCTGACTAGTAAGGGCATCAAGGGATATGGCGATAGGGCTGGTGAATGGAATTGAGGCAGAAGATCAGCCATGATCTCATTGAATGGCGGAGCAGACTCGAAGGGCTGAATGGCCTACTCCTGCTCCTATTTCTTATGTTCTTATGTTATGTTCTTATGGCCAGATTTTCCATCGGCAGCCAGAGCTGCCCATATGAAACAGGTGGGAACTTCATGAATAAATTCAGAATGGAAGTCAAGTGATGTCAATACAACGCCAACGCCTTTACCTGACTATTGCCACATCCTGCTCCCACCCACTAACCATGGGCAGTACAAGTCCTGAGGCAACCATTTCAAACACTATTTAAAGAAGAAACAGGACTTGTATTTATATGGCGAGTAGTACCTCCAGACAGGGGATCATAGATGGTTCATCGTGCCTCACAGAACCGTTTCATATCATGCATGTCGGTGCACATCTGGATTTCTTCAGCTTTGTTACTCCACCACTTTCTAGTACACAACGTCTACTATGGCGGACCATACGGACCCATCAGATAGGGCCCAGCTGCAGACTGCAGCACCTCACTAGCTTTCAGGGTAGTCTGGCCCAGCCGGCTTTCTGGCACCAGAGTGGCCATAGGTTCAGGGATTGTGAGGATTCGGAAATGTTGTCATCTTGAGAGAAGGTAACAGAGAAAGAAAGAAAGAACTTGCATTTATACAGTGCCTTTCATGACCTCAGGACATCCCAAAGCACTTCACAGTCAATGAAGTACGTTTGAAGTGTAGTCACTGTTGTTATGTAGGAAACACAGCAGCCAATTTGCTGGAATTGATCCTCACAAAGTCCCACAAACAGCTATTTTTTTTTTAGTGATGTTGGTTGAGGGATAAATATTGGCCAGGGCACCAGGGAGAACTTCCCTGCTCTTCTTCAAAACAGTGCTAATGGATCTTCTATATCCACCTGCAAGGGAAAACAGAGCCTCGGTTTAACATCTCATCCAAAGGACATCACCCTCAGCAGTGCACCCTCAGAACTGTACTAGAGCATCAACCTAGATTATGTCCTACAAGTCTTTGGAGTGGGATTTGAACCCACAAATTCTGAACTCAGAGGCAAGAGTGGGCCACTGAGCCACAGCTGCCATCACATTCCATTCCCATTGCATAACTCCAGTTGCTAACACGCTGTGGCTCAACACATCTACTGATCTGCAGGAAAGCAGACTCGAAGAGACCTGTGATCTGACTGAAGCCCCTACCTATTTGTTCTCCCAGCCTATCCATGGCAAAGGAGACGGTTGAGCCCAGTGCCAGTGTGTCACCAGTATGAGCATCCCTGAGAGATGTCATTACTGGTGTCACAGACTCCTGCAGTGATGCCTCAGCTGCAGTGACCATTGTGGTGACCACACGCTCCATGGTTGACTGCACAGCATTGATGCCAAGCGTGAGAACCCCGCACAAGTTGGTAGTGGACTTTAGCATACTATCCGACATATTCTGGAGGCAGTAATCCAATGCATTTAATGATTGCTGGTGCACAGAAATCATCTTTCTTTTAAAGGCTGGACGCCTTAAGTCTTCATTTCTGTCCTCTTCAGCAGAGCTAGGACGTTAGCTGGCCCTCAGGTGAACTATTTCCTGAGCCTCCCTTGCCACCTCTACCCACTCCTGCTCATTTATGCTTGGGTGAATCCCTCAGGAGAGTCCCCTTAAACTCACTATCTAGGTCACACAGGATGCCGATTTCTGTGCTGGTGCTTGGCAAAGTGCATTGTCCACAGGGTTGTCCTCGTCAGTCTGTCTAACTGTAGTGACTGAGTCATCTGATTGACTAGAAAAAGGGGAGAGAGACATAGGTTAGGATCCAGTTGCGAGTGTAAGCACTAGCAGATCAGGGTAGCACAATGCATCACCAGGTTATCATGCTCAGCGTGTGACTGAAAGTGTGTAGTAGAAAGAGAAAAGGAAGGGAAGATGGCAAATGTTCTACTGTGCCATACCTCAAGTTTCACCATCTCCAATGCTGACTGCTCTGTGTCTTCCAATGATGTTGATGGTGGCCTCTTCCATAAGTGGTGGTGTTTTCAAAGTAGCATGACCTCCTCTTATGCTGGTTGTCTCCCTCCTGTTGTGTGCCAGTTTCTCCTGCAAGAAGAGGGCAGTGAGTTAATATGTTCCCTGGGCAAGAGTTTTCAACATGTATGAGCTTGCTATAGTGTGTATGATGACTGGAAGAAGCAACACGTGAGGCCAAGAAGGACAAGTAATTATGATGGAAATAGCAGCTTCTGAGGGTGTGAGTGCAAGTAGAAAAGAGTGAAGTCTTCCCTGATGACTTATCAACAGCCATGACAAATGGGTAAGGGGAAGAAGTGCTGAGGCAAAGGCAGGTTCTTTGATGGGCTGTGCAGAAATTGAGAGATGTGAAGGGGAGTCTTACCTTGACACTCTTGGTGAGATCATTATTTTTTTACTGCAGCCAGGTCCTGACAAAAATGTTGATGACATTAAGGTGTTATTCCAAATCTCGCCATGCCCATTTACTAATGTACCTCAATATCTGTGTATGATCCATGGGGAAGAGACCCTCCTTTCTGTTGTTCACTTGCTCTACCACCATCTCCATGGAGGCAAGCAAATACCTTGCAGCCCTGCTGGAACTCATGGTGTTGGCTCTTTAGCCAACAAAAAAAAAACATCTTCCCTTTAAGATGCTGAAGCACCCAATTTCCCACCTCCTAATCAGTGCGCTGCCTATGGGGGCATGTTTTGTGCTGGCAGCCCACCTCTACCATGCTAATGAGGGGAAATCTGGAACCTGGAACTAGTGCCCTGCCAACTCCTCCAGAGGCTTACTGCTTTCATTCTGCTCACCCTCCCATCTGTTTCCTACTGCGACACCAAAATCATCCCCAATAAGATCTGAAAACCAGGTCAGGGAGGATGAACAAGTTTTGTACGGAAAATTAAAAACATCTAATCTTCAAATATTTTGTTTTACAAAATGACTAAATCATACCACTGGAATCTCTCTTTTTTTAAAAAAAAAAGCCACAGTTTAAAAGATAAATGTTAAGGTCTTCTTGTGCTCTTCTTTGCATTGATGGTTTTAATATTTTTGTTTAGCAGTGAATGCTGATTATGTTATCAGAGAAATCAGGTCTGGAGAAGTTCTGAGCCCAGCGTTTTGAAGGAATTACATTAACATCCACAGAGTTGAAATGACAGGATCAGTGAAGCACACCAGGTTAATGACTGCATCTTTGCTGAAGTTAATTGATCTCCATCATACTTTCAGGCTCAATTACTCCTCCGAGGCTGCTTCTACTATGATGTTATCCTGGTTGTTTGGTTTGTTTTTTAATTGGCCGGAAAAATCTAAATTAGATTGGAAAGGTAAACTGTACTTCTCTCCAGGATCCCAAATATGTCTGTGTTTTATTTAAGTCTAAACCTTGAGTTCTTTCTCACTTTCTCTACCACTTTTAGCTCCTACTTGCCCATATCAAATAACAGTGACTATACTTCAACAGTAACTCGTTGGCTGTGAAGTGCTTTGGGCCATCTGAAGGTCTACTGGATCAGATGAGCTTGGAGAAGGCATGAGGAGAAATGGGAGAGAAACATCAGAGAGATGGAGGTTCAGGGTTAGGGGGGCACGAGAGAGATTTAGCTTGGTGGCTAAGAGGAAGCTGTATGAATGGTGTCCGTCTTGGTGATGAAAATAAAATAAAGATGGGAAAGGGAACAAATTATATTGTTACAACTACCATCTTGTTTTACCAGGAACCAGAAGATATAGTATTAAGGTTTCTAACATAAACACAATAAAAAATGCATAATTCATAACATTACCTATGGAGATATATTTTATATGTTTGAAATAGTCCATGAATATTTCTATTTAGAAGCAAATCCCTGTCTCAGAAGCCTAGAGCTTGAGTTCTGCTATTTTCCAGGTTCTGAGTGATGAGGCTCAATGAAGTAGCAGATCCCCAAAATGCACCCGTGCTAACTCTGTGTATCACATTAGCACATCAGTGTCAATGTTCTATCACTCTAATAGTGTGCTGAGAGGCTTTTTCCCCTGGCTGGGGCGTCTAGAACTAGGGGTCAAAGTCTCAGGATAAGGAGTCGGCCAATTAGGACTGAGATGATGAGAAATTTCTTCACTCAGAGGGCTGTGAATCTTTGGAATTCTCTACCCCAGAGGGCTGTGGATGCTCAGTCGATGAGTATATTCAAGACTGAGATCGATAAATTTTTTGGCACTAAGGTAATCAAGGGATATAGGGACAGGGTGAGAAAGTGGACTTGAGGTTGAAGATCAGCCATGATCTTATTGAATGGCGGAGAAGGCTCGAGGGGCCGTATGGCCTACTCCTGCTCCTATTTCTTATGTTCTTATGCACCTGCTGCACTTCTTGCTGCCGAGGTGGTGGTAAGGGCTGGTCCCTTATGATGGCAAAGCTATGGGGCACAAATCTGGATACCCGCTCAGGGGTGTACTGCAAAGCTCCACTGGAATGGGCCATGCAGCGGAGGTGTTGGTTGAGCATGCCAATTGCTTGTTCGATGACGTTTCTGATGCTGCCATGGCTCTCGTTGTAGGCCAACTGTGCAGCTGTACCCGGGTTCCTGACGAGAGTCATGAGCCATGTCTGGAGAGGATAGCCCTTATCGCCTAGTAACCAGCCTGTAAATTGACGGCCTGGCTGGAATAAAGGTGGCACAGAGGACAGCACATTAAGAAGGAGTCACGACAGCTACCAGGGAACTGGGCACAGACTTACATGATGCACTGACTGTGGTCGCAAACCACCAGGGCAGTGAGGGAGTGGTATAGCCTTTGATTGATAAAGATGCCAGGATGGTTATGGGGTACACGCAATGCAATGTGGGTGCAGTCTATGGCACCTTACACCCTGGGGAAGCTTGCCATGCAAGCAAAGCCTAGTGCTCTCTAGTCCTGCTTCACTCTGTCCATGGGGAAAGAGATGTAGGTGTTCCTTCGGAGAGCCTCGGTGACCTCTCTGATACAGTGGTGCAAACTGTGATATGTCACTGATATCACCTGCTGCAGCCTGAAAGGAGCACATGGCATAACGTTAAGGGCCACAGTGACCTTGACAGCCACAGCAAGTGCTGTCCCTGCCCTGGTGCGAGGCTCGAGTTGTGGCTGGAGCAAGTGACATAGCTCGGTGACAGCCTACTTTGTGAAATGAAGGCGCCTCATCCATTGCTCCTCAGTGAAGTTCGTGTAGGAAAAGTGCTCCCTGAATGCCTGCTGCAGGAGTGCCCGCCTGTGCATTGCCTTCCTCCTCCCTCTTGTCGCAGAGGCTCCTGCTCTCTGCTATCATCCTTGCTGCTCCCCCTTGCCTTCCAGCCCCGAAGACAGCTCTAGACTGCAGTCAAACAGTTTGTAAGCAGACAAAAACAGGGAAACACCATTGCTATTCTGAGCAGTCAAACTTAACTTTCCAGAGTCAGAACACAGTCCCTGAACACCCAGAAGTTAACCAGCAGTCTGAAATGACAAACCAAAAACTAACCTGTAAGTATTGCATGATCTCTTTAAATAGGTTCCCGCTTATCAGCACCACGAGTTGCTGGGCGAGTTTAGCAAGTGACGAGTCAGGTTTTGGGACATACCAAAATAGGGAAAGGGTCCTCCAACAAGCATAAATAATTTACATAAGTTATTTATTGCTTTAAATAGTTCTGGCATGTGCTCTGGACACTTACGGAGCAGCCAGATTCAATATGGCAGTCAGCGCACTTCCGGCTGGAAATCAGCACCCGCTTTCTGCCCACCATATTGGATGTGCCTGTTTAGCGCCCGAAAAACAGACGAGGCACAATCAAATCTCTAGGCCGGTAAGTCTAGTGCATGTCCAGTGGTGCTGTTGTGTTTTGGCCTGTGCCACTTGGTGATTTATTTTCTGCTACACAACATATATTCTCTCTTTATTCACCTCACCCAGGAAAGAGAATACAATTTTTAATAGTGCTGTAATCGCTGCCTCGGGGTGTCATGCTTTACTTAATAGCTCAGTGATTCATCACTGGTGCTTACTGGTTTGTCCACAGGTTTAGTTTCATCTCATCTGCCAGATCGTTTGATCCCTGTCTCACTGAAGACATGATGATTACTCTTTTCTATCTAGTCTTCTTTCAGTTCTTCATGACCTGCATTTAGGGGTCCAGTAATTACAGGCTAGCTGCTGGTTGTCAGAAAGATACTACCCAGCTAATTTGTCCAGTCTATGCCTCATTATGCTGACACTGACAGCAGGTGATTTGTGTTGTGTAAACCTGCAGGCTATACCTGATACTTCTTGCAGGCAGAAAGAAGACAAAACAAAAAAAACTCACTGTCTCTAGAGGTCCAGTGACTGTAAATAGTAATCACATGGAGCCTCGGGTAACTTGGTCGAAAGGATATTCCCTTGGCACAGGTGATAGATAGCAGAGGGGATTGGGTGGCACAGGAAGCTAGAGCCAAGATTACATCTTATTCTTTTAATGAGAAACCTAAATGAAGGGCCAAGGTCCATAGTAGAGGACCCCACTAAGATTCAAAAGAGCAGTAGAGAAGATGAGGTCAATGAATAAGTAACGGTGATGTTAAGCTTGGGTTTTTAACATCTGAAGATTGTAGGAGGAGCGAAAAGCTGAGAAAGGTAAGGAGATCTGCAGCTTTGAAGTCCTAGGAAAGAATGAATTGGAGCAGAAGACTGTGTAATAAGTCTTGATTGCAGCACAGTGAGGATGCAGGGAGGTGGAGGAAGAGCACGCAGGATACATTTGCAGTTTATGATGACAAAAATTTACTTTTATTGATTTAGGAACATTGTTTAATGTTTTCTGTTTGTGCTCTCCTCCTTTAATACTGTATTTCAAGGCCGACAATGGATCAATTACCTGCTCCCAGGTTATGTCAAGAATGGCTGATATGCAAGATAGAAATGCTAGATCTTTTCCGTTCTGAGGATGAGGTTAAATTAAAAGATGTTGGGATGGAGAGAGCTTTTATCAGTATCATGCCCGTGGAGCATTTTCAAAGTATTCTAAAGTCATTTAGGGGCATAAAGTCCTTACTGCACCAAAATGTTCAATCTAGTATCAGGCACATGAAAGGTAGTCATGGAAGTTTGAGTGCATTGCTGGTTTTAGAATCCTAGATTTAACAGCACATGTAGTACAAATAAATTACACCAGAGAGAACAATGAGACTGAATTTATCACAGTCATGAAAAAATCCATACTAACCCACTGTGGTATATATTTTCCTCTTTTCATGAAAAATTTGTTAATTGCCCAAGTCAACATGGTGGGTGATGTGATTTTCATTCCAAAGTTTACATATAATCCAAATCCAGTACCAAAGGAATACTGATCACTTAGATATATCTGTAATAATACCTTTCACACTTTTCCAGCAGGTAAATTAACACTCATCCAGTTATGAAGTGTACAAAATTTAGTGAAGATGAAATGCTTCTCATCCAGGTTCATTGTAAGGTCTTGCCCAAGTGGTCATTCCTTATGCATGAGCCTAGCCAGTGAGTGTCAACAGGTTGTTTGACCATGAACACGGTAGCTGAGCTCAATCTTATACTCATTAGTCTAGGGGCCCTGAGACCATTATAGTACCTGAAATGCCACCCTGACTAAAATTAGCTAACTCAGAACAGATTAGGAATTGAACATGGGACCTTGTCATCTGTATGGCTCAGCAGCACACCAGGCAGTGCCTTCAATGACGAAACCATCAGGGGAGCTGAGCTCAGATGATTTATATATAGAATAATGATAGATTATTGGTAGTGATTACAAGGCTGAAATGTAATGAAGGGGTTTGGATGATTTATATAAAGAATAATGGATGACTGGTAGCCAGTTGCAGCTTTTAATCTAATTGAAGGGTTAAGAATTTTTTGCTTAGAATACTGAAGAATTCCTGGAGCAATGTCCCGGGCTGAGATGATTGGCCTCCAACAACCACAGCCATTATACTTTGTGCCAGGTATGACTCCAGCCATTGGAGAGTCTTTCCCCGATTCCCATTGACTTCAAATTTACTAGGGCTCCTTGGTGTCACACTCAGTCGAATGCTGCCTTGATGTTGGTGTACAGGTTATTGGTGAGTAAGTGCCAATTGATAGCATTGTTAACAATTCCTTCTATTACTTTACTGATGATTGGGAGAAGGCTGATAGGGTGATAATTGGCTGGGTTGAATTTGTCCTGCTTTTTGTGGAGAAGATATACCTGAGCAATTTTTCACATTGACAGATAGATGCTAGTGTCGTAGCTATACTGGAAGAGCTTGGCTAGAGGCACAGCTAGTTATGGTCTTCAGCAATACACTCGTGATGCTGTCAGGACCCATAGCCTTTGCTGTGTCCAGTGCACTCAGCTGTTTCTTGATGTCACGGGAAGTGAATGGAATTGTCTGAAGAGTGGCATATCAGGAGGAGGCCAAGAAGAATCATCAACTCAGCACTTCTGGTTGAGCACCACCATCGTTGATGATGGGGATCTTCATGGAGCCTTCTCCTCCCGTCAGTTGCTTAGTTGTCCACCACCATCCACGATTGGATGTGACAGGGCTACAAAGCTTTGACCTGATCTGTTAGGCATGGAATTGCTTACCTCTGTCCAGAGCTTGCTGCTTCCACTCTTCAGCATGCATGTGTTGTGGCTTATTAGGTTGGCACCTCATTTTTAAGTATGCCTGATGCTGCTCCTTGCATGCTCTTCTACACTCCTCATTGAACCAAGGTTGGTCATATCGCTTGATGGCGATGGAGGAGTGAAAGATATGCCAGGCCATGACATTACTGATTGCGGTGGTATAAAATTCTGCTGCTCCTGATGCCCCACAGCATCTAATGGATGCCCAGCTTTGAGTTGTTAAATCTGTTCTTAATCTATCCCACTTAACACAGTAGTAGTGCCACACGCTATGTCCTCAGTTAGTCTCCACAAGGTCTGTGCGGTGGTCACTACTACCAATACTGCCATGGGTAGATGTAGCTGCGGCAGGTAGATTATCGAGGATGAGGGCAAGTAGATTATTCCCTGCTGTTGGTTCTTTCACCACCTGCCACAAACGCAGTCTGGCAGCTATGTCCTTCAGGACTTGGCCTGCTCTGTCAGTAATGGTACTACTGAGTCACTCTTGTTGATGGATATTGAAGTCCCTCAACTAGAAAACACTCTGTGCCCTTGCTATCCCCAGTGCTTCCTCCAAGTAGTGTTCAATATGCAGGAGTACTGATTCATCAGCTGAGGGAGGGTGGTGGGTGGTAATCAGCAGGAAGTTTCCTTGCCCATGTTTGGCTTGAACCCATGAGATTGAATGGGGTCCAGGATCAATCTTGTGGACTCTCAGGGCCTCTCCTGCCTGACTGTATAGCACTGGGCCCCACCTCTGGTGGGTCTGTCCTGCTGGTGGGATAGGTCATATAGGATTGGTGATGACAAGCAGGGTAGAGCTTTCTTGGGGGTTCCCTCTCTTGTATCAGTTTTTACAGCTGCTTGTTTATCCCAATGTAGTTTTGATGAGATTACCAAACCAATAGTATATGTTTGAATATATGTGATCTTTTTTGCTAACACAGTCCAAACCAAACAGGGACAACATGTGCCCAGTAGGGATACAGGATAATTTAAGAAGGATAGTTGAATAAATTCAAATGGCTTTGCAGGAACTTCAGGGGCCTGTTAAAATCTAGTTAGTACTTAACTGTTTAAATCATCAGCAGCAGAAAACAAAAGTAAAGGTTGTTACAATTAATGAAACTTTGATTCTTTAGTTTATCTGAGATAAGTACAGAAGAATTTAAAATAAATTGCTGCAATTCTCCTGTCCTTTTCCAGAGCGATGTGTGGATACTCAAGGATGCAACCAGTTAAACACTTGCTAATAGTTCAGAGCTTATACCTGAGGCTTTAGATATTACCTTGTGGAGAGTTAATAATTTAAGTCTTCAGAGGGAGCTTAGACATTAAGAGGAATCTGAAATAAGTTGAGGAATGATCACGGGGCTGTGAAAAAGGGGATCAGTACAGCTTTTGGGTGGTAGCTAAAACCTCATTATTTTCATCCTCCTAATCCTGACCTTTGCAAATCTCATTCAAACTAGTGGGAGAGGGGAAAAAAGGAAATTATCTTCAAGTAATCTATGGCCGAGGCACGCTGCTCTCCAAGGGGGTGCACCTGGCCAATCCCACCCTCTGTGGAATCAATTTCTGAGCCACGTCCGATTAGCGCTGGATTGAGAGGCTCAGGCATTTTAGCAACTAGCTGCCTCCTAATTGGCTCCGTGCATACCAAAACTAATTTAGCGTTTTTTTCCTGTAGCTTCCAATCCACCGGATGCTCACTTTCCTTATTGTTCGTCCTTAATGCAATTTAGTCCAATCTCTGAAACACTTCTGCCTGGGAAGTGATTTAAGACGCAAGAAAGGGAAATTGGAGTGTTTAATGTGGCTTTGGAGCTCTTAGGTTTCATTGTGGATAAAGATTGGTTTTTTTCTTACAATGCAGTATACTTGACAATTTAAAAAAAACACAAAGAGTGGTGGTTGGGTGTGTGGGGGGTGGGGGGAGGGCAGGGTTTAAGTGCTGGCTACAAGAATGGCAAAAGTTTAGTGTCAATATGGCCTGGTTGTGCTACAACAGCAACAACAACAACTTGTATTTATATAGCGTCTTTAACATAGTAAAACGTCCCAAGGCACTTCACGGGAGTGTTATAAGACAAAAAATTGACACCGAGCCACATAAGAAATTTGGGCAGGTGACCAAAAGCTTGGTCAAAGAGGTAGGTTTTAAGGAGCGTCTTAAAGGAGGAAAGAGAGGTAGCGAGGCAGAGTGGTTTAGGGAGGGAATTCCAGAGCTTAGGGCCTAGGTGGCTAGGGAACAAAGTTTGTGGCGGGGTCCGAAGACAATGGCTTTGGTCTTCCCAATAATTAATTAGGGGTGAATTGGCAATTATTAGTGATACCTACATGTCAGAATTTCTGTATGAAAATGTTGCAGGTAATCAATTTATCACAGATTTACAGTTTATATATTGATGTGGAAAAAGCCCAGTTAGAGAAAGAGTCCAGTCAGTACTTAAGTAGATCTTTCCTTTATTTGTTAATCTTGTGACAACAACAACAGCTGGCATTTATGTAGCACCTTTAATGTAGTAAAAGATCCCAAGGCGCTTCACAACAGCGTAATCAAACAAAAATTGATACCGAACCAAAGAAGGAGACATTAGGACAGGTGACCAAAATCTTGGTCATAGAGGTAGGTTTTGAGGAGTGTCTTAAAGGAGGAGAGAAAAGTGGAGAGTCAGAGAGGTTTAGGGAGGGAATTTCAGGGTTTAGGGCTTAGATGACTGAAGGCACGGCCACCAATGATGGGGCGAAGAGAATGGGGATGCATAAGAGGCTTGTTGGAGGAACGCAGAGTTCTTGGAGAGTTGTAGAGCTTGAGGAGGTTACAAAAATAGGCAGGGTTGAGGGCATGGGGGGATTTGAATACTAGGATGAGAATTTTAAAAATCAAGGCTGGACCAGGAACCAATGCAAGTAAGCGAGCACAGGGGTGATGGGTAAACGAAACTTGGTGCGAGTGAGAGTGCAGTGAGACACTGTCAGTATCATTTGAGCCTGCAGCTTGTTCTTTGGGGATATATATAGAATCAAAAGAACACATGTTGAAATGGAGTCTGAAAAGCAGCATCTGAAAAAGCTTACATAGCTAATAGAGTGTGTCATAATGGTTTTCATGTGAGTGAGTAAGGAAAAGAAAAATCACAAGAAAAGGATGATATTAGCCCCAAGTGCTCCAGCTTCACCAAAGCCCACTCCATCTATGTTCTCGGTCGCTGCCATATCAAGCATAGCCGGTGCATATTAACTGAGAGATCTAAAATGAGGTTCTGGTTTGCTCCCTCCTGTTATGCGATGCTTTGTCTTAAAATCAGAGAACTAGAGCTGTGATGTTGGAAGTTTCAAAAACATATTGACAAGTGACAGTCTAGTCACCATCCCGCAACATAGTTTATGAGTGAGTAAATGGACATGCATCATGCTGATTAGTTGTGTGCTGCACTTGCTTTGTGGTGACACTTTCTAGATGGTCAAGCAACAACCATTACAGTGACAGTCAGAAGTTTTGCCCTGCAGCAGTATGAGCTTGGAAAGAATTGTTTTGTGAGAGCTCAGTTAGGGTGTAACAGTGAGAGGAAAATGCTGGCCTGTGTATATTGCCCATTTACTTGATATACTACAATCCTATCCAGCCTTACCTTGACAGACTTTCTGAGGATATTAACCTTTTTCCTCATCTGCCTCTCTATGTTGGATTTATCCTGAAAGCCACCTCCTGCCAAGTAGCCAGAACATTTCGTCTGAGAGGAGTGCCCCGGGATGGCAACTTTACTTTGTTGCACTTTGTCTAAGAGGATCTCCAAACATGCATCTGAGAATGAAGCTAATATAGCTATTTCTCCTTCTCTGCTCAGCAACAATTAGTGTGCCCCTTTAAATAGCAGTTGCAGGCTTTAAGAGCTGCAACTACATGATAATACCTGCCCTTTGCTCATAGTGAGCTCCCGTGGATAAGCCCAATCTGGGCCAGGAGCTCAGTTTGAATATGTAATGATGCTGGTCCCATGAAATGCTACGAGATCAGCTGAACATGATTTCAACGAGTGTTATGTCAACACTCTGAGGTTCCGCTGCTTTACCCTGAGGACCAGAAAGTCTCCCCATCATGTAAGCTACATTGGCACATTGCTGTACTCAGTTTCTTTCACAAGTGGTAGATCAGGTAATGTAAAGGTGTAGTCATTGAGAATAGCTAAGTGCTTTTATACTATCCGCACAAAAGAAAACAACTTTATTTGTCTCCTGTGTGATGTCATGTGCTGCAGGCCAACTGGAAATGTTCCAGTATAATGTAATTACAGTGTTTAGCGGATCACATCTTTTATATGGGTTTCAGTACCCACACTAACATGAAAAAATTATAATGGTGAGCTGGGGTAATGTAGTTCATCAGAACATTGCCTTTCACGCCTGGTACCCAGGCTTGATTCCAGCCCAAAGTGATAGGATGAAAGTCTCCTTTTTTTTCTGAGAATTGTAAATATTCTGAGTGAGATACATCTGGGACAGGTCTTGATCTAAAGCACAAAATATTTTACACCAACTTTTCAATGTTATTCAGAAGGGGCACAAGGATGTCTGATGTGGGTACTGGAAATGTCACACTGGTATAGTAGGGGGCACTATTGATAGTGCATTGAAATTCTGTCACCTTAATGTAGCAGAGTATAGACAACTTTACTATGCATCTGATCTGTGATGTACCCAGTCTGATTCTGGCATTGGGTGTGGAAAAATTGGTTTATTACAAATTCAGGTCTGCTATAGGTGACTCCTTGGGTTCAGTGGTGTCAGTCGCTCCCATAAATCTAAACATCTTGGGAGTTGACACTGCTTATATCTACTTGTACAAAAGTGTAACCAGGGAGTGTAACAGTAGTACTTCCTTGTGACCTGAACTGGATATTTGTGTCTTGCAAATATGTACTTCTTCTATCTCTCTGAAGGAGGACTGAAAAGATATTTGGTGAGATGAGGCCTGATTCAAACTGATACGCCAGTTTCTTTGACAGTAAAATGAATATACAGAATAGTAGTTATCATCGGACTTACTTAATTCAAACAGCACAACTTACCTTTGCATAATAATACAAAATAAAGAACAAGCCACATTTCCCCACATAAGCGGGTTGTCTTATTTGACTCAATCTTCTCACAGCCTTTGCCCTCATCAACCCTCTCTGTTACCTGACATCTGTCAGACAGCAATGTGGTTGATGTGGTGTAAATGGACTTCCAAAAGGCGTTTGATAAAGTGCCACGTAATAGGCTTGCCAGCAAAGTTGAAGCCCATGGAATAAAAGGGACAGTGGCAGCATGGACACGAAATTGGCTAAGTGACAGGGAACAGAGAGTAGTGGTGAATGGTTGTTTTTCGGACTGGAGGAAGCTATACAGTGGTGTTCCCCAGGGGTCGGTACTAGGACCACTGCTTTGCTTGATATATATTAATGACTTAGACTTGCGTGTACAGGCACAATTTCAAAATTTGCAGATGACACAAACTTGGAAGTATAGTGAACAGTGAGGAGGATAGTGATAGACTTCAAGAGGACATAGACAGGCTGCAGGCTGGTGGAATGGGTGGACACGTGGCAGATGAAATTTAACACAGAAAAGTGTGAAGTGATACATTTTGGTAGGAAGAACGAGGAGAGGCAATGTAAACTAAAGGGTGCATTTCTAAAGGGGGTGCATGAACAGAGAGACCTGGGGGTATATGTGCACAAATCGTTGAAGGTGGCAGGGCAGGTTGAGAAAGCGGTTAAAAAAGCATACGGGATCCAGGCCTTCATAAATAGAGGCATAGAGTACAAAAGCAAGGAAGTTATGATAAATCTTTATAAAACACTGGTTCGGCCTCAACTGGAGTGTTGTGTCCAATTCTGGGCACTGCACTTTAGGAAGGATGTGAAGGCCTTAGAGTGGGTGCTGAAAAGATTTACGAGAATGGTTCCAGGGATGAGGGACTTCAGTTACGTGGATAGACTGGAAAAGTTGTTCTCCTTAGAACAGAGAAGGTTGAGAGGAGATTTGATAGAGGTGTTCAAAATCATGAGGGGTCTGGACAGAGTAGATAAAGAGAAATTGTTCCCATTGGTGGAAGAGTCGAGAACCAGGGGACACCGAATTAAGGTGATTGGCAAAAGAACCAAAGGCGACATGAGGGAAAACTTTTTTACGCAGTGAGTGGTTAGGATCTGGAATGCACTGCCTGAAAGGATGGTGGGGGCAGACTCAATCATGGCTTTCAAGAGGAAGTTGGATAAGCACCTGAAAGAAAAAAAATTGTAGGGCTATGGGGAAAGGGCAGGGGTTTTGGACTAGCTGAAGTGCTTTTGCTGAGAGCCGGCATGGGCTCGACGGGCCAAATGGCCTCCTTGCGTGCTGTAACCATTCTATGATTCTATGACTTGGATGAAGGGACTGAGTGTAATATAGCCAAATTTGCTGATGATACAAAGATACAAAGATAGGTGGGAAAGCAAATTGTGTGGAGGATGCAAAGAATCTCCAAAGGGATATAGATAGGCTAAGTGAGTGGGCAAAAATCTGGCAGATGGAGTTTAATGTGGGAAAATGCGAGGTTATCCACTTTGGTAGGAAAAATAAAAAAGCAAATTATTATTTAAATGGGGAGAGATTACAAAATGCTGTGGTACAGAGGGATCTGGGGGTCCTTGTACATTAATCACAAAAATTTAGCATGCAGGTACAGCAAGTAATTAGGAAGGCAAATGGAGTGTTGGCCTTTATTGCAAAGGGAATGGAGTATAAAAGTAGGGAAGTACTGTTCCAACTGTACAGGGTGTTGGTGAGACCACACCTGGAGTACTGCATACAGTTTTGGTCTCCTTATTTAAGGAAGGATATACTTACATTGGAGGCAGTTCAGAGAAGGTTCACGAGGTTGATTCTGGAGAGGAAGGGGTTATCTTATGAAGAAAGGTTGAGCAGGTTGGGCCTATACTCATTGGAGTTTAGAAGAATGAGAGGGGATCTTATTGAAACACACAAGATTCTGAAGGGGCTTGACAGGGTAGATGCAGAGACGATATTTCCCCTCGTGGGGTAACCTAGAACTAGGGGCATAATTTCAGAATAAGGGGGCACCCTTTTAAATTGGAAATGAGGAGGAATTTCTTCTCTCAGAGGGTCGTGAATCTTTGGAATTCTCCTTCCCAGAGAGTTGTGGAGGCTGGGTCATTGAATATATTTAAGGTGGAGATAGACAGATTTTTGAACGATAAGGGAGTCAAGGGTTATGGGGAACGGGCAGAGAAGTGGAGTTGAGGCCAAGATCAGATCAGCCATGCTCTTATTGAATGGCGGAGCAGGCTCGAGGGGCCAAATTACCTACTCCTACTCCTACATCTTATGTTCTTATGATTCTATGTGTAGCATTCTGTTTCAAATGCCTCCCAGCTACCTGTATCTGTGTGTTTTATATTTCATTGGTCACTGCCAAAATAGGAATCAAACATTTTTCAACACAATGATTGTGAACTTTTTTCTGATTGTCAAATGGTCGAATAAATTGCTTATTATTTACAATCTATGGGGAAACAACATCAATTCTAGCTCATTTGCATATTAACTATCTATATTCTCAGAGCCCTATTTTGTATATGAATACAGTGGCGTTTCCGCTTTGGGCAAAATCGGCAATCTGGGCATAAATTACGTTTGAAATTGCGCTGGTTTGCTGAAGTGAAGTTACGGCTCAAGTTTCTGCCCAAACTCACTTGCATAATCGAGAATGTAAAATCTTCCGATAACCAGCGCAATTGGGCAGCATAATAGAACGTAATTGTTTTGGTTTCTTTCCTTGCATTAAAAAATATTCATTGATGTATTTAAGAGTGGTGACCTGGTGCGGTTTGATTAATACAGCTGAAAATGGGTTTAGCACAAAAAATAAGCATTTTTAATAAGAATGTCTAATCCATCACCTGTGAGTAACCTGATTTGGAATCACTGAAAATGACTTTAAAAAAAACTATACTGAACCATTTACTAGCTTCATTGGTGTAGATCAGGTAACATTCACGCCACAGAAGTGCCAGGCAATGACTATCTCCAACAAGCGAGAGTCTAACCACCGCCCCTTGACATTCAACGGCATTACCATCACCGAATCCCCCACCATCAACATCCTGGGGGTCACCATTGACCAGAAACTTATCTGGACCAGCCACATAACTATTGTGGCAATAAGAGCAGGTCAGAGGCTGGGTATTCTGCGGCGAGTGTCTCACCTCCTGACTCCCCAAAGCCTTTCCACCATCTACAAGGCACAAGTAAGGAGTGTGATGGAATACTCTCCACTTGCCTGGATGAGTGCAGCTCCAACAACACTCAAGAAGCTCGACACCATCCAGGAGAAAGCAGCCCGCTTGATTGGCACCCCTCTACCACCTTAATCATTCACTCCCTCCACCACTGGCGCACCGTGGCTGCAGTGTGTACCATCTACAAGATGCACTGCAGCAACTCGCCAAGGCTTCTTCGGCAGCACCTCCCAAACCCGTGACCACTTCCACCTAGAAGGACAAGGGCAGCAGGCGCATGGGAACACCACCACCTCCAAGTTCCCCTCCAAGTCACACACCATCCTGACTTAGAAGTATATCGCCGATCCTTCATCGTCGCTGGGTCAAAATCCTGAAACTCCCTCCCTAACAGCACTGTGGGAGTACCTTCACCACACGGACTGCAGCGGTTCAAGGCGGCGGCTCACCACCACCTTCTCGAGGGCAATTAGGGATGGGCAATAAATGCTGGCCTTGCCAGCGACGCCCACATCCCATAAAACGAAGAAATAAAAAATCATTATTCAGTTTCTTAGTAAATTAAATATTTTTTGATATTTCAAATCTTTTAAAACGTGCGCCTAAAAAACAGCTGAATTTTAAGAGCCTCCTGGAACAGTTGCAAACGGGTGCAATCGATGGAAACGCGTCATGCTGATTATTTCGAACTGGGGGGCATGGCCAGTTTCGTGGGCGGGGCCGGCTTCCAGCGCGATGTTTTTTAAATAAGAACAAAAAATCGTGGTAACTTGGTTTGCGCTGGACGTAACTTGCGCTTAAAATTCCGCAATCTTTTGCGCTGGTTCGGCGAGTTCAGGCAAATTGAGCTGGTCAAACGAGCGGAAACTCTAGGCCACTATATTTTTTAAAAGGGTCAAGAGATCTTGAAATATGATTGGGTCATTCCCAACATTTATATTCAAGAACTTGATGAGCACCAGATTTTTTTTTAAGAAGTAAAAAGAACTTCAGGACAAAAGCTCCCAGTGGTATGTTAGTGGTATGTTAGTGGTATGTTAGTGGTATGTTATTTCCGATTTATGTAGTAGCTATTTTTGTGACCTTGTTGAATGAACGTGAACAGTTTAGTACCAAATTGTGTCAAATTAGCATTGTACTGTGGATTCATGACTATTAGATTAGAAACTATGTTGAAACTGTAATGTTTGAGCTGTAAGGACCCTTACACTCCATCACCTCATCAGTCAGTGATGGATTTGAATCCAGACCCAAAAGATGGAAAGACGTTAACCTAACTGGTTCTGCCGCTCAACCCTCCTTAATTCTTTTTGATGTTCTTATCTTCTTACTTCTGTTCGAAGTAATTATGGGATAATTAAGACAAAGCTTCAAACTTTTTCAAACATTCCATTTTATTACTTTAGTATGAAAGGGAAACAACAAGCAATAACTATACAGACTGCCACAGGTGCTACAGATTATGCTGCAGTTTTAGACAATTTTAGTGTGAATTATTTACTAAAATAACTGAATGTTACTTAAAGGGTTGACGGTGGATAGGCAATGGCAAACATTTAAAGATCGCATGGATGAACTACAGAATTTGTTCATCCCTGTTTGACATAAAAATAAAACAAAAAAGGTGACTCAACCGTGGCTAACAAGGGAAATTAGGGATAGCGTAAGATCCAAGGAGAGGACATATAAATTGGCCTGAAAAAGCAGCAAACCTGAGGATTGGGAACAGTTTAGGATTCAGCAAAGGAGGACAAAGGGATTAATTAAGAGGGGGGAAATAGAGTATGAGAGTAAGCTTTCAGGGAACATAAAAACTGACTGTAAAAGCTTCTATAGATATGTGAAGAGAAAAAGATTGGTGAAGTCAAGCATAGGTCCCTTGCAGTCAGAATCAGGGGAATTTATAATGGGGAACAAAGAAATGGCAGACCAATTAAATACATACTTTGGTTCTGTCTTCACAAAGGAGGACACAAATAAACTCCCAGAGATGTTGGGGAACATAGGGTCTAATGAGAGCGAGGAACTGAATGAAATCAGTATTTGTAGGGAAATGGTGTTAGGGAAATTGATGGGATTGAAGGCCGATAAATCCCCAAGGCCTCATAATCTACATCCTAGGGTACTTAAGCAAGTGGCCCTAGAAATAGTAGATGCATTGCTGGTCATCTTCCAAAATTCTATAGACTCTGGAACAGTTCCCATGGATTGGAGGGTGGCTAATGTAACCCCACTATTTAAAAAAGGTGGTAGAGAGAAAACGGGGAATTATAGACCGGTAAGCCTGATATCGGTAGTGGGGAAAATGCTAGAGTCCATTCTAAAAGATGTAATAGCAGAGCACTTGGAAAACAGTGACAGGATTGGACAAAGTCAATATGGATTTACAAAAGGTGACTTTTGTATGCTTGACTAATCTACTGGAATTTTTTGAGGATGTAACTGATAGAATAGATAAGGGAGAACCAGTGGATGTGGTGTATTTGGACTTTCAGAAGGCTTTCGATAAGGTCCCGCATAAGAGATTGGCGTGCAAAGTTAAAGCACATGGGATTGGGGGTAAGGTACTGACTTGGATAGAAAACTGGTTGGCAGACAGGAAGCAAAGAGTTGGAATAAACGGGTCTTTTTCCGAGTGGCAGGCAGTGACTAGTGGAGTACCGCAGGGATCGGTGCTAGGACCCCAGTTATTCACAATATATATATAAATGATCTAGACGAGGGAACTAGATGTAATGTCTCCAAGTTTGCAGACGACACAAAGCTGGGTGGGCGAGTGTGCTGTGAGGAGGATGCAGAGAAACTCCAGTATGATTTGGACAGGTTGGGTGATTATACTGCATCTGCCATGCATCTGCCCAATGTGGATAAATGCGAGGTTATCCACTTTGGTGGCAAAAATAGGAAGGCAGATTATTATCTGAACGGCAATAGATTGGGAAAAGGGGAAGTGCAACGAGACCTGGGTGTTCTTGTGCACCAGTCGCTGAAGGTAAGCATGCAGGTGCAGCAGGCGGTTAAGAAGGCAAATGGTATGTTGGCCAATCATAGCGAGAGGATTCGAGTACAGGAGCAAGGATGTCTTGCTGCAGTTGTACAGGGCCTTGGTGAGACCACACCTTGAGTATTGTGTGCAGTTTTGGTCGCCTTATCTGAGGAAGGATGTTCTTGCCATGGAGGGAGTGCAGCGAAGATTCACCAGACTGATACCTGGGATGGCAGGAATGACGTATGAAGAGAGATTGGGTCGATTAGGCTTATATTCGTTAGAGTTTAGAAGAATGAGAGAGGATCTCATTGAAACTTATAAAATTCTAACAGGACTAGACAGACTAAATGCAGGAAGGCTGTTCCCGATGGCGGGGGAGTCCAGAACCGGGGTCACAGTCTAAGGTTAAGGGGTAAGCCATTTAGGACTGAGATGAGGAGGAATTTCTTCACCCAGAGAATGGCGAACCTGTGGAATTCTCTATCACAGTAGGCAGTTGAGGCCAATTCATTAAATATATTCAAGAAGGAGTTAGATATATTTCTTAATGCTAAAGGGATCAAGGGATATGGGGAGAAAGCAGGGACAGGGTACTGAATTTGGATGATCAGCCATGATCGCATTGAATGGCGGAGCAGGCTCGAGGGGCCGAATGGCCTACTCCTGCTCCTATCTTCTATGTTTCTATGTTTATAAATAGTGCTACACTGATGTGTGTATTTCTTTAGATACAGTAAGAGTTTGAACAAATGCTGACGACCTACAGCACAATATTATTAGATTACAACTTGATTTTACAGTAATGTGAACTCTGAGCATGTCCAGAGCTTGCTTTTACACACTAGACATCTTTTCGCTGTCCCCCATCCCACTGGTAAAATAAGAAATCAAGACTGAGACTACTAGAACTTTAAACCCATAGGCAAATATCCAGATACCTCAGATACAGTGACTCAACTTGAGCTTTGTGCAAACCTGTGCCTGTTAGAAATGGATGGGTTGGAAAGGATGTTCTGTCCAATATTTGTAGCAAACACAAGAATGTTTGTATGCAATTCTTCAGTCTGCTCTTATAATGATGGCATTATTTTATTAAATAAGCCAGTTAATGCCTTCCTTAAAATAGCTAACAAAATAATGTGTTAACATGCTAGTCACTAATATCACACAGCATGATTTCTTTCCCATAGACAAAGGATGTTGTGCCAAACTATGCATAATATTTATATTAGAAATAATCTCCATTCACGTTTCATTTGAAATTAAGTTATTTTAAATTTTAATTTTGATTTCCTCAATTTCTTTGTCTCTTCGCCTTCCTTTCAATTCTTCTTCCTCCAACCACCCCCCCCGGCCCAAGTTATATGCCATTCCTCAGTCAAGCAGGTAGACATAAGACCCCCCTCCTTGGCTTCTCCCATGTTGCTCTGTAACATCCCACTGAGGTGCTGTTTAAGATTTTAAATTCCCACTGCAGAAAAGTGCTCATTCTTCATTCAGTCCCTCTCCCCTCTCTCCACTTCCCCATCATGACAATGGTATAGTCAAGATTAGGGCCTCACATGGTTTAAGGAACTGTTGTGGGTACAGATTTACATCTTACCACTATTTGGCACAAATGCATTGCACCACGGTGCCACCTAAGATTAAGATGATATAAAAAAAGAAATCATTCATTGCAAGAGGTGAAATCTGGTCATCTGTTATATGCTGTAATGCAAAATAATCATCATTGAACAATCCTATATGGCAGAACAATAGGGGGCCTTTCCTCCAGTAGGACATTGGAGAATATGGTCAATAGACTGTAATGTAAAACAATCATCAGTGCACACTCCAATAACAGTCGAACAGTAGGGGTCCTTCACTCCAGTAGGATGGTCTAAAGTATTATCTATATAAAAGAGTTATATGATCCTTTTGTGATGTAACTCGGACAAATGATTCGGTAATAATTTCCAACATCAAGGAGTTGCTATTCTCTTTGAAGCTAGAGTTTTCTTTCTGTAACACATACATCAGTTCTAGTCATTGTGACAATATCAACATTTAGCATTTTTTTGTGAGACCAGTTGTGTGGACTCACACCCACTGGGAACTAAATTGACACTGCCTCACCTCATTTCACTATGGATCTTTAACAGACATGGACAGCAAAGATTTTCTTCCTAAATGCCTGGACCATATTTGAAATAAAGTCCTACGAGTGAAAAGGCAGTGTTCGAACATTCTGCATTACATATTCTCTCATGAAAAAATGAGAGTTTTATCTTCACTGCCTGGGATAGATTCAAATCCATGTCCCAGACATGAAAGTACAGATTTCTACATTAGTTTTTCAGGCCCCCGACCCCATTGTTCTGTTTGGGAACTCTGTACCCAGAGGTAGAAACAGCGAGGCTCCTGTTCTGTTAACGGTCATTTATTTTCCTTTCCATACTTGATATTGTACAGTCCATAGTAGACCCAAACACTGAATCAAAATGAGATCCTCTTGATGTGCCATCTTGGCATTTTCCAGCGCCCTTTTTCATCCCGGTCCTGAGAATCTTACAGGTGAGAAACCTCATTAAGGTGACAAATTGAGAGTAGGACTTTCCGGTGCCATGGTGGCGATGCATTTCACGGAATTCAAACACTGTGCAGACATCTATGTTGTAAAATTACACATTTAGAGGACCCATCTGCCCTCTCAGGTGGACGTAAAGGATCCCATGGCACTATTTGAGGAAGAGCAACAGAGTTCTAATGGTGTCCTGGCCAATATTTATCCCTCAACCAACATCACTAAAATATATTATCTGGTCATTTATGTTGTTTGTGAGTCCTTGCTGTGCTCAATTTGACTGCTGCATTTCCGTACAGAACAACAGTGACTACACTCCAAAAAGTACTTCATTGGCTCTAAATTGCTTGGGAAGTCCTGAGGTTGTGAAAGGTGCTACATAGATGCAAGTTCTTTCTTCTTTCTTTCTTCATTAATGGTCAACATTCTTCTTCCATTAACAGCCCCAGTTTGGTCAGAAGTACGGCTAATATGTAATTGAGAGAGAAGGTTTGTGCATATTGAGGCATAAGAGGGAGGTAAGTTGAACACAATATGGAATAATAGATATGTTAGGGGGAATTAAATACGTGGGGTTACGGGGGTAGGGTGGGATATGTGTACTGTGGGGATTAAAGCAGGGACAGGGTACTGGATTTGGATGATCAGCCATGATCGTATTGAATGGTGGAGCAGGCTCGACGGGCCGAATGGCCTACTCCTGCTCCTAGATTCTATGTTTCTATGTTTCTATATTGTCAGGGTCATATGTATATGGTTAAAAGCCAGAAAAAGAAGTGATGGTCAGTTTTGAAAGGGTTGATTGTGACATAAAGGGTTCGATTTTAACTATCGGGCAGCTGATGAGAGGAAAGCGCTGGCCAGTTGCCCAATCCTGCCATCGAGAAGCTTGCTCCATATTGAGAGCCTCAATACCATGCTGCTGCCAGGTGGTGGGTGTCAAATGGGTGCCTTGCTGCAGCTTTCCGGCTGGCGTAATATAGGGGGGCCCAGCGGCCAACCCAGCTGACAGGAAGGCAAGTGAAGGCCAGGGGGTGGGATCGAGGAGGGGAGAGCCCAGTGTGGCAGCACCTTCAATCTTCTGTAGCTTGGAGTGCACAGTGCACGCTCCAGCTAGTTGTCCGTCAAAATTGTAATCAGGGTCCTATGTATGTCATAGCACTCTGATTTAAGAACATAAGAACATAAGAAATAGGAGCAGGAGTAGGCCATTCGGCCCTTCGAGCCTGCTCTGCCATTCAATGAGATCATGGCTGATCTTCTGCCTCAACTCCATTCACCGGCCCTATCACCATATCCCTTGATGCCTTTACTAGTCAGAAATCTATCGACTTCTGTTTTGAATATACCCAATGACTGAGCCTCCACAGCCCTCTGGGGTAGAGAATTCCAAAGATTCACCACCCTCTGTGTGAAGAAATTTCTTCTCATCTCAGTCCTGAATGGCCTACCATTTATCCTGAGGCTGTGGCCCCTGGTTCTAGACTCCCCAGCCAAGGGAAACATTCTCCCAGCATCCACCCTATCAAGCCCTGTAATAATTTTGTATGCTTCAATGAGATCCCCTCTCATTCTTCTGAATTCAAGAGAATACAGGCCTAGTTTACTCAATCTCTTCTCATACGACAGTCCCACCATCCCAGGAATCAATCTCGTGAATCTTCGTTGCACTCCCTCAATGGCAAGTATATCCTTCCTTAGGTAAGGAGAGCAAAATTGTACACAGTACTCCAGGTGTGGTCTCACCAAGGCCCTATATAATTGGAGTAAGACTTCTTTACTCCTGTACTCAAATCCTCTTGTAATGAAGGCCAGCATACCATTTGCCTTCCTAATGGCTTGCTGCACCTGCACATTCACTTTCAGTGGCTCATGTACAAGGACACCCAGGTCCCTTTGAGCATCTGCATTCCCCAATCTTTCACCATTTAGGAAATACTCTGCCTTTCTATTTTTTCTACCAAAGTGGATAACTTCACATTTATCTACATTATATTCCATCTGCCATGTTCTCGCCCACTCACTGAGCCTGTCAAGATCCCCTTGAAGCCTTTTCACATCCTCGTCACAATTGACACTGCCACCTAGCTTTGTATCATCAGTAAATTTGGAAATGTTACATTTAGTCCCTCATCCAAATCATTGATATAGATTGTGAATAGCTGGGGCCCAAGCACCGATCCTTGCGGTACCCCACTAGTCACAGCCTGCCATCCTGAAAAAGACCCGTTTATCCCTACTCTTTGTTTTCTGTCTGTTAACCAATTCTCAATCCATGCTAGTATATTACCCCCAATTCCATGTGCCCTAATTTTGTTCACCAACCTCTTGTATGGGACCTTATCGAAGGCCTTCTGAAAATCCAAATACACCACATCTACCAGTTCCCCTTTGTCTACTCCACTAGTTACACCCTCAAAGAACTCCAATAGGTTTGTCAAACAAGATTTCCCTTTCATAAATCCATGTTGACTCTGCCCAATCTTACTATTAGTTTCTAAGTGCTCAGTTATTGCATCCTTTATAATAGATTCCAGCATTTTCCCAACTACTGATGTGAGGCTAACAGGTCTGTAGTTCCCTGTTTTCTCTCTCCCTCCTTTCTTAAATAGTGGGGTTACATTTGCTATCCTCCAATCTGCAGGAACCATTCCAGAATCTATAGAATTTTGGAAGATGACAACCAATACGTCCACTATCCCAATGGCCACCTCTTTCAAAACCCTAGGATGTAGGTCATCTGGTCCTTGGGATTTATTGACTTTTAGTCCCATTAATTTTGCTAGTACTGTTTTTTTACTAATAATAATTTCTTTTACATTAAATATTAAAATAGCCTAATGCCTGAAATAGGCAAGCACTCCAGCCACCTAGTGGAAGATCCCTTTGTGGATGGCAGCCGCTGGAGCACTGGAGGTAAGCCATTTCAGGGCTGCAAATTCCCCCCCCCGCCACCCCCCACCCCCGTTTACACTGCGTGGCCCAACTTAAAATCTACCTGGATGGGTCTACACTTATTTGGAACTCAGTGGGCTGGATTTTGTCAATGGGGGCGCGTTCGGGTTTCAGTCCCACCCCCGAATGACAACTGGTCAACCCACGCTATTTTCCCTTGATTGACTTTGTTAAGCCCGCCCTGTGGGTTTAGCCGGCCAATTAAGGGAAAGCCGGTGACAGAGGACGTCAGCATATGACGTTTCTTCTGTCGAAAATTTTTTGACAGATGAATTGTCAGCATTTGACAGCTTTGAGAAGCTGTCAAACACTGACAATCTCTGTTCTAAGGTGTGCCCTTGCACAGAAGGCTCACCAAAAACCTCTCTCCTCAGCAGAAAGCAGATGGCTGCTGCATCTGAGAATGCCGTTGAGATGAGGCACCTCCGGATCCCCAAGGGTTGAAGCCTGCAGGAAGAAGCAAAGGTAAGTAAACTTTTTCCAACACTTTACACTCACCTCTCATACTTACCTCTCCACACTTGCACCCATCACTCACCTCCACAGTGGACTTTTTGATCCCTCTCACCCCCGCAGACCCACTGCTCGCCTCACTGACCCGGGCAGGGTTTCCCGACATCGGGGACCCGCCTCCCGGGACGATGGGTCGGAGGCGGGTTGGGAGCGGGGTTGGGACCCACTCCCAATTTTTCCCATTTTGCCAGCAGTCTCGCCTCCAAACCCGCCTCCTCAGGGCTGGTAAAATCCAGCCCAGTGTCTTAAAAGTTCCATTAATGATAGTTTGTGAATTGATGGAATGGGAGTGTAAGCTATAACATTTTGTTATAAATTTAATTTGAAATGTTTATTATTTTTGGAGCTGCTCTGTTATAATTTTTGAATCATTCCTGTTCAGAGTTTTTGGACTAAGTGGTGCTGTTTGCACTATTATTGTGTAAATGATTGTATAATAGAACCAAACACTAATGTGAAACAAAGAGTAATTGCATGGAAAAATCTCTAATAAGTACTTTTTTCAATAAGAACATTTTGTTTTAAAAAGGGTCACACACAAAACCAGGAAAGATCTACAAGGTTGTTTTACACACATAAACGAGGTTTCCACTCTACTTCCGGTGAAGTAACACCAGCGCAGCAGGAGTAGATCCGAGGAATTTCCCGGCCAGTAAGTTCTGATGATATGATTGGTCTTCATATTAAAACCCAAAAGTGCAAGGGGGCAGAATGAAAACAGCTAAAGTGACAAAACTGCGGAAGTATTCTGGATTACCAGCTGTATCTACACCAACATTAATTATGTAAAAGTTAAGTTTCTTAGAAAGAGGGGGTCATGCAAGAGACATAAATCTCCAAAGTGGGACTCAGCAAAATAAGTGTGAGAACCACTGATCCACTTGAATTGTTAACTCTTTGCCTGCTTGCTGATGGGAGATAGATTTTGTCCTGTTTGCACAGAATGGTGATAGGTGGCATTCTGCAAACCCAATGTCATTGAAAGTATCCATAAGCTCTATTAGCTCCGTCATTTACATAGTACGAGGGTCCTATCACTTCCAACATTGTCTTCATCATTGGAGCTACTTTGTTAACTGAAGACATGTTCTTAGCAATGATATCCACAGCAGTGTGTAGACAGATGCCATGTATAATGACTTGAGCCCCAGAATCAGTGGGAATTTTTTTGGGTAGCACAGGATCGATAACAATTGTAATCTTTTCAAATTTGTGTTTGGCATCTTCTGAACCAGAGAAAACATCAAGCAAGTCCATGCTGAAACTTTACTTCCTCCTCATACCCAAAACAATAAAGCATCTGCGATAGTATGGGTATACTTTTGTGCATCTGTACAATCAGTTCCCACATTAAAGCTTAGTGCAATAATATCAATATTCAGACATTTGGCATGTTCAGGGAGAAGCATATTGGTGTTGTTCTAACTTTCACACTCAGGCAAAAGATAGCCTTGGAGCCATTGGGAGCAATGTACAGAGCCAGCTTTGCACTTGAATGATATTCATGCACTGAACCAGCTTTGCACTTAAATGATATTTATGCACTCAGAAAACAGCTCTGCTTGACTCTCAAAGCATTGTAACATGCCTCTTCTGTGCTCATGCAGAATTCAGTGCATGCGCAAAATCCGGAAACTCAGGAATATTTCAGCCACCACGCCACTGGCACGAGCACGAACCCGAATCATTAATCTCTCCCGCTCCAGGATGAGGATTTGGCAACTATGACTTCCATTTATGAAATGTTCAGACTCTGATTAACGACCCTTTGCTCTTTGCTTCTTCTGGCTAAGGCTCGGTCATTGTTTTATTTAGACTGGAGTTTTGTCTTCATAGGTCACATTAGCATGTATAATGGAGCCTTGTGGATTGCAAATAAAGTTTAGAGCCATGTTCTCATTAAGTTACACATGTCTCAAGCTGATGATACTAATAGATTGTGGTATTTTGGTTTAGGACTTACCCAATGAGGCAAAAGCACTAAAGGCAGCTTTTTCCAAACTGCCAAAATTCAAACAGGACAAACCAGCAAGTAAAAATTTAAGTACAAATATAACTAAGCTGCCTTGTCTTAAGGGCTGGACTGCCAGGACATAGGGGCGGTAGTTTGCACACCCTGATTTAGATTGTGGTAAGCAGCCTAAAGATTCTTCAAAACCCAATAGCTAAATGTGGTCTTTCTTCCAATAATGTGAACATTACTACATCGGCAGCAGACTGTAAATGTGGACCTGTGAGTGGATTATTGACTGACGTGATTTCTAGCTCCATTGGCCACGTATATGTACCTGCACTCATAGTTAGGAACCCATGTAGGCCCTGCTACAGATACTTTTTTTTTGTGCAGAAAAATGTCTTTGAATTTGATTTAGCAGTTAAAGTATTTCTTGAAGGTAGAGAGAGTTTCACTGTTCTTAGGTCTTGTATGTTGGAGCTGACCTGTTGCAGTGTAAGTGGCTGACCCCACAATAGTGCTTTCATATTGCTACATGGCTGACTGACTCTCAATAATGCAGACTGTTACTGTGTAAGTGAATGTGTACAAACTCATTGTTGTGCTAATGACTGATACCACAACACCACATACCGATTACACTGTCACTGCTTGATCCTGTGAGAATGATCTGGACAAACATGAGAATACTAACAATGCAAACAGATTGTTCCACTCTACATATTTACTTTACAATAATGGTATATATTTGCAGATTTCTATAATTGTACTTTTCAGACACAAGACAAAACATTTATTGAAACAGTTTCTGATGGTAGAAGTACACTGGATAATATACAACATGAATGAGAATGGTGGATTTGAAAGATTACTCATGCAAGTCCTCGTGTGCAAAATCCATGGTAGGACTTTTCCAGCACCTCAGATTCTGTTATTCCGTTATATTGTGTAGGATTGGTTCCGACTTGTCAATTGTCTTTCATTCTGTTTTCGAATTTCCCACTGAAGTATGGAGCCCCTATTTTTCTATCACACTGGAGGATGCACTGCTACATATTTCACATTGTATTGCAGAAGAGTTGAATTAATTTCCTTTTTTAAATGCATGTTTGTTTTAAGAGTAGAGCTGTTCCATTTCAATGACCACATAATCATAAGTATTGTATGCAGAAATATATGGAGAAATATGCATACTTATTGGCATTTCTCAGGCATCCCTCATTCCCAGTTCACAGGGCGATGAACTCCCAGGTGTTGAAAATGTGGGTCTCTAATGAACCTACTTGTCAAACAATTTGAAGAATGATATTAAAAACATCACCATGTTGGCTGACTACTGTTTGCAAAGATTAGCAAATGGTATGGAACCAATCACAGTAGACGTACAATTATCACAGGTGTGCAATTTAGCAAGCAAAATGAAACCTCTCAAGTACTATAAAAAAAATGAACTCTTCGCCAATATAGATGTGCTGATCAGAAACTTCAGAGCTTTGGTAGAAATAAATCCTATAAGAATGCCACATTTCACTGATGCAGAAAGCAATTTGATTGTACTAGGAGCGAGCAGTAATATTTGGCTCTGGCACGCAACTCCCCTTCCTGCACAAGTAAGCAGGCTGGGTGATAATCTTATCCACCATTCAAAGGCTGGTAAGAAGTCAGGAAAAAAATTAAGCAAAATCTAACTTTTAATAGTCGGGCACACAGGACTATAGGTAGTGAGCGAAAAAGAGATCGAAGTACTAACACCACCGGAAGCAGCCACTGTGGACTACTTGACCTGGAAGATCTTGAGGGAGGGTGATAGATCCTGAAACGGGTGTCTTTGCCATGGCTCTGGTAAGTGTCTTTCACCTGTATTATGATTTCCTATGCAGCTTACCAGATAAAAAGTACAGTCTTCAATATGAGTTACAGATCATGCTGTCACCTATTACAGATTGTTTTATGGCTAGCATTACCTGCCTGGCAGTATTTGCAGCGGAACAATGCTCAAATACTACCTCTAATAACTTGAAAATATCTAATCTTAGGCTCTTTTATACAGAACAAAATAGATCTTCCGGATTCCATAGCACCAAACACCACACACCGCATCGGAAGACTATTGTTACTGTAACATCTAGCTGGGCACAGAAACAGGAACAAACACCTGTACCTCTACAATTTAGTGGGTCATCAGTGCAGCAGCACCCATAGAATGATTTGGAAAGGCCAATAGGAGAGTAGGGGGGTGGGAAGGTGATAGGCATCCTAGATCTGAAGGTGCGGTGAGTATGGTGATCAGTGGACCTGCCTTAAAACAACTATATGCAGCATATTATGGTCACCTTGCACACTAAGATGGATGAGGGCCTAGCAGTATTGAGATATGCATTTTAGAGAGAAATATCTCAATTTCTTAGGTGAATACTTCCATCTTGGAAATCCCTAATCTTCATAATGTACTGGACCAGTGGTTGAGTGCATTGTAGTCCAGCATGGAGGGAACATCATCCCAGATAGTGACTACAATTGAAATCTCATTCATCAAGCATCACTCCAGAAATCTCCATTTCCTGCTTTGTCTGACATAGATTGTCTTGGAGACAGAATACAGTTAACCACAAGAGATGGTTTTCTAACCTTGTAGATGCATATTGTTCTGTCCACAGCAGATCACTGGCAGCTATCAGGAGATGCCCAGCACCAGTGGCTTATGTAGGGCACTGCACAGCCAAGATCTTGGAACTCATAGTAGCAGCTTGTCCCTGATAGCGAACAGCCCTGACCACATTTGATCGAGTGTCCACTGCAGCACATGAAGCACTCTGCAGCATCTGTTTTCCTCTAGTGGCCACATGCTGTACCATGAGGGAAGGCATTGATCCTTTCTTCATCATCTCAGCAAGCTGAAAACTGTGGACAATCTGCCTTCCACCAATGGTATGGCCACCATAAACAGAATAGAGAGCTACACAAGAGTCACATACTGACAGGCAGAAGTGTGCATAAATGCCATGGGGGAAAACCACAACATCGCTACATATTCAACTCTTTAACTGTGTCCCACTGATACCTGTATTACTGACCAGGCACAGGGCAACACTAAATTTAGATAATGGGAATGATTGTTAAGATGCCACAAAGAGAAAGAAGGCTAACTATGGTTGGTGATTTATTTTATCCAATTATTGTAACGTACAAGTCTCCAATGATTTCTCTGAGTGCAAGGTTGTTATGCAGGATCAGTACATGTGCTTTGCAATCACTATGGGCTGGATTTTGTCAATGGGAAGCTTTTGGAGGCGGGACTGCTGCTTGCCGGCTTTCAATCCCGCCTCCATCAGCTTCTGGCCAACCAGTGGGATTTTCCCCTGATTGACCTTGTTAAGCCCGCCCAGCGGGCTCAGCAGGCCAATTAGGGGGAAGTCACTGACAGAGCACGTCAACGTTTCTTGAAAGAAGAAATGTCAGCATTTGACAGCTCTGGGAAGCTGTCAAACACTGACATTCTGTGTAGCTTGATGAGTCCTTGTGTTCAGGACTCATCAAACCTTTCAACTTTGCAGAAATCACCTGGCTGTTGGTTCGGAGGATCGAACAGCCAGTCTGTGAAATCTACAATGAAGATGTTGCGACTCCGGATCCACAATGGATGAAGGCTGTAGGCAGAAACAAAGGTAAGTGAACATTTTATAACACCTTACATACTTACCACTCCACACTTGCACCCATCACTCACCTCTACATCTCACTTTCAGACCCCTCCAACCCCCGCAGACCTCCTTCTCGTCTCCTACACCCTGGTGGGGTTCTCCGAGGTCGGGAAGCCTGCACTTCGGAGCTAAAAATAGGGGTAATCTTATTTTCTGCCTGTTAACTACCTGTTAACAGGCAGTTAATAGGATTTAATCCCTTTCCCGCCTCAAGGAGGCGGGACCCGGGGCAGGACGGCTTCCCGCCTCCTGGCAAGAGGGCATGGAGGCGGGTTGGGGCGGGTTTGCCAGCCGCCCCCAAATCCTGCAACTTTACCAGCAGTCCCGCCTCCATACCCGCCTCCTCGGGGCTGACAGAATCCAGCCCTATGTTTTTCATCTTGGCATAGAAAATTCCTTCAGCTTAAATGGGTGGCAGTCAGGTTTTTATGGATCTCCCATTCATATCGCTCGTCATCTGAAAGGATGATGGTGGCCAATATAGAACAAAATTACAATTTTGCAGTGATCTTGCTGGGTTGGGTGAGGAATTCATTTGGTCAGCAACAAATCTAAGTGGAACCTATGGGCAGCAGCTCCCCAGGTCCTTCAACTATGCAGAAACTGAAGAATGGTCCACTTTAATTGATTCTCTCATTAACAAGCTTAATTAACATTTTCTCCATCCATGTCTAAAGTCAGAAACATGCATTGGAAGCTTATCATCCAAAAATGACATGTATGTCAGAGCATGCAGCACTGGTGTTTCCCCAAACCCAGAAACTTGCACCATGATTTCACCACAAGGGACATTTTGTATACAACGCTGGCAATTAAGATCAGCCTCTGATCAGAAGTTCTGAAAGGAACAAAGGAAGACTGAGAGACGCCATAAGGTACAGATACCTCGCTTTATATACATCCAGAATTATGTGGCTATTCAGATAAATACAGTTCCCCCATTAAAAATCATCAAAATAAACATTTATAGTGCCTACGGTAAAACATGTCCACAAAATTTCTCAACAATTGAGTTATTTTTTACATTCTGTGTATTTTTTTTACATAACAAGCTGATGCACAAATAGTCTTGTAGACCGTACTATGGCGGTTGAGGTGATCGCAGACTTTATCTCTGGAAACACGGGCCTATGAAGGAACATTAGCCAATGAACTGCTAGAGTTCAGCCCTTGATTGCGTTACTTATACATTACATACACACAAACAAAAATTCCCTTTTTTGAAAAATATTTTTAAGTGACCTTCACAAAGTGCAGTTTACCTAATTAGCTGCAGAAGCTCTTTATAATGAAACATTTTACAAGGCCATGTAGCACAATACAATTAATGGATTCACTCACTTTTATTTTTATTTTAAATAATTGCTTTGCACTTTCCCTTTTTGCAAGAGGCAAGCTTCTTCAGTGGCAATACATACTACAGTTCATTTACTAAATTATCACTGGCAACTTAGTTATTTACAAAAATCAAACAATTCACAATTAGTGTTTTGAAAAGTACCCAGAGTCATTGGCATTTTGAATTTCAATATTAGTGTAGAGTTAGTCCAGATGGAACTTATTAATGCTAAGCTTGAATGTTATTTATTCATTCTTATCTTTTGATGCAGAGCACCGAACCATCTAGTACACTGGCAGGAATTTAAATGGGGAAGTTTCTCCTTTCTAAACCTTAATATAAAATCCTTTCGTAGGTTGAATTTGAACTCATGTCCCAGAGTCTCTAATACACTGCACCACTAAATCTCCCGATCAGAAACAGGACTCCTTTGTTTGGCTAGATTCAATTCTTTTTTTTTGCCTACTAAACAATAGTGATTTTAATAGTAACACATTTGGCTGTGAAGTGCTTTGGAACATCCTAAGAACATGAAAGGTGCTGTATAATGCAAGTTTGTTCTTTCTTTAAGGTACAAGTTATAACCAAATGTTCCATGTTGTTCTCTTCAGAGCAAAAGGAATTCAATTTATTTTTCTGGATTGGATTTAAAGCCAAGTTCAAGAGGTAAATGGAAAGTGTCCTCTCTATTACCCAATATTTTAGCTAATTATTAGACACTTTGATATCTTTCCCCTTGCTGGTCCAGATACTGGTATGTCTAGGAGCTGGAATTAGCATTATATTCATGTGATTCCAAAAAGATGTTGTCAAAGTCTTGCCATTTGATATTTAGCAATGCATTAAATAGTGGCACACAATGCAGGGCCATGCCAAGCGCTGTTCCATCCCTACAGAAGCAAGCATCCAACTTTTAACATAGAAACAGAAATTATTCAATGTAATTGATAATGGTGATATTTTAAATAGAATGCTTACTTTAGGACTACGGGATATGATTTTATTTTCCACAAACACTAAATTGACTGGATAATAAATGATACCCCTTATTCTTACCCCAAACATTAGTTCTATGAAGCCACATATTGTCTGGAAGAGTTCAGTGCAGAACTGGTAATTGTAATTGTCTCCCCCTCACTCAAAGTGTCAACAGGTCAAGTCCTTATAGATCTGTGATCAACTTTCATGTCCCCATGACTCCAGAGTTCTGAAGTATAAAGCAATTTATTCTTCCATAAAGTTAAGCTGTTTGGTTTAAATTATTTGGCTGGGCTTTACTCTCTATCCCCTTCCTAAGACAGGCAGCTTGTGACATGTTCAACAACAGTAAGTGTTACTTGATTGCACCTGTGTGAACAATCTCATCTAACTAGCTCCCAGCTCTACTTTCCACTTTTAATTGAAGATAGCATGCAAGATGGCCTGCCTCTCACTGTGGCAGCAGGTTGTTGATATTGGATCATTGTAAAACATATTTTCCTGACTTGAACAAATCTACTGACCTTCTCTTCCAAATATTGAAAGGTATGATGATAGTATTTGGTGTGTGTGTGGACATGTGTGTGATCTTGTTTTTGTACATGGCATTGGGGAACATGTAAATGCTCTTGTCTTTTTGTCACCGTGCCTGTCATCAATTCTCCAGTACAGTGCACAGACCCATGTTGCTACTTAAATTGACTGTTTAAATATATAAACTTTACACTGTTGAAGAGGTATCGTGTCCTGAAAAAGCTTTAAAGTGGATTGCTAGTGCACTCTGACTCAAAAATAAGAAAGGGGACTTAAATTCATCTTTAAGAAGCTTTGCTCTTAATGTAAGCTATAGCATTTTTGATGTAATAAAATAGTCTATTGCTAAGGACTCTGAGTTCTTTGAATCTATTGTTGAACATTCTACAGAACTGTGGCAATTACTGAGGAACAAAGAAATAGACTCTTCTCACCATCTGGGTAAGGCAACACTGACTTAACACACTGCTCATCAACACAACAGACATGTATTTACATTTCAGAGACAACACTGGCTATTCCCCTTTAATATTCTATCCTGGGAATCAAGCTCACACCTCACTAACTTTTTGTAAAATGTAAATAAAAATGATTTAATCTGTACAGCAAGTATTTTACAAAGAACTTTTCATTAATTGATTCACATTTCTATTACTGTAGGAACTGGTTACATACAGGTGTGGTTACTGTCACGCCCTTCCTCCGCCATAGGTTGACTTAGACACCAACCCCAGCAAATGAGTAGGAAGAGGATGCATTTGCAGGCTCTGTGTTGTCTCTCACTAACTGTTTTGTGTGGGCTGGAGCTCAGTGTCAGGTTAGGATCAGCCACAGTCAGAAAAATACTGACCACAACACAATCAAACCTCCTGGCATGAGAGCTATGATTAGATGTCAGTGCAACTTAGTGATGACCTTATCATGAAGACGGGGCTATTTATTCTTGCTTGCTTTCTATCTGGGTAGCTAAGAAAAGAGATGATTTGGGATTTTAAGATGCAGTGTGTTACGAGAACTGCTTTCATAGGGGAAACATCCCAGTGTTTAAATGGTCAGTTAGAAATGTTAGTGCTGGGGATGAACTATACTTTTTCTGAATTTAGTGTTACTATTGGGCACTTCGGGGACAGGTACAACATGGATTAAATACAGGTTAAAATCCCCTCTATACTGCCCTCAGCACTGTGTCTCAACCCTCTTTACATCTATTACCTTAGTCATCCTTACCAACCTCACACGTGGACACATTTTAGTGCTAATAAGAACACACACAGCTCTCAGAACAAAAAGACTTTCATCTCACCAGTCTGAGCTAAATTTCAGTTTAGTTGCAAAAGGTGAAAGGACAATTGTCTTCTTCATTACTTTCACCCAGGAAGCTCTTTTAAGAGAAGCTTATAGTTGCCAGTGAGAAACTCCAGTGATCTTTGAGCAACTGGATTTTGATCTTGTCAGGCCTCCCTAAGTTTTCACTAATGTAATAAAAAGATTCTACTTTTTGCCACTAGATGATGTTGCTAGTTCATTTAATAAATACTCTACCAGACAATGTTTTTAAAGCATGTTGGAGACATCTAATAGCAGATAATTGGAAGAACACTTAATTAAAAAAGCATTATAACCTAGAAAACACTGCTTGTAATATTAGTGAATGAATGCTTAATGAGTTGACATTCATCTGTCCACTATTTTAGTGCAGATATTAATCTGTTTATTTTAAATGGTTTAATGCCTCCACTAAAATAGCAGAGGGGTGTCATACAAATGTGCTAAATATTTGTCGACCAATATTGCCAACTCTAGTTTCTAGGCATATATGAATAGAGTGAATTTAACCTAAACAAGAGCAAAGTAACAGCCAGAAAATGGAATTTGTAGGTTTTACTAATGTTAATTGATTAGAAATGTTAAAGATGGTAAGTGCAGTGGTGTTGCACCTTGACATCACTGTGCACTGTGCCTCAGTGTAGTATGTATGGAGTTGAACTTTAGGTTTCCCAAATGCAGAGTATCTTGGTCATACTGTCATGGGGAGAGAGGGCACAGAACTTAGGAGATGAGCCACTGTGGGGCTGTGGGATGTAGTTTCTGGTGAATGATAGCTACCCTTTCAGCCAGTGAGCAACATATGGGGATAGGGAAGCCAAAGAGATGTGAGATGATCAATTCAAGGAATGTTAATGGGGCAGAATAGATAGAAAATGTTTTTGGCTTAATGTGAAGCTACAATTTGGTGATGTCATTAGCATTTTTCTATGCTATATAAATGATTATGAGAACTTTGATTTCAATAAAGGTACTGATTTTAAGCATGATATTAGGGCTGGAATTGTTTTTCTTATAATATTTTACACTGAACTGAATAAGTTTTGCTCATGGGGAAATCATAGGATATTCGATTGAAGCTTATCGGAGCCAACCTTAAATAGAATCACAGTTCTACATCATTAAAGTTTGAAATTGTAGTCACGGATCTATTAAAAATTGTTTGTAAATAGAAACAGTGCTCTTGATCAGAGTGAGCTTCGAGGAGAGAATCCGAATAATTGGTTGTTTAACAGCCAGTTGCAGCTCAATGCCACACTAGCCTCTATTTGTAAAGTGGATTCACCATGAAACACAAAATTATATGTTTTTAAGTTATTCCATTCAGATTGGAAATGATTACATTTTGCATCAGCAACAGATCTCTAATAATTACAGTAATAATTGGCCAAGGTGACAACTCAACCTCTTCCATTCCACCCCCTCCCTGACCACTGTCTGAACCAGACTGTTTGCAAACTTCCTGTCCTATTTGACCCTGAGCTGACCTTCCGACCTCATATCCACTCCATCCCCAAGACCGCCTACTTCCAGCTCCGTAATATTGCCCGTCTCCACTGCTGCTGAAATCCTCATCCATGCTTTTGTTACTTCCAGACTTGACTATTCCTGAAACACTCCTGGCTGGCCTCCCATCTTCCACCCTCCCTAAACTTCAGTTCATCCAAAACCTCTGCTGCCCGTATTCTAACTTGCACCCAGTCCCATTCACCCATTGCCCCTGTGCTCGCTGACCTACATTGGCACCCAGTCTACCAATGCCTCACATTTTAAATGTTTATCTTTGTGTTCAAATCTCTCCATGGCCTCATCCCTCCTTATCTCTGTAACCTCCTGCAACCCTCCAGGAATTCTGCATGCCTCCAATTCTGGTTTCTTGAGCATACCTGTCTTCCTTTGCCCCACCATTGGCAGCTGTGCCTTCAGCTGTCTAGGCCCTAAACTCTGGAATTCATAGAAGATAGGAGCAGGAGTAGGCCATTCGGCCCCTCGAGCCTGTTCCGCCATTTAATGAGATCATGGCTGATCATCCAAATTCTACCCATATCCCTTGATCCCTTTAGCCTTAAGAAATATATCTAACTCCTTCTTGAATATATTTAATGAATTGGCCTCAACTGCCTTCTGTGGTAGAAAATTCCACAGGTTCACCACTCTCTGGGTGAAGAAATTCCTCCTCATCTCAGTCCTAAATGGCTTACCCCTTATCCTTAGACTGTGACCCCTGGTTCTGGACTCCCTCGCCATCGGGAACATCCTTCCTACATCTAGTCTGTCAAGTCCTGTTAGAATTTTATAAGTTTCAATGAGATCCCCTCTCATTCTTCTAAACTCTAGCGAATACAAGCCCAATCGACCCAATCTCTCTTCATATGTCATTCCTGCCATCCCAGGTATCAGTCTGGTGAATCTTCGCTGCACTCCCTCCATGGCAAGAACATCCTTCCTCAGATAAGGCGACCAAAAGTGCACACAATACTCAAGGTGTGGTCTCACCAAGGCCCTGTACAACTGCAGCAAGACATCCTTGCTCCTGTACTCGAATCCTCTCGCTATGAAGGCCAACGTACCATTTGCCTTCTTAACCGCCTGCTGCACCTGCATGCTTACCTTCAGTGACTGGTGCACAAGAACACCCAGGTCTCGTTGCACTTCCCCTTTTCCCAATCTATTGCCGTTCAGATAATAATCTGCCTTCCTGTTTTTGCCACCAAAGTGGATAACCTCACATTTATCCACATTATACTGCATCTGCCATGCATCTGCCCAATCACCCAACCTGTCCAAATCATACTGGAGTTTCTCTGCATCCTCCCTAAATTCCCTCCCTAAACCTCTCTGCCTCTCCAACTCTCTCTCCTCCTTTAAGACGCTCCTGAAAATGTACTTTTGACCAAGCACTTGGTCACCTGTCCTAATATTAATTCTTTGGCTTGGTGTCAATTTTAGTCTGATTACATTCCTGTGAAACGCCTGGGGACATTTTACTAAGTTAAAGGTGCTATATAAATGCAAATTATTGTTAAGTCCAACCAAGTTATTTATACTATGTAATGTTTACCACAATGTCTTTATGGCTGAGATTGATGATTAAATGGGCATTATTAGTAAAGGTCAGTAGAGAAACATATAGTAGTCCATAGCTCCAGGTAACCACAATATTAGTTGGGGCTTCCAAATTTCAGACATTATTTTAAATTTCCAAATTCCAGTTGGCTATCTGTCTTTGCCATGAAGATAAGTAAATAATCTGATATCCACGTGAAGGCAACAGAGCATATTTTCAGCACTATTTAAATGAGACACTTTGGGCCAAAAATTGCGGTCGGAGGCGTATCTCAGGTGTACGCCTCCGACCCGCGAAAGAATCATGAACCTACCTGCTGGCAGTGAGGCTGCGAAAACTTGTGGTCTGAGGCTGCGAGGCGGAGGGCAGCGTAATGGCCCACGGATCCCAGGGACGCAGGCGGTGCAGAAGCGTACCTAGGATCACGTGGGCCAGATCCTCCCATCACAAAGCAGAATTCCATCGTAATCATTTCCGACGGGAATCCCGTAATGAGATGTAATGGAATCCCGAAATCTGAGCTAATTACAATTTACAGAATTGTAATTTTATTCGTAATTACCTTCATTCCACCAGCCTCACTAAAAATTCAATTTTTTGACAATAATTTTTGACATTATTAAAACTGTAATCCGGGCCGATATTTGTAGAAACTCATTTGACACAGTGTATGTGTATAATTTACGAACTGAAAATGTTTAATTAATGCCTTAGATATCCCATTCCGTTGATGCAAACAGGCCCTGCTCCGTACTCTGAGAGTACGCCGCCATACTCACCGCAAAATCCCCGACGTTATGTTTTTATCATGTGGAAATTTTTGGCATTTAAAATCTAGCCACGAAAAAGGACTTGAAATGGTCACTCAGAACTTAGGCTACCAGTGTTACCTCACTGTCTTTGCTGTAAAATCCAACTGTTGTCCAAATCTGTGCAAGAAACAGCGTTTTATACACTCTGTAAGGAGAGCCAGGCAAGACACTAGTACATAAACCTCAAAGGAGCCTCGTTGACTGCATGAGGGATATTCAGTTCCTGGACACCCAACTCCAAAAAGCGCTGCTGTTGTGCGGCTGTGTTAGCTGCCAGCGCCAAGTTTACGATGCAAAGAGACAGTTAAATCTGTTGCACTACACATTTCCACCGTATATGTTTAAAGATATATTGCTATCAAGAGCTAAAAATAAATTAGGACCAACAGCTCCGATCGGCTACGTGATGATGCAACTGTTGTCATTGCACCGCCTCGGTTTAGAAATGCGGAATCTATTGTCAACTGTAACGCCTCACTTGACAAAGGGATGCTTCTCTTGGGAAGTACTACGGACAGCCTGGATTGTGATATTGATTCAAGTACCTGCAATTTTCAAATGTATCTTTTAAGCAGGTGTCTCCTATAAGCATCTCTCTTCGCTTTATAAATTCATCTTTGAACTTAATTACTTAACGAATATGTTCGCAACTTGTCTCACGATGTTTTCGTTTGAAATGTGTATGTGGAATTGGCATCAACCTTTTATCACAAAACAGCGAAATGCGTGCACAATTTACGGTGACCTGGATTACGTGGTGCTGGTCTCGGTGTTCGGGGTCGGGAACTTCAACAGAACCATGTACTGTCGCAGTGGTGGCTCTGTTTCAACAAAGGGGCGCAGATTTCTGATAGAGAAATTGAGCAAATTCCTGACAGTTGGCGAAACCCTGATCAAAGCACGGTGCTAAAATGTTCAAAGCCTTGAGTTTCATTGTCAAAATGAACGTCCTTCCTTCTTAAAAATGAGCAGTTCCACCGAATTGTATCATGAGCTGGTCAGATAATTTAGTCCAGACCCGAATATCCACCATCAGTAAGAAGAGCACCAGTCTAAGCCTGCCCTCCCAATCAGTGAGATAGTCCACTCAACAATATAAGAGAAGCAATAATATTGAAGGTTAAAACCCATGGCTTTAAACATGACTTGTCAGAATGTTAAAGTTTCTGATTAGTAACAGCTTGTGATTCACTTTGATCGAGAATACTGGAGACACAATGCTAAGTAACTAAATTTAATTCTGAACTTGATGTTTGAAAACGGTCATAAACTCTCGATTCAAATTGCATCAATCGCCCTTCTATCGCTACTTGTCGTTCTAGTGGTGTACTTGTTGGTTAGAGGTCATAAAACGTCCTAGGGCACAATTTATACACCAGATTTTATGATAATTGGGAGTCAACGCAGTGACCCATAACTACGTATTTTACTTTAAAACTTTAAGACATTTTAGCACGTTTCAAGTGTGGTCCTGTTTTGCCAATAATTTCAGGAGTAAAGTTGCTGAGTAGCTTGGATTCCACAACCCCAATCTCTTCTACGGGTAGTGCCAACTTCTGTTTGCTAAATGCTTCAGTGATCGGGTGTGGGAACTGGGTGGAATCAGGGACGGGCAGGCGGCTCTGGGGAAGATGTACACCTGGCCGTCGACTTCAATCTCGGCTACATTTGTTTTTCAAATGACCTGTTTTAATACGGTATTTTATGAGTCTCGTTGTCAGCGCCCTTTAAAAAAAAACAAACATGCAAAAGTTTGTAATTCACTTTCTTGTGCTTGTTTTGTTTCCTGTTGATGGTTTTTGAATAGTTTTAATGAAAACGAGTACCGATCAGGAGGAGATGCTTCCGGGACCTTCCCAGTTCAAGTGTTAAAAGCTAATTTACTCACGCTGTTATGATACTTTGTAACTAATTTTCTTCTGAAAGGGCACTTCTTTTTGAAACTCACTCTTTAATAGTTTTAAGAGTAGTTTGAGCACTGTCCCTTTAAATGCTGAGTATCAAATTTCTAAAAATGTTACCCGGACTGTAACGGATTGGTTTTGGGTTATTTTTAATTTGAAACTAGACTAATGAGATCTTTGTCGGAAGAACAGGTTAATTTTAGCTTTCCGCTGCAAGTACAAACAGCTATTTGATTCGTCCTACTGATTATAGGAAATAGATATGCAATTACATTTCTCTTTTTATGCACGTGTTTTTAAAGCATCTGGTCAAAGCTAACAACATCTAACTAGGCCTAAACTCAATAATATAGTGTGTTGTTGGTAAGTCTTCATTCCAAAGAAGCACTTCCCTTCCTCTTCCTGTGGTCAGGCCAGTCATGTCAGTTTGGTAGGCTGTCAAGTCCCAGAGAGGCTGCGTGCTGCTTGGCTCGGAGCCGGAGGTTTTCGATGCTCGTGGTTTTGCTGTTGAGGTTGGGCAGGGCGCTCGATGCCTGCAGGATCGGGCTGGACCACACTTGCTGGGCGTGCGACAGCGACTGGTAATAGGACTGGCAGTGGAGAGAGCTGATGGGGGCCACGTTCATATTCATGCCCAGGTATGGCATGGCCGGCGGGCTCCCCATGTCAAAGGAGGAGTAGTGGACGAGGTTGTTGGTGGCTGCCATGTGCTGGCGGAACTGCTCTTGGAGTCGGAACAGGCTTAGAGGAGAAGAGGAGTAGGAGTGGGTTTGCACCACGTTACTCCCGCCGCTGGATGCAGGCGTCCCTGTCGTGTTGATTGGCGAATCTAATGGAAACAATGAAAACATTGCACACTTAGTAGGGATATAGTCTCACAATAGCTAAATACTGCGGATGCTGGAAATCTGAAATAACAACAGAAAATGCTGGAAACACTCAGCAGGTCAGGCAGCATCCGTGGAGAGAGAAACAGAGTTAACGTTTCAGGTCGATGACCATTCGTCAGAACTGGAAAAAGTTAGAGATGTAACAGATTTTAAGCAGCTGCAAAGGCAGGGAAAGGGGGGAGAGGAGGAAAGAACAAAAGGAACAGTCTGTGATAGGGTGGAAGGCAGGAGTGGTTAAATGTTGCAAATAGGGATGGCAGAATCATCAACAGCTGCCATCTGAAAAGGTAGGGGCCGAGGTTATGGTCTGAAATTGTTGAACTCTATGTTGAGTCCAGAAGGCTGTAAAGTGCCTAATCGAAAGATGAGGTGCTGTTCCTCGAGCTTACATTGAGCTTCGTTGGAACAGTGTAAGAGGCCGAGGACAGAGAGGTCAGAGTGGGTGTGGAGTGGAAAATTAAAGTGACAAGTGACCGGAAGCTCAGGGTCACCCTTACAGACTGAACGGCGGTGTTCCGCAAAGCGGTCACCCAATCTGCGTTTTATCTCCCAATGTAGAGCAGCGAATACAGTATACTAAATTGCAAAAAGTACAAGTAAATCGCTGTTTCACCTGGAAGGAGTGTTTGGGACCCTGGACAGTGGGAAAGGAGGAGGTAAAAGGGCAGGTGTTGCATCTCCTGCGCTTGCACGGGAAGGTGCCGTGGGGAGGGGAGGGGCTGTTGGGGGTGATTGAAGTATGGATCAGGGTGTTGCGGAGGGAGCAGTCCCTTCGGAATGCTGAAAGGGGAGGGGAAGATGCGTTTGGTGGTGGGATCACGCTGGAGGTGGCGGAAATGGCGGAGGATGATCCGTTGAATGTGGAGGCTGGTGGGGACAAGAGGAACCCTATTGTGGTTCTGGGAGGGAGGGGAAGGGGTGAGAGCAGAAGTGCAGGAAATGGAACAGACACAGTCGAGGGCCATGTCAACCACGGTAGAGGAAAAAAGAAGACATATCGGAAGCACTAGTATGGAAGGTGGCATCATCAGAACAGATGCGGCGGAGACAGAGAAACTGGGAGAATGGAATAGAGTCCTTACACAGCGATATTCAAATAGTAGAAACATAATGCTGCAAGTCCATAATATTTCCCAACAAGTTTTCCCAGACTTCCCATCTTCAAGGCCACAGACATTTTGGGCGCATCCCATGATCACAAGTGCTGCAGCGGCTCAAAGAGAGGCCCACGCCTACCTTCTCAGGGCAACTAGGAATGGGCACTAAATGCAGCCTTGCCACGGTGGCCCATATCCGCAGAACAAAATAAAACAAAGACAGGTTTATGTGTTACACACATATGCTCATAAACATCCGTACAAGGCCACACGGAGAGTCATTAAGTGCATACAACCCCACAGACTGAGTGTTTTGGAGAACCTATTGCTCTTACATCCTGCATGTGCCAGCCCTGTGGGGCCTCCTATTAAACTGGCCTTGTCTTCTCTCGTCACAGTAGAGGCGCAGAACATCTCTGCAGCATAATCATTCATAGATCCGAGGTTTGAGCCCCTTGTCCCGTCTGCAATAGAGCTGAGGCTTGGGCCCCTTGTCCCGTCTGCAATCCTGCTCTTGATTCTTAAGTATGAACGACCCTTCTTCGCTGTTCCGTTTGGAGGACTGGAGTTTAACTCCAAGTCTCTTCCCTACAATTAAGACAATCTCGTCTTCCTAGTCATCTGACTGGATTCACCTCCACGCCCCAGATGTGAAAGGACAGTAATGCGCCATGGAGTCCTGTATCGGGGTGGGGTGGGCGGAAGGAGTCTTTGATCCATTATGCCTTTGCTACTTGACCGTTCAAGAACAATGTGTGTAGGTGTGGGGAATGAGGATTGAAATTCTGGAGGCTGCGGTATCCAGGTAGGTTGATTTGCATGTGTAGGTACAGTCAGGGGATTGTCACTGACACCTAAATCAAAGTGAAAGGAGTTTAAGTTGTTCCACTCTCGGGTCCGCGGTGATATGCAATTAATTCAAACACTGCTCTGGTAAACACACCTGGTGACCACAAAAATCACATCAGCTTGTAGCCAAACAAAGAACTCATCAGCACTGACAGCCCTTGGTTTCGTTCGTCTGCATTTGAAACCTGACGAGCTGTCAGAAAACTAATCATTGGAAATATGATCTTTATCTGATCAAAACCAAGGTGACACCGACGCCAGGGGATTGAGTGGAAAATCCCATCCAAACTTTTTTCACCCCTCCACTTCATTAGGAGGGATTTTGAACCATTAAAGTGCCGAGCTTTTCAAACCAGGGGCCACGCAGGACCAACAGAGGCGGTCGGTTGGAAACTCAGAGCACAGACTACAAGGGAAGCTTTGATTCAAGCAAAGCTAAGCGGAGCCAGGCCAATGCAGGACATCGAGTCATCAAACAAAAATATTTGTTTCAGATGTTACTCATGCACCTAAATCTGTTTGAGTTCAATCACCAGACATCGATTTCAACACACAACAGTCTCATGGTAACCCGGTTTACACGTTCAAACTTGTTTATTTTAAATATTTTTTTAACTTTCCCATTGCTCTTTATTCCTTCTCTTAGGTACTCTACCGATCTACACCAGGTACCATGCCTTGGGCCAACAGAAATACATTTTTGTTCCCCTCCCTTCCCCGCACATGCTACTTGCATCAAGAAGTGTACTTTTTCTGGTTTCTAACCATTGCTTAACTTCTACACAATGGGCAAGCTAGCGTACAGTTGTGTACGTAGACCTATTTTATAGGAGAAACTATTTTTTGCACAAGATGTACATGTAGCCTGTACAGGAGACTGCGCCACCTGTAGGAGACATACACCCTATCCAGAGTTTGTTCGGTGGCCATATTTCACACGTTGATGTAATAGTGAACCATTCATTTAATGGCCGAACAGAGGTTTGTCGGGACTCACTCTAGAGTGATGAACGGCCCTTTGACTGCAATCTGATTGACAACTAGCCTTAGCTTCTGGAATCCGGACGATGTTGAATCCTAGACAACCCTGGGACTGGAACCCTGGTAGACTTGAGTGACAAACAGCCCTGGGAGTGGAATCTGGATGAATTCCAGTGCCAGACAACGTTGGGTCTCGAATCCTAATGGCTTCAAATGACAAGCGGCTTTGGGACTGGAATTTAGGCAACTTTGAATGAGAGAACTCTGTAACTTTAACCCAAGTGTGTTGGAATATCACTTTTGAACAGATTAGCTCAAACCTGGATCCCCGAGAATTTGATTGAAATAGACATTCTCTGGATTCTGAGCAGGTCGGAGTAACAAACTGGCCCTGGACTGGAATCCAAGTGAAGCTGATTGACAAGCGGACCTGGGATTGCAGTTTAGGTGACTTTGAATGACCGGCAGCATCGGGACTGAGGTGTGGAGGCAGATCCATTTCAAACCAAATCAAGTTAGAATTTTCCAAATCCAAATATTTCAATTTAAATTTCATATTTTTGAGATCTAGATAGAGACAATCAAATAAGAAACTTTGCAAATAGACTTGAGCCATAAAGACATGGAGATAGCCCGCTCTCAATTTCTCGCAGTCCTTACATTTGAACAGAAAGCTCATATTTACCTGATTTGGGACTTCCTCGTTTACAGGTCGTTGGCTTGCTTTCAGGGCTGCAGCTCTTCTCCTGCTTTAATTCCTCTGTCGGTGATTTAAACTCTCGCTCCCTGTCCATCTGCTCCTCTGCTGATGATTCACTGTCTGACTGCTCGGCCGAGGTGACATTTAACTCGATGTTAATCGGCTCGCCGCTAGCACTGTGTGGCTCGCTGACTTCTGAACAGCTCTGGGTTTCCGTGGCTGGTTTCTCCGATTTCGTTTCGTCTTGGCTCATTTCGGCCTCCTTCTGTTTCTGGAGCTGCTCTTTCTGCAGGCTGCGTTGCTTCTTTCGAAATTTGGCGCGCCTGTTTTTAAACCACACCTAAATATCCAACAAAGAAACAATCAACAATTCAGCTCTACCCGTTGAAGGCAATGATGGACATTGACTCTGGACGAGAAAGGTGGCAGCAGGAATGTCATGCAGCTCGTGATAGTTGGAAATAGAAAGAAAGACTTGCATTTATATAGCGCCTTTCACGACCACCGGACGTCTCAATGTGCTTTATAGCCAATGAAGTATTTTTGAAGTGTAGTCACTGTTGTAATGTGGGAAACGCGGCAGCCAATTTGCGCACAGCAAGCTCCCACAAACAGCAGTGTGATAATGACCAGATAATTTGTTTTTGTTATGTTGGTTGAGGGATAAATATTGGCCAGGACACCGGCGAGAACTCCCCTGCTCTTCTTTGAAATAGTGCTATGGGATCTTTTACGTCCACCTGAGAGAGCAGACGGGGCCTCGGTTTAACGTCTCATCCGAAAGACGGCACCTCCGACAGTGCAGCACGTTGAAATAGGCCCATGAAAAAGTGGGTTGACACTGGTTTCATTCCACCACGCCACAGGCACAGACGCCATGTAAAGACCAGTATCTAGACAGATTATGGGTAAATAACAGGACACATAAAATATTTAGAAACTAAATAGATTATAGATGATGACATTGGCGAGATTGTATCTAGGCATAAAATGAGCCAGAGACATTATGATAGATGAGGGCTTGGGGGGAGGCAAAGGAGAGGGTATCCTATACCTGCACTCGAGCTTCAGGCAGGTTGGTGCACATGGCCAGCCTCTCCCTCATCACTACATCTGGATAGTGGGTTTTCTGGAATGTCTTCTCCAGTGCCTCCAGCTGCTGGGCGGTGAAGGCTGTCCGACTCCGGCGCTGCTTACGGTGCTGGGAGCCGTACCTTGCCTCGAGGATAATATCTTGAAATGCACAGCCGTTGGAAAAGAAAAACACATCTAGTTTAATTATTGGGATAGGCATACCTTTCGCAAACGTCCTTACTTACTGACATCCCTTTTCTAAATCATTTGGCTTGTAATTGTGTCCTCTTTCTCCATGCCTTGTGCCATTATCCAACCAAGCTCATAACAAGCACAGATGCACAAAAGCTGCCCTGCAGTTGACTTGCCCTCAAATTTCCCCTCTCATCTCGTTGGGGGTCTCATATCCGTTCAGCACCTCCTTTAAAACTCACTGGCCTCATATAGTGACTTACAAACATTCAGTCCATTCATGAAGCTGTTGAATGGTTATGGCATTGTTCTACAATGGTTGAGTTTTGATTTTTTATCCATTGAGAATTGATTGTCTGAGGTTTTAAGGCCAAGGACTGGGTTATGAGTAAAGGATCAACAGCAGAAGAGTCACTAAAATGATTTCTTCGGCAATAATGTCTTAGAACTTATATATGGTGTTCTAGGAAATTTTACTACGTCTGGGGATGAAACTCTTCAGTTGTGCAATTTGGTGTTTGTGAGTCACATTGTCACTTTCTTCTCCTGTTGAAAATGGGTGGAGTGACAATGTCCATGTGGCAGTCACTCTGCCTTGAGGGTGAGAAACATTTTTCTTGTATATTTCTCAGGCTTCTCAGCTTCATTGTTATTCAATGGTGTGCATAGCAGAGCATATCTTGTCAGATGTAGCATTAGCATAGTAGTTTCAAGTGACAAATATCTTTGCCTTCCAGGATGATCTAAAAGAGGTGAAAGACCAGTTAATCACCGTTTTTGGTAATTTTGGCGAGGGAGGAATGCTGGCCAGGACACAGAAATAAATTCTTGCTCTTCTTTGAATAATGTCATGGGCTCTTTACCATCCACCAGAACAGACAGATAGGATCCTGATTTAATAAATACATCATGGGATTTACAGACAGGCTCAGTGTTTCAAATAATCGGGAACAACCTTCTCCAAATCTCCATTGCATAGCTTCAGTGTTGGTTCCTATGGCATGGTTGCGTTATAGGGAATACTACACATTTGCTGCCATGGGAGCTCTCAATGTGATTTTTCATATTTTATTAAAACTAAATAGATAATCCTGTAAAGCAAAGATATTCCTAGGCTCCTTTGCTCTACCAACTTGAGCCCCTATTCCCTGCCCTCTCCATGCACACCTCTAACAACTTGCGAGGTGCTGATGGATTTTTTTGTTACCTTGATTGAGACCATCCATTCAACTGCTTCTGCTACTTCCCTCCTTCACCTTGGCAACAAAACCAAAACTGCCCCCAGTCCCACCTCCACTTTAGCCCTGGGCCATTATCGCTCTCTCTCTCTCTATTTATATAATCTATCTCTAGTTTCTCTCCACCTCCTCCCTGCCCTATGCAAACTCATTTACCTCCTGCTCCCTTAACCCCATTCCCACTAAACTGCTGACCAACCACCTTCTCTTCCTTGCCCCATACTAGTTGACACTGTGAATTTCTCTCTCTCCTCAGCCATTGTCTCCTCCCTTTCAAAACTGCTTGCATCATTGCACTCCCTCAAAAACCCCATCCTTGACACCTTTGTCCTCACTAACTACCAATTCATCTCCAACTCCTTTTCATTTCTAAAGTAATTGACTGTGTTGTCACTGCCCAGATCCATGTCCACCTCTTCTGCAACTCCCTGTTTGAATTCCCCTCAAGTAGTTTCCACTCCTTCCACAGCACTGAAATGGCCCTAACCAAATTCATAAATTATATTATCTGTGACTGTGATGCATTATTTCTCCTCTTCCTCCTTGACCTCTCTGCAGCTTTCAGCAAGGTTGACCACACTATCCTTCTCTAAAGCCTTTTCTCCATTGTTCAGCTCAGTGAAATTTCCCTTGCTTGGTTCTACTCTTACCTCTCTGATTATAGTTCTACCAATGGCATTTCTTCCCACCTCCACCTCTGGAGTTGCAATAGGATACATCCTTGACGTCCTCTTCGTCCTCCTATAGGCTACCCCCTGGCGACATCATCTACAAACATGAGGTCAGCTTCCTGTATGCTAATGGCACTCAGCTCTATCTGTCCACTGCCTTTCTCTGCCCCTGTACTGTCTGACTGTCTAATATCCAGTCTTTGATGAGTCATTTATTCATTCATTCATTTATTCATTCATTCATTTATTCATTCATTCATTTATTCATTCTTCAGCCCTGCCACAAACACCATACCCTTGTTACTGACTCCAACCCTTTATCTATGTCAGTCTAAATCAGACTGTTCACAACCTTGGTATCCTGTTCAATCCAGAGCAGAGCTTCCAACTCCATATCCTCTCCTTCACAAAGGCCACCTACTTCCACCTCCATAATGTTGCCTGCCTCCACTCCTACCTCAGCCTATCTGCCAATGAAGCCCTCCTACAGGCCTTTGTCCTCTCCAAACTTTGAAGTTACTGAAAGGAAGATCAGATGGGGTGTACAATGGTCAGCTGATCCTCTACCACCCATTTTCCACCACCTCTGAAAATTAAAATCAGCCCTATTGTTTCACAGTCATGACTCTCTCAACTTGAACAGCAATTTGCAAGATCACAAGATAACGATGGATGAGGAAGGCCTTTCGGCATCTTCATTCATCTACCCAGAGAGATCCTAGTCCACCTATTTCACCACTGAATTGTTTCTTGAATAATTCAAGGGTTTTCACCTCCACTACTTTTCCTGGAAGTCTATTCTATATGTTGATTGCTCTTTGTGCAAAGAACAATTTGTCCAAAATTTACCTTTTACTAGTTTGAATCTATGTCCTTTTGTCCTACTATTGCTAGTTAACAAAGTAACATTCTGGGTTTACCTTTTCCTTTATGAACATACAAAATTGTAGACAGCAAAAGACCAGATATCCCATCAAGCCTGTTCCATACAATCATGGTGCAACTGAGCATCATGATCCCCAATGCGCCCCACCCACCAGCTGTCACGTAACCTGCTGGGAGAAGTAAATGAATACAGGTCAAAATTCCTAGGCCAATTCAGAGAGGAAATAATCTGGGAAATTCCTCTCTGACCCCCAAAGTCGATCAAAATGAGCTCCAAGAGACCACAGTGATTATGAGGCACATCATGCAACACCCCACCTATCCTTTATACACTGTGAGATCAGCCACAGCCAGGCACACAGCCAACTCCCTTTTGAATGCTTGCAGCGAATTCGCACTCACTGCGTGAGTTGATAATTTGTTCCAATGGTCGATGACCCTCAGCAACAGGAAAAACCTTCTAACATCTAACCCAGTTCTATGCTTACATAACTTATATGCATGTTCCCTGGTTCTCCTTAACCTTTCTAATTCAAATAATCTATCCACATGGACACAGTCTAGTCTCTTCATTATTTCCAGACACAGGCCCAATCCCTGTCACATTTAGATCTGATTGTAGTAGTTTCTTCTCATCCAAAGTTCTAATACTTTCTCAAATCTTTGTATCATTCATGAACCTGTGGACAGTTTCCCCCAATGCCTTCATCAAATCATTAATAAAGATTATGAAGATCAATGGTTCTAACAGAAATCCCTGCTGCTCTCCATGCAGAATCACTACCATAAACAACAACCTGCTGCCTACGAAAATGCAACCAATTCCTTATTCAACCCAGGATCCATCCGCCAATCCCACAGGACTCGATTATTAAGTAGCCTATTGTGGGACACCTTGTCAAAAGCTTGTTGAAAATCCAAGCATATGGTGTCAACCAGGCTTCCTCCATCCACCAACCTAGTAACCTCCTCAAAAAAGTCAACCAATTGGTAAGTCATGACCTTTTCCAGAAGCCATGTTGAGAGTACATAATATCCCTTTCTCTTTACAGGTGGTCATACAGAGTGGGGGTAAAATTCAACTTCAGTGGGGGCACAAAACTGGCAGTAGTAGATTAGCTGTTCATTACACACCTTGCCCAATTTTCCTTTTTATTCACTTAAATGGAAAAGAAAATAAGGCAGGATGTATAATAGGTGGACAATCCACTACCACCCATTTTGCACCCCCTAAAGCGAAGTTTTACCCTCCGTATCTCTAATGATCCCTTATAGCAATTTGCCTGTAACTGAAATCAAGCTAATGGGCCTATAATTTCCCAATTATTGTTGGCCTTTTTGAACAACATAAGCCTCCTTCCAGTCCATGCCAACATTCTCTGATGCTGGCTAGCTGTTAAATATAGAAGCAAGGGGCTCACTGAGCACAGCTCCCATTTCTTTGAGCAGTCTTGGATGAATCCTATTAGGACCAGTAGCCCAATCTGTTTTGAGACCTTTTTCTATTGAACACTATATCCACATCCACTTTGACATTTTCAACTTTAGAGTCAACTGTACATTACATTATTGGAGAATCATCTACTGGAGTGAAGATTGGTGCAAAGTAGTCATTTAAAACCTCTGCTAAATCCTGGAAGTCCACCTTAATCTGCCTTGAGAAATCCTTCAACGCTTTCTGCAGTCCTTAATGGCCCTCAGTTTCCTAGTATAGCTGAAAAAGATTTTATTATTGCTACCATACTTATCCACTATCTTCTTCTCCAATGACCTTTTGACTGTTCTGGTAGCAGCTTTAGTTGCCTTTAGCCGAGCTTGACACTCTGTTCTTCTGAGAGTTATTTTCTTTTAGCTTGTAAAAGTATTTTTGCTTAAGTCTAATTTGTCCTTGCACATGGCCAATGAGTCACTTTGGCTTTGTTTTACTGTGCACCCTTCTTTTGACTCTACGGATATACATGGCTTCCTTTTGTATTAGGAAAGTTTAAAAGGTGTTCTGTTTCTCTTCTATGTTGGTAATGTCCCTGCCTCATAGGGTTGCCCAATTCCTTCAACTATCTTAGATATCTCTATATGATCATCTCTCAGATGCCTCCTTTCCCATCTGTAAAGCCCAATTTTCTCCAGTCTTTCTTCATAACTCAGATCTTTGTCAATAAGCATCAGCCTATGGCTCTTCGTTGAACTGCCTTCAGTGCTTTAATATCTCCTTTGTATCCCGTCACCCATAACTGGACTAGTACTCGAGGTACAGTCTGACCAGACCACTGCACGACTTTGTCACGACTTCCTGTGACTTGTATTCTATTGCTTTGGCTATTTTCCATGTTCAACACTCTGTTGGTTTTGTTGATTGCTGCTCTGCATTCATTGGGCATGTTGAGTGTATTAAGACTTCTAGGTTTCTTTTCACTTTGCCCTTATCTATTTCAACATGTTGCTTATTTTTTCTTCCTATATGTAGTACTTTATATTCATCTGTATTAGATTTCACATGCTATTTTTCTGCCCACTTGCATACTTTATCCAACTCATTCTGTAATTTCTGAGCTGCCTCCTCTGATGCTGCTGCCGCTTCTAATTTGTTATAATTTACAAATTTGACCACTTTGCGTTGAGTTTCTGAATCCAGCATAAGTGTATTTAGAAAAAGAGAAAATAAAAGCTCAATTCTACTGCACAATGAAAACTGACATAAGTATCTTACCAGCCAGCCTCTCAGCCAGAGTCAGTGCATGGACAGATGGTCTATAGTCAGGAGCGTGCTGGGCCTGTTGTGCTGCCTGCTGGTGGAGATTATACATTGCACTCAGAGAGTTCATGGCATGAAGGGAGTAACCATTGACCCCATAGTGCTGCATGGCTGCCAATCTCTGGGAGAAACAGCAAACATACAAAGACATCAATGAATGGATAGAATTTTAGACTCAGTGCATTAAATACAGTTTACCATCTATGTAACATTATTGCTTGGTCTGCATGCTATAGCATTCATGGATAGGATGGGGTTTTCAAGATGGCTTTGTGTTCGTTGTATAACTTTGGGGCTGATATACTGTACAATATTAGTAACAATTTCATACAAACAAATGTGTTAACACATTCTTATAAAATTCCTCCGTCTGCTTTTTTAACCACTTACAAATCCACTAATATTAGTCAATATGACTTCAATTCATGTAACACCTGAACCTTTTTGAAAAGATACCTCTTGCTGGCAATCTAAAGTTCAAACAATCAGATATTTGCTAATGACTATTGAATTGGATAGATTGAATATGCAATCAAAACTTGCCAAATCATTGGATTTGTATTTCACGTGACCCATGCTGGGTCCCATTGTTACTGTGTGACTATAACAATGTGTTAAAATATTCTACTCAGGGTCCTTAGCCAAATTTCAGGTAACGAGCTAAGACGTGAATTTCTCAGTATTACAGGGAATAGGATCTCAATCTGATGAAAATGAAGAAGTTCGGTTTCCACTTGGGTCAATAAGTTTTTATCTTTGGCCGTGATAGGGAAGGCTGCTTTGGATCAAACAGCACCTAAAATGGGAATAAAGATCAGTTCTTTCCCTCTTGTCTAATAGCAAGTAAAGCAAATGGTAGCTTAATCTGGATACTGCAATCAACAAAATGACTTAAATTCAGAGAAGCTGTATATACAAAGTTAGCATGCAACAAAATATTAACAAATTAAACACACCCTAATTTTCTGATAATATATTTGGAATATTAATTTCACACTTCATTCTTAATGTTTTCTTGCTGGACTGGGACTGGGACTGGAACGGTTCCATTTTTGCATTCCTAATATCAGCAAAAAGTGCTTCCAGGGCAGAGACAGCATGAGGCAGAATAAACTACCCTCTACACTGCCCCAACAACGTACATTGATGCCCACCCTCAGAAAGCATCCTTTACTCAAACAATGTTACATTTCATTTCTCACAAAATCCATTCTTAAAATATCTGTGTCTGGGCCCTAAATTGGTGCTTATTTGTACTGAATTTTGGGAAGGTTTGACCTGATAGCTCATGTCCACTTGAAACTGAAGTGAGACTGCCAAAAAGTAATTTTGCTTATAATTATTAAACCAAGGAGAATTTCAACTGATTAGTCTGGCCTAGTTTCTAGCTCAAGGTCCATGGGTGAATGTTCAAACTTACAGTACCAGCCAGTTCTTTATCAAACTTGATACTAGTTAATAATTCTATGATATGCAGTTTCTTGAAATTTGCAAATAACTTTATGCAAACCACTTCACACTGAATTTCAGGGAAAGGGTGGAAATATCCACCAAGCTCTTAATCATTATACCCTTTTCTGGCTCCTCAATTTAATGATCCAATCAGGGATCCTCTCGACCAGGAGTAACATACCTTTTTGTCTTCTCGGTCCACTTTGGTGTGTAATATAAAGCCTCGGGGTCACTTATAAAGTTTAAATTCATGTTCCCAACAAGTTGCTGATAATAACAGGTCTTGAGTGCTAATAACAGCCCTTTCCAAATTCTAAACAGGACAACCCAAAGAATAGTAAATATAAGCACAAATAGGACTGGGTTGCATGAACTTTGTGGGCCAGATTGACAGAGTTAAGAGGCTGTATATGGCCCACTCTCTGTAATTTGGACACCCGTGCTCTAGAAAGCGCACCTTTACTGTGATAGGCGCCTAATTCAGAAAGAATCATCTCACAACAATTTGGATTTACGATCAGTCCTGACAAGATATTGAACAAATCTGTCCCATTGATGTTGATTAATAGCTTAACTACAGGCTCTACTGACCCTGAAAGCAGAGTAAGGTGTTTCCATTCCTGCAGAGGTCCCTTGCTTGTTACTGGCCTTGCAGGCTCTACCATCAATAATGTAGCTGACTGGTATCTGGTCATGTTAGGATATTGCATTGAAATAAAATACTCTACTGACTGTTCTCAGATTTTTCCAAACTATTTTGAAACTGGTCTTTCTGCTAACACTGATTTCTTGCCTTGAATAGCCACATATTGCCCAGATGTTGTATATTTGTAATGCATCTTGGTACTGTACAGTCCTTTCTCTCTTAATATTCTCTGTCTATTGCATTACAGTGATTTCTGCTAAAGTCAGTGATATCACAAATATGTACAGTGGGCTCTAGGCAGTGTTCCCCAGCTGTTATATCAGAACAAAAAGCCATGATGTTCGGGGAAGGGTGAAGCAGGGGTAAATCCTGTACAAAATATGGGAGCTCAAAGGTAACTTTTGACCCCTAGTGTTAAAATATTAAATCATAAGAACAAGGAAGTGATTCAGAGACATCTGTCAGTGCAAATATATTTCCCTTTATAACACTTGGAGTTAAATGATAATTCAAATAAATACTTTTGGCTTTAATAACAATAGTTCTAAAGATAACAGCTATCTCAGTTTGTTAAACAGAACCTTCACAGGTAAAAAGCTTATTTAACTAATTTGCATGTTGCTTTGATCCCAATATGTGCCCAGTACTGCACAGGCTATTTAAGTGAGTTCCCAGAAAAAGAACATCACAAACTCATAAAAGGCTAAACTAGAGAAGCTGGAATGGCTCTGCTTAGAGCAGAGAAGGTTAAGGGGAGATTTGATAGAGGTGTTCAAAATCATGAAGGGTTTTGATAGAGCAAATGAGGAGCACCTGTTTCCAGTGGCAGAAGGGTTGGCAACCAGAGGACACAGATTGAAGGTAATTTCCAAAAGAACCAGGGGCGACATGAGGGAAAAAAAATACACAGCGAGTTGTTATGATCTGGAATGCATTGCCTGAAAGGGTGGTGGAAGCAGATTGAATAGTAACTTTTTAAAGGGAATTGGATAAGTACATGAAGGGGAAATATTTTCAGGGCTATGGGGAAAGAGCAGGACAGTGGGACTAATTGGATAGCTTTGTCAAAGAGCCGGCACAGGCAAGATGAGCCGAATGGTCTCCTTCTGTGCTGTATCATTCTATGATTCTATGAAAAGCTTTGGGGAATGCTTCCAGTATAAAATACTCCCCACATATATAATTTATGGACAAAAATAAGAATATATCTGTGTAGGATCCAGCAGTGTTAATTTTTGCCAGTAGTAGATTGGCTCTCAGGCAATTACAAAATGCCAATCTGTAGCTGAATGACATAAATAAGTAAAAACAGGGAAAAATCCTGCACAAAATGGCATGTGCCACCAAAGTGCTCCCAGTGTAAATGGAGGCATAAAATGATGGTTACACTGCAGAAAAGATGAATATTTTGAATTTACCTCTAACAAAGAGATGTGTTCATTTAAAAAAATAAGTATATATATAAAATATGTGTGTGTGTAATTTACTACTGAAAGTATCCTCCACGGATTTCATTTTGCCTTTAACCAGTACTTGTTAATGAAGCTGTGACGATGCAGTTACAGAGAAAAACAACAATGGAGTAAAAGTAGTAACTGAAACCATGGCACCTGGGTCATGTGACTATCTTTAACACTGAAATGCTCATTGTTTAAAATTCCACCGGATTAAGATTGCATTAACTTTAAAATATCTACCCGCCCCATTGTAACTTCCTCTAGCTGCCTTAAAGAGATGTTGTCACCAGATTAAAGAACGTTTGGACTGGCTGAGTAAAGATAGGCAGTTTGAAACTATGATGGCCAGCCATATCTAAATGGTGCTGAGTAAGGCAGTGTTGGGCTGGATTGGCAGCCACATGGCAGCAGCTGTAGAGGGAGAAGCACTGTGGGGTTGGCACGGGGAGTCAGGGCAGCACAGAGAGGCACTGCAAGTGTAGCATTAGCAGACACTGACGTGAGAAGCAATATAGGAAATGGTTACAAAGCTACACAGAGGGCAGTATGAGCAGGGTAAATAGCTACACGACAAGGCATTAAGTAAAGAGATACAGTGCATGCCTAGGTAAGCAGCCACATGATAGATATTACAGAGAGGAGATGTGAGATGTGGTAAATAACTGCAAAGAGCAGTAGTGCTGGGCAACAGTCCAGGGTTGAATAGCGGAGAGTTTTGCTTCCATCAGAACATTAGTGAATGAGATAAAGCCCTCCTCTCCCCAGTAGCAGAGGAATATAATTTTCCAAGAAGTATTTGATTCTATCGGCCTACACCTATCCCTAAAATCTCCACAGCCATTCCCAACCAATTATCTGATTCATTCAGCCTCAACAGCTTTGGCAGTGAGTCATGTGCTCCTCAATCTATTTATTGCTCAACGAAAGCTAGCTTTGCTCTACAACGTTCCCCTCATAACTTACAGCTCTAATTTCCTTTGGTCTTGCTTTCACCTGTCCCCAACACACCAATTTCCTTTTGAAAATAAAATGCTGAAAACTGCTCAGAAATATTCCAAATATAGCTTTGCCAGTTATCCACACAAGATTGCATACACTCAACTTATAAACAGATGCCCTCAGGATGCAACCTACAATTTAATTTGAGGAACAAAGTTTTAAGCGAAGTGTTGACGAGGAATGCTATATCATTTATCAATGAAGTTTGACACTGTAAAGGAACCTCACTGGGAGTCTTAGAGTGTATTCACACTACAGCTACAGCATCACTGTGACATGCTTTTGCTCCATGCTGATGTTGTAGTTATAGTGTAAATTCAGCCTCAGTCCAGAGTCAAGGCCTGACTGGCCACTGGAGAAAAGTGGAGTGAGGTTCCCTGGCATTCTGCTTCACTTTGAAGTCAGTCTGGGTCTTGAAACCCTATTGACAGCATGCTTTGGAGTCAGTTCAGGCCTCGATACAGGATTTACATGTCTAGCATTGGTATGAAGCTGAAGCCACTTCACATTAATGCTCAATTTGTAGTGTGAATGTACTGGTCAGTCAGTCCCTAGCTGCTCAGGGTGAGATCTGAAATGGAGCCAAGGTGAATTTAAGTGAGATCACATTGTTTAGACACTATAGCATTGGTCCGAATATTATTTGCTCTGCTCCTTTTTACTCTTTTGCTAGAGAACATTTTTTTTTAAGTTTTCACATTTGGAAGCAAACTCATGCATAAAAATTTAACCACAATTTTGTGAGAGTGACTGGAAATCTCTCCTGAGAACATCTCATGATTTCTTTTCATTGATGACAGAGAATATGTCAGTCTTGGTAAAGAACAGCAAAGTGATAGTGCGACGAATTTTGTTCCACCAACATTCTGTGTTGTAGATTGGTGGGATTCAGCTGTGGTTCTGTTAGGTTGCATACACTGACTGCCTGGTAGAGTCAGAGTCATAACGGCACAGAGGGAGGCCATTCGGCCCATCGAGTCCGTGTCAGCTCTCTGTAGAGCAATCCAGTCAGTCCCATTCCCCCGCTCTATCCCCGAAGCCCTGCAAGTTTATTTCCCTCAAGTGCCTATCCAGTCTCCCCTTGAAAACATTGAGTGTCTCCGCCTCCACCACATCCATCGGCAGCGAGTTCCAGGTCCTCACCACTCGCTGCGTAAAAAAGTTTTCCCTCACATCCCCCCTGTATCTCTTGCCCAAAACCTTAAATCTGTGTCCCCTAGTCCTTGTACCATCAACTAGTGGAAACAGCCTTTCCCCATCTAGCCTATCCAAACCCGTCATAATCTTGTACAACTCTATCAAATCACCCCTCAACCTCCTTTGCTCGAATGAAAACAAATCCAGCTTCTCCAACCTGTCCTTGTAGCTAAGATCCCCCAGCCCCGGAACCATTCTGGTAAATCTCCTCTGCACCCTCTCAAGGACCTTCACATCCTTCCTAAAGTGTGGTGACCAGAACTGGACGCAATACTCCAGTTGTGGCCTAACCAGTGCTTTATTAAGATTCAGCATAACTTCTCTACTTTTGTACTCAATACCTTTATTTATGAAACCCAAGATCCCATATGCTTTGCTAACCACTCTCTCAATATGTCCTGCCACCTTCAGGGACCTATGCACATTAACTCCCTGGTCCCTCAATCCCTGCACACTCTTTAAAACTGTGCCATTAAATGTATATTGCCTCTCCCTGTTCCTTCTGCCAAAATGCATCACTTCACACTTCTCTGTATTAAATTCCATCTGCCACTTGTCTGCCCATTCTGCTAGCCTTTCTATGTCCTGTTGCAGTCGACTGGTATCATCCTCACTGTTTGCCACACCCCCAAGTTTGGTGTCATCGGCAAACTTAGAAATTCTACTTTGTATTCCAATATCCAGGTCATTTATATATATCAAAAAAAGCAGTGGCCCCCAGCACTGACCCTTGGGGAACACCACTGTCTACCATCCTCCAGCCTGAAAAACAGCCATTTACCACAACTCGCTGTTTTCTGTCATTAAGCCAATTCCTTATCCAAGCTGCCACTGACCCACCTATTCCATGAGCCTCAATTTTGTTAACCAGCCTTCTATGTGGTACTTTGTCAAATGCCTTCCTAAACTCCATGTAGACAACATCCATTGCATCCCCTTCATCGATTCTCCCTGTAACTTCATCAAAAATTCAATTAGATTAGTCAAACACGACCTTTTACAAATCTGTGTTGGCTCTCCTTAATTAGCTTAAATCTCTCCAAATGCCCGTTAATTTTTTCCTTGATTATTGTTTCTAAAACTTTACCCACCATTGATGTTAAACTGACCGGCCTGTAGTTACTAGGATTGTCCTTACACCCTTTCTTGAACAATGGTGTCACATTTGCCACATTTGCCACCTCCTCCGCATCTAGGGAAGATTGGAAAATTATGGCAAGCCCTTCCGCTATCTCCTCCCCCAATTCCCTTAGCAATCTGGGATGCAAGCCATCTGGACCAGGCGACTTATCCACTCTAAGCATACCCAGCCTTTCCAGTACATCCTGTCTATCAGTTTTCACCCCTTCCATTGCTTCTACCTTTTCCACTGCTACCGATATTTTGTCAGCATCCATCTCCTTAGTAAACACCGATACAAAGTACTCATTGAGTATTCTAACCTTGCCCTGCGCCTCTAAGCATATAACACCTTCTTTGTCGCTAATAGGCCCCACCCCGCCTCTTACTACCCGCTTACTGTTTACATGCCGGTAGAAGATTTTTGGGTTCCCTTTTATGTTAACCGCCATCCTACTCTCATATTCTCTCTTTGCCAATCTTATTTTCATCTTCACTTCCCCTCTCAACTTATTGTATTTGGTCTGGTTCTCCCTTGAAGAATTCACCTGACATACATCATACACCCTCTTTTTTTGTTTCATCATCTTCTCTATCTCCCTCGCCATCTAAGGAGCGCTTGCTTTGGTTCCCTTACCCTTCCCTCTTGTTGGAATGTACCTAGCCTGTACTTGGAACATCTCCTCCTTAAAGATCACCCATTGTTCCGTTACAGTTTTTCCTGTCAGTCTTTGGTTCCATTTTACCCTGGCTAGATCCTTTCGCATCCCATTGAAGTTAGCCCTATTCCAGTTTAGAAGTTCCACTCTAGATTGTTCCTTGCTCCTCCCCATTGCTAATCTAAATCTTAGGATACAATGATCACTCGTACCCAAGTGTTTTCCCACAAACACTTGGTCGACCGAGCCCACCTCATTCCCCAGTACCAGATCCAGTAATGCCTCCTTCCTAGTTGGGCCAAGAGCATACTGGTCAAGGAAATTCTCCTGAACACATTTCAGAAATTCCTCCCCGTCCTTTCCCTTTACCCTAGCATTATCCCAATCGATATTTGGGTAATTAAAGTATCCCAATATCACCACTCTATAGCTCTTGCATATCTTTGCGATTTCCCTGAGATTTGCTCTCTACCTCCCTCTCACTATTTGGAGGCCTATAGAATACCCCCAATAGCGTGATCATACCCTTTTTGCTCCTCAACTCTAACCAAATGGACTCTGTCCTTGTCCCCTCAAGAACATTCTCCCTTTCCAACACTACAATGTCTTCCTTAATCAGCACTGCCACCCCACCTCCCTTTTTTCCTTCCCTATCTTTTCTGAACACCTTGTACCCTTGAATATTGAGTGCCCAGTCCTCACCGTTTTTAAGCCACGTTTCCGTTATTGCCACAACATCATATTGCCACATGGCTAATTGTGCTTGTAGCTTACCAACCTTATTCACCACACTTTGTGCGTTTACGTACATGCATTCTAAATCCATTTTTGAATTTTTGTAGTCTTTCTTAGTCTGCTCCTATCTAATATGGTACTACTTCCGCCTCTAGCACTACTTTCTTCTCTAGTACTATGCAACACACTCACTCTTTCATGCACCTTATTCTTCTTTTCTACTCTTATATGCTGGTGCCCATCCCCCTGCCAAGCTAGTTTAAAACCTCCCCAACAGCACTAGCAAACCTCATGGTGAGAATATTGGTCCTGGCTCTGTTGAGGTGTAACCCGTCTGGCTTGTACAGGTCCCACCTTCCCCAGAAACGGTCCCAATGCCTCCGGAATCTAAAGCCCTCCCTCCTGCACCATTTCTCCAGCCACGCATTCATCTGTTCTATCCTCCTATTCCTGTACTCACTAGCACGTGGCACCGGGAATAATCCGGAGATTACTACCTTTGAGGTCCTGCTTTTTAATCTCTCTCCTAGCTCCCTGCAGTCTGCCTGCAGCACCGCATCCCTCTTTCTGCCCATGTTGTTGGTACCGATATGGATAATGACCTCTGGCTGTTCACCCTCCCCCCTCAGAGTGTCCTGCAGCCGCTCAGTGACATCCTTGACCCTGGCACCAGGGAGGCAGCATACCATCCTGGAGTCACGTCTGCGACCGCAGAAACGCCTGTCTGCTCCCCTAACTATCGAATCCCCTAGCACTATTGCTATTCCACTCTTTTTCCTCCCCCCCTGTGCAGCTGAGCCACCAGTGGTGCCTTGAACTTGTCTCTGGCTACACTCCCCAGAGGAACCATCGCCCTCACCAGTACTCAGAACAGAATACTGGTTGGAGAATGAGATGCACTCACGGGACTCCTGCAGTACCTGCCTGGCCCTCCTCTTCTGTCTGGCAATCACCTATTCCTTCTCTGCCTCCATACTCTTAAGCTGCAGGGTGACCACCTCCAGAAACGTGCTATCCACGTAACTCTCAGCCTCGCGGATGCACCGCAGTGACTCCAGCCACCGCTCAAGCTCTGAAACACGGATCTCGAGCTGCCGTAGCTGGTGACACTTCCTGCACATGTGGTCGTCCAGGCTACGCGAAGTGTCCAGGACATCCCACATGGCACAGGATGTGCACTCCACGGGACTGAGCTGCCCTGCCATGCCTCTATTTAATAGACTAAGAACTAACTTAGCAGAAATAAACTTAAAACTTAAAACTTTAAAAAAAAGACTCACCAGCTACTCACCAATCAGCTCCTTCTCTTGTGCCGACATCACTTTTTCTACTCTGACGTCACTCTTTCAGATTCTGCCTCTGTTGAGCTGTTGCCTCTTTCGCTCTGCTCCTGCTCTGGTCTCGCCCAGGTCCGCTGCCTCCACGTCCTCTTGCTCTTTACAGCGCCGCTGCTCCCGCTCCTCTCGCCACTGCTCCCACTCCTCTCCTCTCGCTGCTCCTCTCGCGCTTATCACAGCGCCGCTTATCCCGCTCCTCTCATGCTCTTTATAGCGCCACTGCTCCCGCACCTCTCGCGCTCTTTACAGCGCCGCTGCTCCTGCTCCTCTCGCTGCAATCAGCTCCTTCCCTTGTGCCGATGCCACTTTTTACTCTGACGTCACTTTTTCAAAAACTGCCTCTGTTGAGTTGCATACAGTTCAGTCTGCATACACTGACTGCCTGATCTCAGCTGTGGTTCTGTCAGGCTGCATACACTGACTGCATGATCTCAGCTGTGGTTCTGTCAGTCTGTATACACTGACTGCCTGATCTCAGCTGTGGTTCTGTCAGGCTGCATACACTGACTGCATGATCTCAGCTGTGGTTCTGTCAGGCTGCATACACTGACTGCATGATCTCAGCTGTGGTTCTGTCAGGCTGCATACACTGACTGCCTGATCTCAGCTTTGGTTCTGTCAGTCTGTATACACTGACTGCCTGATCTCAGCTGTGGTTCTGTCAGTCTGTATACACTGACTGCCTGATCTCAGCTGTGGTTCTGTCAGTCTGTATACACTGACTGCATGATCTCAGCTGTGGTTCTGTCAGTCTGTATACACTGACTGCCTGATCTCAGCTGTGCCATTGACCAGCCAGCAAAACATCCCAGGGGCTCTCTCATGCACCTGCTCATGGTCAATTACAAAACATTGTAGGCGCAGGCCCTGGAGCAGATCTTCTGCCTGCTTTCCCATCCAGGGAAATGTTTGTGACACAGAGGAAACTTAGCAAGAAGAAGAAATATTTTTTTTTAATTCAGTAAAGTAGGAGATCTCTGGGGCACTGACAGAAGCAGGAATGAGAAAAGACCATGGGGCTGATTTAACTTACCCTGCCATCATGCATAAAATATGCAATATACAAATGGGAAGACTTTAATGGAAAATGAAAATATGTTTGTCGAACAAATGGCTAATGTATCGTTAATTCAAACTAGTACTCCATCTTGGTTGGGAGTCTAGCTCTCTGCTGCTAAAGCTGGCGGGCTGCCTCCAATTTACAATAAATCAGGTAATGTGGTGGGAAATAAATCTCCTTGAAGAGAGTGATGCAATGTTGGACATCAGAAAGCTTTGCTGCGACCGTAGCTTCAGGGTTTAGGAATATTTGTCACAATGGTCACTGATAATAAGCAGTTCTTGCTCATGTTTAAGATCCTTTTAAAAATACATAAATCAATTATAGAAAAGAACCTATACAGCATGTTTTAAATTACAAATACATTTGTCAAATGGAGCCTCTGTTTTTCAGGCTATCGAATTCTGCTTACAGTGCTTAAAATAATCTTTATATTTCATTAAGCAGCCAAATACGTTGCACTCGCCCAGTGGCTGTATTGATGGGTTTCAGTTGAGGCCAGCGGGAAACATGACTCTCCTGTTGCTGTTCAGTTGCCATAGCATACTATCCAATAGCGCCCTATGAGCAAGGGGATCAGAAGGGATTTAATTGGCTCAGCTAGATGCAGTGTGGCATCGATCCTGCATGCAAGAAGTTGAGTTTGGGACTTTCTCCTTTGTATTATTGCTGCTCCTTTTAAATTGTTTTCTTTTTAGTTGGGTGCTGCTTCATTTTCCACTAATTTTATTTTTGCTCTTTTTTTACTGCAGTTTTGACATAACTAAACGAAATGCAGATGCCAAAAAATTGGTGTTAATCCTTACTGCTCAATCCATCAGTGCTAAAGTGTTAAGTAGCATTATGTCACAGTCACAAGATAATAGATTACCAGTTTAGTGCCAATTAGCATTAAATTATGGACAGTTTGTAATGTGGATTCTTGTCAGCTGGAAGCTGGGTTGATACTGCTCCGAACTAATTTTATTTAGGATTATTATAATCACAGGGAGAGGAAAATTTCATCCCATCAGTGCGGACTGGATTTAAACCCAGGTCTTACAGATGAAAAGGCAGTGTTCTAACTGATCATGATACTACAACTTGTTGGCAGGATAAGTTGAGAAGGCTGTTAATAAAACTTGTGGGATCCTTGACTTTATAAATAGAGGCATAGAATACAAAATCTAGGAAGCCGTGCTAAACCCTTAGAAAACACTGGTTAGGCTCCAGCTGGAGTATTGTGTCCAATTCTGGGCACCACACTTTAGGAAGGATGTCTAGGCCTTAGATAGGGTGCAGAGGAGATTTACTGGAATAGTGCCAGGGATGAAAGACTTCAGTTACTTGGAGAGACTAGAGAAACTAGGGTTGTTCTCCTTAGAGAAGAGAAGATTGAGGGGAGATTTGATAGAGGTGTTCAAAATCATGAAGGGTTTTGATAAAGTAAGTAAGGAGAACCTGTTTCCAGTTGCAGAAGGGTCAGTAACCAGAGGACACAGATTGAAGGTAATTGCCAAAAGAACCAGAGGCGACATGAGAGAAAAAAAATTACGCGACGAGTTGTTATGATCTGGAATGCACTGACTGAAAGGGTGGTAGAGGCAGATTCAATAGTCACTTTCAAAAAGGAATTGGATAAATACTTGAAGTGGAAAAATGTGCATGGCCAAGGGGCTAGAATAGGGGAGTGGGACTAATTGGATAGCTCTTTCAAAGAGCCAGCACAGACATGATGGGCCGACTGGCCTCCTTCTGTGCTGTATCATTCTATGATTCTATGAACCCTCATACCATATACTTTTAAGTTATTATGGAACATTTTATGATACAACGTGCTTCTATAGTTATATATATAATAATATATTGCTGAACAGTGTTTTGATAATAACTTGTTATAAGACAACAAGTCAGTCCCTATGCTACAATTTACAGTTATATGCATGGCTTTGTGTCAATCTCACACTGGGGGGTGGAGTGAACTTGGTGCACAATAGGTAAAAATGTGGCCCGGAATCTCCTCAGATCCGTTCCCACTTCGCTGCCTTAACTTTGTTGGAAATGTGACAGAAATCCCATTTACATGTATAAATGGAGTCTCCACCGTACTTCCGACTAAGTTATGGTGGCGAAGTGAGAGCAGCTCCATGGAAATTTCTGGCCATTAATATCTGTGCAGTTTTGGTCGCCTTATCTGAGGAAGGATGTTCTTGCCATGGAGGGAGTGCAGCGAAGATTCACCAGACTGATACCTGGGATGGCAGGAATGACGTATGAAGAGAGATTGGGACGATTGGGCTTGTATTCGCTAGAGTTTAGAAGAATGAGAGGGGATCTCATTGAAACTTATAAAATTCTAACAGGACTAGACAGACTAGATGCAGGAAGGATGTTCCCGATGGCGGGGGAGTCCAGAACCAGGGGTCACAGTCTAAAGATAAGGGGTAAGCCATTTAGGACTGAGATGAGGAGGAATTTCTTCACCCAGAGAGTGGTGAACCTGTGGAATTCTCTACCACAGAAGACAGTTGAGTCCAATTCATTAAATATATTCAAGAAGGAGTTAGATATATTTCTTAAGGCTAAGGGGATCAAGGGATATGGGGAGAAAGCAGGGACAGGGTACTGAATTTGGATGATCAGCCATGATCGCATTGAATGGCGGAGCAGGCTCGAGGGGCCGAATGGCCTACTCCTGCTCCTATCTTCTATGTTTCTATAACATATTTAGGAGTACATTAAAAGGCTAAGATTGTGCTCAATATTCATATTATCCGCATGATTTATGATGTGATCTGAACTATTTGATTGTAAGCATTGAGTAACTCACTGCTATTTGTAAGTCCCATTTGCTATATGCCCCATCTCTATTTATTATAAATACTAATCAATCTCCTGCGGTACTGTACACAGAGATTCAACATCAAGTATAGTCTTCAAGCTATTATTATTTATAGTTAAATAGCAAGATCTATGGCAATTTGGGAAGCAGAGAAATAAAGTTAGTGGAAGCATAAGAGTTTCTATGCTTGACAGGCTGAGGAGTTGGAAAATGTAAAACTGAAGCATTACAGCACCACCACTGGTGAGAGGATATAATTACAGAGTGACAAGTTTACTTCGGCAGTTTCCATTATGAATGTGGACACAGGAATTTGTAACAACAAAGGTTAACACAAACGTGTGACAACAGGAAGTAAGGTTTTATAGACAGGGGTGTGTGCAGCTGTAAGATTTTTTTTATATATTGTAGATATTGGAAGATTTGCCAAACTAATTATCTGTCTTTATTTCCTGCAACAAATCTAGGTGAATATCACAGTTGATTTTCAAAATATGAACTGTTCTGACTGGTTCAACAGAAAATACAGTTCTGATCCAAATATGGTCCACTGGAAGGAACCGCTCCTCTTTACTTCCATTGTATAGAATTTATTGGAGAAATAATTTCCCATTCATTTTCCATTATTCCAATTTATATTCATTATGGGACGTGGGTGTTGCTGACAATGCCGGCATTTATTCCTCATCTCTAGTTACCCTGAAAAGGTGGTGGGCCGCCTTCTTGAATGGCTGTAGGCAATGTGGTGAAAGTGTCCCCACAATGCTGTTAGGTAGGGAATCATTTCAATTTACTCCTATTCTATGGAATTTCAGCAGATCAACCCATCTTCCATCCATTCCCAAATAGAATTTCAATGGACCAAAACATTTTCCATTCATTACAATTCCAGTGGACAAAGCCATTCCCCATTCTTTGATATTATGTAACATGATTCTGCCATTCCCATTTACACCTCGTCTAGACGCATCTTTTGTTTCTTAACTTGTCCCATTACCATCGTCTTTTGCCCTGTACCATCATCCCTTTTGTCTTTTAATCTCTCCTGCCTTCCATCCTATCACAGACCTTCCCTTTTTGTTCTTTCCTCCCCTCCACCTTTTCTCTGCCTCTGCACTTGCTTAAAATCTGTTTCATCTCTAACTTTTTCCAGTTCTGACGAAAGGTCATCGACCTGAAACATTAACTCTGTTTCTCTCTCCACAGATGCCGCCTTGAAAAAAGAAGGCTGAGGGGTGACCTAATAGAGGTCTTTAAAATTATAAAAGGTTTTGATAGAGTGGATACAGAGAGAATGTTTCAACTTGTGGGGAAGAGCATAACTAGAGGCCATCAATATAAGATAGTCACTAAGAAATCCAATAGGGAATTCAGAAGAAACTTCTTTACCCAAAGAGTGGTGAGAATGTGGAACTCGCTACCACAGGGAGTGGTTGAAGTGAATAGTATAGATGCATTTAAGGGGAGGCTAGACTAGCATATGAGGGAGAAGGGAATAGAGGGTTATGCTGATAGATTTAGATGAGGAATGACGGGAGGAGGCTCGAGTGGAGCCTAAACGCCAACACGGACCAGTTGGTCCGAATGGCCTGTTTCTGTGCTGTATATCCTATGTAATCCTATGTGACCTGCTGAGTATTTCCAGCATTTTCTGTTTTTATTTTGTAACATTCCTGGAACAAGGACACCATTTAAATCTAAAATATTTAAAGAAACAAGAACTGTTTCCTTGTGATTCAGCTTTGAGCTCAACGCGTTAAATGTAATAGACCTGTTAGTGAATTTCACTCAAAGAAAGAAGCATGTTTTACTGATTTAACCAATTTCATACAAAATATATTTGGAAGCAACAGGTGCCTGTGGATGAGTAACAGGCTATAATAGAACTTAGGGGCTTAGGTGTTTTATACATAAAATGATGGACACATGGGAATTATTATGTCTGGTATCTAATTGAGGAGGTTTATATGGTTCATTACTAAAATAATAAGTAACTGCAATTATTACAAGGCTTTAATGTAATTATGAGGTTGAGGTGGCTTATATAGAGAATAATGAATACCTACAATGGATCACAAGATAATAATCACATTAAGGCACTCAACTGATGCCATATGCAGCTTGAGTGATTGAAAACTGCCAGAAATATTAGAGCTTTGCAACTACTGCAGGCTATCTTTCATTTTTGTTATAATTCATTCTGCCGGGTATGTGAACTGATTCATTTATTTATTTTTGAGTCCTTTTTATGAGGAGGTGGAGTGTCATGTTAGATGGTGATACTCCATGTGCCCAATGTAAATAATTTGTGAGGGCTCCCACACAGAACAATTAATGATTGTGATGTAATCAATGTGTGTTGATCAGATAATAGGTTTGGCTATAAGTCAGTATATATCATAAGACAATAATTTAGCTTAGAAGCTTAGATGATATAATTAATGAGAATGAAACCCTGATGGTTTATAGCTATATACGATACTTTGAGTTTAAATTGCATGAAGCAAATTTTTCTTTTCATAAAACATTGGAGAAATGCGCATTTATTTCCATACTCAGTCACCTGCTGATCTGGAGCACACTACATTGAAATGTGTGATTTCATTAGTGGGTCATTAATTATGGAGAAAATCAGACATTGTCCCACTTTATTGTTAAAAAAGGAATATCACCTCTGGGTTTGACATCATTAATTTCTAACAGCATATACATTGTTTTAATTTTATGGTGAGTCTTTATTGAAATGTACTCTATTTTGGCACTATCATTACAAAGTCAACTGAAAGCATGCTCCACACTTTGATGCACATTGGCATTCATGGAAGAGGATTCTTTATTAAAATATCATTATTGCAACTGCGTACAGTTTTGGTCTCCCTATTTAAGGAAGGATATACTTGCATTGGAGGCAGTTCAGAGACGATTCATTAGGTTAATTCCAGAGATGAGGGGGTTGACTTATGAAGAAAGGTTGAGCAGGTTGGGCCTATACTCATTGGAATTTAGAAGAATGAGAGGTGATCTTATTGAAACATATAAAATACTGAGGGGGCTCGACAAGGTAGATGCAGAGAGGATGTTTCCCCTTGTGGGGAAATCTAAAACTCGGGGGGTATAGTTCCAGAATAAAGGGTCGCCCTTTTAGAACAGAGATGAGGAGGAATTTCTTCTCTCAGAGGGTTGTAAATCTGTGGAATTCTCGCCCCAGAGAACTGTGGAGGCTGGGTCATTAAATACATTTAAGGTGGAGATAGACAGATTTTTGCAAGATAAGGGAGTGAAGGGTTATGGGGAGCGGGCAGAGAAGTGGCTTTGAGCCCAAGATCAGCCATGATCTTATTGAATAGCGGAGCAGGCTCGAGGGGCCAAGTGGCCTATTCCTGCTCCTATTTCTTATGTTCTTATATTCTAAATTCCTACATTACAACAGTGACTACACTTCAAAAGTGCTTCGTTGGCTGTACAGAGCTTTGGGACGTGAAAGGCGTTATATAAGAGCAAGTCTTTCTTTCAAATCAGTCCAGAAATAATATGCTTGGTTAATGGCAAGTTCATTGTGATAGATATTATATGTTGTTTAGATTTTGCAGACTGTGTTACAAGCTGATCAAGTTTGTAGAGATCTCTGAATTAAAGCATTATTGATCCCAATGTGAGTGTTGTTGGCAAACTAACTTCACCGAAGGTGACAAGACATCTGAGTTTGACCAGGATTCCAGTTTCGATCTGTCCTCATGCTTGCAAGATCTATGTTCTAACACTTGCTGGCATGAGCTGAGTGACATTGAGAGATGGATTTGAAAACTGCTGCTTTCATCACTAATTCGGATGTTTACTTCAGATTCAGTATAGTTTGAATATAGACAAGTCACGGCAGAAGCAGTTGATGGGGCGCAAAATAACTTCTTCAAACACATCTAATTGGAATGGAATTGGAGTTTATAGAGATAGCAATAGACTGAGATCATTTGGGGATGACGCATTCTCCTTCTAGACTTTCTTATGCTGGGTTTACATTTCTTCAAATAATATACTTCCTGTCAGGAGCCGCAATAACCGCCGTGAATACCATACTTTTGTTGGAGCGGTCCCATAAGTCGAATGCCGGACAGTAGGCTTCTGCAACAAGTGTTCCTACCTTCAGTTGAAAAATATTAGCCTTCCTGTCATGGGCAGAAAAAGCAGCGCAAAGGTATCTTCAAAAATGGCTTCAGGGCATGTAATTTCTCCAACGACGACTGGGTGTGTGTGCGTGGGGGGGGGGGGGGCGTGGGGGTGAGTATGGCACTGGATAGACCATAATGGTGCGCGATCCTGTACGCTGGTACTGGCGCTCTTTAGATGATTTTCGTACAGGAAATCATAGCGGATGGTTCTCAAAACCAGCTAACCAACCAGCCGACAACCTAAGGACCACAGAAACTGCTGATATATATGTGAGCGTATATTGCTGCCATACCAGGGGCAACCATATATGGCATGTATGTGTAAATCAGACATATCTGCCTCTTGCCTGAGGAAGCGAGCATAATCTGTTATTGTTTTTGGCATTGCTTTATTCCCTTTAATGGATTACAAGTACATGCATGTAATCTCCATTCTGCAGCTGTTGCCCGCCTTTTACCCATTTGAAATGTTATCATTTTACTTTATCGTATTCCAAGTGAACTTCAGAGAATGCCCTATATGTTTCCACAATCATTAATTTAAATTGTTTATTCCTCTTTGTTTTCGTGTCTTAGCAGCCTGGTTGTAAAACAATGCGACGAGGTTGAAACTCGAATTCAAGTTGGAAGCAGTGTCTGTGCGCTTTTCCGAGCAGCCCGAAGAGATACTTTTCCAGCTAGGGGGTCTCCAAAGGGTTTTACTTTAGTCAAACCACACATATACTACTTCCAATTTATTAGAGAAAGCTGTATTATTTTACAACCAGGCTGCTAAGACAGCAAAATGAAGAGGGAGAAATAGTTTCAATAAACGATTAATGTATATAATCTTTTTCATTTCACTCTTGAAAACTCCCTCCCTTTGAAGGTGCCAGACTTTAAAGATCGTTAACAGCTCCCACATTAGTCCTAGCCCAAAGTAGTGGGTTGTCAATATTCCCTAAACAGATCCTTTCTCGCTTGATCTCTCGATTTTCTCCTGGATCTTTCAATACCAGTGGCATGGAAATTTGCAGACTGCATTGCAATCCAGCGCCACATGCACCCGAGCTAATTTTCTCAATGTTTCTGATGTGTGGGTTTATTTAATTCCACCCTGTCCGAATTCGTTCACTGATTAACAATTAGGAAGGGTAGTTCCCCGTGTCTGATACTAAGGACAGTGGTTACCCCTCGCTAAGACCGATTGATCACTTGGCGATCTCTGTGCACTGGAAATCAGATGTATTAAATTTCAAATTTCGAAAATGAAATAAAAGGCACCGGGATATGTTAGAAAGTTCGGGTTAGATGAAGAGGGGTGGGAGGAGACTCGTGTGGAGCGTAAACACCGGCATGGACCAGTTGGGCCGAATGGCCTGTTTCGGTGCTGTACATTCTATGTAAAACATATTACAGTGGTCAAGGTATTCTTTGTTCCCACATTTCAACACGTGTCTATATTAACGTTAATTTTGCATTACATTTTGGCTGGAAACAGATCAGAACGAGGGACCATCACGAGGGCTTCATCCAAGCCATGATTAAAACAGTACAAATAAGGGGCGTTTTATCAGTTCAACAGTTATGGAAATTCACTATTGAGACTGCATGATATCCTAATGGATAACTACATAGTATTCCAATACACGGCCTTTCAAACACACGATTGCAATGTACAACTACAACACACATTGCCATACAATATTCAAGCGTACAACTACACAACACCCCATATATAACATGTTAATCCACAACTACATAACATCCCAACACAAAACCCAACGTAAACGTGTACATCATAATGTAAAACGATGCAATACTACAATCACAATATTATATACACTGAAAGTGTATGGCCTCCTTCTGTGCCGTAAATTTCTATGATTCTATGAAAGTATGTGTGCTTACACAACTCAACACAGTATCCACTGTACAACGATTGTCCCAATATATGATACCACATCCCAACATAAAATGAGAACTTGTAAATGTACAATACCCTGATCTACTATTACACAAGATCGCAAAACATTGTCCTGAAGTACAATTGCAATGTACTCCTACACAATACCCCAACACCACATCCCAACATAGAGCCGCATATATCACAACACAATATTTCAATGTATAACAATATAACCTTTAATCAATATTACTATGGGCAGTGTTCCTCTGACCTTGTTTTGTTCCTTCTAAGCTGTTAATACGCCATTATAAATGCTTTCCTTCTCCCTACAGCCTCACTGATTTGAAATCAAGACTCATGCCACAATCGTCTACTTTAATTCATTCCTTATTCTAACTCACCCAGGACCACAGAACCGTGGAACCTGTTACTTCTTCCTACAATCTCGAGACTTTTCAAACCCAAACTTGGCACCAGATTTATCTCCAGCATTTTCTTTATTTTCAACCTTGCTGGTATTCTGCACTCTGGGCCTTGGTTGCTCTTTTGTTTCTCAAAAATAGTGCACAATATCTGAATTTATAGCTATACAACACTCCAACGCATTTCAAATCTAGAATTACACATCTTGGCATAATATCCTAAGATACAGTTGGAACGCAGTATATTGAAATACTATGCAGTTGTCCATTTGGATATCATGGAGTCTCAAGATTGAATTTCCACAGTTGAATCAATAAAAACAACTCCTATACAAAATTCTAAACTACAATTACACAAGGACCCATTGTACAGCTACATTAATCCCCACTTAGATCGTCACTTAATTTGGACCGGCAAATGCTCTAAATATCAGTACTTTATCATTAAGGATGGGAGAGGGGCTTTTTCCCAATCAGTTATGAACCAACCTAGAGGGTTGAATAATAATAATGTCCCAATCTGCTTTATAGAAGCATAATCAGACAAAAAAAATTACAGAAAATCTGACCAACATATAGATTCTTACATCGGGTAAAATCTGGCAGTGGATTGGTTATATTTTTGCAGCAAGTATTCAGAATTGTTTTGCGATTAGATCAGGATTTTGTATTTAATTACCATGTCTTAAAACAAATTCTGTAATAGGATTAAATAGAAAGGTAGGTTTGTACATTAGAATTTTCTGCCTGCATTTGAATCATGAAAGGGAACTGGGTGGTACAGTGGGTTGGGCACTGGGCTTTTATCTCAGGGACCTGAGTTTAAATCCAGCCCAGACTGAGGGCTGAAAAATCTCCTTTGCCGGCTGTCTGTAAGTGTCCAACAAAATTAAGGCAGTTTCACTCTAGTTCCTTGTGCCTATATACAAAACTGCCCCTAATTTGGCATTGATTGGCTTAAAGAGGGCATACAGGATGGCTTGTGTGGGAAATTAAAAAATGTCACATTGGTCCATTTGGGGATGGCCTTTTAGGGTTGAGTCATGTTGGTAGGGCAGAGTAGAGGAAGCTTTCCTCTGCATCTATCTGTGTTACAGCTGACCTGGGAGTACTTGATGCTGATACTGGGTGCCTGAAATGGGAAAAGTTCCATTCTCCAGCACTAACATTCCTCACCTTGAGCACAAGAGCAAAAACAGTAAAATATTTAGATCAGTTGGGCATTTATTTGGAGCTAACTGTATGTTTCTCAACAAAGGGGCAATTGACCCTCATGCAAAGTTTAGTCAATGCCTTAAACAAGTTTTGGTCAATAGTTGGTAGATGGCACCCGTTAACATATATATGATTTCCATTTATTCATGTAATGTTAGGTTTGTATATTAGAATTAGAATGCTAGCACTGGTTGAGAACTGGAGCACATCATAGATTGGAACAGACATTCATCTGTTTTTACAAGGTTTTGAACCAAATCTATTATCAAGAGATGCTTACTGTACAACGCAGGCAGTTATACAAAAGTCGTGATTGATGAATATTCAAATATCAAACAGACTTGCATTGAAATAAAATGCTTAATGGGGAGCTATTTTTATATTCGTGTGTAGGTCATCTGGGTTTTCGTGTGTGTCATTTTTAAGGAGCATTTATGCTGCAAAGTTAGCATCAGTGCAAAGGGATTTCAGCTTCGCATCAAACAAAATTGGAAATTTAAATCTGGAGTGAGGACCTGACCTGCCTCTGGAGTAAAGCAGAGTGAGACTCCCTGGAGGGGCTGCCTCACATTGCTTAAGGTCTGACACTGTGTGGAGTGTAAATCCAGTGCAGTGTCAAACCTGGTTTACAAAGTGCTCAGTGGGTCTGTTGTGCCCCATGGACACTTTATTAACCTAGCCAATCTTCATTTAAATGTATAGAGAGCTGGCATTCCCCCTCCCCATGCTCTAAATATTTAAATGTTTAACTTTTGGGAGACAGCTCTGGTGTGGTTGTATTCAGGCATATGCAGAGCTCTCTCCTAAACAGGACACTTAGGGGGAGAAATTTGGTGGGTTAGCGCCTCCTGTTAACGCCCTCGGGGGAGGGGGGGGGGTGATAACGGGGCGCTAATGACTTATCGCCCGGGCACGGCGAGATGAACGACTCCCGCTAACTTGGCCGGGAGGTTTGCGGCGGTGTTAACAGTTTGCGCCATGATCTCCTGTGCCCAGAGATTGTGACATCATTGCCGTGCGCATCGCCCCGGTAGCGCCCCAGACCAGAACTACGGTTCCGCCCCCTGCAGCATCGCTGGGCGAAAACACCGACAGCTGCAGGAGGCGTTGTTCGGGAGGCCGGGAGCTTCAGGGGCGGAAGTTCAAGGGGAGGTTGCCGAGGTAAGTAGGAAAATTTCTAAAACGCTTTTTTTCCAATTTTTTCAGTTCTCCTGGGCTGCGATTCATCAGCCCGGCACTCTGCTGGAGTGGATGGGGCTGATTGGGCCAGACCGCGGCTGCTGTCGGGGACCAGTTAACTGGTCCCAACGCAGAGCCTGCAGCGATGGCCCTTCCCTTTAAGGGAGGGAAGGAGCCTCAGATCGCAGCAGCGCTGCACGGGACTTTGTGCAGCGCTGCACCACTACCGCCCCGCCTGCATCCTTTAGCGCTCCAGGAAGGAAGTGGAGTGCTTGATTTAGCACTCCACTTCCTTCCTGGAGTGCAAACACCGAATTTAGAAAAAGCTGGGAATCATTAGTGCCTGGCGCTAAGTTTTTGATTAGTTTTGTTGGGAAGGAGAGGGAGGTCACTTATTACATGGAGGGTGCGAGTCTAGGTGAGGTAGAGGAACAAGGAGATCTCGGAGTACAAATACACAAATCGCTAAAAGCTGCGACACAGGTTAGCAAGGCCATAAAAAAAGCAGACCAAGCACTAGGGTTTACTTCTAGAGGGATAGAATTGAAAAGTAGGGAAGTTATGCTAAACCTGTATCGAACCTTGGTTAGACCACACTTGGAGTACTGCGTACAGTTCTGGTCACCATATTATAAAAAGGATATAGAGGCACTGGAGAGGGTGCCAAGAAGATCTACAAGGATGATACCAGAAATGCGAGGGTATACATATCAGGAAAGGATGAACAGGCTGTGTCTCTTTTCTTTTGAAAAAAGAAGGCTGAGGGGTGACCTAATAGAGGTCTTTAAAATTATGAAAGGTTCTGATAGAGTAGATACAGGGAGAGTGTTTCCACTTGTGGGGAAGAGCATAACTAGAGGCCATCAATATAAGATAGTCACCAAGAAATCCAATGGGGAATTCAGAAGAAACTTCTTTACCCAAAGAGTGGTGAGAATGTGGAACTCACTACCACAGGGAGTGGTTGAAGCGAATAGTATAGATGCATTTAAGGGAAGGCTGGACAAGCATATGAGGGAGAAGGGAATAGAGGGTTATGCTGATAGAGTTAGATGAGGAAAGACGGGAGGAGGCTCGAGTGGAGCATAAACGCCGGCATGGACTGGTTGGGCTGAATGGCCTGTTTCTGTGCCATATATCCTATGTAATCCTATAATTTTATAATTTAATAAAAAGGCATAACAGAAGATATGAATTTTCTGGTGCTAGTGGTAATTCAGTTCAGTCTTGAAACCATGAGTTGGTAAGTCAGTAATAGGAATAAAATTGGTAGTTTTGCTGTTTAAAATCACAAATCACTGTTTAAACAGACTTCTAAACGCCTGGAGGCTGGGGTGGGGGCGGGGGGACTTCTTTTTGTTTGTAAATCTGCAGTACAAAAATAGACTGCAGAAGCAACAGTTGAAATCTCTGTAATATTATTGATGGGAATTTGCTTGGATGTGATATCCATTTGTTCACGTATACATCACCTTAAAATGACAAATTATCTTATGACCTGGTAGTGTTTACCAGCTTGGAGGAGTGGCCACACACAAATATATACATTTGAATAAAAGTTCTTTGTATAAAGTTTAAATATTTAATGTTCAAAATCCTGAAACGATACATTACGCAATCATACTGGCCTACTTCTGGTCCAAATGACCTCCTCCTGTGCTGTATTTCTATTATTCTATAGAAGTTGCAACTGACATTATTCTAATGTCATTAATATAAATTATGCATCCTGGAGATGATAAAACGATCGATTCCAGTAGGGGTGGGCTCATAGCAATAATACTCCCTCTAATTTGCACGAATTGGAACTAAATTGTCAATATTGCTACAAAGGACAACAAAATTGCTAGTGTAGGAAATTTAAAAGTTTCACTTATGCAGCGGAGTATGCTCTTTTGAAATTTGGGCTGATACCCGCTATTGAGGCTGAGTAGAGATTTATTGTCCACATAATCACGTTAAACCTGACTGGGGATTGCCTGGTGCTGGTGTTGGGTGCCCAAAAATGGAACTGTTTCATTTTAAGGCACTGACAAGCTCATCTTAATGAGCACAAAAGACATAGAAAAGAGAAATGTCATGATAGGGCAGTTATGGATATTTCCAGCACTGTAAAATAATTGTTAACATAAGGATACATTTTATGAATGAGTACTCCTGGCACAGACCCTCACCTGCCGGGAGTGCATATTGGGAAATCATGGATGCATGCCTATGATTTCCCATTCGTAAAATGTACTCTATGGTCTTAAAAACTGACATCATATAAGCATTTGGTATTAAGAAGGTGGTCTCACGCCACTTCCGTTTCAAACAGTTTAACTGCAACTGGTGCAAAGGCAATTTTCTAAACTTCAATTTTAAAGTTTAACAAGTGCCCAGCCAGTCCATTAGACTGCCCTTAAAATCAAGTTGTTAGTAAAGAATCAACAGTTTAGTTGTGTCTTTACAAGTCAGTTATATTTCAGTTTGCATCCATACAAAGCAGTTTTGGTTTCACATTGATGTGAACTGTGCAGTATAATGAAGTTAATCAGATTGTATTCTGGCAAGCTGTGTGAAGTCACTTTGGAGAGATGATCTCACACCATTTTGGGGGATCATTGGGAACTTCTGACCTTCATTTTCAAACAGCTCAATGTTCACAAAGAACTGACTGTCCCATTGACATTAAAACTTGAACTAGTGTTTGCACACTGTTGGACAGAGCTCTGCACGTACTCCACTTTGCCTTGCAGAAGAATGGTGCAGAGCAGGTAGAATAACTCAAACCTGTACTATAACAGTGCCATTACTAACCATAAGCACTTCACTGGCATTCGAGCACTGGCAAGCACAATGCATGTGATAGATGTATGTGTACAGCTCCGCTTTCCCCTGATTTCAAGCTGACTTTACTTTGCAGCTGTAGCATTGAGGTGAAGAAGTTTTGCTTTTTACCAATGCTAACATTATAGTGTAAATCTGGAGTCAGCCTGGCCTAACTCTGGAGCATGTGAAGAGAAGAATCATGGAGGAAAGAGTCTTATTCTGTTTCACCCCAGAGTCAGGCCAGGCCCTGATTCTGATTTAGAATGCCACTTCTTAGTGTTTATGTAGTGTTTCTATAGGTGTAGTGTCATTGCAACCTTACAGCAGTGCAAATGGAAGCGTATTAACAGTGGGTGTATTTGTAACATTCATCAGATATATTTTAGTACAATGAATATGGAAAATAATGGATAGAAGAATCATTTGACACCAACATAGGCACCAGACCATCATATTGTCTCATGTATATCTCTATGTACTAGCATGCAACCAACTAATTGATTACAAATGCATCCCACTATAGACTCACTATACTTGCACTAAACCACTGTATTTATTACCCATGAAACAATAAAGTATAGATTGGCATTAGCCGACCTATTTAACAGACCCTTCTCTCCAAATGCAGTTTGCTCTGGGGATTATTAAGATAGACATGGACAAATAAGAAATCCACTATTTCTATAAACGTTCCACCAGGTGCTTTTGGGCCTAGTTGTCCTATCATTTAGTTTTTTTTGTCCTTCTTTAAATGGAACGTGATCTGCAAAGTGATAAACTATAGTGCTGGTTTCATTGATTCAGATTTGAAATTGAGTTCATATTAAGAACATTTTAATTCACCATTCTTGTTTTTTATTAGTGAATCCTGGAAAAGTACCAATATTTTCCTAAACTGTCTCTGAAAGGTACTCACCAGTCTTTTTGAATATTGCTCTTTCTGTAATTGAGATCAAGAGCAGCTGTAATGTCTCACTTACATGGGTGAACTCTGTCAAGTGTTAGGTTAATAGGAACAAGAAAAGCTGAGCTGGAATTTCAGAGAAGCCAGTCCACAAAGAACACTTCAATAGCTTTCTAATGGGACAGATATACTACACATCTTGAGTAGGTGTGAATAAGTTTTCATATCATACTGATGTAAAACAAGTGGTACAACTGTAGCGTAATGGTGCTGATTTGATGTAGTGTTTTTCTAGAGGAGTTGGTCTTCCACCATTTCAGTTTTCTGTTGGTTGCAATTGAATTTAAATCCAACACCGGCATCTCCGCATCATGAATTAAAATCAGTGCAGAACCGAATTTTGAAATGTTTTAGGTGGTCCTCTGAGCTTTAAGGAATCAGTTCCATTGCATGTATTAGTTTGAAATCACTACATGCTTGATTGCACACTAGTTAGATAGATCAGAGTTATACTGCCACTCAGCTCTGTTGCACTTTTTAAGCAATAGGAAAGCTGTTATCAAGCTCCAAAATGTCCCTATCCCATCATAATGATGCACACACATATGAATGTTTATTCATTCATACACATATCCTGCAAAAGTAAATTGAAAGTCTGTCAGAATTTGCATAAAAAGCAGTGGATTCTATTATCAGCAACTGGACTCTGTGAGGAGAAAAAAAATCTTTAAATTGTTTCTAATGCTTCTGGCACCATCCAACAGCCTGCTGTATAGCTAAACTCAGTCAGGCCAGAAATATACTGCTGCTTGCACATTGAAAAATAAATGTGAAGCCCCGACTGGAAGGGGATTTGCTCCTTCTGCTTTAATACACTCAGGACTCGGTATGTCAATATTTCCATTTTGTTATTTTTGCACCTTTGAAAACTGCTTTGCATCATTGAAAAGTGGCAGTATAACTGCAAGCGTGCTTAATGTGAAAAAAAGAACAAAGTCTTTTCTACTTTTAATCATCTCATTGGCAGTTACAGGTCAGTGAACCGACCTTTGGCTTCCCTGATTAGAGAGTGGTGTGATGAGGCAGAGTAATGCTGTGCTGTCTGCCATGTTGTTTCCAAAAATGGTGCTGGTATGATATTTTGTCCTTAATTTTTTTCCCTAATTTCCTGAAGACACCAATCCATGGATGGAAGATATGGAATCGTGGGTACCAGCTGCCCTCCCATATCTTATCCTTACAGCCATTTTTCATGAGTGTGTCTGGACAGTGAGTGCCTGCAGGCTATTGAACATAGTGAGGGGGAGGGAATTACAGCTCAGCCTGATCCCATCTTTTCTGGACAACCACAAATGCGCACTTTGCAGAAGTGCAAACAGGAGCTGGAACTTTGGCTGATTTCCCCCCTCTTTAGCCCAGGGTTGCTGAGGACAGCCAACACAATGGCTGACTTTACCATGGATTGAACCTGGGACCTTCCTGGTGTGTATAGCCCACTTTCACATTTAGTAGTGCATTTATAACTGAGCCAGTGCATGTGCTCAATATCAACAACATAATTGCATTATTAGGTAGTTACATTGGTTTCACAGCTATATATGTGAACCAGTTAACTAGTTACAGAAAGCCAGCATTCAAGATATTTCCAGGTTCACCACAAAGAATGACGTACTATTACATTGTCATGGTAACATGCCTCATTATAGATTATCAATAGACAGGCATCACTATAGATTGATATTAGCTCAGCATACGTATTTCACCTTATTGTGGACAGGTATTTAATCATCGTGTTATACAGAGTGACTCGGAATCAAAATGTTTATTATGTTCAGTGCTAGCTATAGACTGGCGCAAGTCTAATATGTATCAAATATGCATCTAACCATAAACTGGCATAAATCCAACTAACCTCACTGGAAATTAGCACTAGACTGACCTCATTGCACGGAGGACCCAATATAGACTGACATTATAGGATAAATTCACCAATCGCACACTCCCAGCAGGGAGCCATATTTGAAGGGAGCACAGGTCAGAGAATCCATGCTATACTGTTGTAGGCCAAGCTCTAATTTTTACATAGAACCTGGGACAGAAAAACAGGCAATTCAGCCCAAATGATCAATGATTCAAAAAGACTGGTGAGCACTTATACTCCACGCGCGCCTCCTACCACTCTAATTACCTTTTCCCACACTCTACCCACCTCCCTCTATTCCCTTCTCCCTCATGGATGCACCAAGTCTCCCCTTAAATGTATGAATGCTATCTGTTCCAAATTCTCACCAGTGGCTGTTTAAAGACACTTCTCCCAAATTCTATAATTGATCTGTTAGCAACTACCTTATAGTTATGCTTCCTTGTTCTGGGCCCACCCACAAGTGGAAACAATTTCTCCATATCCACCCTATTAAACCCCTTTGTAATTTAAAAATAACCTCTATCAGCTCTCCCCTCAGTCTTCTCTTTCCCAGAGCATTGATCTGATAGTTGCATCCTCTCAATTCTGGTAACATTGTTGCAAATCTTTTGTGCACTTTCTCCAGTGCTTCAGTATCCTTTTTGTGGTATGGAGACCAGAACTGCACACAGTACTCCAAGTGTGGTCTAATCAAAGTTCTATGTAAATTTAACATTACCTTCCTGCTTCAGCATTCTACTCCTCTAGAAATGATCCCCTGTACATTATTTGCACTCTTTATGGCCTTATCAACTTGCGTTGCTACTTTAAGCCATTTATGTATCTGTATTCCCAGATCTTTTCTACGCTACCTCATGTAGTTTCCACTGAATAAGTGGTCCAATTTGCACGCAGTTCCCGCTGGGACCACGTGATTGGTGAATTTACCCTTGTATCACTGTGTGTAAGGCTGCATTAATACTGTCACATTTGTGTCAATGCAAAATGGAATGAGCATCAAGGCATAAGGAGACTAGTGAGCGCATTAATGCCCTGAGGTGTGAGACCTCTTATCCACGGGGCGCTTTCACGCAGGTTTAAGTCTCCAAAAAGTGCAGTATAGTTCCAGTCTGATGTACACGGGCTCAATACAAGCTGGCAATAGACGAGCCTATTTAACAACCCCTTGTCTCCGCTCCCTCGGTTTGAAGAGCAGTACCAAGTGATGTTTGCTTTAAAGATCAATAGAAGAGAAGTGAGAGAACAGGAAACCCGTTCTTGCTATAACAGTTCCATCTGATGCCAGTGGGCAGCAAAACTTTCCCCACTTGTCCTAATTTAGTTTCTTTCCCTTTCTCTCTCTCTCTAAATGGAACGTGACCTGCAGGGTGACAAAGTGTTTCGGCAACAGTGTTATCTATTATTATCAAATTATCTGTTGGGGAAAAGGCCATTAATTATGAACCACGCGATTACAAAGAGGTAATTGGTATAATTATCTCCATCCTCTTTAATGTAGTGTGACTGATGCGTTTTTTTGTCGAATTTAATCAGGCGATTTGTTTCGTGTTAAGAGACATAAATCCGGTTAAACTCAAACTTTAATTGCATAATTACTGAAGGATATCTCTGTCTCCTCCATTGATATTGATTCATTCTACCCATCCACCAGTAATCTCGTTCATGTATTCCTCATGCACAGACCCCGTATATCAAGCTGATTTTCTCTCTATTTACTCAGTATCGATGCATGGGTGTTCATTTCTTTATTCAATATGGAAATGTGCATATGCATCCAGATTGTCACATTTATATATATATAACGCCCCCCGTCAAGATTATACCGTGTATATTTGTGTCTTAAACTGCCTTTATTGATTCAGTAAATCTGCATATAAATGGACGCCTTTCCTGTGCCTCCCCTGGGGATTTTGGAGACTGAGCAAATGTACTATAATCTTGGACACTGAAATGCCGAACATCAGTGATGTCAAATAACCCTAATAGATTGTTAAAATGTTTCGGGACATGCCCCACAGACTCAAGGTGCGACAGTAATTTAGACTAAGAGATTGCTCACACGGTGGGCTTCGTTTAACATATAAATTTACGACAGCGAATTAAAAGCAAATAGGGTCTCAGTGACAGAGACATGCATTCCTCCGGGGTAAGAGTTGTACAAAGTTAGTAAACTTATATTATCAATTTGAGATGCAGTTGCAGATCTGCTTATCTATCTTGGGGGGAAGGAAAGAGAAAGATAGAGAGTGATTGGTAGAGACAGTGTCAAAGGAAGAGATGTAGCTAATGGACGAGAGAAAGGACTAGAAATAGAGAAGGGGTAGAGAGATTATCAAAGGCGAAAAGATGATGAAGCTATGTACTTGTTAGCGCGTATAGGTATTGTTTTGACAACTGCTATCGCGGGAATTGTCTGATACACAAATTGCCCGTGGAGGGGGCCAGGCGCCGAGCGACTTCAATGCAAGAAGGGCACCATCCAAAAGTTCATTAATAATTATCAGCATCGGAACTAACCCGAAACATCTGCAGATAACCAGCAAATACCCCGAATGAGACATCGAGTTTAGAGCCAACACAAATAGAAGTAGCACACTTAAGAAATCAAATAATAAATGTTTGTTAAATAAATTTTAAATTTAGGTCATATTTCAATCTGCAGCAAATACGTTTAACCCCCACCCCCATTTAAAAAAAAATAAGATACTTGGGTTCTGAAAGTGATGTTGGCATTCCTTTGTAATATTCAGGATCGCACAAACTAAATGCCAACGGTACAGTTATTAATTGCATGTCTTTCTATGTATTTTCCGAGTTTTTTCCACAACAACTTCGAAGGAAAACAAAGTTTCTATTTACTGCATTTTCTTCGTCAAGTTGATCATCTCCTGGTTGGTACAGTGTTAAAAGTTTGGCATGGCGGAGCTGCCGTAAGGGATCTTTGCTGCGGGACATGATTATATATTTATTACTATCATCTACATCTGCGGAGGCAAATCTAACGGCAGCGACGATCTGGAACCAAATATACAGTAATCCTAATCGAACTGCATAAATCAAAGCAAGCGAGGGAGAGATGGAGAGTAAGAGGGTGAGAGAGGACAGCGAAGAGAGGAGAAATGCATGTTTCTTTTTTAGATACGACATCCGGCTTTGTAGCAGCCAGAGGAAGCAGTACTATACTTTCAAATGTTTGTAATCTTTTTGTCATTTCGGTATTCATTAGGTAAAATATGTAATGTCCTTCACTCAATCACTGACTGGGTGTAAGTTTTCAAAACATATATTTTATTGGCGTGTTCATATTTACTTGAATTATTTACATAAACAATATAAATTTCCAATATTACTAACGCATTAATTAGCGCGCTTATTAATAATTTACAACAGAAGATAATAAAATCAACTTATCATATCAAAACCTACAAATACATTTAAATAGTTGCTATGCATTCCATGGGGTTTGTACTTATAATTGGAACATTGGTAACTTTAGTTTAAATAATTAAGTTGTGATAATTAAATCTTTTTAGGGTAGCTTTAGGGCAGACAATATTCAAATGTACTAATTATAGTTAATTGAGATGTTTTCTCGCTGTCAAAGTGCGCTAAAGAGTATATAATTATGGGCCGTCGCTCCAAGTGAAATTGAAAGCAATTATATTCAGATATAAAATTAAAACCTCATGCAAAAAATTAATTATTTCTTAATTGTTGTTAATTATTAAATAAAGTCAAACGGGCCTTGATTACATATTAGACAAATACAAGCAAAACGCATAGGTTTAAAAATCATGATTTATAGAACTGCACTTGAATTAGATTAAATGCAGGACGCTGGGATTTACCATTTATATGGGTTCACTCTGTTCCTTAAGTCTTTGTACATTGGGACGAAACTAATTATTTATGGACACTTGCTAAACAGTTTAAAAAATTCATTGAAATGAGATTTACAGCAGCGCCCAGGAATGTTGATTACTTCGACAGAGGCGATTCCTAAACATTTACTTTGCTACAAAGTAGGCCAGCATTCAGCAGTCACCTCTGCATCGGGATCATTGCCGTAGGGGCGAGTTTGGCAAGATTTATTAGATATTCCTTAAAATATGCATCCTGATCCCCATTTGGCTCAGGACCTAATAGAAGTGGAAATAGCTTTCGACTGCAGTGCGGTTCATTCATCATCCTCTCTGACACCAGGTTGATTTCCCCCCCCCCCCCCCCTTATTTGCTGATCATATATATATATATATATATAGATATACTCAGAAGATACACCACAGAGTTTATATACTTCTCAGGAAATCTGCTCCTTTCTCATTTTTATTTCTGTTGCAATGTCTCTTTTCAGATCCTGTACACTCCTCACCGTTTATTCACCTAGTTCCACGTCTTCATTTTGTTCTCTTTCTCCCCAATGCCATATTTTTATGGCATACCTGTCCAACTATTTATATCTGCACGACTGTGAAGAACATTCCTGCTTTTGACTATGCCTATCCGACTGTTATTTCCATTCTTTTGAAGGCATAACGCACAATATATGTATGTAGATGTATTAATGTATCATTACGCATCTATCAGCATATGTGCAGGCATTGTAAATATTTGCCATATGGACACAGACAGTCATACATCTAATACCATAAATATTTAATGAGTTTGTATCGATGTTTATTAAACTTACTCGGAGTTTTTTGCATGCCTAATATATTTGTATACACTTCTCTCAGTACCTATATTCTCTCTCTCTCTCTCTTTCTTTCCATACTATTGTCCCGCTGTAAGTACCTGTCAGTCAATCTGTGTATTTTTAAAAACTGTTCCTTTAACTTATTTTTCATTTTAGATTTTTTGAAACATCGCGCTCGTCTCCGCAATACGCCAATTCTGAATTGTTTTTCTCTTCAACTTGATATCCCTCGCTCGATCTCCTCTTGCCTTAAATCTATCTGTTTGCCCAACCTGTAACATATACAGCGCTGCTCTGTCTAACTATTGAACTAATATACAATGCCGCCCCCCTCCCCACACACACACGCGATCTCTCCCTATTACTTCTGTGTGTGTGTGGTGGTTGAGGGGGTCATTGTTTGACCATCTTGAAAGTAAAACACAGGTCTGTGCCCAACTAGAGCAGAGTTTACCAGATAATTAAAGACTAAATTGGCAACAAAGGTGATACAAATATACAGGATAACGGTGAGTGCACTTTGAAGTGGGCCATGGCTCCTTCCATTACAACTATGCCGTGCTTTCATGGCCAAATAATCTGATACATTAAGATTAACAGCAGTGATACGTATTCAGATAGCCTCCTGATAACTATCTATCTATCTATCTATCTATCTATCTATCTATCTATCTATCTATCTATCTATCTATCTATCTGTCTATCTATCTATCTATCTATCTATCTATCTGTCTATCTATCTATCTATCTATCCATCCAGTAAGACAGCCTGATTTTGCATATCTATCTATCTATCTCCATCCAACCAAATTATTATTTAAATTAATAATTCACAAGGGTAAAAGTAATCAACTTCTTCGACATTCCGGAAGAACCTGGAACAGACCCACAAGTAGCTGAATGAGATAGGAGGCTGGAAGATCCTATCTCATACTGTTCCTGAACAATTTATCGCAAAGGTACGATTGCGTTTGGAGGTAAATGTACCCGACTTAGGGAGACCTTCAAAACTCCAGCTGGCTTTACTCAAGGATCCATTCGGAAACTTTGCTGGAAGATTTCCTCCACATTATTCGGGCTACGTCAATCCTCCACTATTCACTGCAGCCCCTTTCTTTAATAATCGGAACTGAGTTAAAGTGTTTTTGCAAATATTAAAAATCCTCCGCAGCGCCAGAATAATTATTTAGGGAAGTGAAGATGGGACTGAATCAGGAACCGAACATGATTTCAATCACTCTCTGCCGCCACAAAAGGACATCTGCACCCCACCAATCGCCTTTCACTCTCTCCTGTCAAAAGCGTTTCAGTAAAACACCAAGAGTGGGACTCCGAAGTGTATTACAGATCTGTCCCTAGAAAACGAGGCGTTTGGCGCGGTTATAAAACCTGACGCCGAAAAATAAACCTGGAACTATTGCCCTGTTAAAATGCGCATCCACAAGTTTTGTATCTTAAAATCTTGATTGTTACGATCAATTTCAGAAGGTATAAGTAAATCCAATTCAAGGGTTTTTTTTTAATAGGAATCTTTTTTTCTTTCCAAAACTTGCCAACTCACAAGAGCGCTTAGCGCTACCTTTACAGAACAGTGTAACTAATGCAGACATTCGGAGCTGGGACCAGCTTATTTTTGGATGTCAGGTGGGACCTGTTTTGGTGAAGCTGCTCCCAATGAAGGGAATGAGTGTTGACCTTTAACAGAGAGAGGGACACCAAGGGACGCTTTAGAACGATTGACATTCACTCTATGAGATATTTGAAATCATCAGATTGTTATGATTTAAAAAATTAGCAGGATCAATCTCCATTGCGTGCGCACTAGTTTGTTTGATAATCACGTAAAATAAATAAGAAAAAAGGAAAGAGAAAGAAGGAAGTCAGATGGTGGGACCCACCAGTAACCCAAATTGTCACTATCAGACGAGCACAAATTAAACTTGGCAAGTAGGCAAACAGATCCGAGCTAGCAGCCTGTAAATATACCAAACAGCAGGGGAAATTCATTAATTTGCATACATTTATACATAGGTATACATATAAACACACATCTTCATCTATCTAGTTGTATATTCAAAGACAGAGAGAAAGCATAACAGTTGTGTTAATGATATATATTTAATTTAAAAGACTAAATTCTACACTTACCTTTCTAAAGCTCAGCCTTTCGCAGTGGCCCACAGAGGATACACTCCTAGTTTAAGAGCTCCTCAATAATAAGGCAGAATATGTAACACTTAGGACTCTGGATTGTTCAGTAAGACAGTTCTGTCTACAGACACCTCTTGTCTCTCTTTCTGTATCACTCTGCCTCTCTCTCTCTCTCAGTCTCTCTCACACTCCGTTCTTGCAGATTACATTAGAAAGTTACAGCCAATGACAGGGTATGTTGCCATCTGCTGGGAAGTAGGCTGATGCAGGATTTTAAAACAGAATCACTGGCGTGCTTCAGGAGCCAAGAGCAAGTCTGCAGGATTTCAATGGTCCTTCAATATGTCAATCAAAACATGGCCTCTCGCTCTCCCTCTCACTTCTGCACAAACTTCTTGTAAAACAACCTGCGTCACATTCCTATCTACACAGATCAAATCAGCTTCAAACATTAAAACACAATAAGGAATTTCTAATATATTTTCGACAAGAAGGACCAATTTCCCCCTCCCCACAGAACAAAACAATGCACAGTATTTAAGTGGGGAGTGCCTACTGTACATGCATATCACTTTGCTGTTAGTGAGAGCTGTACAGACAGTTTTTGGTGCAGAGTTGACGAACTCAACCGTTGATTTTATTTGCTTTTCAGATTTGTCATGCTTTTCGCAGCAGAATGGACGGCTCTAACCCTCTGGATATTGCTAATAGAGCCCCGGGTCCTTCCCATACAATCTCTCCCAGCCCTGACGGCTTAAAATGGGATTGGGGCAACACGACGCCATTCCACACACCAAAAAAACTGCCTTAAAATGACTACTGGTAAGAGGATTAAAACAATAATGCCCGTCTCTTCTTGATGTGTGTTAGATAGCGTCTCCTTCCCATAGTGCAGAAGAAAACTTTGCTCTAATATAGGGGTGGTTATACCTTTAATTAGTAACACTTGAGACATTTCTCTTAAAGATTGCTCTAAGAGGTTTGTGTCTAGTTGTCTAAACAGATTGTGCCGCTGCTTATTGTCATCGGATGCTACTTCTCTCTTATTTCAAAATTTAGCTCGGCTTTCCTGTTCTTAACCAACTGCTCTGTTCAGCCTTTAAAAAAATTATTTTGCATATTTCTCCAATCCTTCTTTCAACTCTCCTTTTTTTCTTTCACACCTTTTTTCACAGAGATCTCTTGTTTCCACGCTGCGGTTGCTGCTGTTGTTTGGAAGTGCCCGCTAAAAAACACTGGCTGCTTATATGTTTAAATTTCTGTCTAGCAGGCTCCCTTGTCTCATGCCAACTGCGGGTCTGCAGAATGAAAGGGGATTAACTTGTGAACTGCTGAAAGTAGGGACTTAAATGGGCGCAAAATCTCTCAAATGAGTCATTGTGGGAGCCGTTCTAAAGCAATTAAAGCGAGAATAAATTCCTCTCAGCTTTTCCTTAAAGCCAGCTTTCAGTGGGGCTTAATGCAGACTAGCGTCCAGTCCATCAGAAGATTTCAAGTAAAATATTAAGAAGGTTGGTTTCTCTATAACATTCCCTCCATCCCTTCTACCGCTTCTCTTAATATTTTATTTGGCGAGTTCACAAACAACTTGCCTGACATCTTTTACAAACTTATCCTATTCTTTCTTTTTATGGCTTATCTATTTCCTTTTCTAGCTTCACGCCCAGTCTTATTTGCCTTCCTTCCTCTAGTAAAACACAGAATAACGAAGGGACATTGTTAGCGGGCCCTCAACAAGGACTACGATGCCATCAATGTTATTTTTCTCAAGGATGTGCAATAATATTTAAGACGGGCAGACAATAAAGACCCACAAAAAGCTTCGGAATGACTCCGAGACTCCTCAGAGTTACAGACACGCCAACACACTGCTAACCCTTTCCCCCCACCTCCCCCCAAACAACTTAACATCTGAAAGTAGAAAAGGGAAGCTATTGGCGGCTGTCAGCTAATTAATAGATCTAATCACTTTTACTTTATGAATACATTATATTTGCAGCCCCTTGCTCTTTTCTGCTTTTCCCCTTTGCATCCAACCCGTCCAAGGGTACCCAACAGCTGCTCATTTAAAGGCAATTAATCATTTTGATGTATCGTTTAAAATTGACTGGTTCCTAGGGACCTCTTCTGACAAGAATAACAAAGCAATTTGCCAGCAGCCATCTCCACGACATGTTATTAGCGCCGGCTTCGTCTGAGCAGGGCTGTGGGAGAATTAGGCAGCAGGCTGTGTGAATAGACCTACCTGTTAGCGAGAATCTCCTCTCCTACACCTGTACTTCACACACCCACCAAAAGAAAATCGTTTTATTGATGACAAGAGCCGCCGATTCTCCTTCTAATCTCGCTTAAGAAAGTTTTAGGTGACTGGAATGTCATTTTCTTTCATTTTTTTTTACAACTGCCCAAAGAAGGAGTTTAAGGTGATTTGAATGTCACAAAGGGGATGGTGTTCTACATTACCGAGTGCTCATTCACTTTAAGTATTCTAGTAATTAATTCTTTTTAGCATTGTTTTATTCGTCAATTTTAAACCCGAATAATTTCAATCCAAAATAATGATCTAAAACAACAACAACAAAACAATGCATCAAATCCTTGCACATATATTAATAACTTATGGTTCTAATTTACGACTGAAATTCAAATTCCTGAAGATGCTATCAAGTCCCAGTAGTTGCAGAGAGAGTGTCGCAATCCGCCCAGCTCTGCTCCGACACTTTCAGTAGCATTTGCAGCAAAATAGCAGGAAAGATCATTTCTAATTCCAGTCGAAAAGGTTATAGTGAGAAGGAGTCCACTCAGCGTGTTGTAGTCAAATTACTGAATGCATATGTGTGAATGGTCTAGGAATAAAATATTTGATCAATATCGTTGAACAGTTTCACAATTCGCTGCAATAGATGTCATTTTCTGAAGACGTGTTTTTCCCACATTACCATTATTTTAAGTATAATAAATTATTAATCATATCTGAACCTAAGACGGCCGGTATTTGTTTACTCGCTAAACGAAATGGGGTTCCTTGTCTAGATATTATTTATTCGTAAAACTATCTTTCTTTCTTTCATTCTTTCTTTCTCTATTTATTTTCTCTCTTTCTTTCTCTATTTTCTCTTTCTTTTCTTTCTCTTTGTTTCTCTTCTTTCTTTATTTTCTCTCTTTCCTTTCTTATCTAGGGCTTCGCCTTGACTTGTACCGATTTATAATTCCTTCTGCTAGGTAATTGGCATTTTAAACTTCATCGCTGCAGTAAAACAAAACACAGCTTCTAACCAACTTACTAATATTGATTACTTTTATTGCCACCTCAGTCTAACAAAACGCCTAACAACTTTCTCCACACCTCTAGTTTACCATATGTAATTGAATGAGGGCATTGTAGTAGAATATCAATAAAAACTGCCCCTCCCACATAAGATTATCAATTAAAATATACAAGAGATGGCACTTTTGATCATTTCCCCCAATAGTATAATAACCAATCTGTGTTTACAGAGATAAACATATCTTTGGAAAAAGGTTCCATCCACGCCTGACTTGTAACATCAGTGCGCATGTTTGCATAACCTGCCCATTCCTAACGCCGTTTTCTTTCCAATATGAACTTTATTCTACACTTTGAAAAGTCTCTCTCGATAAATTGACAGCAATGCATAGAAATATAGATGAGCATATAATTCTATATAGGACCAAACTTGCACATCAGCACTTCTGATAGATACACATTGTTTCCAGGTCTTAATATTAGCTCCAGTGAATCAGGGCACACAGCTCGCCCTGGTGTGTGCAGATCTGTTGGTGTACGGCTTGTCGTTCTCTGTTCCGTCTGCTTCGACCTCGTGTACACCGAACTTCGCCGTACACTCAGTGTAACAGATCATTTGAATTAATTTCAATCACACAGAAACTATTACCTATCGCGAGGGCCTTATCTGTAAAGGCTGCAGGGCTGATAAAAGAAAAGCACCATCCGATTTCTTCAATAGAATTTTACAAACGTTCTGGATTAACGTTACATATACAGAGAGGGTTCCTATAAATATTACTGTTGGAATCCTCTTTAAAAGTTTGGAAACTAGTTTGTTTTATTCCAAGTCACATGGAGGGAAATTCACACGGCGGGGATCAGCAGGTTCTGTAGTTAGGAAGTACTTGGTGTACACTAGGGAAATTAGAATGAAAGCTCTCTATAAACGGTAAGTACAAAAGTTGAAAGACTAAGTACTTCATGATTTAAAATTGGGCCTCAAGAAAAGCGGAATCAATTTTGATTAAATATTGGCGAAAGTGCTCCTACATACACAAAACAGGCCAGTTCCTGGTTGACTGACTGCTGGATGTCCACCGGTTTACTTTTCGCTCGTCATGGAAGCGTTCCTAAAGAGAGGAATTCCGGCAACCTGATGATCTGAGAGGCGCAGTCTTGGGGCAGAACTTTCTACCTGACCCACTGCATTTCGCCCTCTTCCGTTCCCGTTACAGTCGCAGTTAGTGTTCAAATTTATAAAGAACAACTACAGTTAAAAACTGAATAAATCAAATCCATTTTGTAGATCCCAAGAAGAGGTTTTTAAAGCACACCTATTATCCGAAGCACAGTAGATATAATTATCTCGGATAGTGTTTTTACGGGAAGCAAGTGGACGTTTAAACACATTCGGATATAAGTAAGTTAAAGACTTATTTTACCCCTCTCTCCTTCCACTTTCACTTCCCTGACGGATCACTTACACGCGGCACAAATTCTCTGCCTCACTGAATAGCTGTAGGATTTTAATAAGGTAGGTCCAGGACCGAAGATATGCATTTGACTTATCTTAGGGTTTTCATATCCTCTACTAAACTACTTTTAAAGACAAAATTATTTCCTTGAAAGTGCCATAGGCACAGGGAGGTGTTCTGTCACACTGTCTTCTCCAAATCCAAACATATGCCTATTACATTGTAAGCGTTTCATTTAAGTTGTTTAGTTCCCAGTAATTTTAGAAAACAAGAAGCTATTCACATTTTCTAAAATCATTTCAATTATTTTCAAAATATGAAACTTAATCTGAATAGAGGTGAAGGAGACGACAGAATCCTACATGTAAGTTGGACCCCCCACCAATGCCATAATTCGATTTATTAAATATATTTACAATTATGAAAAAAGTGACTCTCAGAATGAATAATACTTTACTTCATATATATAGGAACAAGCAGCTTGTCAGCCTGATCAGTCTAAACATTTAAAGTGTTTCTCTGGGAGTTGGGACAGTGAACACTGGGTTGTTCAATCCTATTGGCGGATTCTCTGGGTAGCTTTTCTAACCTGCACTAATTACAGATACATTCTAATTTAAACGATGGAAATAACAAGTTCTGGCAAACTTCTGGGGTATTCAGCATTCTGGGGCTCTGTCTGTCTGTCTGTCTGTGTGAGTGTGTGTGCATTTGTCGGTGTGTGTCTCAGTGCCTGTGTGTGTATGTTGTGTTTGGGTATGGTTGTGTTTTAGTGCGTGTATCCAGGTCCCTCTCTCGCTCTCTCTCTCTCCCTGTTTCTGTACCTTTTTTTGGACAGAGGGGAGTGTATTTTGAAACAATTGCGTTTGATGTTCATCGGCAATTGTAAGAAGGATTTAAATCTTTACTTGATTGAGTGAGACAGATTCATACCTCATTATCATACAGTTACAGGACATTAATATCCACAAGTAAAAATATACCTTGTTAGCAGTATTTCTGTGATATCCGTGAGTTCTTCGTGGGGATAGGGGTAAAGCAAATAATTTATATCGCTCTTAGTGAGAAAGACCCACCCATACACACATACCCGCTATCATGATATCTATTATATCCTGTCACACTTTTAATACATTTAGAGAGCTGAAGTTTAGAAAGAAGAACAAAACTCTCAAACGTGAATATAATATATAGAATATATTACTGAAGCATTGGTTTGATGTGATCAGTATATGATATGCTTAAAATGTCAAATGAAAATAAAATATTCAAAGTTATTAGCCTAATATTTTAATATATGTGTCAGTATATAGTATCGCAATAGCCGTGTGCTTTCGAACTAGGCGACTTTAATTACATTATTTGGAAGCCTCCTCCACACACACATATACAGACTGCTTTAAATGGAAAACGTGATCACCAAAAGTACGTGGATACAAATAAAGGTTCTCTTCCTTTGATAAAGTATTAGGGAGCACTATCCTTGACATATTTTGACTCCGTACAAAAAAATCCTAAAGATCTTAACGGTTTAAGGAACCATGTGAAGGGCCTCATCATATAACTCTGCTTTTTTTTTCTAAACTTGACTATGGGGAAGAGAAAAAAATCCATATTGCTGGCCACTGGATCTGGCGGCAGTAGAATTTACATGCGGATTTGTGGCCAGGAGCAACCTAGGCAAGCCTCCCATATCCGTGGATTTGCACCTATCTGCCTCAGAGCAGCACAAGGAAGGTCTTTGTAAAACCCTAATCCTGAAGCAACACAGCTTTACCAACACGAAGGGATAAAAGGACGATAAAACCACAACGTTATGGTGGCAAATCTTCTCTAATCCTTCGATTTAGCAAAACAAAGCCTCTTGCTATAATCCGGTATTGCTTTAAAAAGCTCAGATTTTGTTTTGGTAAGAAGATGATCCAAACGACTAATTTTCTGAGAGACTAACGCACTCTGACAGCCTTAAAAAGACAAAAAAAGAGAAAAATAAATGCAAACCTCATTCTTTTGCTGGGTTTGAATTCAGCTTTTTGGAACTCTGCTATAGGGAAATATCAACTTGTCAGCAATGTGCGGCAAAGGAGTTTAAATACCGTCACTATAAAAAGCTCCTTCTTCCCCCCCAAACTGAGCACTGAGTGGCTCTAAACCCTTTTGATCATTTTTAAAGCATCTTAAAAACTGTAACAAATTACTCCCAAGAAACGCCAGAAAAAATCAATTATCTAAATGAAAGGGGTTAAGGCTGTGAATAAAGGCGAATGATATCATAAATAGTAATTTGATCTTTTCATTTCAAGTGCAAAGTTGCACATTTATAGAAATGTATATAATTCCACGCACTGTGGCGTTTGTAATACCAACACTTGGGGTGCACTGTTCCCGTCCGTGTATGTGTCTACTGCATGAATGCGTTTCTCCGTGTGTACAATACTGGAAATATGCGAATCGCATTGATGTTTGTATATATGTATACAATATGCATATGCATATATGCCTATCCTATATGTATGTATGTATGCGCTCTATATTCATGCATGCGCGCATGCACAGTATATATATGTGCATACTGTGTGCTAGGGTACATTGTATGCACCTGGTATATGTCGACTGCATAAGTGTACTACTTGTGCAGTTGAACTATTTGTATAAGTTTTTGTGTCTGCTCATCAATATGGATACATATGCTTATACATATATTTCTGCATAGTGTATATATGCATTATAGATGGATAAAGCGAAGTGTCTAAGCGTCTATAATATGCATCTCTGTATGGGCCAAGAACATATTAGAAAATCAAATATCTAGTGCTGCAGCTTGAATAATTAACATTGTTGTTTTAAACATCAGTTTAGGGTTGTTTGTAAAACAATTGGCAAGTTAACGCGCATAAGTACTACCATCAAAATGTAATAACTGCGCGGCTCTGTGCAAATCTTCAAATGCCTCCCATAAACACGCAGGTACAACATATTCAGACACACATACACAGGCACCAGCACACATAGACACACTCATATATATAGAACATGCTTACATACAGAGACACCACCACACAAACACACACACATACACAGGCACCACCACACAAACATACACAGAACATGCTTACATATACACACATACACACACACACACACACAGGCATCAACACACTCATATACATGTGTAGTATATACGTGCAGCACAGAGATACATATATGGATCCCAACACATACATATAAGCAGCAAAACCAGCGCACAGACAACACAAGCACGCACACATATAGACATCTCCAAAGGCACAGAAACAGACGGACATACACCTTGTTTAATGTATTGCAATGTAGAGTTAACACAATCTATAACACGTCCGATATTAATTCAAATTGCGCGTAATCAATAGGAATCGTGAAGAAATTATGAAATAAAGATGAATATAAAGAACAGAGTTGTTAACAGAAATGTCAGTACTAATTATACAGAGAATATTATCATTTTGAGCATAACATTAAATTGTTGATGCACGGTGGTATATTATTTTAACTTTTTTATTTTCGTGATTGATTTTTACAACCATGCAAGTTTATTACCCGAGTCTTTGTATTTTACATAGTTATGCTGCATAGTTTATATTAGTTTTAAACGTGGGAACTTTCAAGCATTACTCTCTGGATTGTTGGAAACTTGATACTGCGGAGATTAACAATTGCCGTGTGGTTCACTTTTATCCCTATTGTTGCACAAATACAATTCAGAGAAAGACAGAACGAATGTTCATATGTACAAAGTACGTTTTACTGAGCACATAGCACAGCTCTCTTTTGTCTAAATCTCCACTGTGCCTTTTGACAGTAGCACCGACAATTCCTAAAGGTCCTGCTTACTGGACATGATAGAGGGCTGTCGGGCTCTCCTTTGCTCAGGAAGTTTTTTTTTATCAGGACACTGTGGAGATATTGGGACCCTTTCAGAATCAGCTTGCTTAAAACACTCAAACTTAGAGCCGTCTTTTTTGTTTTCTTCCCTCTGTTTTTTTCCGTTTTTTCTTTCTTTCTGTCCTCTCTTTCTCCTTCCTGTTATCCTTTTCTCGTTCTCCATTTCTCTTTCTCTTTCTTTATCTATTGCTTTCTGACTTTACCTATGTTCATCTCTCTCGATTTTTGCTTCTCTTTCCTGTTTATTTTTCTCTTTCTATTTCGTTTTTTATCCTTCCCTCTCTCCATTCGACACCCATTCCTTATAAGATGTTTATACATGCCGCTTTAATTTCTAACAGTGAGTGCTTAAACTCCATCATAGTTGACTGTATCATCCGGAAGAAGCAGGAATAAAACCGGCTTCAGGAATGTCGGACACGCCGCCTCTTTATCTATGGGAATTTAAGCATAATTCCCAAGAACCAACAAAATAAAGTTAAAACCTTTCATTTCAGCCGCCAGAGCTCATCAAAACTTTAGGTTAACTTTATTTACTTAACATGAATTTAGCTTGTGTTATACTTATTTCGCCGCATTAGTTCTAGTGCAGATGGCACTAAAGAAAAAAAAATATTTATTTCCCCTAAAACCCTAATCCGTTAAAAAGTTATTCATTGCGCCGATTCTTATTCTGAGACGGTTCCTTAAACAATGAGCAATGGCAGGTCTTCAAGGTGGAGATAGTTCGGGTGCAAACCAAGCCTATTCCCATAAGGAGGAAGGATGGGGCTGCCTGGATGACAAAGGAGATAGTGATTAAAATAAAACAGAAAAAGGTTTATGACAAAGGTACTGAATGAGTACTTTGCATCTGTCTTCACAAAAGAAGAGGATGAAGCTAATGTTGCAGTAGATGAGGGGGAGTAAAGATTTTAGATAGGATACAAATATATAGAAAAGAGGTGCTAAATAGGTTGGCATCACTCAAAGTTAACAAGTCACCTCATAGGATGCATCCTAGGTTGCTGAGGGAAGCTAGGGTGGAGTTAGCAGAAGCTCTGACCACAATCTTTTAATCCTCCTTTGATATGGAAGTGATGCCAGAGGACTGGAGGATTGCAAATGTTACACCCCTGTTCAAAAACGGGGGGAGGGATAAACTTGGTAACTACAGGCCAATCAGTCTAACATCAGTGGTGGGAAAACTTGCCAAGGACAATATTAATTCTCACTTGGAGAAGCATTGGTTGATGAGGGACAGCCAGCAAGGATTTATTAAAGGCAAATTGTGTCTAACTAATCTGATAGAGTTCTTTGATGAAGTAACAGAGAGGATTGATGAAGGTAGTGCAGTAGATGTTGTATATATGAACTTTCAAAATGCATTTGAAAGAGTAACACATAGCAGACTTATTCAAAAAATAGAAGCATGTAGTATTAAAGGGACGGTGGCAACTTGGGTACGTATTTGCCCGAGGGATAGGAGGCAGAGAGTAGTAGTGAACGGATGCTTTTCTGACTGGAGAGAAGTATACAGTGGGGTGCCCCAAGGGTCGGTATTAGGATCATTGCTTTTCTTGTTATATATAAATGACCTGGACTTGAGTACAGGGAGTACAATTTTGAAGTTTGCGGATGATACATAACTTGGCAATGTAGTAAATAGTGAGCAGGATAGTAGCAGACTACAGGAGGACATAGACAGACTGGTGAAATGAGCAGACACATGGCAGACGCACTTTAATGTGGATAAATGTGAAGTGATGCATTTTGGGAGGAACAACATGGAGAGGCAGTATAATCTAAATGGTACTATTTTGTAAGGGGTGTGAGAGGGGTGGTGGTGCATATTCACAAATCTTTGAAGGTGTCAGGGCAAGTTGATAAGGTGGTTAAGAATATGTATGGGATACTTGGCTTTGTAAATAGGGCCATTGAATACAAAAATAAGGAAGTCATGCTAAACCTTTACAAATCATTGCTTAGGCCTCACCTGGTGTACTATGTACAATTCTGGGCACCACACTTTAGGAAAGATGTCAAGGCCTTGGAAAGGGTACTGAGGAGGTTTACCACAATGACACCAGGGATGAGGGACTTCAGTTTTGTGGAGAGATTGGAGTAGCTGGGATTGTTCTCCTTACAGCAGAAAAGGCTAAGGGGAGACCTAAGAGAGGTATTCAGAATTATGAGGGCTTTTGATAGAGCAAGTAGGGAGAAATTGTTCCTTCTGGCAAGTGGGTCAGTAACCAGAGGTCATAGATGTCAAATAATTGGCAAAAGAACTAGAGGGGAAATGAGGAGAATTTTTTTCCACACAGAGTGTTGCTAGGATCTGGAACGCACTACCTGAAAGAGTGGTGGAATCAGATGCCATAGGAACTTTCAATAGGCAATTGGACAAGTACTTGAAGAGGACTAATTTGCAGGGTTATGGAGAAAAAGCTGGGGTGTGCGACTAAATTGGACAACTCTTTCAAAGAGCCGGCACAGGCACGACAGGCCGAATGGCCTCCTTCTGTGCTGTAAGATTTTATGATTCTATATTGAGATGGATAATTATTTAAAAGGGCATCGGTGGAAGTTGGAGTAACTTCTTCCTCCGTACGCTAGCTGAGCCCACTAATGACTTGCAACTTCTTCAGTTTATAACGAGAAACGCTGTTCATCAGCTTCTTAACTTGCATCGTTTCAGTTACAAATGTGCAGCTTAGGTGTAGCTGGCATCAGAGAAGGCAATGGACATCACTTCTGATCAGTTTTGCCAGATACGTTGCACACCCATATATGCTCATTTATGTACACACATATCTATATACAGGTATATGTGATAGACACACATAACCGTCCGGATAAAGAGCTCTCCTAAACAATCTCTATTGTTTAAATGTGCACACAACGGTTAGACGCGTAGGTATTACTGAAGAGAGCTTTTGTCCGGACTGTTTTAGAATAACCCTATTTACAAAGTAGTATATGGTGACTGCATGTTCTAGCACTCTCACCTCTTACTCGGAACTTGGTAATCAAAGCTATATATGTGGAGCAGGAACAATTAGAATGAACAGATATATTCAAATTGTAGTAAGCTAATATGAACTTTTCCAGACTCATATCAAACTTATCTGCAGCAACTCAAACTCAAGTAAAAAGTCAAGTTACTTCTTTTGGGAGGAAGCGGGAATGGAGGGGGGGGGGGTGGGGGGAGGAGCGGAGAATAGGTGAAATAATATTGGAACAAAATATGGGCAGAATTACAAAGCGAAAACGTCAAAGTCTACGACTTACATTCTCGCTTTCTCTGCATCTAATTATGTATGCATACACTTTCTATCGGTATGTATTTACATATATCTGTAGAGATTTCTCATCCCGATCTGTCTCATTGCATTGCTCCTCTTCCCTAACCTGTTTTTAGGCCTTAATAGCGTTGACATTCTTTTGGGCTTCTCTTCTTCAGGGGAGGAAATATGTGCTAAGGTTCTCCCCTTGCAGCTCGGCCAGTTTTAATTGTAGAAAATTAGATTTTCAAGTGTCTTTACTCAAGTAAAATGTTTCCAAATTACAACGTAAAACGTTGCAATAGACAATTTTCTGCAGTCCCAACACAACGCTATTCGGTGCAGTGTTTTTGAGCAAAGACAAATCTGGCAGGTGTCATCTTTAGTGCACCAGGGAATGTCAACTCCCAACAGAGCTGTGCTTCCTGGGAACACTTCTAGTGCCCTACATTAGAAGTGTGTGTGTCCCTCGCCCCCCCACCACATGGACTACTGGCCTTCTGAAAGTGGCCCTGGATAACGTGCGTGCTACATTTAGTTAAAGGATCCTGAAAATTGATATTCAGAATTTAATTCCTTGAGAACTCATTTTATATTTCAATTTTTTTATTCATTCCTGGGATGTGGGCGTCGCCCGCAAGGCCAGCATTTATTGCCCATCCCTAATTGCCCTTGAGAAGGTAGTGGTGAGCTGCCTTCTTGAACCGCTGTAGTCTTTGTAGCAGTTTGTCATGACTGAGTGGTTTGCTAGGCCATTTCAGAGGGCAGTTAAGAGTCAACCACATTGCTGTGGGTCTGGAGTCACCTATAGGCCAGACCAGGTAAGGATGGTAGATTTCCTTCCCTAAAGGACATTAGTGAACCAGATTTTTAAAGCAATCACCATTACTGACACTAGCTTTTTATTCCAGATTTAATTAACTGAATTTAAGTTCCCCAGCTGCCGTGGTGGGATTTGAACTCATGTCTCACAGGATCATTAGTCCAGACCTCTGGATTACTGGTCCAGTAACATAACCGCTATGCTACCATACTTCTTTAAAAAAATGAAACCGGGTATAATAGACACATTGAACTATATTGAGAGAGGCACTGCATAAAATGAACGGAACACGCATGTTCCAAACTTTAAAAGTTGGTCCAGGTTTTCAATTACAACAGCTGGCTCGGGCAGCTGAGCTGATGACCCAGATGTGCTTTCCCATAAAAATAAACCCCGGCATTGTTAGTTACATAACGCAGGGCTTTAACCAAACAATTCAAGGATGCCTTCTGTTTCCGACCCGACCTTTTGACTTGGTCATTGCAAACTGGAGGCTTGAGCGCTGAAGAGCCTCGGGACACGTACTTCTGGTTCAAAGAGGCTGCTACTGATTGACTCGCATGTTTGACATGGCGACCTCAATGGAGAACAGGTTAAGAAAATACATCAAAAATGTTAAGCTTATTTAGGAAACGTATTAAAGTGCATATTACAAATAGGTTGAATAACTTTTTTTTAACTTATTGACTCCCAAAGGTCTTGTTTATAATTTAAAATATCGGTATTATTTCAGATTTCCATCAGTTATGCTGCATGGTGCATGAGGCTTCCTGCCTGGGGTTTTCAGTTTCGACACTTCAATCCGGATATGTACCAGTATAAGTGCTCTGGTTTCCTATCCTAGGTTGCAGTTACAATACAAATTTCGCTCCAATGTGATATCGTTTTGGATGTGGATTGAGATAAAACTGACACTATAACTTAAATGAGAAGTCGCACAACACCAGGTTATAGTCCAACAGTTTTATTTAAAATTACGAGCTTTCGGAGCTGCGGCCCCTTCGTCAGGTAAAGGGGCTGACGAAGGGGCAGCAGCTCCGAAAGCTCGTAATTTTAAATAAAACTGTTGGACTATAACCTGGTGTTGTGCGACTTCTCATTTTTGTCCACCCCAGTCCAACACCGGCATCTCCGCATCATGACCACTATAACTTAAGAGTAGGGCTTCATCTGACCCCCGCCAGCATCAACATTTCGAGGCGAGAATCATCTAACACTACTTGGGTTTCATACTGGGTGGAGTGTATCTCCAGTCCGGTGCGAAATCTCTTGGATCTCCTTCCCACTTTATACATTTAGTATCGACTCCTTAATGTTATAGGAAACAGGCACCTCCAACCGGCGCTTTCCTAACTTAAAAAAAACATCCGGGGATAGAGTTCTGCGCATGTGTACAAGGTCTCTTGATGGCCAGAATGGCAAATGCCGAGTTGCAGGCAAGCACAGCCCACTGTATAACTTTGATCCAAGCAACTGCACTTCGGACTCTGCAGTTCCCAACCTCAGACTATTAGTGTAACACAACTGCAGCCCTGGTTTCTGGATATTCCATTTGATTAAGTCAGAGCCCTATTAAGCAGGAAGATAGCTTCCCCAATTCTCAATGCGCAGTAGAATGAAAAAGTCTAAAGTAATTAGAGTCTGACTTTTGGTTCTGATATTTTTCGCACAGCATATACATAGAGAGAGATGTGGTGCACTGAGCACTGTGTGAAATAGATTAGGAAATGGAATCTTATTCCTGCCTTCAGAGCGGTGTGGAAATTCTGCCGGAAGTTTTCGCTCAATGATTCAAGTCCTCCAGCTTTCTACTGGGATTCAGATCCCCGTTTAATAGTCTAACTAGTGGAAGGCTATCAAACAGCTCTGCAATTTCACTTCACTAACTCAGTCTGACCCAATTAACTCTAACTTTTCGTTATCTATATATAATATATGGAAGATATGATAGCTATATGAATCGGGTACAGCAGTGCAGTGGATATGTTACTGGACTAGTAATTCAGAGAACATGAATTCAATTCCCACCATGGCATTTGAATTCCGTTTAAAAAAAATCTGGAAATAAAAAGCTGGTTCCAGTAAGAGCGAGCGTGAAGCTGTCTGTTTATTGTAAATACCCAACTTTAGAGAAGGAAACCTGCCATCTGGTCTATGTGTGACTCCAGTCCCATACCAACGGGGTTGACTCAACTGTCCTCTGCAGCGGCCTAGCAATCCTGTCAACTGTAACAAAACCACTCAAGCAAAAGGCCCACCATCACCTTCTCAACTAGCGATGGGCAATAAATGGCAGCCTTGCCAGCGACACCCACATCCACACCACAAGAATACATTTCAGAAAAAAAGTTGCCTAAAATATTTTGAAATACTATTTCATGAGTGCTGTAGGTAGGACACGCTGACATGTGTCTCCGGGGGTGGGATAGTGCAATGGTTATGGTACTGGACTAGTAACCCAGAGACCGGGAGTTCAAAACGCAACTTGTTAAATTAAATTCAATAAAGCTGGTAATTTATGGGCTGGCATCAGAAAAAATTCAAATGTTTAACATTAAAAACACAACTGTTTCACCAATATCCTTCAGGGAAGGAAACCGGCCACTCTTGCACGCGACCCTAGCCCCACATTACATGGTTGACACTTAAAGCTCGGGATAGGGCAATAATGGCCGCCTTGCCAGTGTTTCCCACAAAACGCAAGAAGAAATTAAAATAAAATGTGGCTCCGGCTCAATAGTAAAGTGCCCCTACGGTCCGCTAACATTCACTGTCTCGGCTCACAACGAAGGATGTATATTTGGACACATTTCTGGAAGAGTGCGGCTGGTGCCTGTGAAACTGTAGCCTGGGTACAGAGAGAATGGAGATTTGTTGGCAAAAAAGGGGAAAAAAACTTTAACACATTATAATGTAAAGAATTACAAAATTTGGCAGTAAATGTAAGATAGTAATTTAATAATACAGTACCAATGGAACACGCAATTGAAGCAGTGTCTTGGAACTTATCGTCAGACAACCATGATTCTCTGTGTCTTAATGTAAATTGACACTTGAAGCGATTTGAGATTTTTTATTTCCATGGCGTTACTGATGTTTGTCGGTATTTTAGTTTGATTTAGGACTCCGCAAATCACACATTATTCACTATGCAAAAATGGATTGGTAAGCAACCTTCACCCAGATCTCTGCCAATGGCGTTATTAAGCCGAGAGACGCATGAGAGCGTCTTATACAGCACTCGTATGACATTTCCATTTGCTCCCCCAGTCCTTCGTACGATTTTTCGAGTCAGACTGTCCATTGAGCCAATTAGTGTTACATTCTGAGAAATTGTGTTCGGTTGCCTTATTCCCACCAGGAACGAGGTTGAGACTACCCCGTGGCCATGTCAAATATTAGTCCTTACAGCTCAGTGAGCCAAGTAACTTTCATGCCATGTGCCGGATTCCACCGCCCATTGGTGGCTACAGATTGTTTTAAGTATATAACCTTAGTGTGGAATTTGAAAAGTGCAAGGGAGACTTTGGTCCTCCAAGCTTAAAACTGGAGACATTTAAATAACGCAGGGAGTAAAATCTCATATTTAACTCGACGAAGAAAAAGTTAAAAGGAATTACGTAGGTTAGGCCAGAAGGACATAGGAAGTTGCATGTTACCAGGCTGGGATACAAGAGGACGAGCTGTATGAATAGAAATGGTATCGCGATAAAATCTCCTCATAACCTGTATGTTCATTCTATAGGACAAATATTTCACGGCCTTTCAGATTTTATTGGAAATAGCACTCCATCATTATCACCCATAAAAATTAAAAGTGTATTTAAATTACACATAAAACAGATTAACTATTACTTATGAGCCACACGCTCCCCTCAAATACCCGCAGTGGTTGTCACCGCTGTATATGTGTATGGTCCATCCGTACACGAAGGCCTGTAAGATCCTCATAACCGGACGAGCAGATTCTGTCTAAAAACATATATACAATAATAATTATGCTGTTAGCGACTCCCTGGATACATGAATTGTGTGAGCATTACCAAATAGAATGGTTTGTGCCTATGATTTATTGTCAAGTTGGAGAACACAATAATAGAGGTTGGTGCATTTTTATTGACTATTTAAAAATCTGTTTACATTTGCTATTCAGTTTTATATAAATGCTATATTAGAATTCTGATACTTGGAAACCACTGGAAAAAAATCATTCTATTGTTTGACAACCCAACGCAGTTCTCGACTGAAGTCGAAGAATTGATATGTCATGGATTACTGCCTTCTGCCTCGGCTCAGACCCAAACGAGCCACCAGGGTGGAACTCTTCTAACCAGAGTCCCTTAAATCTGGTGGCTGGGGACAGGGATATTTCATTCGCAGTTGATAACAAGCGCCTTCCAGCACTTATTTTCCACAAGTAATCTGCCCGTGCAGCCTGCAGATTGCTGAGGCCGTGTTCTTTCTCCGGCCATTGCAACCAACGGTCACCAGTGACCATACATCACTTTCCCTTTTTGTCAGGGCGGCCTCCCGAAGGTCTTTTTACTAGCTCCAAGTGTCACTAAGGAGCAGCAAATGCACATGTACGTGTCAATAATCTAGCCCCCAAGTCAAGTCAAATAGCTCTGTGAAAAGAGAAACAATGAATAATGCCTCTGGCCCATCAATAGCTGAAAGTCAAGAGGCGTGATAAGGTATCGATCAAAAGGCAGTGGCATTTGTTGCAATTTCAGCTCCTTAATGTATGACCATCAAGCCAGAATAAGACCTCATTTTAAACAGTATCATTTGTGACAGGAGGCTCTCTTGAACCTCGTAGACTGCTGAGTATTAGGACGGGAAATCGCATCAGAAGGTGGGCAGGTGCCTTCAGGCTGTGCCTCTCTTAAGTCCTGTCTCCCTGCAGCACATTCATTCACCCAGCCCTTCGTAAGTCTAGCCGGCACTGATACTATTAACAAATCCTTTCACTTGCTTCGAATTTCAGCATTGTATTAAATATTTCATGCACTTGTTTGATGCTAACTGGTGGCTTCATCCAGTGGCAAAGTACTTTAACGCCATTCGCCCCCCCCCCCCCCCCCCCCCACTTAGTCTTTCGTTTGGGATAAACACTTAGTCAAGTGGGACAGCAAAACAGATGGGAATCAATTATTAAAACACCGACAGTGTAAAATCGTGCAATTTTCTATGCTTACAAGTCCGTTTGCACGACAATATAAATAGATGTGTTTAATCAATAATATTCTGCTGGCAGACACCAATGTTGTATACCGCGTTCAACTGCAGTGGAATAAATCATAGCATTGTTCTGTTATGTGATCGCTATTTTTCCAGATTATCGTTAACAACCCTCAGAGTACAGAGCAGTGTCTAATTGGGATAGCACTCGATGAACCCCCATACAACTAGTAACTGGGAATTAGATGTAGATGTAGAATTACAAAACAGGTTGCTTGGATCTGCAGTTTAAGTTATGCAAAGCTGTGTGTTGGCTATTTAATTCAAAAGTTTTATGCTTCTATTATTATCCATATTTCCGATACGGGGAGGCAAGCACAAAGAAGTATTTGAATGATTACTGATACATTACAACCTAATTTCATATTTTCGGTTGCTTTTCAGTAGGGGGTTGGGGGCATGGTTTATCTATATTTGTGTGGCTTCACGTTAAACTTTTACATATTCGCCTGAATAACGAGATAGGTTTATTCGAACGGCCATTTCGAGAGTAAGATATCATCATAAGAAGTTTAAAGTTACTTTTTATAATGTCGTATTGAACGCTTCTACTTAAACTTAGAATCTGCTTCTCTTGCCCTAAACAGACGGTAAATACAAATTTTAGTAGTTATAAGTGTCACTGTTAATCATATATATAATTCGTTAATATACTATTGCTATATTCACTGTGCTATATTTGAAAATAAGCTCAGTCTGTCTTCTAAAGGTGGTCTCGTATAGACTTGATGTCCAAATCTGTAATTTTAATCATTCATATTATAATGAATTAATACGATTGTTATACTGTTGTATTGTTCCAAACTAAACTTTTTTTTAAATAAATCCGTTTCCTGGAGGGCCCCTCGGTAAGCCCATTTGTGTACTTCTTCTTAATTTTATATTTGAATAGCTCGTTCCGAAGATCTGCGTATATATAACAAAAAAAACCACTCACCAGCAATAGCACTTCATCATCCTAATGAGCTCACTGTTGTGTGGATCTGAATAAGCTCGCTGTTGTTGAATATTAATTGTAGGAAGAGGCTTGGGATGCAGGTTACAAATGGGCCTGTCCTTACACAGGAGCTCTTGGCCTGAGGGGGAGGAAAGCTGGAGAAACCTTCATTTAGCAGGGTGGTGGAGAGCCTGTCTGCTCTCCCACTGGTTCCCCCCCGCCGCCCCCCTCGGTATACCCAAAGACAATGGCCACAAGGGTGAAAAAACAGGACGTGAAATTACAGCAAGAAAGAGCTGTCGTGGTGGGCCCTAATAGAATGGAAACAGGTTGAAATGGGTTAATTAACAGGATAATCACCCAACAAGGCGTAATTTCTTTTCAATGTTTCAATGAGGATCTCATTACGAAGCTTAATGTAACTTTACAATTCCAAGCAGAGAGAATGTGAATTGATCGCCAGCAGAGTTAGTATTTGCCCAGCGACGTGTCTATTTCAAGTGGTTAATGGAGGCTCGGGGAAGGGTCGGCGGTGTATAAAATTGGGGAATAAAAATGAAAACAAACAAAAACACGCTTCCCCTCCAGACAAGAAAAAGTCAGTGAGAATTAGAGGTTTATTTGTTTTAATAAGATGCTTATTTTCTTCAAAGCGTACAATGTATACACATTATAAGCGCTATTCCGAAGTATTGCAGTTTATCTGTGTGGGTTAGGTTAATATCTCATTATTTATTTAGCTGATCTGCATTTTTTTTTTGAGTGCTGTGATATTCGACTCCCATCCCAGCCTGGCAATGTTCAGGGGCTGCAGGTTTTTTTTAAAGGCTTATTCCGGCTACTGGACGAATTCATTGAAACCCCCGTTTCGATTTACAATTGCACCCTCCCCGCCCCCCCCCGCCACCTAAAAATAATCCCACTTTATTCTTTTCGGACAGTTCAGCGACAGAGTAATATCGCGCAAAGTGTTTTAATAGGGCGGTTTATGGAGTCACCGGATCAACATTATAGAACATATATTTATTTAGATTTATAATAAAAATGTTAAATATGTCAAAGTGTTTCATTGTTAATTGTTCGCCTTTATTAATGACTAAGTAGGAAAGGAAAACAAGTTGCCAGATCTACAAGCCGATTATTAATTATTAATGAGGTGTTTACCACTGTGTCAATCAATAGGGTCGGTTCAGTTTTGCTGTCGAAAAGCGTTAATCATAAGAAGCTCATCTTAATAACTAAAAGCTTAATAAAGTAGATGGGGGCGAGGGTCATTTGAAAAGCCGACCTTACAAGAGGGGCTTTCGGTCCAGGTGTCTGCGGATAGCATCGCCGCGAATAGCAGCACCCCCAACCCCAACTGAAAAGATAAATACAATGTAGCCCCTTGCCAGGACTGGATGTGAACGCTCTCCGCACTGTCAGCTTTCCCGCTTATGAAACTATAAATCTTACAGTTTATAGAATTATCGACTCGCCGAGGCAGATTGTTTTATTTTGCTTTAATCCGGCGTTAACCCCCTGCTTTACAAATTGCACTTTAAAAAAAAGACGTGTTCTCAGTTAAATATCATCCCCTATTAACCCGCTGCCCTGACCGTTTATCACGTCCTGCCCCGGGGTCCTCGTCTGATCCGAGCGAGAATGGTGTCGTTCCTGATCTGAACAGGTTGGGAGTCATTTAAGCTCATCCCAGATGCAGATCTTTCTTCTCCCTCTCCCCTCCCCCCACCCCAGCCCCCACACACACACCTCCCAAAAAAAAGAGTAGGAGCATTCTGTAAAGGGGCAGATTTTAAGCCGCAGCTGTAAGCTTCTCTGTCTCCGATAAAGAGTCTCTTGCTGGGCCCAAGTGGGCATGTAAAGAGCTGGGCTGAACTCTCAGCAGTCGTTCGATAGCCCAGGGCTTGCCTGTCTGTCTCCCAAAGGCTCTCATCAACTCCCTGATGCTTCCTTTTTTCCGTCCCCTCTAAGAAGAGATGGTGGAAAGTGGAGGGGGGAGGGGAGGAGGGGGTGGGGGGAAGGTGAATGTTCCCAAAGCAGCATCTGCCTCACTGGTGCGACCACCTGGCTCACCACACTGGTACCAAATGGCACTGAACTCTCAGCCAATTGGTGGGAGCGGGGCGATGTCTTATTAAATGAGTGCAGGGAAATCTATTAATCGAGGAAGCAACCTCCTCAACTCCGAGGGGATGGGGAGGAGGCGCCGCGGGTAACAATCTCTGCCCTTGTATGGCTACGTGGACACAAGGCCTCCGAGTAAGCAGCCGCACTCAATATGAAACACACGAGAAGTTTGGGAGCGTCGCAGCATCAAGATAAGCCGCAGAATACAGCACACGACTGGCTCAGGCACAGAACCGATTCACTTATACTTAAGATACCTGGCATTTTTGTTTTGCTCTTTTAAATTCTTAATATGTCCATAAAAATCTACAGAACTTAGCTAATGTACACCGCCCCCCCCCCACCACCCGCTTAGAAGTTGCATATCTACACAGCCCAGCTTTACAACTCAGTTCAATTATATGGCCTGCCTTTTACTGCAAATCTTTTATTCCCATATTCTACCAAATATGATCACAGCCTATAAAGTAAAATGTGCAACATCTTGTTAAGTCGTTGTTCGGAACTGAAATCACACGATAGGAGCAGCGCAAATTGTTATTTAATGACATAAACGACTGGTATTGATTTTTGAAATTCTGACTATAATATTAGGCATTGCACAGTCGAGGTAAACTCGGCTGCTTGGTAAATGTTGCCTGTTTAAATAGCAGAGGGTCCCACACTGAAAGATGCTGCGGGGATACTCCCGGGAGAGATGCTTCTCTTCTGGGCATTCTGTGGTTGTGTTTTGTGTGCTTGTATTTTTTTCTCTGTTTGGCGTGACATGTGCTGCCTATAAGCGATTGCCCTCTCACACTGGGGGTATTCCAACATCAGATATGCAAGATTTCATCTTGCGATCAATAGCACAAAATTTGCTTTTATGACAAGCCCGACAAATCAGTGATGGATCAGAGCAGGCCCTAGTTGGGCCGAGCCTTGGAAAAGTCAAGGACATTTGACGCATTTGTCAAAGTCCTCATTGACCCCTGACCCTTAAGGTTCCTAAAGTATTGATTCCGAGCGTCTGGACTCAATTGGCCTGAAGACATCTGAAGGAAAAAGCAGAGCTGCTGGACTGGCAGGACTTTATAAAAAGACTGGATCGATGAGAAATGATTTAGCTTCGGCCAAAAAAAACCAACCGTAAGCTGTGCGTGAAACTTAAGCAATAATAAGGGTTTGCGGAAGAGTTTTTTAAAAGGGCAATGACCGTTTTCACATTAATTCCGGGGTGGGGGACGGGGACCACGGGATATCAAGTTTACTAATGGCCAGGTTAGGCAGATGAGAGATTAAATTGCTGCTCCTTCACAATTTAAACTACTGGGACATGCTTCTGGTTTACTGAACACCTTTAAGAGTAGATTTTGCTGTCTCTTTAAAAAAAGAAAGTCCTTTCATGTAATTTATCATTTTCATTTATACTCCACCTTCAGTCCACTTGGTCTTAACATCTCTGCTGCTGTCGGGTTAGGCGCACAACCTGCTCCCAGGCTGCCTCAGTGACCAATGTAGTCTGTCACCAGAAAGCAACAGGAACTACTAAGATTTACCCTTCTGATTTTTGGCCTTCCCCTTTCAGAGATGTACCAGCTTCAAAATGAGTATACTTTGCAATGGTAGTCAATTGGGAATATGCACCTAACTATCCTTTTATTATATTTTACATAAGAACATAAGAAATAGGAGCAGGAGTAGGCCATTTGGCCCTTCGAGCCTGCTTCGCCATTCAATAAGATCATGGATGATCTTCTACCTCATCTCCACTTTCCTGAACTATCCCCATATCCCTTGATTCCCTTAATATTCAAAAATCTATCGATCTCTGTCTTGAATATACTCAACGACTGAGCCTTCACAGCCCTCTGGGGTAGAGAATTCCAAAGATTCACCACCCTCTGAGTGAAGAAATTTCTCCTCATCTCAGTCCTAAATGGCCGACCCCTTATTCTGAGACTGTGACCCCTGGTTCTAGACTCCCCAGCCAGGGGAAACATCCTCCCTGCATCTACCCTGTCAAGCCCTGTAAGAATTTTATATGTTTCAATGAGATCATCTCTCATTCTTCTAAACTCTAGAGAATATAGGCCTAGTCTACTCAATCTGTCCTCATAGGACAATTTTATTTACAATTAACTCACAAGAATCATTTTTATCAGGTTAGGAGGTAAAGAAGCTATCCATGCTGGAACATTTTATTTTGAGTGCCAACCTGTATTAATGTTAACATGCAGATTATCAGTAAGGTGCAATATATGTACTGACCTCTGTTCTATCCATTGAGTTCTGATTCTGTAGTTGGCAAGACCCAAAGAGGACATGAGTAACCCACTTAAGAAATTGATCTCTGTTGCAAATATGTGAACACAAAAGCAAAATACTGCAGATGCTGGAAATCTGAAATATGTGAATGTGTTTACAACGGAAAATCAGAATGGAGTACTGTGTACAGTTCTGGTCGCCATATTATAAAAAGGATATAGAGGCACTGGGGCGGGTGCAAAAAAGATTTACAAGGATGATACCAGAAATGCGAGGTTATACCTATCAGGAAAGGATGAACAGGCTGGGGCTCTTTTCTCTTGAAAACGCTTAGGGGGTGACCTAATAGAGATCTTTAAAATTATGAAAGGTTTTAATAGAGTAGACACAGAGAGAGTGTTTCCACTTGTGTGGAAGAGCAAAACTAAAGGCCATCAATATAAGATAGTCACCAAGAAATCAAATAGGGAATTCAGAAGAAACTTCTTTACTCAGAGAGTGGTGAGAATGTGAAACTCGCTACCACAGGGAGTGTTTGAGGCAAATAGGATAGATGTATTTAAGGGGAGGCTAGATAAGCATATGAGGGAGAAGGGAATAGAGGGTTATGCTGATAGAGTTAGATGAGGTAGGATGGGAGGAGGCTCGAGTGGAGCATAAACACCGGCATGGACTGGTTGGGCTGAATCGCCTATTTCTGTGCTGTATATTTTATGTAATTCTATGTAATCATTTACCTCCAACCAAAATAAAAAGATAAATATTGTGAAATATATAAGACCCACTTGCTTTACTTGTTAAAGTGCTAGTTTGAACTTGTTCAGTCAGTTAACTTTTTCCTCCTTAATATGTCTTTTATTTTCTCTTTTTCTCTTTAGATCTTCCTGCACCACATGCCATTCCTCATTCAAGATAATGACCAGACAATGTATTTCAACCTTCTGCCAATAATACTAAGTATAATGCCAGGGTATGGTAGTATAGTGGTTATGTTATTGAATTAGTAATCCAGATGGTTCTGGACTAATAATCCAGAGAACGTGAGTTCAAATCCTACCATGGCAGTTTGAGAATTTGACTGAAGTTTAAAACGATATCTGTAAATAAAGCTGGAATCAGTAAAAGCCTAATTAGTTCACTAATGTCCTTTAGGGAACAAAACCTGCTGTCCATATCTAGTCTGGTCTATATTTGACTGTATTTTGTACCACACAATGTGGTTGACTATTAACTGCTGTCTGAAATGGCTTAGAAAGCCACTCAGTTGTACCAAACCACTATAGCAGAATGACCACCACCACCAGGGATGGGCAATATCCCGAGAATGTATTTAAAATAGGCCACTGGGATCTGTGTGAAAATTGCTTAGTGATGCTTTGTCCTCTGTTTTCCCCTATTCCCTCAGTTATCCTGATGGGAAGGAGTTACCTGCTGCAAGCAACTTAAGCAACTTATGTGGTTGCCTACCTTGTGCTACCATTGACGTCAAAGCCATCAGTTATGTTGCGGTGATACAATATATCTACACTTGAGAAGGCAGAAATGATGAGTAGTAGCACATAATCCTGAAAAAATATAAACTTTCGTTATGGTTATATAGTCACGGTTAGCATGTTATTAACAGGACAAATGGAAATTAGTACACTTGCTAATATTCAAGTTATTTTTATGACATTATTATATTTTTCATACAATAATGATATTCAAATTGAAGTTATAAAAAGAATACCTGAGCATCAGCTTCATTTGTCTGATTAGCCAAAGCACAGGACTTGGCTTCTGCTGCCAGTTCATGCGTATTTGGCCACTTCGTTACTTACAAACCTGAATTGTCAAAAACATGTCTGTCTTGAGTGTCACTTCTAAAGAATTGACAGTTTTTTGAATGCTGTAATTAGTCCATGGGAACAGTAAGACTGAAAAGTCTCATCTGTTATTGGTCCATGGTAACCACTCCCATTGATCCCTTGAGTGTCATTTTGAACATTGGCATTTTTTCTGAGCACTATGATTGGTCATGGGAACAACCAAGCAATTTAACAATTTGCATTGCCACAGATAACATCATAAAGCAGCTTCAAAGCAACTTTTATTTTAGTTACATGGAGGGCCAGTGGCGCTGCATTTCCAGGGTTCCTGTTTTTACACTCACAATGCACTCGAGTAACTTAACCTGAGAATTATAAGGTGCAGCTGCTGCCAGGATCAGCTGAGACAGACAGAGTCAGGAGTTTGCAAGCCTAAAGAGTGTTGAGAGTTTCTGTAGCGACTTCTGCAGCTGAGAAAGACTTTTCCCTGCGATTCTCTTGGGGTATTTTGCCTACACAGATTTGCTTCTGAGAGTGTGAGTCAATCCAGTACCCAACCTAGAATATGACAACACCTCAGCCCTTTTTTCTGCCGGCATGACCATGTCAAGAATCATCACCTGATTAAACAAGTCATCACAAAATAAGTGCTGTATGACTCTAACTTCCGTAAATACAAAGCACAACTTATATGCACATTCCATTTCAGGCCATTGAACTTTTCCTGACATAGTCTATATTCCTGGGAATGAGAGAGTTGGCACTCGGTGCCAGTGCCACTTCCTTCCACATGAAACAAATGACCTTTTAGGCAAGTTTCCTGTCACAGGCATTCAACAATCTGTTTCTCCTGTGTTCTATATCATTGAGCAGGGTTTGCAAATCAGATGCAGTGAAATCGAGGCATCTTTTTCTCTGCCTCTGTATCACACCCTGCTGCCTTCTTTGGTTGCCTCTGCCAGGTTCTCCTGTGTTGGACATTCTTGTAAAGTTAAAAACAGTCATGAGACTTTCAGTTAAGCTAGCTGACAGCTAACTCACTGGGCTAAAAATTCATTTAGACCCGTCTTTGGGTGCAGACAGTGCACTGGGAGTGTGCACCAGAATCGAGAGGCCTGAGATGCACCCGAAATTGGGTCTCATATTGCTGATGAGATGCGGATGCCAACTAGGCGTCCAGAGGCAGCTCACCATTCACCGTGGGACCAATTTGGGGCAGCTGCCTTACAAGCAGTGGCCCTCATATAAGTCCTGGGAGGTGTTGAGAGAACAGGAAGGGGGCCTGCGAGGGCCAGCAGTGGCCCACAGTAGTACTGTGGGGCTGAGAGGAACAGCCCTGCTCCACATTAAAGAAAGTTTCAAAAAAGACTTAATTTTGGCGGCGGCTTCCAGTCATCCCTTTAAAAAGCTGGAAAACCTAAGCGGAGAATGCTCAGCGCTGACCAATTAGCCAGAGGGCTATTTAAACAGGCGTTACGCGGGATTGTCCTATGAGGAGAGATTGAGTAGACTAGGCATATATTCTCTCGAGTTTAGAAGAATGAGAGGTGATCTCATTGAAACATATAAAATTCTTACTTGACAGGGTAGATGCAGGGAGGATGTTTCCCCTGGCTGGGGAGTCTAGAACCCAGGGGTCACAGTCTCAGAATAAGGGGTCGGCCATTTAGGACTGAGATGAGGAGAAATTTCTTCACTCAGAGGTGGTGAATCTTTGGAATTCTCTACCCCAGAGGGCTGTGGAGGCTCAGTCATTGAGTATATTCAAGACAGAGAGCGATAGATTTTTGAATATTAAGGGAATCAAGGGATATGGGGATAGTGCAGGAAAGTGGAGATGAGGTAGAAGATCATCCATGATCTTATTGAATGGCAGAGCAGGCTCAAAGGGCCAAATGGCCGACTCCTGCTCCTATTTCTTATGTTCTTATATTAGGCCCCTTATTAACATATGCTTCAGTTTCAGATGGCGCCTTGAAAGCCACCATTACCAAAATGGCAGTCCCCTAACGCAGGTGCAGATTGGGCATGGGATGTTGTTCCCTGAAATTGGTTCTTCACCCCCCCCCTTTCTATGCCCAGAAAATAGGTGCAAAGAGGACCAATTTCTTGCCCACTGAGTCTCGCGCAGTTCCTTACTTACCTGCTGCTCCATCCAACCTGCTGGTGAAAACTTCAGTCAGACATTTTAAATGCTGCATTCTAATTTCCATACTCATTACTCTCATTTTACATGAGTTTTGGGCAAGTCATAATTCCAATGGGAATGCAAATGGGCTTAAAGATGAAATTCTGGTGTAAATACCTCTCCAGACCATCAGATAAATAGGTGTAAAATCTGCCTCTGTTCTGTCTCTATAGGGCAAGAATGAAGTCTTTAATGACGCCTGTTGTAGACAGATTGATTGGTACTAAATAGTGTCTTCTAACCTGTGAAACTCAGCACAGCTGGTAAATATGTAACTGAAAAAACAGTCACTTTGAAACTGCTTTTTGATGTTATCAATGGCAATACAATTGTTAAATTGTTTGGTTGTTCCCATGCACCAATCATCGGGCTCAGAAAAAATGTCAAAGCTACCGACTGCTTTGTGACCCCATCAAAGTTGAATTTTACCCTTGCTGTGCATTTCTAGCATTTTCTGCTTTCATTCAGATTTTCAGCATTTGCAGTAACTTTCCTCTCAAACATTTAATTTCATTCCCTGTCTATGATGGTGTATTGATATTTTACTCTTAATGCATATCTGCTGTTGAGTTATGTTATCTGATTTTATTGTCACAGCCTGTTTCATGATCATATGTAACCCGTATGCAAAGAACAGCAAGGTTCTCCCACAAACATTGGTTTCAACATATTTGTAATATATTTGCAATATTTTGTAACATGTTTAAAAGTTGAATTGTTGGTATTACAGGCATGGATTAATACAAGTCCTTCTGGGTACATCGGGGTTCCGACACTTACACCTGAGCCAATTAGCACCAAAGGCGCAAACACAACACAGGAGAATTAGGCAACTTTTACAAGCTTGAGCTCATTATATGCATGGTTAACAAGTTAACAAGTACTCCAGCATTATTGCAGTTGCATTCTAATTGACTTCTCAGCTGTGCATTAGTTGTACAACATCCAAACGTACAGAAAGCTGACTGAGTACCATTGAAACATTCTGAGGGGGATTGACAGGGTAGATGCTGAGAGGTTGTTTCCTCTGGCTGGAGAGTCTAGAACGAGGGGGCATAGTCTCAGGATAAGGGGTCAGTCATTTAAGACTGAGATGAAGAGGAATTTCTTCACTCAGAGGGTTGTGAATCTTTGGAATTCTCTGCACCAAAGGGCTGTGGAAGCTGAGTCATTGAGCATATTCAAGGCTGAGATAGATAGATTTTTGGACTGTAGGGGAATCAAGGGCTAGGGGGATCAGGTGGGAAAGTGGAGTTGAGGTCGAAGATCAGTCATGGTCTTATTGAAGGGCTGTATGGCCTACTACTGCTCCTAATTCTTATGTTCTTATTAGTAAAGTTGCATGGATCTGCTGATGCACTAGAAATTGGAGTAACAAATTAACATTCATTTAATGGACTCTCAAAGTGTTAAGAGAAAATTAAGCCCCAAGCGTTTCTACAGTATGACAAGCCAACTAAGTTTCCCCATAAATGGAGTATTTTTTTCCCATTAAACTGTGTCAGGTGCAGAACTAGTAGATTGACAAAGTTCTCAGTGGCAGGCAGGTCATCTGAATGGAAGGCCGACTATTTATTACTTATGCCATCAGGCTGCTACAGGATGGTCCTGATTAGATCACTCTGGGCTCAAGCTTGTTTGACAGTTTTACCATTTTACTCCTTAATCTAGGCTGACACTCCAGTGCAGTACTGAGGGAGTGCTGCACTGTCAGAGATGCCGTCTTTCAGATGAGATGTTAAACCGGGGCCCCTTCTGCTCTTTCAGGTGGATGTAAAAGATCCCATGGCACTATTTGGAAGAAGAGCAGGGAAGTTATCTCCGGTGTCTTGGCTAATATTTATCCCTCAATCAACATCACTAAAACAGATTATCTGGTCATTATCACATTGCTGTTTGTGGGAGCTTGCTGTGTGCAAATTGGCTGCCGCCTTTCTTACATTACAACAGTGACTGCACTTCAAAAGTACATCATTGGCTGTAAATTGCTTTGGGGCGTCCTGAGGTCATGAAAGGTGCTATATCAATGCAAGTCTTCCATGGAATCATAGAATGGTTACAGCATAGAAGGAGGCCATTTGGACAATCGAGCCCGTGCCAGCTCTCTGCAAGAGCACTTCCACTAGTCCCACTCCTCCGTCCTTTCCCCATAGCCCTGCAATTCTTTTCCTTCAGGCACTTATCCAATTCCCATTTGAAAGCCACGATTGAATCTGCCTCCACCACCCTTTCAGGTATTGCATTCCAGATCATAACCACTCGCTGCGTAAAAAAGTTTTTCCTCATGTCGCCTTTGGTTCTTTATTTTCCTTTTTAGTATTGCGGGGTGTTTCAAGGTGGACTCACATCTCTCACTTATGATTACTTGGTAGTCAGTTTGCCAATCTGACACTCAAGTTAAACTATTATTTTTGAGTCGATGTGCACCTGAAATTGCTTTACATTAACACTAACGTGGAAGTATAACTGCAGCTTTAAATAGTGAAGGTCACCATCAATATCCTTTTTAAAGAGCAACTATTACCATTAATCCCCTTTTAAAAAATGATTGTAACCATTAGTCTGCCTTTTAAAGAACAAATGCATTATCATCCGACCCCTTTTAAAGATGAACTGATCAACATGCACATAGTTGTAGCTTGAACACTTCTAGTGAACTACCTGTACACTGGTGTTCAATTTTAAAATAGAGAGAGCCCCACATAACAGAATCACCAAGATTAATGCCTTCTAATATCCATATTTACAGCCCAGTATAACGTTCTGCAAGAGCCTTTAACGTACGGACATGCTACTATTGGGGCTGAAAATCTACGATCCTGGTCTGCCACCATAACAATGGCAGACTGGGCCTTCCTCGGTGTTCAACATTGATGTGCCTGACCCTGTGAGGCTATTTAAATAAGGTAGGTGGGTGGTCCAGCCACTGGAGAAGAGTGCCACCAAGTCCGGCCAAAGAATGAAGACAAATGGCCCCCTTCTTTCAGTAAGGCCACTTTGCAACTAGCTTTACCACTTTGGTGGGCCCCACTTCCACCAAATAACAGTCTTGTATGCCTGCTTCATGCAGGCGTACAGTATGTTGCCAGTGCCATAGGCAGGACTGGCAGGAATTTCAGTGAGTGACGCCCTCCTGCCAATCCTGCTTACTTCCATGATGTCAGTTTCCAAAGGAGTGGACATAAGAACCATCTACTCCCAGTCACCAGGAAACCACGTTACATGACAAACTGAGTGGAGACCCAGTGTCACCAGGTTCTGTCCCAATTTATGCCTCTGTTAGCCCCCACCCACGCAATAATGCCTCCAGTAGGTCTGGCGCCCTGAGGAAATACAGAGCCTAACAGAAGTTTTGTGGATCTGTACCTCCATGCTACTTTCCATTGCTTACTGAACTGTTCAGGTCACAATGCATCAGCTTGTGCAGAAAAAGTGTTAGAAATAGCCCATCCTAATAGCTACAGAAAGTGTGCCAATCCTGTCACATGAAGGTCAAATGATAAAAAGGAATACAAATGTTGGATAAATAGAGACGCCAGAAGCATTATGAGGAAGGAAGATTGTTTATCCAGTACTCTGAACTGAACAGCTTTATTTGTTAAAACTAGAACAAAGAAGTTGTGAGGTTGCTGAAGCAATAAACAAGGTGAACATTATTTGGTGTGGTGTGTTCTTTAAAGTACATGTGTATATGAACCATACTTTCAAAGAAATTAACTCAAGTACTGGGAGATTTCAATCATAAGCAGAGGTATCTGACCTCGGACTGCCTGAGAATCGATTAGAGGAGAAATGTTTTCTTTATGAAGAGGAGGTAACGGTAATTAAAAACATAACCAAGGCAGTGTTACCTGCATCTACCAACTCTCACTTCACAATGTTCAGTTATGCAGAGCAGCATTGAAGGTAGATTGCGTACTTGTTAAAATTTGTTCTCAGGATGTGGGTGGTGCTGGCAAAGCTGCAGTTAATACTCATCCCTAGTTGAGAAGGTGGTGGGTCTTCTCCTTGAACCATTGTAGTCTTTGTGATGATGGAGCCCCCATAATGGTATTAGGTAGATAATTCCAGAATGGAATGAAAAATGAGATCATAGAATCATACAGCACAGAAGGAGGCTATTCGGACATCATGCCTGTGCCGGCTCTTTGAAAGAGCAATCCAATTAGTCCCACTCCCTGCTCTTTCCCCATGGCCTTCCAAACTTTTCTTTTCAAGTATTTATCCATTTCCCTTTTGACAGTTACTATTGAATCTGCTTCCACCACCCTTTCAGGCAGAGCATTCCAGATCATGACAATACGCGGTGTAAAAAATATTCTCCTCATTTCCCCTCTGGTTCTTTGGCAATTGGTAGATTTTCTTTTAGGCAAGAGTATTAAGGGCTACAGAACCAAAGCAGATGGATGGAGTTTATATACAGGTCAGCCATGATCTAATTGAATGGCGGAACTGGCTCGAGGGGCTGAATGGCCCACTCCTGTTCCTATGTTTCTATGTGACACAATTTTTAAAAATTTGTTCATGGGATGTGGGCGTCGCTGGCAAGGCCAGCATTTATTGCCCATCTCTAATTGCACTTGAGAAGGTGGTGGTGAGCCACCTTCTTGAACTGCTGCAGTCCGTGTGGTGAGCACTCCCACAGTGCTATTAGGGAGGGAGTTCCAAGATTTTGACCCAGTGAAGATGAAGGATTGGCGATATATTTCCAAGTCAGGGTGGTGTGTGACTTGGAGGGGAACTTGGAGGTGGTGGTGTTCCCATGCGCCTGCTGCCCTTGTCCTTCCAGGAGGTAGAGGTCCCGGGTTTGGGAGGTGCTGCCGAAGAAGCCTTGGCGAGTTGCTGCAGTGCATCTTGTAGATGGTACACACTGCAGCCACGGTACACCGGTGGTGGAGGAAGTGAATGTTTAAGGTGGTGGATGCGGTGCCAATCAAGCGGCTGCTTTGTCCTGGATGGTGTCGAGCTTCTTGAGTGTTGTTGGAGCTGCACTCATCCAGGCAAGTGGAGAGTATTCCATCACACTCCTGAGTTGTGCCTTGTAGATGGTGGAAAGATGACAGAAGCAATCTGTCAATGGTGACAGAGGTTGTTACAATGAGGTGACACTGGATAGACAGTTTGCTCCAAACACTTACAGCCTGTATAAAGCTCAATCTGTGTTCCAAATGAAGTAAGCAACAGCTTCTGCGCTTGGAAAATGAACAGCTGTGAGGTGGGAGCTTTTATAGTACATTTCAAGCTGTCAACTAGTCAGCTGATTGAATGGCCACCTCAGGTTAACAGACGTGATCCACGAGCAACGTGGACCCTGTGGGCGAGCAGGTAAAGTTAAACCATTATCTCAAACATTGGTCATCGCTGAAGGTCAGGTAGGATAATTGCTCCCTGAAAACCCTGGGCAGATATGGCCTCCTGCTGAGATCCCTACCCCCCTCCTCCTCCTCCCTCTTCTAGCATCTTGTCCTGCTCTGCGTGGCCTCTGCTCATTCTCCCAGTCATGCTTGATTGCAAGGGGAAGGCCTATGCGTGCACCCATTTCTGGGAGCAACCGGTTTGTGCATAAGTCTTGAAATCAGCAAAAAGTCCTTCAGCACCTGCCACACCACTCCTTGTAAACTTTTGGAACTTCAAACAACAATGGAAAGTACCAAAAACATGTACAATTTTAGCAACAGCTTGAAGAAATAAACCAGCAACTAACCTGTAAATAGTTGATGACCCCTTTAAATAGTGCTGGGGTGGGGGCGGGGGGGGGGGGAGGGGGGGGGCGTCCTTCATGCTGCTTAATGTCGTGTTCAGCTGTTTGTTTTTAAGAGAGGACATAGGCTGGAGCATGGAGCTCCAAAATGGCAGCACTGGCATCAAATTAGCATTGCACACTAATTGACGTCATGATCTGCCTGCTCTGCGCTAACCCATTTACCATTATGGCGTCCGGCGCACTTCATGTCAGAAGTGTGCGGCGCGTGCTGTGGATGTCATTTTGGAACCCCAAGGGCCCCCGTAGCACCAAAGAACGGGCACTACCAAGCCCAATTTCATCTCCATAGCGTTTGATTGTTCTTGGAAAGGCAAAAGTCTTAAAAAGCTCTTTCCAAGTTTAAATGTTTGGTCTTCTGCCAGGGCCACTTGTCACTTTACACTGCGGCGGGCATCACCTCTCCATCCCACCAAGGGCAGGCAACCCGGTGATGGTAGAAACACTGTTGAGTGCCTGGCAAAATTATGTTAGTAGCAATGACCCTGGCAAATCAGCTGCGGTCAGGGGAGCAACTACACAAAAGTTGTGCCACCAGAGGCCAAGAGGTAAATGTGTCCTGGAGGTTACATAGAAACATAGAAGATAGGAGCAGGAGTAGGCCATTCGGCCCCTCAAGCCTGTTCCGCCATTTAATGAGATCATGGCTGATCATCCAAATTCAGTACCCTGTCCCTGCTTTCTCCCCATATCCCTTGATCCCTTTAGCCTTAAGAACTATATCTAACTCCTTCTTGAATATATTTAATGAATTGGCCTCAACTGCCTTCTGTGGTAGAGAATTCCACAGGTTCACCACTGAAGAAATTCCTCCTCATCTCAGTCCTAAATGGCTTATCCTTAGACTGTGACCCCTGGTTCTGGACTCACCCGCCATTGGGAATATCCTTCCCGCATCTAGTCTGTCTAGTCCTGTTAGAATTTTATAAGTTTCAATGAGATCCCCTCTCATTCTTCTAAACTCTAGCGAATATAAGCCTAATCGACCCAATCTCTCTTCATACGTCATTCCTGCCATCCCAGGTATCAGCCTGGTGAATCTTCGCTGCACTCCCTCCATGGCAAGAACATCCTTCCTCAGATAAGGCGACCAAAACTGCACACAGTACTCAAGGTGTGGTCTCACCAAGGCCCTGTACAACTGCAGCAAGACATCCCTGCTCCTGTACTCGAATCCTCTCGCTATGAAGGCCAACATACCATTTGCCTTCTTAATCGCCTGCTGCACCTGCATGCTTACCTTCAGCGACTGGTGCACAAGGACACCCAGGTCTCGTTGCATCTCCCCTTTTCCCAATCTATTGCCGTTCAGATAATAATCTGTCTTCCTGTTTTTGCCACCAAAGTGGATAACCTCACATTTATCCACATTATACTGCATCTGCCATGCATTTGCCCACTCACCCAACCTGTCCAAATCATACTGGAGTTTCTCTGCATCCTCCTCACAGCACACACGCCCACCCAGCTTTGTGTCGTCTGCAAACTTGGAGATATTACATCTAGTTCCCTCGTCTAAATCATTAATATATATTGTGAATAGCTGGGGTCCTAGCACCGATCCCTGCGGTACCCCACTAGTCACTGCCTGCCACTCGGAAAAAGACCCGTTTATTCCAACTCTTTGCTTCCTGTCTGCCAACCAGTTCTCTATCCAAGTCAGTACCTTACCCCCAATCCCATGTGCTTTAACTTTGCACGCTAATCTCTTATGCGGGACCTTGTCAAAAGCCTTCTGAAAGTCCAAATACACCACATCCACTGGATCTCCCTTATCTATTCTACCAGTTACATCCTCAAAAAATTCCAGTAGATTAGTCAAGCATGATTTACCGTTTGTAAATCCATGTTGACTTTGTCTGATCCTGTCACTGTTTTCCAAGTGCTCTTTTATAATGGACTCTCGCATTTTCCCCACTACCGATGTCAGGCTAACCAGTCTATAATTCCCCGTTTTCTCTCTACCACCTTTTTTAAATAGTGGGGTTGCATTAGCTACCCTCCAATCCATGGGGAGCAACTACACAAAAGTTGTGCCGCCAGAGGCCAAGAGGTAAATGTGTCCTGGAGGTTACGTATTGATTGAATTATAAGAGGAGATTGGTGGCACAATGAGTTAGAACATCTTGGGCCCAGATTAATCATGAAATTGCCATCTTTCTCAGCTGCAAGAATGTAAAATGAGAAGATATTGGGGCAGTCCAGATGTGAACTACAGCACAAAAGTAATTTGTCACCAATTGCCATTGAATTGGTAGTTTCACTCAAAGTAAAACACAATAATGAATTGTATGGGAAATGGAAATGTCACATCGGTGCAGAAAGGGTAGCTCTAATGAGAGTCGTATTAAGGTACATTAGGTGAAGAATTGCTCTGGCTTTCTACATATATTAATGTAATATATTATAATATTTGCTGATGACACCAAGTTACGTGATGAGGCGATGAAGTTAAGAGATTGGTAACATCCAAAGGGATCTGGACCAATTTAAGATTAATATGTGGTGATTCTTAATGCCTCTGAAATGGGCTAGCTGTGTATAAACAGCTGCTACAAAACAGAACCATCACCACAATGACTACAGCGGTTCAAGATGAAGAAGACCCATCACTACCTTCAGGGCAACTAGAAATGGGCAATAAATGCGGCCTTGCCAGCGTCACCCACATCCTGAGAACAATTAATAAATAAAGTGAATGGAGTAAGGAATGGAACATGAATTTTAATGTAGATAAAAGTGAGGTTATACACAAAAGTGACGTGTATACAGAATGATCATCTGCCCATTAACAAAGGTGTAAAAGGAAAATGATTTGACTTTAAACTCAAAGCGTTACTGGGAAATGTAGTTCAGCAAGCACAGGGGTGATGGATGAATGAGTCTTGGTGCGAGTTAGGATGGGGCAGCAGAGTTTTTGATGAGCTCAAGTTTACAGAGAGTGCAAGGTGAGTGGCCGGCCAGGAGAGCATTGGAGTATTCCAGAAAATGCTGGAAATACTCAGCAGGTCAGTCAGCATCTGTGGAGAGATAAACAGAGTTAGCGTTTCAGGTCGATGACCCTTCGTCAGAACTGGAAAAAGTTGGAGATGGAACAGGTTTTTGAGCAAGTGTAGGATCCAGCTGTCTCCAGCTCTGATTCATTGCTTTCTGTTTCCCTTCTCGTGTTTGATCAAGTATCTACCAAAACTCACTTTCACAGCCACATATCTTTCCTCAGCAACTGTCTCCGGCTCCGACTTCCCTGCTCCTACACTTGCTTAAAAACCTGTTCCATCTCCAACTTTTTCCAGTTCTGACGAAGGGTCATCGACCTGAAATGTTAACTCTGTTTCTCTCTCTACAGATGCTGCCTGACCTGCTGAGTATTTCCAGCATTTTCTGTTTTTATTTCAGATTTCCAACATCCACAGTATTTTGCTTTTGTATTGGAATAGTCCAGTCTGGAGGTAACAAAAGTATGGATGAGGGTTTTAGCAGCAGATGCCCCCGAGGAAGGGGTGGAGACGGGCGATGTTACGGAGGTGGAATTAGCTGGTCTTGGTGATGGAGAGGTTATGGAGTCGGAAGCTCAGCTCGGGGTCAAATATGACGATGAGGCTGCGAACAGTCTGGTTCAGCCTGAGACAGCGGCCAGGGAGGGGGATGGAATCCATGGCTAGGAGACGGAATTTGTGGCGGGGGCTGAAGACAATGGTTTTGGTCTTCCCACTATTTAATCCAACATTGGATGTCAGAGAAGCAGCGTGATAAATCAGATGCAGCAGAGGGTTTGAGAGAGGGGGTGGTGCAGTAGCGCTGGGTGTCATCAGCTAACATGTGGAATCTGACTGCAGCAATTCTTCCTCTCATTTTTGGAGCAGTATACAGGGTATATAACCTATAATGTACCTGACCTGACCATGAGTATAAAAAGTGGGAAAAAAATGTTCCATCCCCAAATTTCCCAGGACTGACGTGCCTCAACCTGAAGAGTTCAAAACCCTCCCCTCTCAAAAAAAAAGTTCATCACCTACTTTGTTATGGAATTGAGCTTTGAAAAATACATTGGGCTATACCTAAAATCAAAGGCTCAGACATAAAAGCTTGTGTTAAGCATGATCAATTTGAAATCGAACATCTTTTAGTCAGCAAGCTTTCTCTGAATGACTGGAAGCAATCTGAACACACCTGGATGTCTGGAAATAAACAGCTGCATGCCGACCCCCTGCCTCCCCCTTTTACCACCCACTAATCACATCAAACCGTGTCAAATGCCGACAGGAATTACTCTCTCCTCTTCACTGGTTCAGTTTCCCATGTTATTGATGAATTTAATGAGAGATCAAATTTAATCTCTTTCCACGCTACGATGGATCAGTCAGGCACCTTCTCAAAACACTTCCAGTGACACTAATCTGCATAATCTTTTTCCAAATTTGCTCCATTTCATCTGATTATTCTCTTTTCATCACTTTAGGATAGTCTAAAACTGATTTTCTTCCTGTAAGTGACCAATATTTTAAATATATAGTGCTGAGACTTTGAATCATTAATATTTAAAGAGGATTATCATTGTCCATTAATTGATTGAGTGTGTTTATCATGTGGGAAATTTATTCTTCTCCAGAACTGGATCTCTTTAATCTGTTTATGCATTCTCACACGGAGATATTAATATTTCAACATATTTGTTATTTAATGTAAGTGCACAGTATAAAAATAATTACATTATTAAAGACAAATCCCCCAAACTTAGTAGCTAACAGCATCTGGTTGAAACGTTGCGGAGTAATGAGTTTGGGGCAAACATGTTCAAAATCACGAAAATGTATCTTTTATTTATTGACAAAAGACCCATTGAAACTAATTTATTTTGCCTTCTGTACCTGATTTGACAGTGAATTAAATATTCTAACTGACACATCCTGGTTCAGGCGCTGTGCTCCTCATTAATGATTATTCAATCTGATTGGTTAAGGAGATAACACAATTGATTGTCCTGTTCACACAGGTCGCAGATCTGCTGTGCCGAAATGACTCTCTAATAACAGCAAGTTCCAGTGCTAAATGCCATAGAAAGTCTGTGGGCAAGTGTAAGTGTAGGGAACAGCTGACACCGTTCGTTCGCCGCTGAGAGCAGCAACTGGCCCATTAACAATCTCAGCGATTCACACTATACATTAGCACAGTGACAGGGTTAGCGATTCACACTATACATTAGCACAGTGACAGTGTCAGTGATTCACACTATACATTAGCACAGTGACAGTATCAGTGATTCACACTATACATTAGCACAGTGACAGTGTCAGTGATTCACACGATACATTAGCACAGTGACAGTGTCAGCGATTCACACTATACATTAGCACAGTGACACTGTCAGTGATTCACACTATACATTAGCACAGTGACAGTGTCAGCGATTGACAGTATACATTAGCACAGTGACAGTGTCAGTGATTCACACTATACATTAGCACAGTGACAGTATCAATGATTCATGCTATACATTAGCACAGTAAGTATGTAAGCGATTCACACTATAGATTAGCACAATGACAGTATCAGCGATTCACACTATACATCAGCACATTGACAGTATCAGAGTATCACACTGTACATTAGCAGCGTGACAGTGCCAGTGATTCACACTATACATGAGCACATTGAGAGTATCAGCGATTCACACTATACATTAGCACAGTGACAGTATCAGTGACACACACTATACATTAGCTCAGTGACAGTGTCAGCAATTCACAGTATAGATTAGCACAGTGACAGTGTCAGCGATTCACACGATATATTAGCACAGTGACAGTATCAACGATTCACACTGTACATTAGCACAGTGACAGTGTCAGTGATTCACACTATACATTAGCACAGTGACAGTGTCAGCTATTCACACTATACATTAGTACAGTGACAGTGTCAGTGATTAACACTATACATTAGCACAGTGACAGTATCAGTGATTCAAACTAAAGATTAGCACAGTGACAGTATCAGTGATTCAAACTAAAGATTAGCACAGTGACAGTGTCAGTGATTCACACTATACATTAGCACAGTGACAGTGTCAGCGATTCACACTATACATTAGCACAGTGACAGTGTCTGTGATTAACACTATACATTTGCACAGTGACAGGATCAGTGATTCACACTGCACATCAGCACAGTGACAGTATGAGTGATTCACACTATACATTTGCACAGTGACAGGATCAGTGATTCACACAGTACATTAGCACAGTGACAGTGTCAGCGATTCACACTGTACCTTAGCACAGTGACAGTATCTGCGATTCACACTATCCATTACCAATGTGACAGTGTCAGTGATTCACACTATACATTAGCACAGTGACAGTATCAGTGATTCACACTATACATTAGCACAGTGACAGTGTCAGTGATTCACTTTATACATTAGCACAGTGACAGTATCAGCGATTCACGTTATACATTAGCACAGTGACAGTGTCAGCGATTCACACTAACATTAGCACAGTGACAGTGTCAATGATTCACAATGTACATTAGCACAGTGATAGAGTCAGCGATTCACACTATACATAAGCACAGTGACAGTGTCAGCGATTCATAATATACATTAGCACAGTGACAGTGTTAGCGATTCACACTATACATTAGCACAGTGACAGTGTCAGTGATTCACACGATAGATCAGCACAGTGAAAGTATCAGTGATTCAAACTATACATTAGCACAGTGACAGTATCAATGATTCATGCTATACATTAGCACAGTGAGTATGTCAGCTATTCACACTATACATTAGCACAGTGACAGTATCAGTGATTCACGTTATGCATTAGCACAGTGACAGTGTCAGCGATTCACATATACATTAACACAGTGACAGTGTTAGTGATTCACAGTATAGATTAGCACAGTGACAGTGTCAGCGATTCACACGATATATTAGCACAGTGACAGTATCAACGATTCACACTATACATTAGCACATTGACAGTGTCAGTGATTCACACTATACATTAGCACAGTGACAGTGTCAGCTATTCACACTATACATTAGCACAGTGACAGTGTCAGTGATTAACACTATACATTAGCACAGTGACAGTATCAGTGATTCAAACTAAAGATTAGCACAGTGACAGTATCAGTGATTCAAACTAAAGATTAGCACAGTGACAGTGTCAGTGATTCACACTATACATTAGCACAGTGACAGTGTCAGCGATTCACACTATACATTAGCACAGTGACAGTGTCAGTGATTAACACTATACATTTGCACAGTGACAGGATCAGTGATTCACACTGTACATCAGCACAGTGACAGTATGAGTGATTCACACTATACATTAGCACAGTGACAGGATCAGTGATTCACACAGTACATTAGCACAATGACAGTGTCAGCGATTCACACTGTACATTAGCACAGTGACAGTATCTGCGATTCACACTATCCATTACCAAAGTGACAGTGTCAGTGACTCACACTATACATTAGCACAGTGACAGTATCAGTGATTCACACTATACATTAGCACAGTGACAGTGTCAGTGATTCACTTTATACATTAGCACAGTGACAGTATCAGCGATTCACGTTATACATTAGCACAGTGACAGTGTCGGCGATTCACACTAACATTAGCACAGTGACAGTGTCAATGATTCACAATGTACATTAGCACAGTGATAGAGTCAGCGATTCACACTATACATAAGCACAGTGACAGTGTCAGTGATTCACACTATACATTAGCACAGTGACAGTGTCAGCGATTCACACTATACATTAGCACAGTGACAGTGTCAGCGATTCACACTATACATTAGCACAGTGACAGTGTCAGTGATTAACACTATACATTTGCACAGTGACAGGATCAGTGATTCACACTGTACATCAGCACAGTGACAGTATCAGTGATTCACGTTATACATTAGCACAGTGACAGTGTCAGCGATTCACATATACATTAACACAGTGACAGTGTTAGTGATTCACACTATAGATTAGCACAATGACAGTATCAGCGATTCACACTATACATCAGCACAGTGACAGTGTCAGTGATTCACACGATAGATCAGCACAGTGAAAGTATCAGTGATTCAAACTATACATTAGCACAGTGACAGTATCAATGATTCATGCTATACATTAGCACAGTGAGTATGTCAGCGATTCACACTATACATTAGCACAGTGACAGTATCAGTGATTCACGTTATACATTAGCACAGTGACAGTGTCAGCGATTCACATATACATTAACACAGTGACAGTGTTAGTGATTCACACTATAGATTAGCACAATGACAGTATCAGCGATTCACACTATACATCAGCACAGTGACAGTGTCAGTGATTCACACGATAGATCAGCACAGTGAAAGTATCAGTGATTCAAACTATACATTAGCACAGTGACAGTATCAATGATTCATGCTATACATTAGCACAGTGAGTATGTCAGCGATTCACACTATACATTAGCACAGTGACAGTATCAGTGATTCACGTTATACATTAGCACAGTGACAGTATCAGCGATTCACACTATACATCAGCACATTGACAGTATCAGAGATTCACACTATACATTAGCACATTGACAGTATCAGAGCTTCACACTGTACATTAACAGCGTGACAGTGTCAGTGATTCACACTATACATTAGCACAGTGACAGTATCAGTGATACACACTATACATTATCTCAGTGACAGTGTCAGCGATTCACACTATACATTAGCACAGTGACAGTGTCAGTGATTAACACTATACATTAGCACAGTAACAGTATCAGCGATTTAAACTAAGGATTAGAACAGTGACAGTGTCAGTGATTCACACTATACATTAGCACAGTGACAGTGTCAGCTATTCACACTATACATTAGCACAGTGACAGTGTCAGTGATTAACACTATACATTTGCACAGTGACAGGATCAGTGATTCACACTGTACATTAGCACAGTGAAAGTGTCAGTGATTCACACTATACATTAGCACAGTGACAGTGTCAGTGATTCACACTATACATTAGCACAGTGACAGTATCAGTGATACACACTATACATTAGCTCAGTGACAGTGTCAGCGATTCACACTATACATTAGCACAGTGACAGTGTCAGTGATTAACACTATACATTAGCACAGTGACAGTGTCAGTGATTTAAACTAAAGATTAGCACAGTGACAGTGTCAGTGATTCACACTATACATTAGCACAGTGACAGTGTCAGCTATTTACACTATACATTAGCACAGTGACAGTGTCAGTGATTAACACTATACATTTGCACAGTGACAGGATCAGTGATTCACACTGTACATTCGCACAGTGACAGTATCAGTGATTCACACTATACATCAGCACAGTGAAAGTGTCAGTGATTCACACTATACATTAGCACAGTGAAAGTGTCAGTGATTCACACTGTACATTAGCACAGTGACAGTATCAGCAATTCACAGTATACATTAGCACAGTGACTATCAGTGATTCACAATATACATTACTACAGTGACAGTGTCAGTGATTCACACTATACATTACCACAGTGACAGTGTCACTGATTCACAGTATACATTAGCAAAGTGACAGTGTCAGTGATTCACACTGTACATTAGCAGAGTGACAGTATATGTGAATCACACGGTACATTAGCACGGTGACAGTGTCAGCGATTCACACTATCCATTAGCACAGTGACAGTGTCAATGATTCACAATGTACATTAGCACAGTGATAGAGTCAGCGATTCACACTATACATAAGCACAGTGACAGTGTCAGTGATTCACACTATACATTAGCACAGTGACAGTGTCAGCGATTCACACTATACATTAGCACAGTGACAGTGTCAGCGATTCACACTATACATTAGCACAGTGACAGTGTCAGTGATTAACACTATACATTTGCACAGTGACAGGATCAGTGATTCACACTGTACATCAGCACAGTGACAGTATCAGTGATTCACGTTATACATTAGCACAGTGACAGTGTCAGCGATTCACATATACATTAACACAGTGACAGTGTTAGTGATTCACACTATAGATTAGCACAATGACAGTATCAGCGATTCACACTATACATCAGCACAGTGACAGTGTCAGTGATTCACACGATAGATCAGCACAGTGAAAGTATCAGTGATTCAAACTATACATTAGCACAGTGACAGTATCAATGATTCATGCTATACATTAGCACAGTGAGTATGTCAGCGATTCACACTATACATTAGCACAGTGACAGTATCAGTGATTCACGTTATACATTAGCACAGTGACAGTGTCAGCGATTCACATATACATTAACACAGTGACAGTGTTAGTGATTCACACTATAGATTAGCACAATGACAGTATCAGCGATTCACACTATACATCAGCACAGTGACAGTGTCAGTGATTCACACGATAGATCAGCACAGTGAAAGTATCAGTGATTCAAACTATACATTAGCACAGTGACAGTATCAATGATTCATGCTATACATTAGCACAGTGAGTATGTCAGCGATTCACACTATACATTAGCACAGTGACAGTATCAGTGATTCACGTTATACATTAGCACAGTGACAGTGTCAGCGATTCACATATACATTAACACAGTGACAGTGTTAGTGATTCACACTATAGATTAGCACAATGACAGTATCAGCGATTCACACTATACATCAGCACATTGACAGTATCAGAGATTCACACTATACATTAGCACATTGACAGTATCAGAGCTTCACACTGTACATTAACAGCGTGACAGTGTCAGTGATTCACACTATACATTAGCACAGTGACAGTATCAGTGATACACACTATACATTAGCTCAGTGACAGTGTCAGCGATTCACACTATACATTAGCACAGTGACAGTGTCAGTGATTAACACTATACATTAGCACAGTAACAGTATCAGCGATTTAAACTAAGGATTAGAACAGTGACAGTGTCAGTGATTCACACTATACATTAGCACAGTGACAGTGTCAGCTATTCACACTATACATTAGCACAGTGACAGTGTCAGTGATTAACACTATACATTTGCACAGTGACAGGATCAGTGATTCACACTGTACATTAGCACAGTGAAAGTGTCAGTGATTCACACTATACATTAGCACAGTGACAGTGTCAGTGATTCACACTATACATTAGCACAGTGACAGTATCAGTGATACACACTATACATTAGCTCAGTGACAGTGTCAGCGATTCACACTATACATTAGCACAGTGACAGTGTCAGTGATTAACACTATACATTAGCACAGTGACAGTGTCAGTGATTTAAACTAAAGATTAGCACAGTGACAGTGTCAGTGATTCACACTATACATTAGCACAGTGACAGTGTCAGCTATTTACACTATACATTAGCACAGTGACAGTGTCAGTGATTAACACTATACATTTGCACAGTGACAGGATCAGTGATTCACACTGTACATTCGCACAGTGACAGTATCAGTGATTCACACTATACATCAGCACAGTGAAAGTGTCAGTGATTCACACTATACATTAGCACAGTGAAAGTGTCAGTGATTCACACTGTACATTAGCACAGTGACAGTATCAGCAATTCACAGTATACATTAGCACAGTGACTATCAGTGATTCACAATATACATTACCACAGTGACAGTGTCAGTGATTCACACTATACATTACCACAGTGACAGTGTCACTGATTCACAGTATACATTAGCAAAGTGACAGTGTCAGTGATTCACACTGTACATTAGCAGAGTGACAGTGTATGTGAATCACACGGTACATTAGCACGGTGACAGTGTCAGCGATTCACACTATCCATCAGCACAGTGACAGTGTCAGCGATTCACACTATACATTAGCACAGTGACAGTGTCAGTGATTCACACTATACATTACCACAGTGACAGTGTCAGTGATTCACACTATACATTAGCAAAGTGACAGTGTCAGTGATTCATACTGTACATTAGCAGAGTGTCAGTAACAGCGATTCACACGGTACATTAGCACAGTGACAGTATCATTGATTCACACTATACACTACCACAGTGACAGTGTCAGCGATTCACACTATACATTAGCACAGTGACAGTAGCAGCGATTCACAATATACATTAGCACAGTGACAGTATCATTGATTCACACTATACACTACCACAGTGACAGTGTCAGTGATTCACACTATATATTAGCAAAGTGACAGTGCCAGTGATTCACACTATACATTAGCAGAGTGACAGTATCAGCGATTCACACTATACATTAGCACAGTGACAGTGTCAGTGATTCACACTATACATTAGCACAGTGACAGTGTCAGCTATTCACACTATACATTAGCACAGTGACAGTGTCAGTGATTAACACTATACATTAGCACAGTGACAGTATCAGTGATTCACTTTATACATTAGCACAGTGACAGTATCAGCGATTCACGTTATACATTAGCAAAGTGACAGTGTCAGTGATTCACACTATACATTAGCACAGTGACAGTATCAGTGATTCACACTATACATTAGCACAGTGACAGTGTCAGTGATTCACTTTATACATTAGCACAGTGACAGTATCAGCGATTCACGTTATACATTAGCACAGTGATAGAGTCAGCGATTCACACTATACATAAGCACAGTGACAGTGTCAGCGATTCATAATATACATTAGCACAGTGACAGTGTCAGCGATTCACACGATAGATCAGCACAGTGAAAGTATCAGTGATTCAAACTATACATTAGCACAGTGACAGTATCAATGATTCATGCTATACATCAGCACAGTGAGTATGTCAGCGATTCACACTATAAATTAGCACAGTGACAGTATCAGTGATTCACGTTATACATTAGCACAGTGACAGTGTCAGCGATTCACATATACATTAACACAGTGACAGTGTTAGTGTTTCACACTATAGATTAGCACAATGACAGTATCAGCGATTCACACTATACATCAGCACATTAACAGTATCAGAGATTCACACTATACATTAGCACATTGAAAGTATCAGAGATTCACACTGTACATTAACAGCGTGACAGTGTCAGTGATTCACACTATACATGAGCACATTGAGAGTATCAGCGATTCACTCTATACATTAGCACAGTGACAGTATCAGTGATACACACTATACATTAGCACAGTGACAGTGTCAGCGATTCACACTATACATTAGCACAGTGACAGTGTCAGTGATTAACACTATACATTAGCACAGTGACAGTATCAGTGATTTAAACTAAAGATTAGCACAGTGACAGTGTCAGTGATTCACGCTACACATCAGCACAGTGACAGTGTCAGCGATTCACACTATACATTAGCACAGTGACAGTGTCAGTGATTAACCCTATACATTTGCACAGTGACAGGATCAGTGATTCACACTGTACATTAGCACAGTGACAGTATCAGTGATTCACACTATACATTAGCACAGTGAAAGTGTCAGTGATTCACACTATACATTGGCACAGTGACAGTGTCAGTGATTCACACTATACATTAGCAAAGTGACAGTGTTAGTGATTCACACTGTACATTAGCAGAGTGACAGTATATGCGAATCACACGGTACATTAGCACAGTGACAGTATCAGAGATTCACACTATACATTAGCACGGTGAGAGTATCAGAGATTCACACTATACATTAGCAAAGTGACAGTGCCAGTGATTCAAATTATACATTAGCACAGTGACCGTATCAGAGATTCACACTATTCATTAGCACAGTGTATGTGTCAACGATTCACACTATACATTAGCAGAGTGACAGTGTCAGTGATTCACACTATACATTCGCACTGTGACAGTATTAACGATTCAAACTATACATTAGCACAGGGACAGTGTAAGCGATTCACACTATACATTAGCACAGTGAACGTATCGGTGATTCACACTTCACATTAGAAAAGTGACAGTGTCAGCGATTCACACTACTCATTAACACAGTGACAGTGTTAGCGATTTAAAGTGTACATCAGCACAGTGACAGCATCAGTGATTCAAACTATACATGAGCACAGTGACAATGACAGCGATTCACACGATACTTTAGCACAGTGACAGTGTCAGCGATTCACACTACACATTAGCACAGTGACAATGTTAGCGATTCAAACTGCACATCAGCACAGTGACAATATCAGCAATTCACACTGTACATGAGCACAATGACAATGACAGCGATTCACACGACACATTACTACAGTGACGGTGTCAGTAATTCACACTATACATTACCACAGTGACAGTGTCAGTGATTCTCACTATACATTTGCAAAGTGACAGTATCAGTGATTCACACTGTACATTAGCAGAGTGACAGTATCAGCGATTCACACGGTACATTAGCACAGTGCCAGTGTCAGCGATTCACACTGTACATTAGCACAGTGAGAGTATCAGTGATTCACACTGTACATTAGCACAGTGACAGTATCAGTGATTCACACTATACATTAGCACAGTGAAAGTGTCAGTGATTCACACTATACATTAGCACAGTGACAGTGTCAGTGATTCACACTATACATTAGCAAAGTGACAGTGTCAGTGATTCACACTGTACATTAGCAGAGTGACAGTATATGCGAATCACATGGTACATTAGCACGGTGACAGTGTCAGCGATTCACACTATACATTAGCACAGTGACAGTGTCAGTGATTCACACTATACATTAGCACAATGACAGTGTCAGTGATTCACACTATACATTAGCACAGTGACAGTGTCAGCGATTCACACTATACATTAGCACAGTGACAGTGTCAGTGATTCACACTATACATTACCACAGTGACAGTGTCAGTGATTCACACTATACATTAGCAAAGTGACAGTGTCAGTGATTCATACTGGACATTAGCAGAGTGTCAGTATCAGCGATTCACACGGTACATTAGCACAGTGACAGTGTCAGCGATTCACACTATACATTAGCACAGTGACAGTATCAGCGATTCACACTATACATTAGCACAGTGACAGTATCAGTGATTCACACTATACATTACCACAGTGACAGTGTCAGTGATTCACACTAATTATTAGCAAAGTGACAGTGTCAGTGATTCACACTATACATTAGCAGAGTGACAGTATCAGCGATTCACACTATACATTAGCAGAGTGAGAGTGTCAGTGATTCACACTATACATTAACTGAGTGACAGTGTCTGTGATTCACACTATTCACTTGCAGAGTGATAGTGTCAGTGATTCACACTATACATTAGCACATTGACAGTGTCAGTGATTCACACTATACATTAGCAGAGTGCCTGTATCAGTGATTCACACTATACATTAGCAGAGTGACAGTGTCAGCGATTCACACTATACATTAGCACAGTGACAGTGTCAGTGATTAACACTATACATTAGCACAGTGACAGTATCAGTGATTTAAACTAAAGATTAGCACAGTGACAGTGTCAGTGATTCACGCTACACATCAGCACAGTGACAGTGTCAGCGATTCACACTATACATTAGCACAGTGACAGTGTCAGTGATTAACACTATACTTTTGCACAGTGACAGGATCAGTGATTCACACTGTACATTAGCACAGTGACAGTATCAGTGATTCACACTATACATTAGCACAGTGAAAGTGTCAGTGATTCACACTATACATTGGCACAGTGACAGTGTCAGTGATTCACACTATGCATTAGCAAAGTGACAGTGTTAGTGATTCACACTGTACGTTAGCAGAGTGACAGTATATGCGAATCTCACGGTACATTAGCACAGTGACAGTATCAGAGATTCACACTATACATTAGCACGGTGAGAGTATCAGAGATTCACACTATACATTAGCAAAGTGACAGTGCCAGTGATTCAAATTATACATTAGCACAGTGACCGTATCAGAGATTCACACTATTCATTAGCACAGTGTATGTGTCAACGATTCACACTATACATTAGCAGAGTGACAGTGTCAGTGATTCACACTATACATTCGCACTGTGACAGTATTAACGATTCAAACTATACATTAGCACAGGGACAGTGTAAGCGATTCACACTATACATTAGCACAGTGAACGTATCGGTGATTCACACTTCACATTAGAAAAGTGACAGTGTCAGCGATTCACACTACTCATTAACACAGTGACAGTGTTAGCGATTTAAAGTGTACATCAGCACAGTGACAGTATCAGTGATTCAAACTATACATGAGCACAGTGACAATGACAGCGATTCACACGATACTTTAGCACAGTGACAGTGTCAGCGATTCACACTACACATTAGCACAGTGACAATGTTAGCGATTCAAACTGCACATCAGCACAGTGACAATATCAGCAATTCACACTGTACATGAGCACAATGACAATGACAGCGATTCACACGATACATTAGTACAGTGACGGTGTCAGTAATTCACACTATACATTACCACAGTGACAGTGTCAGTGATTCACACTATACATTACCACAGTGACAGTGTCAGTGATTCACACTAATTATTAGCAAAGTGACAGTGTCAGTGATTCACACTATACATTAGCAGAGTGACAGTATCAGCGATTCACACTATACATTAGCAGAGTGAGAGTGTCAGTGATTCACACTATACATTAACTGAGTGACAGTGTCTGTGATTCACACTATTCACTTGCAGAGTGATAGTGTCAGTGATTCACACTATACATTAGCACATTGACAGTGTCAGTGATTCACACTATACATTAGCAGAGTGCCTGTATCAGTGATTCACACTATACATTAGCAGAGTGACAGTGTCAGCGATTCACACTATACATTAGCACAGTGACAGTGTCAGTGATTAACACTATACATTAGCACAGTGACAGTATCAGTGATTTAAACTAAAGATTAGCACAGTGACAGTGTCAGTGATTCACGCTACACATCAGCACAGTGACAGTGTCAGCGATTCACACTATACATTAGCACAGTGACAGTGTCAGTGATTAACACTATACATTTGCACAGTGACAGGATCAGTGATTCACACTGTACATTAGCACAGTGACAGTATCAGTGATTCACACTATACATTAGCACAGTGAAAGTGTCAGTGATTCACACTATACATTGGCACAGTGACAGTGTCAGTGATTCACACTATGCATTAGCAAAGTGACAGTGTTAGTGATTCACACTGTACGTTAGCAGAGTGACAGTATATGCGAATCTCACGGTACATTAGCACAGTGACAGTATCAGAGATTCACACTATACATTAGCACGGTGAGAGTATCAGAGATTCACACTATACATTAGCAAAGTGACAGTGCCAGTGATTCAAATTATAAATTAGCACAGTGACCGTATCAGAGATTCACACTATTCATTAGCACAGTGTATGTGTCAACGATTCACACTATACATTAGCAGAGTGACAGTGTCAGTGATTCACACTATACATTCGCACTGTGACAGTATTAACGATTCAAACTATACATTAGCACAGGGACAGTGTAAGCGATTCACACTATACATTAGCACAGTGAACGTATCGGTGATTCACACTTCACATTAGAAAAGTGACAGTGTCAGCGATTCACACTACTCATTAACACAGTGACAGTGTTAGCGATTTAAAGTGTACATCAGCACAGTGACAGTATCAGTGATTCAAACTATACATGAGCACAGTGACAATGACAGCGATTCACACGATACTTTAGCACAGTGACAGTGTCAGCGATTCACACTACACATTAGCACAGTGACAATGTTAGCGATTCAAACTGCACATCAGCACAGTGACAATATCAGCAATTCACACTGTACATGAGCACAATGACAATGACAGCGATTCACACGATACATTAGTACAGTGACGGTGTCAGTAATTCACACTATACATTACCACAGTGACAGTGTCAGTGATTCACACTATACATTTGCAAAGTGACAGTATCAGTGATTCACACTGTACATTAGCAGAGTGACAGTATCAGCGATTCACACGGTACATTAGCACAGTGCCAGTGTCAGCGATTCACACTGTACATTAGCACAGTGAGAGTATCAGTGATTCACACTGTACATTAGCACAGTGACAGTATCAGTGATTCACACTATACATTAGCACAGTGAAAGTGTCAGTGATTCACACTATACATTAGCACAGTGACAGTGTCAGTGATTCACACTATACATTAGCAAAGTGACAGTGTCAGTGATTCACACTGTACATTAGCAGAGTGACAGTATATGCGAATCACATGGTACATTAGCACGGTCACAGTGTCAGCGATTCACACTATACATTAGCACAGTGACAGTGTCAGTGATTCACACTATACATTAGCACAGTGACAGTGTCAGTGATTCACACTATACATTAGCACAGTGACAGTGTCAGCGATTCACACTATACATTAGCACAGTGACAGTGTCAGTGATTCACACTATACATTACCACAGTGACAGTGTCAGTGATTCACACTATACATTAGCAAAGTGACAGTGTCAGTGATTCATACTGGACATTAGCAGAGTGTCAGTATCAGCGATTCACACGGTACATTAGCACAGTGACAGTGTCAGCGATTCACACTATACATTAGCACAGTGACAGTATCAGCGATTCACACTATACATTAGCACAGTGACAGTATCAGTGATTCACACTATACATTACCACAGTGACAGTGTCAGTGATTCACACTATATATTAGCAAAGTGACAGTGTCAGTGATTCACACTATACATTAGCAGAGTGACAGTATCAGCGATTCACACTATACATTAGCAGAGTGAGAGTGTCAGTGATTCACACTATACATTAACTGAGTGACAGTGTCTGTGATTCACACTATTCACTTGCAGAGTGATAGTGTCAGTGATTCACACTATACATTAGCACATTGACAGTGTCAGTGATTCACACTATACATTAGCAGAGTGCCTGTATCAGTGATTCACACTATACATTAGCAGAGTGACAGTGTCAGTGATGCACACTATACATTAGCACATTGACAGTGTCAGTGATTCACACTATACATTAGCAGAGTGTCTGTATCAGTGATTCACACTACACATTCGCACAGTGACAGTGTCAGTGACTCACACTGTACATTAGCAGTGACAGTGTCAGTGATTCACACTATACATTAACAGAGTGACCGTATCAGTTATTCACACTATACATTCGCACTGTGACAGCATTAGCGATTCACACTACACATTAGCACAGTGACAGTGTTAGCAATTCAAACTGTACATCAGCACGTTGACAGTATCAGCGATTCACACTATACATGAGCACAGTGACAATGACTGCGATTCACACGATACATTAGCACGTTGACAGTGTCAGTGATTCACACTATACATTAGCACAGTGACAGTGTCAGTGATTCAAACTATTCATTTGCAGAGTGACACTGTCAGTGATTCACCCTATACATTAGCACAGTGACAGTATCAGTCATTCACACTGTACATTAGCACAGTTACATTGTCAGTGATTCACACTATACTTTAGCACAGTGACAGTATCAGAGATTCACACTATACATTAGCACGGTGAGAGTATCAGAGATTCACACTATACATTAGCAAAGTGACAGTGCCAGTGATTCAAATTATACATTAGCACAGTGACCGTATCAGAGATTCACACTATTCATTAGCACAGTGTATGTGTCAGCGATTCACACTATACATTAGCAGAGTGACAGTGTCAGTGATTCAGACTATACATTCGCACTGTGACAGTATTAACGATTCAAACTATACATTAGCACAGGGACAGTGTAAGCGATTCACACTATACATTAGCACAGTGACCGTATCGGTGATTCACACTTCACATTAGAAAAGTGACAGTGTCAGCGATTCACACTACTCATTAGCACAGTGACAGTGTTAGCGATTTAAAGTGTACATCAGCACAGTGACAGTATCAGTGATTCAAACTATACATGAGCACAGTGACAATGACAGCGATTCACACGATACTTTAGCACAGTGACAGTGTCAGCGATTCACACTACACATTAGCACAGTGACAATGTTAGCGATTCAAACTGCACATCAGCACAGTGACAATATCAGCAATTCACACTGTACATGAGCACAATGACAATGACAGCGATTCACACGATACATTAGTACAGTGACGGTGTCAGTAATTCACACTATACATTACCACAGTGACAGTGTCAGTGATTCACACTATACATTTGCAAAGTGACAGTGTCAGTGATTCACACAGTACATTAGCACAGTGCCAGTGTCAGCGATTCACACTGTACATTAGCACAGTGAGAGTATCAGCGATTCACACTTTACATTAGCAGAGTGACAGTATTAGAGATTCACACTATACATTAGCACAGTCACAATTTCAGTGATTCACTCTATACATTAACAGAGTGTCTGTGTCAGTGGTTCACACTACACATTAGCAGAGTGACAGTGTCAGTGATTCACACTATACATTACCAGAGTGACAGTGTCAGTGATTTACACTATACATTAGCAGGGTGACAGTATCAGTGATTCACACTATACATTCGCAGAGTGACAGTATCAGACAGTCACACTATACATTAGCACAGTGACAGTGTCAGTAATTCACACAATACATTAACAGAGTGGCAGTGTCAGCGATTCACACTACACATTAGCACAGTGACAGTGTTAGCTATTCAAACTGTACATCAGCACGTTGACAGTATCAACGATTCACACTATACATGAACACAGTGACAATGACAGCGATTCACACGATACATTAGCACAGTGACAGTGTCAGCTATTCACACTATACATTAGCACAGTGACAGTGTCAGCTATTCACACTATACATTAGCACAGTGACAGTGTCAGTGATTCAAACTATTCATTTGCAGAGTGATAGTGTCAGTGTTTCACAGTGTACATTAGCAGAGTGACAGTGTCAGTGATTCACACTATACATTAGCAGAGTGAAAGTATCAGCGATTCACACTATACATTAGCACACTGACACTGTCAGTGATACACTCTATACATTAGCACAGTGACAGTGTCAGCGATTCACACTACACATTAGCACAGTGACAATGTTAGCGATTCAAACTGCACATCAGCACAGTGACAATATCAGCAATTCACACTGTACATGAGCACAATGACAATGACAGCGATTCACACGATACATTAGTACAGTGACGGTGTCAGTAATTCACACTATACATTACCACAGTGACAGTGTCAGTGATTCACACTATACATTTGCAAAGTGACAGTGTCAGTGATTCACACTGTACATTAGCAGAGTGATAGTATCAGCGATTCACATGGTACATTAGCACAGTGCCAGTGTCAGCGATTCACACTGTACATTAGCACAGTGAGAGTATCAGCGATTCACACTTTACATTAGCAGAGTGACAGTATTAGAGATTCACACTATACATTAGCACAACACAGTTTCAGTGATTCACTCCATACATTAACAGAGTGTCAGTGTCAGTGGTTCACACTACACATTAGCAGAGTGACAGTGTCAGTAATTCACACTATACATTACCAGAGTGACAGTGTCAGTGATTTACACTATACATTAGCAGGGTGACAGTATCAGTGATTCACACTATACATTCGCAGAGTGACAGTATCAGACAGTCACACTATACATTAGCACAGTGACAGTGTCAGTAATTCACACAATACATTAACAGAGTGGCAGTGTCAGCGATTCACACTACACATTAGCACAGTGACAGTGTTAGCGATTCAAACTGTACATCAGCACGTTGACAGTATCAACGATTCACACTATACATGAACACAGTGACAATGACAGCGATTCACACGATACATTAGCACAGTGACAGTGTCAGTGATTCACACTATACATTACCACAGTGACAGTGTCAGTGATTCACACTATACATTAGCAAAGTGACAGTGTCAGTGATTCATACTGGACATTAGCAGAGTGTCAGTATCAGCGATTCACACGGTACATTAGCACAGTGACAGTGTCAGCGATTCACACTATACATTAGCACAGTGACAGTATCAGCGATTCACACTATACATTAGCACAGTGACAGTATCAGTGATTCACACTATACATTACCACAGTGACAGTGTCAGTGATTCACACTATATATTAGCAAAGTGACAGTGTCAGTGATTCACACTATACATTAGCAGAGTGACAGTATCAGCGATTCACACCATACATTAGCAGAGTGAGAGTGTCAGTGATTCACACTATACATTAACTGAGTGACAGTGTCTGTGATTCACACTATTCACTTGCAGAGTGATAGTGTCAGTGATTCACACTATACATTAGCACATTGACAGTGTCAGTGATTCACACTATACATTAGCAGAGTGCCTGTATCAGTGATTCACACTATACATTAGCAGAGTGACAGTGTCAGTGATGCACACTATACATTAGCACATTGACAGTGTCAGTGATTCACACTATACATTAGCAGAGTGTCTGTATCAGTGATTCACACTACACATTCGCACAGTGACAGTGTCAGTGACTCACACTGTACATTAGCAGTGACAGTGTCAGTGATTCACACTATACATTAACAGAGTGACCGTATCAGTTATTCACACTATACATTCGCACTGTGACAGCATTAGCGATTCACACTACACATTAGCACAGTGACAGTGTTAGCAATTCAAACTGTACATCAGCACGTTGACAGTATCAGCGATTCACACTATACATGAGCACAGTGACAATGACTGCGATTCACACGATACATTAGCACGTTGACAGTGCCAGTGATTCACACTATACATTAGCACAGTGACAGTGTCAGTGATTCAAACTATTCATTTGCAGAGTGACACTGTCAGTGATTCACCCTATACATTAGCACAGTGACAGTATCAGTCATTCACACTGTACATTAGCACAGTTACATTGTCAGTGATTCACACTATACTTCAGCACAGTGACAGTATCAGAGATTCACACTATACATTAGCACGGTGAGAGTATCAGAGATTCACACTATACATTAGCAAAGTGACAGTGCCAGTGATTCAAATTATACATTAGCACAGTGACCGTATCAGAGATTCACACTATTCATTAGCACAGTGTATGTGTCAGCGATTCACACTATACATTAGCAGAGTGACAGTGTCAGTGATTCAGACTATACATTCGCACTGTGACAGTATTAACGATTCAAACTATACATTAGCACAGGGACAGTGTAAGCGATTCACACTATACATTAGCACAGTGACCGTATCGGTGATTCACACTTCACATTAGAAAAGTGACAGTGTCAGCGATTCACACTACTCATTAGCACAGTGACAGTGTTAGCGATTTAAAGTGTACATCAGCACAGTGACAGTATCAGTGATTCAAACTATACATGAGCACAGTGACAATGACAGCGATTCACACGATACTTTAGCACAGTGACAGTGTCAGCGATTCACACTACACATTAGCACAGTGACAATGTTAGCGATTCAAACTGCACATCAGCACAGTGACAATATCAGCAATTCACACTGTACATGAGCACAATGACAATGACAGCGATTCACACGATACATTAGTACAGTGACGGTGTCAGTAATTCACACTATACATTACCACAGTGACAGTGTCAGTGATTCACACTATACATTTGCAAAGTGACAGTGTCAGTGATTCACACAGTACATTAGCACAGCGCCAGTGTCAGCGATTCACACTGTACATTAGCACAGTGAGAGTATCAGCGATTCACACTTTACATTAGCAGAGTGACAGTATTAGAGATTCACACTATACATTAGCACAGTCACAATTTCAGTGATTCACTCTATACATTAACAGAGTGTCTGTGTCAGTGGTTCACACTACACATTAGCAGAGTGACAGTGTCAGTGATTCACACTATACATTACCAGAGTGACAGTGTCAGTGATTTACACTATACATTAGCAGGGTGACAGTATCAGTGATTCACACTATACATTCGCAGAGTGACAGTATCAGAGATTCACACTATACATTAGCACAGTGACAGTGTCAGTAATTCACACAATACATTAACAGAGTGGCAGTGTCAGCGATTCACACTACACATTAGCACAGTGACAGTGTTAGCTATTCAAACTGTACATCAGCACGTTGACAGTATCAACGATTCACACTATACATGAACACAGTGACAATGACAGCGATTCACATGATACATTAGCACAGTGACAGTGTCAGCTATTCACACTATACATTAGCACAGTGACAGTGTCAGCTATTCACACTATACATTAGCACAGTGACAGTGTCAGTGATTCAAACTATTCATTTGCAGAGTGATAGTGTCAGTGTTTCACAGTGTACATTAGCAGAGTGACAGTGTCAGTGATTCACACTATACATTAGCAGAGTGAAAGTATCAGCGATTCACACTATACATTAGCACACTGACACTGTCAGTGATACACTCTATACATTAGCACAGTGACAGTGTCAGCGATTCACACTACACATTTGCACAGTGACATGTTAGCGATTCAAACTGCACATCAGCACAGTGACAATATCAGCAATTCACACTGTACATGAGCACAATGACAATGACAGCGATTCACACGATACATTAGTACAGTGACGGTGTCAGTAATTCACACTATACATTACCACAGTGACAGTGTCAGTGATTCACACTATACATTTGCAAAGTGACAGTGTCAGTGATTCACACTGTACATTAGCAGAGTGATAGTATCAGCGATTCACATGGTACATTAGCACAGTGCCAGTGTCAGCGATTCACACTGTACATTAGCACAGTGAGAGTATCAGCGATTCACACTTTACATTAGCAGAGTGACAGTATTAGAGATTCACACTATACATTAGCACAGTCACAGTTTCAGTGATTCACTCTATACATTAACAGAGTGTCAGTGTCAGTGGTTCACACTACACATTAGCAGAGTGACAGTGTCAGTGATTCACACTATACATTACCAGAGTGACAGTGTCAGTGATTTACACTATACATTAGCAGGGTGACAGTCTCAGTGATTCACACTATACATTCGCAGAGTGACAGTATCAGACAGTCACACTATACATTAGCACAGTGACAGTGTCAGTAATTCACACAATACATTAACAGAGTGGCAGTGTCAGCGATTCACACTACACATTAGCACAGTGACAGTGTTAGCGATTCAAACTGTACATCAGCACGTTGACAGTATCAACGATTCACACTATACATGAACACAGTGACAATGACAGCGATTCACACGATACATTAGCACAGTGACAGTGTCAGCTATTCACACTATACATTAGCACAGTGACAGTGTCAGCTATTCACACTATACATTAGCACAGTGACAGTGTCAGTGATTCAAACTATTCATTTGCAGAGTGATAGTGTCAGTGTTTCACACTCTACATTAGCAGAGTGAAAGTATCAGCGATTCACACTATACATTAGCACACTGACTCTGTCAGTGATACACTCTATACATTAGCACAGTGACAGTATCTGTGATTCACACTGTACATTAGCAGAGTGACAGTATCAGTGATTCACACTATACATTCGCAGAATGACTGTATCAGAAATTCACACTATACATTAGCACAGTGACAGTGTCAGTAATTCACACTATACATTAAAAGAGTGTCAGTGTCAGTGATTCACACTTTACATTAGCACAGTTACATTGTCAGTGATTCCCACTACACATTAGCACAGTGACAGTATCAGAGATTCACACTATACGTTAGCAAAATGACAGTGCCAGTTATCAAATTATGCGTTAGCACAGTGACAGTATCACAGATTCACACTATACATTAGCACAGTGTCAGTGATTCACACTGCACATTAGTACAGTGGCAGTACCAGCGATTCACACTATACATTAGCACAGTGACAGTGTCAGCGGTTCACACTGGACATTAGCACAGTGACAGTGTCAATTATTCAAACTATACATTAGCACAGTGACAGTGTCAGTAAATCACTCTATACATTTGCACAGTGACAGTATCAGCGATTCACACTATTCATTAGCAGAGTGACAGTGTCAGTGATTCACACTATACATTAGCAGAGTGACAGTGTCAGTGATTCACACTATACATTAGCAGGGTGACAGTATCAGTGATTCACACTATACATTAGTACAGTGAGAGTATCATCGATTCACACTTTACATTAGCAGAGTGACTGTATCAGTGATTCACACTATACATTCGCAGAGTGACAGTATTAGAGATTCACACTATACATTAGCACAGTGACAGTGTCAGTAATTCACACTATACATTAACAGAGTGGCAGTGTCAGCGATTCACATTATACATTAGCAGAGTGACAGTGTCAGTGATTCACACTATACATTAGCACATTGACAGTGTCAGTGATTCACACTGTACATTAGCACAGTGACAGTGTCAGTAAATCACACTATACATTAGCACAGTGATCGTATCAGTGATTCACACTATTCATTAGCACAGTGACAGTGTCAGTGATACACACTATACATTAGCACAGTGACAGTATCAGCGATTGACACTATACTTTAGCAGAGTGACAGTATCAGCGATTCACACTATACATTAGCAGAGTGACAGTATCAGTGATTCACACTATACATTAGCAGAGTGACAGTGTCAGTGATTCACACTATACATTAGCACAGTGACAGTGTCAGTGATTCACATTATACATTAGCACAGTGACAGTATCAGTGATTCACACTATACATTAGCAGAGTGACAGTATCAGAAATTCACACTATACATTAACAGAGTGGCAGTGTCAGTGATTCGTACTATACATTAGCAGAGTGACAGTGTCAGTGATTAACACTGTACATTAGCACAGTTACATTGTCAGTGATTCCCACTATACATTAGCACAGAGACAGTATCTGCGATTCACACTATCCATAAGCACGGTGACAGTGTCAGTGATTCACACTACACATTAGCACAGTGACAGTGTCAGTGATTCACACTATACATTAGCAGAGTGCCTGTATCAGGGATTCACACTATACATGAGCACAGTGACAATGACAGCGATTCACACGATACATTAGCACAGTGACAGTGTCAGCTATTCACACTATACATTAGCACAGTGACAGTGTCAGCTATTCACACTATACATTAGCACAGTGACAGTGTCAGTGATTCAAACTATTCATTTGCAGAGTGATAGTGTCAGTAATTCACACTGTACATTAGCAGAGTGACAGTATCAGTGATTCAAACGATACATTAGCAAAAGTGACAGTGTCATTGATTCACACTGTACATTAGCACAGTGACAGTATCATTGATTCACAATATACATTAGCACAGTGACAGTTTCAGTGATTCACACTATACATTAGCACAGTGATAGTGTCAGCGATTCACACTATACATTACCACAGTGACAGTGTCAGCGATTCACACTATATATTAGCACAGTCACAGTGTCAGCGATTCACACTATACATTAGCACAGTGACAGTATCAGTGATTCACACTTTACATTAGCAGAGTGACAGTATCAGAAATTCACACTATACATTAACAGAGTGGCAGTGTCAGTGATTCGTACTATACATTAGCAGAGTGACAGTGTCAGTGATTCACACTGTACATTAGCACAGTTACATTGTCAGTGATTCCCACGACACATTAGTACAGTGACAGTATCAGAGATTCACACTATACATTAGCAAAATGACAGTGCCAGTGATTCAAATTATACGTTAGCACAGTGACCGTATCAGAGATTCACACTATACATTAGCACAGTGACAGTATCAGTGATTCAAACTATACATTAGCACAGTGACAGTGTCGGTAAATCACTCTATACATTTGCACAGTGACAGTATCAGCGATTCACACTATACATTAGTACAGTGACAGTGTCAGTGATTCACACTTTACATTCGCACTGTGACAGTGCCAGTGATTCACACTATACATTAGCACAGTGACAGTGTAAGCGATTCACACTATACATTAGCACAGTAACCGTATCGGTGCTTCACACTACACATTAGCACAGTGACAGTGTCAGCGATTCACACTACACATTAGCACAGTGACAGTGTTAACGATTTATACTGTACATCATCACAGTGACAGTATCAGTGATTCACACTATACATGAGCACAGTGACAATGACAGCGATTCACATGATACATTAGCACAGTGACAGTGTCAGCGATTCACACTACACATTAGCAAAGTGACAATGTTAGCGATTCAAACTGTACATCAGCACAGTGACAGTATCAGCTATTCACACTATACATTAGCAGAGTGACAGTGTCAGTGATTCACACTATACATTAGCACAGTGACAGTGTCAGTGATTCACATTATACATTAGCACAGTGACAGTATCAGTGATTCACACTATACATTAGCAGAGTGACAGTATCAGAAATTCACACTATACATTAACAGAGTGGCAGTGTCAGTGATTCGTACTATACATTAGCAGAGTGACAGTGTCAGTGATTAACACTGTACATTAGCACAGTTACATTGTCAGTGATTCCCACTATACATTAGCACAGAGACAGTATCTGCGATTCACACTATCCATAAGCACAGTGACAGTGTCAGTGATTCACACTACACATTAGCACAGTGACAGTGTCAGTGATTCACACTATACATTAGCAGAGTGCCTGTATCAGGGATTCACACTATACATGAGCACAGTGACAATGACAGCGATTCACACGATACATTAGCACAGTGACAGTGTCAGCTATTCACACTATACATTAGCACAGTGACAGTGTCAGCTATTCACACTATACATTAGCACAGTGACAGTGTCAGTGATTCAAACTATTCATTTGCAGAGTGATAGTGTCAGTAATTCACACTGTACATTAGCAGAGTGACAGTATCAGTGATTGAAACGATACATTAGCAAAAGTGACAGTGTCATTGATTCACACTGTACATTAGCACAGTGACAGTATCATTGATTCACAATATACATTAGCACAGTGACAGTTTCAGTGATTCACACTATACATTAGCACAGTGATAGTGTCAGCGATTCACACTATACATTACCACAGTGACAGTGTCAGCGATTCACACTATATATTAGCACAGTCACAGTGTCAGCGATTCACACTATACATTAGCACAGTGACAGTTTCAGTGATTCACACTTTACATTAGCAGAGTGACAGTATCAGAAATTCACACTATACATTAACAGAGTGGCAGTGTCAGTGATTCGTACTATACATTAGCAGAGTGACAGTGTCAGTGATTCACACTGTACATTAGCACAGTTACATTGTCAGTGATTCCCACGACACATTAGTACAGTGACAGTATCAGAGATTCACACTATACATTAGCAAAATGACAGTGCCAGTGATTCAAATTATACGTTAGCACAGTGACCGTATCAGAGATTCACACTATACATTAGCACAGTGACAGTATCAGTGATTCAAACTATACATTAGCACAGTGACAGTGTCGGTAAATCACTCTATACATTTGCACAGTGACAGTATCAGCGATTCACACTATACATTAGTACAGTGACAGTGTCAGTGATTCACACTATACATTCGCACTGTGACAGTGCCAGTGATTCACACTATACATTAGCACAGTGACAGTGTAAGCGATTCACACTATACATTAGCACAGTAACCGTATCGGTGCTTCACACTACACATTAGCACAGTGACAGTGTCAGCGATTCACACTACACATTAGCACAGTGACAGTGTTAACGATTTATACTGTACATCATCACAGTGACAGTATCAGTGATTCACACTATACATGAGCACAGTGACAATGACAGCGATTCACATGATACATTAGCACAGTGACAGTGTCAGCGATTCACACTACACATTAGCAAAGTGACAATGTTAGCGATTCAAACTGTACATCAGCACAGTGACAGTATCAGCTATTCACACTATACATTAGCAGAGTGACAGTATCAGTGATTCACACTATACATTACCACAGTGACAGTGTCAGTGATTCACACTGTACATTAGCAAAGTGACAGTGTCAGTGATTCACACTATACATTAGCAGAGTGACAGTATCAGCGATTCACACGGTACATTAGCACAATGACAGTATCTGCGATTCACACTATCCATTAGCACAGTGACAGTGTCAGTGATTCACACTACACATTAGCACAGTGACAGTGTCAGTGATTCACACTATACATTAGCAGAGTGCCTGTATCAGTGATTCACACTATACATTAGCACAGTGACAGTATCAGTGATTCACACTGTACATTAGCACAGTTGCATTGTCAGTGATTCCTACTACACATTAGTACAGTGACAGTATCAGAGATTCACACTGTACATTAGCACAGTGACAGTGTCAGTAAATCACACTATACATTAGCACAGTGATCGTATCAGTGATTCACACTATTCATCACCACAGTGACAGTGTCAGTGATACACACTATACATTAGCACAGTGACAGTATCAGAGATTCACACTATTCATTAGCACAGTGACAGTGTCAGTGATACACACTATACATTAGCACAGTGACAGTATCAGCGATTCACACTATACTTTAGCAGAGTGACAGTATCAGCGATTCACACTATACATTAGCAGAGTGACAGCATCAGTGATTCACACTATACATTACCACAGTGACAGTGTCAGCGATTCACACTATACATTAGCACAGTCACAGTGTCAGCGATTCACACTATGCATTAGCACAGTGACAGTTTCAGTGATTCACACTATACATTAGCACAGTGACAGTGTCAGTGATTCACACTATACATTTGCACAGTGACAGTATCAGCGATTCATACTGTACATTAGCAGAGTGACAGCATCAGTGATTCACAGTGTGCATTAGCACAGTGACAGTGTCAGAGATTCACATTAGACATTAACACAGTGACAGTGTCAGTGATTCACTTTATACATTATCAGAGTGATAGTGTCAGTGATTCACACCATACATTATCAGAGTGACAGTGTCAGTTATTCACGCTGTGCATTAGCACAGTGACAGTGTCAGAGATTTACCTTATACATTAGCACAGTGACAGTGTCAGTGATTCACATTATACATTAGCACAGTGAAAGTATCAGTGATTCACACTATGTATTAGCACATTGACAGTATCAGTGAATCACACTATACATTATCAGAGTGACAGTGTCAGTGATTCACACTATACATTAGCAGAGTGACAGTGTCAGTGATTCACACTGTACATTAGCACAGTGACAGTGTCAGTGATTCTCACTGTGCATTAGCACAGTGACAGTGCCAGAGATTCACACTATTCATTAGCACATTGACAGTATCAGCGATTCACACTATTCATTAGCACAGTGACAGTATCAGTGATTCACACTATATATTAGCACAGTGACAGTATCAGTGATTCACACTATTCATTAGTACAGTGACAGTGTCAGTGATACACACTATACATTAGCACAGTGACAGTATCATTGATTCACACTATATATTAGCACATTGACAGTATCAGTGAATCACACTATACATTATCAGAGTGACAGTATCAGCGATTCACACGGTACATTAGCACAGTGCCAGTGTCAGCGATTCACACTGTACATTAGCACAGTAACAGTATCTGCGATTCACACTATCCATTAGCACAGTGACAGTGTCAGCGATTCACACTATACATTAGCACAGTGATAGTATCAGCGATTCACACTATACATTAGCACAGTGACAGTATCAGTGATTCACACTATACATTACCACAGTGACAGTGTCAGTGATTCACACTTTACATTAGCAAAGTGACAGTGTCAGTGATTCACACTATACATTAGCACAGTGACAGTGTCAGTGAATCACACTATACATTAGCACAGTGACAGTGTCAGTGATTCACACTGTACATTTGCACAGTGACAGTATCAGCGATTCACACTATACATTAGCACAGTGACAGTATCAGCGATTCACACTGTACATTAGCAGAGTGACAGTATCAGTGATTCACACTATACATTAGCACAGTGACAGTATCAGAGATTCACACGATACATTAGCAGAGTGACAGTGTCAGTGATTCACACTATACATTAGCTGAGTGACAGTGTCAGTGATTCACACTATACATTAGCACAGTGACAGTGTCAGTGAATCACACTATACATTAGCACAGTGACAGTGTCAGTGATTCACACTGTACATTTGCACAGTGACAGTATCAGCGATTCACGCTATACATTAGCACAGTGACAGTATCAGCGATTCACACTGTACATTAGCAGAGTGACAGTATCAGTGATTCACACTATACATTAGCACAGTGACAGTATCAGAGATTCACACGATACATTAGCACAGTGACAGTGTCAGTGATTCACACTATACATTAGCTGAGTGACAGTGTCAGTGATTCACACTATACATTAGCAGGGTGAGAGTGTCAGTGATTCACACTATACATTAACTGAGTGACAGTGTCTGTAATTCACACTACACATTAGCAGAGTGAAAGTGACAGTGATTCACACTATACCTTAGCAAAATGACCGTATCAGTGATTCACACTATACATTAGCACAGTGAGAGTATCAGCGATTCACACTTTCCATTAGCAGAGTGACAGTATCAGTGATTCACACTATTCATTAGCATAGTGACAGTGTCAGCGATTCACACTATACATTAGCACTGTGACAGTATTAGCGATTCACACTATACATTAGCACAGTGACAGTGTAAGCGATTCACACTATACATTAGCACAGTGACCGTATCGGTGATTCACACTACACATTAGCACAGTGACAGTGTCAGCGATTCACACTGTACATTAGCACAGTGTCAGTGTCAGTGATTCACACTGTACATTAGCGCAGTGAGAGTATCAGCGATTCACACTTTACATTAGCAGAGTGACCGTATTAGAGATTCACACTATACATGAGCACAGTGACAGTTTCAGTGATTCGCACTATACATTAACAGAGTGTCAGTGTCAGTGATTTACACTATAAATTCACAGAGTGACAGTATCAGAAATTCACACTATACATTAGAACAGTGACAGTGTCAGTAATTCACACAATACATTAACAGAGTGGCAGTGTCAGCGATTCACACTATATATTAGCAGAGTGCCTGTATCAGTGATTCACACTACACATTAGCACAGTGACAGTGTTAGCGATTCAAACTGTGCATCAGCACGTTGACAGTATCAGCGATTCACACTATACATGAACACAGTGACAATGACAGCGATTCACATGATACATTAGCACAGTGACAGTGTCAGTGATTCACACTATACATTAGCAGAGTGACAGTGTCAGTGATTCACACTATACATTAGCACAGTGAGAGTATCAGCGATTCACACTTTACATGAGCAGAGTGACAGTATCAGCGATTCACACTGTACATTCGCAGAGTGACAGTATCAGAGATTCACACTATACATTAGCACAGTGACAGTGTCAGTAATTCACACTATACATTAACAGAGTAGCAGTGTCAGCGATTCACACTATACATTAGCAGAGTGACAGTGTCAGTGATTCACACTATACATTAGCAGAGTGACAGTGTCAGTGATTCACACTATACATTAGCACATTGACAGTGTCAGTGATTCACACTATACATTAGCAGAGTGCCAGTATCAGTGATTCTCACTACACATTATCACAGTGACAGTGTCAGTGAATCACACTATACATTAACCGAGTGACAGTGTCAGTTATTCACACTATACATTCGCACAGTGACAGTGTTATCGATTCAAACTGTACATCAGCACGTTGACAGTATCAGCGATTCACACCATACATGAGCACAGTGACAGTGTCAGCTATTCACACTATACATTAGCACAGTGACAGTGTCAGCTATTCACACTATACATTAGCACAGTGACAGTGTCAGCTATTCACACTATACATTAGCACAGTGACAGTGTCAGTGATTCACACTATACATTAGCAGAGTGAAAGTATCAGCGATTCACACTATACATTAGCAAAGTGACACTGTCAGTGATTCACTTGATACATTAGCAGAGTGACAGTGTCAGTGATTCACACTATACATTAGCACAGTGACAGTATCAGCGATTCACACTGTACATTAGCAGAGTGACAGTATCAGTGATTCACACTATACATTAGCACAGTGACAGTATCAGAGATTCACACGATACATTAGCACAGTGACAGTGTCAGTGATTCACACTATACATTAGCTGAGTGACAGTGTCAGTGATTCACACTATACATTAGCACAGTGACAGTGTCAGTGAATCACACTATACATTAGCACAGTGACAGTGTCAGTGAATCACACTATACATTAGCACAGTGACAGTGTCAGTGATTCACACTGTACATTTGCACAGTGACAGTATCAGCGATTCACGCTATACATTAGCACAGTGACAGTATCAGCGATTCACACTGTACATTAGCAGAGTGACAGTATCAGTGATTCACGCTATACATTAGCACAGTGACAGTATCAGAGATTCACACGATACATTAGCACAGTGACAGTGTCAGTGATTCACACTATACATTAGCTGAGTGACAGTGTCAGTGATTCACACTATACATTAGCAGGGTGAGAGTGTCAGTGATTCACACTATACATTAACTGAGTGACAGTGTCTGTAATTCACACTACACATTAGCAGAGTGAAAGTGACAGTGATTCACACTATACCTTAGCAAAATGACCGTATCAGTGATTCACACTATACATTAGCACAGTGAGAGTATCAGCGATTCACACTTTCCATTAGCAGAGTGACAGTATCAGTGATTCACACTATTCATTAGCATAGTGACAGTGTCAGCGATTCACACTATACATTAGCACTGTGACAGTATTAGCGATTCACTCTATACATTAGCACAGTGACAGTGTAAGCGATTCACACTATACATTAGCACAGTGACCGTATCGGTGATTCACACTACACATTAGCACAGTGACAGTGTCAGCGATTCACACTGTACATTAGCACAGTGTCAGTGTCAGTGATTCACACTGTACATTAGCGCAGTGAGAGTATCAGCGATTCACACTTTACATTAGCAGAGTGACCGTATTAGAGATTCACACTATACATGAGCACAGTGACAGTTTCAGTGATTCGCACTATACATTAACAGAGTGTCAGTGTCAGTGATTTACACTATAAATTCACAGAGTGACAGTATCAGAAATTCACACTATACATTAGAACAGTGACAGTGTCAGTAATTCACACAATACATTAACAGAGTGGCAGTGTCAGCGATTCACACTATATATTAGCAGAGTGCCTGTATCAGTGATTCACACTACACATTAGCACAGTGACAGTGTTAGCGATTCAAACTGTGCATCAGCACGTTGACAGTATCAGCGATTCACACTATACATGAACACAGTGACAATGACAGCGATTCACATGATACATTAGCACAGTGACAGTGTCAGTGATTCACACTATACATTAGCAGAGTGACAGTGTCAGTGATTCACACTATACATTAGCACAGTGAGAGTATCAGCGATTCACACTTTACATTAGCAGAGTGACAGTATCAGTGATTCACACTATACATTCGCAGAATGACTGTATCAGAAATTCACACTATACATTAACAGAGTGGCAGTGTCAGTGATTCGTACTATACATTAGCAGATTGACAGTGTCAGTGATTCACACTGTACGTTAGCACAGTTACATTGTCAGTGATTCCCACTACACATTAGCATAGTGACAGTATCAGAGATTCACACTATACATTAGCAAAATGACAGTGCCAGTGATTCAAATTATACGTTAGCACAGTGACCGTATCAGAGATTCACACTATGCATTAGCACAGTGACAGTGTCAGTAAATCACTCTATACATTTGCACAGTGACAGTATCAGCGATTCACACTATACATTAGCTCAGTGACAGTGTCAGTGATTCACACTATACATTAGTACAGTGACAGTATCAGTGATTCACACTATACATTAGCACAGTGACAGTATCAGTGATTCAAACTATACATTAGCACAGTGACAGTGTCAGTAAATCACTCTATACATTTGCACAGTGACAGTATCAGCGATTCACACTATACATTAGTACAGTGATAGTGTCAGTGATTCACACTATACATTCGCACTGTGACAGTGCCAGTGATTCACACTATACATTAGCACAGTGACAGTATCAGCGATTCACACTATACATTAGCACAGTTGCATTGTCAGTGATACCCACTACACATTAGCACACTGACAGTATCAGAGATTCACACTGTACAGTAGCACAGTGACATTGTCAGTAAATCACACTATACATTAGCACAGTGATCGTATCAGTGATTCACACTATTCATTAGCACAGTGACAGTGTCAGTGATTCACACTATACATTAGCAGAGTGACAGTGTCAGTGATACACACTATACATTAGCTCAGTGACAGTATCAGCGATTCACACTATACATTAGCACAGTTGCATTGTCAGTGATACCCACTACACATTAGCACACTGACAGTATCAGAGATTCACACTGTACAGTAGCACAGTGACATTGTCAGTAAATCACACTATACATTAGCACAGTGATCGTATCAGTGATTCACACTATTCATTAGCACAGTGACAGTGTCAGTGATTCACACTATACATTAGCAGAGTGACAGTGTCAGTGATACACACTATACATTAGCTCAGTGACAGTAACAGTGATTCACACTATACTTTAGCAGAGTGACAGTATCAGCGATTCACACTATACATTAGCAGAGTGACAGCATCAGTGATTCACACTATACATTAGCAGAGTGACAGTATCAGCGATTCACACTATACATTAGCACAGTTGCATTGTCAGTGATACCCACTACACATTAGCACACTGACAGTATCAGAGATTCACACTGTACATTAGCACAGTGACAGTGTCAGCTATTCACACTATACATTAGCACAGTGACAGTGTCAGCTATTCACACTATACATTAGCACAGTGACAGTGTCAGTGATTCAAACTATTCATTTGCAGAGTGATAGTGTCAGTGTTTCACAGTGTACATTAGCAGAGTGACAGTGTCAGTGATTCACACTATACATTAGCAGAGTGAAAGTATCAGCGATTCACACTATACATTAGCACACTGACACTGTCAGTGATACACTCTATACATTAGCACAGTGACAGTATCTGTGATTCACACTGTACATTAGCACAGTTACATTGTCAGTGATTCCCACTACACATTAGCACAATGACAATGTCAGTGATTCACACTATACATTAGCACAGTGAGAGTATCAGCGATTCACACTTTACATTAGCAGAGTGACAGTATCAGTGATTCACACTATACATTCGCAGAATGACTGTATCAGAAATTCACACTATACATTAGCACAGTGACAGTGTCAGTAATTCATACTATACATTAACAGAGTGACAGTGTCAGTGATTCACACTTTACATTAGTACAGTTACATTGTCAGTGATTCCCACTACACATTAGCACAGTGACAGTATCAGAGATTCACACTATACATTAGCAAAATGACAGTGCCAGTTATCAAATTATGCGTTAGCACAGTGACCGTATCACAGATTCACACTATACATTAGCACAGTGTCAGTGATTCACACTGCACATTAGTACAGTGGCAGTACCAGCGATTCACACTATACATTAGCACAGTGACAGTGTCAGCGGTTCACACTGGACATTAGCACAGTGACAGTGTCAATTATTCAAACTATACATTAGCACAGTGACAGTGTCAGTAAATCACTCTATACATTTGCACAGTGACAGTATCAGCGATTCACACTACACATTAGCAGAGTGACAGTGTCAGTGATTCACACTATACATTAGCAGAGTGACAGTGTCAGTGATTCACACTATACATTAGCAGGGTGACAGTATCAGTGATTCACACTATACATTAGCACAGTGAGAGTATCAGCGATTCACATTATACATTAGCAGAGTGACAGTGTCAGTGATTCACACTGTACATTAGCACAGTGACAGTGTCAGTAAATCACACTATACATTAGCACAGTGATCGTATCAGTGATTCACACTATTCATTAGCACAGTGACAGTGTCAGTGATACACACTATACATTAGCACAGTGACAGTATCAGCGATTCACACTATACTTTAGCAGAGTGACAGTATCAGCGATTCACACTATACATTAGCAGAGTGACTGCATCAGTGATTCACACTATACATTAGCAGAGTGACAGTGTCAGTGATTCACATTATACATTAGCACAGTGACAGTGTCAGTGATTCACATTATACATTAGCACAGTGACAGTATCAGTGATTCACACTATACATTAGCAGAGTGACAGTGTCAGCGATTCACACTATACATTAGCAAAAGTGACAGTGTCATTAATTCACACTATACATTAGCACAGTGAGAGTGTCAGTGGTTCACACTATACATTAGCTCAGTGACAGTGTCAGTGATTCACACTATACTTTAGCACAGTGACAGTATCATTGATTCACAATATACATTAGCACAGAGACAGTTTCAGTGATTCACACTATACATTAGCACAGTGATAGTGTCAGCGATTCACACTAAACATTACCACAGTGACAGTGTCAGCGATTCACACTGTACATTAGCACAGTCACAGTGTCAGCGATTCACACTATACATTAGCACAGTGACAGTTTCAGTGATTCACACTTTACATTAGCAGAGTGACAGTATCAGTGATTCACACTATACATTCGCAGAATTACTGTATCAGAAATTCACACTATACATTAACAGAGTGGCAGTGTCAGTGATTCGTACTATACATTAGCAGAGTGACAGTGTCAGTGATTAACACTGTACATTAGCACAGTTACATTGTCAGTGATTCCCACTATAAATTAGCAGAGTGATAGTATCAGCGATTCACACGGTACATTAGCACAGTGACAGTATCTGCGATTCACACTATCCATTAGCACAGTGACAGTGTCAGTGATTCACACTACACATTAGCACAGTGACAGTGTCAGTGATTCACACTATACATTAGCAGAGTGCCTGTATCAGGGATTCACACTATACATGAGCACAGTGACAATGACAGCGATTCACACGATACATTAGCACAGTGACAGTGTCAGCTATTCACACTATACATTAGCACAGTGACAGTGTCAGCTATTCACACTATACATTAGCACAGTGACAGTGTCAGTGATTCAAACTATTCATTTGCAGAGTGAGAGTGTCAGTGATTCACACTGTACATTAGCTGAGTGACAGTATCAGTGATTCAAACTGTACATTAGCAAAAGTGACAGTGTCATTGATTCACACTGTACATTAGCACAGTGACAGTATCATTGATTCACAATATACATTAGCACAGTGACAGTTTCAGTGATTCACACTATACATTAGCACAGTGATAGTGTCAGCGATTCACACTATACATTACCACAGTGACAGTGTCAGCGATTCACACTATATATTAGCACAGTCACAGTGTCAGCGATTCAAACTATACATTAGCACAGTGACAGTTTCAGTGATTCACACTTTACATTAGCAGAGTGACAGTATCAGAAATTCACACTATACATTAACAGAGTGGCAGTGTCAGTGATTCGTACTATACATTAGCAGAGTGACAGTGTCAGTGATTCACACTGTACATTAGCACAGTTACATTGTCAGTGATTCCCACTACACATTAGTACAGTGACAGTATCAGAGATTCACACTATACATTAGCAAAATGACAGTGCCAGTGATTCAAATTATACGTTAGCACAGTGACCGTATCAGAGATTCACACTATACATTAGCACAGTGACAGTATCAGTGATTCAAACTATACATTAGCACAGTGACAGTGTCGGTAAATCACTCTATACATTTGCACAGTGACAGTATCAGCGATTCACACTATACATTAGTACAGTGACAGTGTCAGTGATTCACACTATACATTCGCACTGTGACAGTGCCAGTGATTCACACTATACATTAGCACAGTGACAGTGTAAGCGATTCACACTATACATTAGCACAGTAACCGTATCGGTGCTTCACACTACACATTAGCACAGTGACAGTGTCAGCGATTCACACTACACATTAGCACAGTGACAGTGTTAACGATTTATACTGTACATCAGCACAGTGACAGTATCAGTGATTCACACTATACATGAGCACAGTGACAATGACAGCGATTCACATGATACATTAGCACAGTGACAGTGTCAGCGATTCACACTACACATTACCAAAGTGACAATGTTAGCGATTCAAACTGTACATCAGCACAGTGACAGTATCAGCTATTCACACTATACATTAGCAGAGTGACAGTATCAGTGATTCACACTATACATTACCACAGTGACAGTGTCAGTGATTCACACTGTACATTAGCAAAGTGACAGTGTCAGTGATTCACACTATACATTAGCAGAGTGACAGTATCAGCGATTCACACGGTACATTAGCACAATGACAGTATCTGCGATTCACACTATCCATTAGCACAGTGACAGTGTCAGTGATTCACACTACACATTAGCACAGTGACAGTGTCAGTGATTCACACTATACATTAGCACAGTTGCATTGTCAGTGATTCCTACTACACATTAGTACAGTGAAAGTATCAGAGATTCACACTGTACATTAGCACAGTGACAGTGTCAGTAAATCACACTATACATTAGCACAGTGATCGTATCAGTGATTCACACTATTCATTACCACAGTGACAGTGTCAGTGATACACACTATACATTAGCACAGTGACAGTATCAGAGATTCACACTATTCATTAGCACAGTGACAGTGTCAGTGATACACACTATACATTAGCACAGTGACAGTATCAGCGATTCACACTATACTTTAGCAGAGTGACAGTATCAGCGATTCACACTATACATTAGCAGAGTGACAGCATCAGTGATTCACACTATACATTAGCAGAGTGACAGTGTCAGTGATTCACACTATACATTAGCACAGTGACAGTGTCAGTGATTCACATTATACATTAACACAGTGACAGTATCAGTGATTCACACTATACATTAGCAGAGTGACAGTGTCAGCGATTCACACTAAACATTAGCAAAAGTGACAGCGTCATTGATTCACACTATACATTAGCAGTGAGAGTGTCAGTGGTACACACTATACATTAGCTCAGTGACAGTGTCAGTGATTCACACTATACATTAGCACAGTGACAGTATCATTGATTCACACTATACATTAGCACAGTGACAGTATCAGTGATTCACACTATACATTAGCACAGTGACAGTGTCAGCGATTCACACTATACATTACCACAGTGACAGTGTCAGCGATTCACACTATACATTAGCACAGTCACGGTGTCAGCGATTCACACTATGCATTAGCACAGTGACAGTTTCAGTGATTCACACTATACATTAGCACAGTGACAGTGTCAGTGATTCACACTATACATTTGCACAGTGACAGTATCAGCGATTCATACTGTACATTAGCAGAGTGACAGCATCAGTGATTCACAGTGTGCATTAGCACAGTGACAGTGTCAGAGATTCACATTATACATTAACACAGTGATAGTGTCAGTGATTCACTTTATACATTATCAGAGTGATAGTGTCAGTGATTCACACCATACATTATCAGAGTGACAGTGTCAGTTATTCACGCTGTGCATTAGCACAGTGACAGTGTCAGTGATTTACCTTATACATTAGCACAGTGACAGTGTCAGTGATTCACATTATACATTAGCACAGTGAAAGTATCAGTGATTCACACTATATATTATCACATTGACAGTATCAGTGAATCACACTATACATTATCAGAGTGACAGTGTCAGTGATTCACACTATACATTAGCAGAGTGACAGTGTCAGTGATTCACACTATACATTAGCACAGTGACAGTGTCAGTGATTCTCACTGTGCATTAGCACAGTGACAGTGCCAGAGATTCACACTATTCATTAGCACATTGACAGTATCAGCGATTCACACTATTCATTAGCACAGTGACAGTATCAGTGATTCACACTATATATTAGCACAGTGACAGTATCAGTGATTCACACTATTCATTAGTACAGTGACAGTATCAGTGATTCACACTATACATTACCACAGTGACAGTGTCAGTGATTCACACTATACATTAGCACAGTGACAGTATCAGAGATTCACACTATTCATTAGCACAGTGACAGTGTCAGTGATACACACTATACATTAGCACAGTGACAGTATCAGCGATTCACACTATACTTTAGCAGAGTGACAGTATCAGCGATTCACACTATACATTAGCAGAGTGACAGCATCAGTGATTCACACTATACATTAGCAGAGTGACAGTGTCAGTGATTCACACTATACATTAGCACAGTGACAGTGTCAGTGATTCACATTATACATTAACACAGTGACAGTATCAGTGATTCACACTATACATTAGCAGAGTGACAGTGTCAGCGATTCACACTAAACATTAGCAAAAGTGACAGTGTCATTGATTCACACTATACATTAGCACAGTGAGAGTGTCAGTGGTACACACTATACATTAGCTCAGTGACAGTGTCAGTGATTCACACTATACATTAGCACAGTGACAGTATCATTGATTCACACTATACATTAGCACAGTGACAGTATCAGTGATTCACACTATACATTAGCACAGTGATAGTGTCAGCGATTCACACTATACATTACCACAGTGACAGTGTCAGCGATTCACACTATACATTAGCACAGTCACAGTGTCAGCGATTCACACTATGCATTAGCACAGTGACAGTTTCAGCGATTCACACTATACATTAGCACAGTGACAGTGTCAGTGATTCACACTATACATTTGCACAGTGACAGTATCAGCGATTCATACTGTACATTAGCAGAGTGACAGCATCAGTGATTCACAGTGTGCATTAGCACAGTGACAGTGTCAGAGATTCACATTATACATAAACACAGTGATAGTGTCAGTGATTCACTTTATACATTAGCAGAGTGATAGTGTCAGTGATTCACACCATACATTATCAGAGTGACAGTGTCAGTTATTCACGCTGTGCATTAGCACAGTGACAGTGTCAGTGATTTACCTTATACATTAGCACAGTGACAGTGTCAGTGATTCACATTATACATTAGCACAGTGAAAGTATCAGTGATTCACACTATATATTATCACATTGACAGTATCAGTGAATCACACTATACATTATCAGAGTGACAGTGTCAGTGATTCACACTATACATTAGCAGAGTGACAGTGTCAGTGATTCACACTATACATTAGCACAGTGACAGTGTCAGTGATTCTCACTGTGCATTAGCACAGTGACAGTGCCAGAGATTCACACTATTCATTAGCACATTGACAGTATCAGCGATTCACACTATTCATTAGCACAGTGACAGTATCAGTGATTCACACTATATATTAGCACAGTGACAGTATCAGTGATTCACACTATTCATTAGTACAGTGACAGTATCAGTGATTCACACTATACATTACCACAGTGACAGTGTCAGTGATTCACACTGTACATTAGCAAAGTGACAGTGTCAGTGATTCACACTATACATTAGCAGAGTGACAGTATCAGCGATTCACACGGTACATTAGCACAATGACAGTATCTGCGATTCACACTATCCATTAGCACAGTGACAGTGTCAGTGATTCACACTACACATTAGCACAGTGACAGTGTCAGTGATTCACACTATACATTAGCACAGTTGCATTGTCAGTGATTCCTACTACACATTAGTACAGTGACAGTATCAGAGATTCACACTGTACATTAGCACAGTGACAGTGTCAGTAAATCACACTATACATTAGCACAGTGATCGTATCAGTGATTCACACTATTCATTACCACAGTGACAGTGTCAGTGATACACACTATACATTAGCAGAGTGACAGCATCAGTGATTCACACTATACATTAGCAGAGTGACAGTGTCAGTGATTCACACTATACATTAGCACAGTGACAGTGTCAGTGATTCACATTATACATTAACACAGTGACAGTATCAGTGATTCACACTATACATTAGCAGAGTGCCAGTGTCAGCGATTCACACTAAACATCAGCAAAAGTGACAGCGTCATTGATTCACACTATACATTAGCACAGTGAGAGTGTCAGTGGTACACACTATACATTAGCTCAGTGACAGTGTCAGTGATTCAAACTATACATTAGCACAGTGACAGTATCATTGATTCACACTATACATTAGCACAGTGACAGTATCAGTGATTCACACTATACATTAGCACAGTGATAGTGTCAGCGATTCACACTATACATTACCACAGTGACAGTGTCAGCGATTCACACTATACATTAGCACAGTCACAGTGTCAGCGATTCACACTATGCATTAGCACAGTGACAGTTTCAGTGATTCACACTATACATTAGCAGAGTGACAGCATCAGTGATTCACAGTGTGCATTAGCACAGTGACAGTGTCAGAGATTCACATTATACATTAACACAGTGATAGTGTCAGTGATTCACTTTATACATTATCAGAGTGATAGTGTCAGTGATTCACACCATACATTATCAGTGACAGTGTCAGTTATTCACGCTGTGCATTAGCACAGTGACAGTGTCAGTGATTTACCTTATACATTAGCACAGTGACAGTGTCAGTGATTCGCATTATACATTAGCACAGTGAAAGTATCAGTGATTCACACTATATATTAGCACATTGACAGTATCAGTGAATCACACTATACATTATCAGAGTGACAGTGTCAGTGATTCACACTATACATTAGCAGAGTGACAGTGTCAGTGATTCACACTATACATTAGCACAGTGACAGTGTCAGTGATTCTCACTGTGCATTAGCACAGTGACAGTGCCAGAGATTCACACTATTCATTAGCACATTGACAGTATCAGCGATTCACACTATTCATTAGCACAGTGACAGTATCAGTGATTCACACTATATATTAGCACAGTGACAGTATCAGTGATTCACACTATTCATTAGTACAGTGACAGTGTCAGTGATACATACTATACATTAGCACAGTGACAGTATCATTGATTCACACTATACATTAGCACAGTGACAGTATCAGTGATTCACACTATACATTACCACAGTGACAGTGTCAGCGATTCACACTACACATTAGCACAGTGACAGTGTTAACGATTTATACTGTACATCAGCACAGTGACAGTATCAGTGATTCACACTATACATGAGCACAGTGACAATGACAGCGATTCACATGATACATTAGCACAGTGACAGTGTCAGCGATTCACACTACACATTAGCAAAGTGACAATGTTAGCGATTCAAACTGTACATCAGCACAGTGACAGTATCAGCTATTCACACTATACATTAGCAGAGTGACAGTATCAGTGATTCACACTATACATTTCCACAGTGACAGTGTCAGTGATTCACACTGTACATTAGCAAAGTGACAGTGTCAGTGATTCACACTATACATTAGCAGATTGACAGTATCAGCGATTCACACTGTACATTAGCACAATGACAGTATCTGCGATTCACACTATCCATTAGCACAGTGACAGTGTCAGTGATTCGCACTACACATTAGCACAGTGACAGTGTCAGTGATTCACACTATACATTAGCAGAGTGCCTGAATCAGTGATTCACACTATACATTAGCACAGTGACAGTATCAGTGATTCACACTGTACATTAGCACAGTTGCATTGTCAGTGATTCCTACTACACATTAGTACAGTGACAGTATCAGAGATTCACACTGTACATTAGCACAGTGACAGTGTCAGTAAATCACACTATACATTAGCACAGTGATCGTATCAGTGATTCACACTATTCATTACCACAGTGACAGTGTCAGTGATACACACTATACATTAGCACAGTGACAGTATCAGAGATTCACACTATTCATTAGCACAGTGACAGTGTCAGTGATACACACTATACATTAGCACAGTGACAGTATCAGCGATTCACACTATACTTTAGCAGAGTGACAGTATCAGCGATTCACACTATACATTAGCAGAGTGACAGCATCAGTGATTCACACTATACATTAGCAGAGTGACAGTGTCAGTGATTCACACTATACATTAGCACAGTGACAGTGTCAGTGATTCACATTATACATTAACACAGTGACAGTATCAGTGATTCACACTATACATTAGCAGAGTGACAGTGTCAGCGATTCACACTAAACATTAGCAAAAGTGACAGCGTCATTGATTCACACTATACATTAGCAGAGTGAGAGTGTCAGTGGTACACACTATACATTAGCTCAGTGACAGTGTCAGTGATTCACACTATACATTAGCACAGTGACAGTATCATTGATTCACACTATACATTAGCACAGTGACAGTATCAGTGATTCACACTATACATTAGCACAGTGATAGTGTCAGCGATTCACACTATACATTACCACAGTGACAGTGTCAGCGATTCACACTATACATTAGCACAGTCACAGCGTCAGCGATTCACACTATGCATTAGCACAGTGACAGTTTCAGTGATTCACACTATACATTAGCACAGTGACAGTGTCAGTGATTCACACTATACATTTGCACAGTGACAGTATCAGCGATTCATACTGTACATTAGCAGAGTGACAGCATCAGTGATTCACAGTGTGCATTAGCACAGTGACAGTGTCAGAGATTCACATTATACATTAACACAGTGATAGTGTCAGTGATTCACTTTATACATTATCAAAGTGATAGTGTCAGTGATTCACACCATACATTATCAGAGTGACAGTGTCAGTTATTCACGCTGTGCATTAGCACAGTGACAGTGTCAGTGATTTACCTTATACATTAGCACAGTGACAGTGTCAGTGATTCACATTATACATTAGCACAGTGAAAGTATCAGTGATTCACACTATATATTAGCACATTGACAGTATCAGTGAATCACACTATACATTATCAGAGTGACAGTGTCAGTGATTCACACTATACATTAGCTGAGTGACAGTGTCAGTGATTCACACTATACATTAGCAGGGTGAGAGTGTCAGTGATTCACACTATACATTAACTGAGTGACAGTGTCTGTAATTCACACTACACGTTAGCAGAGTGAAAGTGACAGTGATTCACACTATATCTTAGCAAAATGACCGTATCAGTGATTCACACTATACATTAGCACAGTGAGAGTATCAGCGATTCACACTTTCCATTAGCAGAGTGACAGTATCAGTGATTCACACTATTCATTAGCATAGTGACAGTGTCAGCGATTCACACTATACATTAGCACTGTGACAGTATTAGCGATTCACACTATACATTAGCACAGTGACAGTGTAAGCGATTCACACTATACATTAGCAGAGTGACCGTATTAGAGATTCACACTATACATTAGCACAGTGACAGTTTCAGTGATTCACACTATACATTAACAGAGTGGCAGTGTCAGTGATTTACACTATACATTAGCAGGGTGACAGTATCAATGATTCATACTATACATTAGCACAGTGAGAGTATCAGCAATTCACACTTTACATTAGCAGAGTGACAGTATCAGTGATTCACAGTATAAATTCGCAGAGTGACAGTATCAGAGATTCACACTATACATTAGCACAGTGACTGTGTCAGTAATTCACACAATACATTAACAGAGTGGCAGTGTCAGCGATTCACACTATATATTAGCAGAGTGCCTGTATCAGTGATTCACACTACACATTAGCACAGTGACAGTGTTAGCGATTCAAACTGTGCATCAGCACGTTGACAGTATCAGCGATTCACACTATACATGAACACAGTGACAATGACAGCGATTCACACGATACATTAGCACAGTGACAGTGTCAGTGATTCACACTATACATTAGCAGAGTGACAGTGTCAGTGATTCACACTATACATTAGCACAGTGAGAGTATCAGCGATTCACACTTTACATGAGCAGAGTGACAGTATCAGTGATTCACACTATACATTCGCAGAGTGACAGTATCAGAGATTCACACTATACATTAGCACAGTGACAGTGTCAGTAATTCACACTATATATTAACAGAGTAGCAGTGTCAGCGATTCACACTATACATTAGCAGAGTGACAGTGTCAGTGATTCACACTATACATTAGCAGAGTGACAGTGTCAGTGATTCACACTATACATTAGCACATTGACAGTGTCAGTGATTCACACTATACATTAGCAGAGTGCCAGTATCAGTGATTCTCACTACACATTATCACAGTGACAGTGTCAGTGAATCACACTATACATTAACCGAGTGACAGTGTCAGTTATTCACACTATACATTCGCACAGTGACAGTGTTATCGATTCAAACTGTACATCAGCACGTTGACATTATCAGCGATTCACACCATACATGAGCACAGTGACAGTGTCAGCTATTCATACTATACATTAGCACAGTGACAGTGTCAGCTACTCACACTATACATTAGCACAGTGACAGTGTCAGTGATTCACACTATACATTAGCAGAGTGACAGTGTCAGTGATTCACACTATACATTAGCACAGTGAGAGTATCAGCGATTCACACTTTACATGAGCAGAGTGACAGTATCAGTGATTCACACTATACATTCGCAGAGTGACAGTATCAGAGATTCACACTATACATTAGCACAGTGACAGTGTCAGTAATTCACACTATACATTAACAGAGTAGCAGTGTCAGCGATTCACACTATACATTAGCAGAGTGACAGTGTCAGTGATTCACACTATACATTAGCAGAGTGACAGTGTCAGTGATTCACACTATACATTAGCACATTGACAGTGTCAGTGATTCACACTATACATTAGCAGAGTGCCAGTATCAGTGATTCTCACTACACATTATCACAGTGACAGTGTTAGTGAATCACACTATACATTAACCGAGTGACAGTGTCAGTTATTCACACTATACATTCGCACAGTGACAGTGTTATCGATTCAAACTGTACATCAGCACGTTGACATTATCAGCGATTCACACCATACATGAGCACAGTGACAGTGTCAGCTATTCATACTATACATTAGCACAGTGACAGTGTCAGCTACTCACACTATACATTAGCACAGTGACAGTGTCAGTGATTCACACTATACATTAGCAGAGTGAAAGTATCAGCGATTCACACTATACATTAGCAAAGTGACACTGTCAGTGATTCACTCGATACATTAGCAGAGTGACAGTGTCAGTGATTCACACTATACATTAGCACAGTGAGAGTGTCAGTGGTTCACACTATACATTAGCTCAGTGACAGTGTCAGTGATTCACACTATACATTAGCACAGTGACAGTATCATTGATTCACAATATACATTAGCACAGTGACAGTATCAGTGATTCACACTATACATTAGCACAGTGATAGTGTCAGCGATTCACACTATACATTAGCACAGTGACAGTTTCAGTGATTCACACTATACATTCGCAGAATGAGTGTATCAGAAATTCACACTATACATTAACAGAGTGGCAGTGTCAGTGATTCGTACTATACATTAGCAGATTGACAATGTCAGTGATTCACACTGTACGTTAGCACAGTTACATTGTCAGTGATTCCCACTACACATTAGCACAGTGACATTATCAGAGATTCACACTATACATTAGCAAAATGACAGTGCCAGTGATTCAAATTATACGTTAGCACAGTGACCGTATCAGAGATTCACACTATACATTAGCACAGTGACAATGTCAGTAAATCACTCTATACATTTGCACAGTGACAGTATCAGCGATTCACACTATACATTAGCTCAGTGACAGTGTCAGTGATTCACACTATACATTAGTACAGTGACAGTATCAGTGATTCACACTATACATTAGCACAGTTACAGTATCAGTGATTCAAACTATACATTAGCACAGTGACAGTGTCAGTAAATCACTCTATACATTTGCACAGTGACAGTATCAGCGATTCACACTATACATTAGTACAGTGACAGTGTCAGTGATTCACACTATACATTCGCACTGTGACAGTGCCAGTGATTCACACTATACATTAGCACAGTGACAGTATCAGCGATTCACACTATACATTAGCACAGTTGCATTGTCAGTGATACCCACTACACATTAGCACACTGACAGTATCAGAGATTCACACTGTACATTAGCACAGTGACATTGTCAGTAAATCACACTATACATTAGCACAGTGATCGTATCAGTGATTCACACTATTTATTAGCACAGTGACAGTGTCAGTGATTCACACTATACATTAGCAGAGTGACAGTGCCAGTGATACACACTATACATTAGCACAGTGACAGTAACAGTGATTCACACTATACTGTAGCAGAGTGACAGTATCAGCGATTCACACTATACATTAGCAGAGTGACAGCATCAGTGATTCACACTATACATTAGCAGAGTGACAGTATCAGCGATTCACACTATACATTAGCACAGTTGCATTGTCAGTGATACCCACTACACATTAGCACACTGACAGTATCAGAGATTCACACTGTACATTAGCACAGTGACATTGTCAGTAAATCACACTATACATTAGCACAGTGATCGTATCAGTGATTCACACTATTCATTAGCACAGTGATAGTGTCAGTAATTCACACTATACATTAGCAGAGTGACAGTGTCAGTGATACACACTATACATTAGCACAGTGACAGTTACAGTGATTCACACTATACTTTAGCAGAGTGACAGTATCAGCGATTCACACTATACATTAGCAGAGTGACAGCATCAGTGATTCACAATATACATTAGCAGAGTGACAGTGTCAGCGATTCACACTGTACATTAGCACAGTGTCAGTGTCAGTGATTCACACTGTACATTAGCGCAGTGAGAGTATCAGCGATTCACACTTTACATTAGCAGAGTGACCGTATTAGAGATTCACACTATACATTAGCACAGTGACAGTTTCAGTGATTCACACTATACATTAACAGAGTGGCAGTGTCAGTGATTTACACTATACATTAGCAGGGTGACAGTATCAATGATTCATACTATACATTAGCACAGTAAGAGTATCAGCAATTCACACTTTACATTAGCAGAGTGACAGTATCAGTGATTCACAGTATAAATTCGCAGAGTGACAGTATCAGAGATTCACACTATACATTAGCACAGTGACAGTGTCAGTAATTCACACAATACATTAACACAGTTGCATTGTCAGTGATTCCTACTACACATTAGTACAGTGACAGTATCAGAGATTCACACTGTACATTAGCACAGTGACAGTGTCAGTAAATCACACTATACATTAGCACAGTGATCGTATCAGTGATTCACACTATTCTTTACCACAGTGACAGTGTCAGTGATACACACTATACATTAGCACAGTGACAGTATCAGAGATTCACACTATTCATTAGCACAGTGACAGTGTCAGTGATACACACTATACATTAGCACAGTGACAGTATCAGCGATTCACACTATACTTTAGCAGAGTGACAGTATCAGCGATTCACACTATACATTAGCAGAGTGACAGCATCAGTGATTCACACTATACATTAGCAGAGTGACAGTGTCAGTGATTCACACTATACATTAGCACAGTGACAGTGTCAGTGATTCACATTATACATTAACACAGTGACAGTATCAGTGATTCACACTATACATTAGCAGAGTGACAGTGTCAGCGATTCACACTAAACATTAGCAAAAGTGACAGCGTCATTGATTCACACTATACATTAGCAGAGTGAGAGTGTCAGTGGTACACACTATACATTAGCTCAGTGACAGTGTCAGTGATTCACACTATACATTAGCACAGTGACAGTATCATTGATTCACACTATACATTAGCACAGTGACAGTATCAGTGATTCACACTATACATTAGCACAGTGATAGTGTCAGCGATTCACACTATACATTACCACAGTGACAGTGTCAGCGATTCACACTATACATTAGCACAGTCACAGCGTCAGCGATTCACACTATGCATTAGCACAGTGACAGTTTCAGTGATTCACACTATACATTAGCACAGTGACAGTGTCAGTGATTCACACTATACATTTGCACAGTGACAGTATCAGCGATTCATACTGTACATTAGCAGAGTGACAGCATCAGTGATTCACAGTGTGCATTAGCACAGTGACAGTGTCAGAGATTCACATTATACATTAACACAGTGATAGTGTCAGTGATTCACTTTATACATTATCAGAGTGATAGTGTCAGTGATTCACACCATACATTATCAGAGTGACAGTGTCAGTTATTCACGCTGTGCATTAGCACAGTGACAGTGTCAGTGATTTACCTTATACATTAGCACAGTGACAGTGTCAGTGATTCACATTATACATTAGCACAGTGAAAGTATCAGTGATTCACACTATATATTATCACATTGACAGTATCAGTGAATCACACTATACATTATCAGAGTGACAGTGTCAGTGATTCACACTATACATTAGCAGAGTGACAGTGTCAGTGATTCACACTGTACATTAGCACAGTGACAGTGTCAGTGATTCTCACTGTGCATTAGCACAGTGACAGTGCCAGAGATTCACACTATTCATTAGCACATTGACAGTATCAGCGATTCACACTATTCATTAGCACAGTGACAGTATCAGTGATTCACACTATATATTAGCACAGTGACAGTATCAGTGATTCACACTATTCATTAGTACAGTGACAGTGTCAGTGATACATACTATACATTAGCACAGTGACAGTATCATTGATTCACACTATATATTAGCACATTGACAGAATCAGTGAATCACACTATACATTATCAGAGTGACAGTATCAGCGATTGACACGGTACATTAGCACAGTAACAGTATCAGCGATTCACACTGTACATTAGCAGAGTGACAGTATCAGTGATTCACACTATACATTAGCACAGTGACAGTATCAGAGATTCACACGATACATTAGCACAGTGACAGTGTCAGTGATTCACACTATACATTAGCTGAGTGACAGTGTCAGTGATTCACACTATACATTAGCAGGGTGAGAGTGTCAGTGATTCACACTATACATTAACTGAGTGACAGTGTCTGTAATTCACACTACACATTAGCAGAGTGAAAGTGACAGTGATTCACACTATATCTTAGCAAAATGACCGTATCAGTGATTCACACTATACATTAGCACAGTGAGAGTATCAGCGATTCACACTTTCCATTAGCAGAGTGACAGTATCAGTGATTCACACTATTCATTAGCATAGTGACAGTGTCAGCGATTCACACTATACATTAGCACAGTGACAGTATCAGCGATTCACACTATACATTAGCACAGTGACAGTGTAAGCGATTCACACTATACATTAGCAGAGTGACAGTATTAGAGATTCACACTATACATTAGCACAGTGACAGTTTCAGTGATTCACACTATACATTAGCAGAGTGACAGTGTCAGTGATTTACACTATACATTAGCAGGGTGACAGTATCAATGATTCATACTATACATTAGCACAGTGAGAGTATCAGCAATTCACACTTTACATTAGCAGAGTGACAGTATCAGTGATTCACAGTATAAATTCACAGAGTGACAGTATCAGAGATTCACACTATACATTAGCACAGTGACTGTGTCAGTAATTCACACAATACATTAACAGAGTGGCAGTGTTCAGCGATTCACACTATATATTAGCAAGTGCCTGTATCAGTGATTCACACTACACATTAGCACAGTGACAGTGTTAGCGATTCAAACTGTGCATC